>CM070095.1:6126250-6732500 GCA_036178185.1 Liparis tanakae
TAAATAAATATTTAAAGACAATTATGTGTTTCGACATTGAACTTGTTTTCTCTGAGGGAAATTGGAAAGGTTCATTTCCATCACACCTATCACAACACCTTCCAATAAACAGGGTGCAGTCCTGAAAGTGAGGAATATTAATATGTTAATTGTTGTTCCAACATGGGTGCAATTACGTCTGATAAAAGACGATTTTTTGTGGGTGGAGATTGTATTGCTTTATATTTACTGAAGGGTTCATTCAAGGTTTCTTGTCAGGCTTCAAAGTTCCTTGTCTTTATTCTTAAATCCAGAAATATCAGTATTGGACGTGTTGTTGGTTCTAAAGACCTTTCAAATACTTGGTAAAATGAAGGTACAAAAACATTTTGATTCAGGTCAAAGAAAGGTTTCATAGAGCATAGTGTTAATACTCCCATGAGAAATCCCCACATATTTTTCATCAGGAGTTTCATTTTTGAAGACCACCTCTAACCCCAACTCAAAGGGCAGTTAATCCTAATTACAATGGAACATATAACCTCATGTCTGTCTCGAACTGTACGAAATGCAGCTTTATTATTGATTACTACATCGTATTAGGTGTTTTTATCACATAGTATTTCTGTAAATCAAATACCTATGAACCAACACTTTAATCTGAATGTATACACTCACACATTAAGTATTTCTTCTCCAGTATAGAGCTCATAAAGATGCAGAATAGAAAACATATTTAACATAGCATGTAACTGCCATGTGCTAAGATGTACAGGTCAAGAATAAAATAGTACAAGATAAAAGAAATCAGCTAAGAATATCTCACACTGCCAACAGGTTGAACAGCCTCGGGGAAAGTTCTGTGTTCCGTAACTTTGACCCAAATGAAGAATTAAATGTGCTCCTGTTTTTGTGAGCCACATCTTGCCGTAGTTGTTGCCGCAAATGCGTTGTCTTTGTATAAATTGTTTGATATGAATATTAACCAATCGGCTGAGCCAATCGGAAGGAAATTGGTGTCAAACAATAGACTGCAGATTGATAAAGTGTGTAGTGAAAGGTAGTAATGCCAGTTCGACCTTTTGTCACGTCTTAGCGTTGGGGTGAGGCTCAGGCGCAGAGAGACAGGCTGGGACGCAATATGCAAAAACAAAAAGCACTCCGAGTAAAAAAACGGTTCACAAAAACAAGGTCAAAAAGGGGCAGGCAGAAATCCAGGTTCCGGACAGGCAGGTAGAACCAGGAACGAGAGACAACAATAGATAACAATCCGACAGGAGACAAGGGAAAGACTGACACATTATATAGGGGGTGAAACAGGTGTACGACAGACAGTAACGAGACAAGAGTGGCTGAGGGCAGGTGCTGGGAATTATTTATTTATTTATTTTTAATTTATTTGCACAAAAATAAGTAACAAATGTAACATTATTAAAAAAGACACAGAAATGAGTGCAGGTGAGAAAAGAAACCCAAAGGGCTTATGCAAGGTTCTCACCTAAAGTAATGAATAATAAACAAGAATAACATTAAACGTGCTAAAACAAACAACAATACACATCAAGGAATACAAAACACTATGAAGATGATGAAAAGGCTTGATTTACCAGGCTGGCCCTTAATCTATGTTTGAAGTTACTGAGTGAAGATGAAGAATTAGCAATAAGAATGTGATTATTCCAGAGTAAAGAACCTCTGTGTTTGATGGAGAACTGGCTGAGAGTGGTACGGCTGAAGACACGGAACACAGGAGAAACAGAAATGGGGCGTTACAGTACCCCCTTCTTAAGGGACGGATACTAGACGTCCCAAAGGCTCAATAAGGGTGGGTGGAGGGGAGCTGGCGGAGGGACTAAGGGCATGGCAGAAGCAGTCCGGGGGGTGGGCCGGAGTACAGGAATGGGTAGCTGGGGTACCGGGCACAGGAGGGGCCGGGGTCTGGAGCCGGCTGGGATGGTGGCAGGACACTGGGAACTGGAGCAGGACGAGATGGCGACGGGACACTGGGAACCGGAAACGGGGAAGGGGGAGACTGCGACAGGACTTTGGGAACTGGACACAGAACACAGGAGAAACAGAAATGGGGCGTTACACCTTTGGCTTTGAAGTCCTCTTACAGACAAATCAGCAATGAAATCCATTCTCTTCGCTTTAGACCCTGTTTACACAATGGGAAAACGCATATATTTTCATGCATTTTGGCCTTTCATTTACACAAAAACTGAGGTTTTATCACAGAATACAATCATTCCTAAAAACTCCGGCCAACGTGGAGATTTCTGAAAACTCAGTTTTTGTGTTTGTGTGTGAACTAGGTCAAACAGAGTTTTAGGTTGTCAAATGTCACAATATGCGACCAAAAATACTTCACATTATTTGAGCGTCCTATGCGGACGGCGTATTTATGCGGGTTCATATAAACAGAAACTTTTTTATTTTTAAACAGAGGGGCAGAAATATTTGTTTCTGTAAATACCCGGCTATCTGTATGTAAATGTGGCCTTAGAGTACAGCAGGTCCTGGTGTGTCCACATTGTCTGGCACATATAGTTTCAAGCACCACAAGAATACTCAAAATGTAATACAAACATATGCATCTTAAACTCTCCCTGCAAAGAATGTTTTATCAGCAGGAACTCACTATGTCCATCTCCTGTATTTACTTTGAGACGTTCCACTGTTGTCTAACTGACTTTTGTACGCGATTATTGACAGAGCTGTACCCTGGGCTTAATCTTTCCTCTGGTTTCCTCCTGAACATGTCATGATTTAGAGAGAGAGAGAGAGAGAGGCAGCTAAATCCCCGAAAATCAATAATGAATTATGGCAAAAGCTAATAACAGAAACAGTTGTAAGACAGTGTTTGTGTGATACTTTAATATGAATAATGTGCATAAAAGAATGATGGATCACACAGCAGAGGGTTATAAAGAACAGGATCCATTAAGCTGCCTGAATATCCATACGTTCACACACTCGAGTGCCGTGTAACCAGGAACACACTTGTTTATTCCTTTATTTCTTTACTGGAAATATTTACGGCCCCATATCAATTAAATGGCTCCAAGTGTTCAGATGACGTCCGATTGGTAGAAAAGAGCCACGGTAGCTGTTTACTATCTGAACCCTCAGTGTAATTATGTGATCAGCAGTCCCTTTACGACTGCAAGATATAATTATAGTTCACAGTTTGTCAGAAAATCAATAAAAGACATGCTACAGTCTGCATAGTAAATAAGTGTAATATGACAACTGAGACTGCCTTGTCTTTGAAAGGCAGAGTTTAGTGTTCCACCTGACAGCCACAGACAGGCTCACAAGCAGATGTGAACCTTGTGAGGATTATTACGCCACTGATGAATCCAAGAATACCAAAATGGACAACTGACACTTCGTTAAGGCCCCGCCCCCCTGCTGCTGCCACGCCGAGCTGTCACAGCCTTGATGGAGGCCGCACTGTCATTAACCACACTTAATGAACCAAGAACACAATGTTTTCATGACCTTAATCAAGTTCTTTACATATCCAAATGTCCAGTGATTGATTGCAGATTCGCTAAATATTATAATTTTATCATCATGTTGACGACATTGTTGTATTGGCCGCTTTTGTGTTCCTCCAAAAAAAGAGAATGAAGATGATTAAAATAGTTTTGACGTCTCCCAGGCATTTTCTTTTCAGAACACACTGGACTAGACTGGACAGGGTTTTCAAGGAATAAATGTGTCGACATAGTTTTGCCATCACGACAGCACCAAAGGTCCCAAAATGATCATCAAGACTTTCGGTTTCAGATGAACTTAACACCATGACATCACTGTTCAGGTGGCTACAGGTGGGATACAGCACATTTCTGGTCACACCTATGAGTGACGTAGAAAGTAGTCACAACAAGATAAATCTGTAACAGTATGCGAATAATGCATTTGATTGTAATTGTCTTTCACGCAACTCAAGGACAGAAAGTGCCTCCATCACTAATATACGCATGAAGAAATAAGTGCACACACAATATTACAGTGAAATTCATGAATGCAAGGGCCAATTTGGTTTGCGACCTCTTTTCGCAATCAGCACACTACCCCCATTTCTCTATTTAATGAAATACGTTAGTGGAGAGCTTTATCATGGAGAAAGTGGTGACGTTTTTGTAAAAGAGTGAAGCATAGTCTCTAAATAAATACAAATACTGTAGAAATGTAGTAAATTAGTGTGCAGAAAAGGCAGATAAAGCACACTTTTGAAAGACGTTGAAAAATAATAATATTAAAGCTCCGACGAACAAGGCAACTGGTGGAGGAGGAGGAAGAGGAGGAGGAGGAGGAGGACCTCTTGAGTTGTCGCCATGAGCAATTGTACAAACATCCATTGGTGCGAGCAATGAGGGTGGAATAGGAAATCCAGCAAGGACGTTCAACTAGAGGTAATTTATGTCTCAATTTTATTTGGACTTTACAAAATAGTTTGTAACTTATTTCATAACCTTGACAATCCGATTATAAATCAACATTTCAATGCAGCTTCTTTTTCAGCATTTCTATTCAATCTGCTAATTCTTTTTTTTTTGCACTCTAGATTTTGATAAAGGCTACCCAAATAGTATTTGTATACAATTCATGCAATTGCATTTCAGTAATGGCTGCGTTGTGTAACACACATTTCCAATGACTCCAAAGCATTGGAAAGTCTAAAAGTAAAATATATATATAAAGATCATTAATAATTATTTCGAAGATTCACATCTTTGTATCTTACGAAATACTAATTTTACCCATATAGGCTGGGGTTTAACCTTTCAAAATATGTTCACTACCGTCATAAACATGTTCCATTGTCAGCCTACTCTTATAATGTGGAGGTCTAGCAGAAATAGATTATATTTATTTAACTACAATAACATCATATCATAAATTTCTATTTTTTTTCTCGGCCGATGGTGTCATAAAATATGAACCATAAACATTTGAAGCTTAATGTGTAAACCTCAGTAGAAGCTTAAAAATATAGATCATATTTTATTAGTGACAATAATTTATGAGGATTAAAGGGCATCATTTTCATAATGATTTAAACTATTTGCATATATTGCAGGGCTACTTATTTTATATTTAAAAGCTTGACTTTTCCTTTCCTTGTCCATTCTCGTCACTCCTATGGCATCAAGTAACCCACCACAGAAGTACATAGTTATTCAGGATCCAAATGTCCCTGCACAACACTGTTCTCATTTTAAGGAAAAGAAAACCTTCCCTGTGATGTTAAGCTGAAAGAAACCAGAAGAATATGTGAGGTGAAATTGAACTCCTTGGACCATTACACACTGAAGTAGAACACAGGACCCCATCCACGGCTCTGCCAGGAACACACTCTCACTGTTGGCATTATGCAGGAATTAGGCCTCTGACTGCAAATGACTAAATGGGGAAATCTAATTAAATACAGGATTTGTAAAAGTATCTGTGCTGAGGATTACAAAGGCTCCGCGTCACTAAACCCATTTGGTGATATTTCTCCAAATGGCGGTTACATAAACCAACGGACAAGGCGGACGTCTCTCGGAGGGCCACCTCTGATTCCCTTTCACACTCGCACATGCAAACGGGAGAAGTTGTGTCAGAACTGTCACAAGAAAAAAACACCTCAATCAACATCATGCTTACACTTAACATTAAAAAGTTGTTAGGAGGAAGGGTACTTTAAAGGAGAGACTGTGCTGCTGTGATGAATAGATGCTCACTGTTTTTAACGCGCTAACATTTTACATTTTACTTTCCCAGTTGGTTTATGAGCCATAGCTGATCAAATTGACTGAGCCCACTGTATAAGACTGCTGACTGCACTCTTTAACCATATAATATAACCTTGCAGCCATATCACCCGTGAATTTAATATTGCATTAGTGCAAAAACGTTCACTGCCCAATGTTTCAATGGTTATTCCAACCACATGTGTGTGTGTGTGTGTGTGTGTGTGTGTGTGTGTGTGTGTGTGTGTGTGTGTGTGTGTGTGTGTGTGTGTGTGTGTGTGTGTGTGTGTGTGTGTGTGTGTGTAGGTACATTCCTCAAGTTGAATTCAGGCCACTAATACCAACTGGAAGGAACAGAGAAATATTGTGTTCATGTTAAATTAAATATGTTTATAGTTTCTACTGAAAGTAAGAGATGGGAGCTGAATGTGTGATATTAAAACAATGAAGGGCAGAGTTTTAAAGGTGATAATGGATGGACACTGTACACTGGGGTTGGCATCCAAAATCCACATGTGGGTTCAGGGCAACAAAGGGAATGATTTTGTTTCAATGTCCAACTTCAAGCGACGTGTCACTTTCGTTTCAATCAAGGCCAGGATCTTTCTCTAACTTTAGACAAATGCTAATTATGCTTTAGCCTCTAGGAATGGATTTTTTATCTCATGAGCAAATATTGGAAGAGAAATAAAAGGATGCTATAGTGAAAGTTTGGAAAAGTCCTCATTTCTGTATGAACATTTCCCTTCCAAACTCAACATCTGACTCAGTTTAGTAAACAAAGCCTACAAGCTAGTTCTGGCCTTAGTTAGCTAGTTCATACCTTTTTTATTGCACCATATATCCGCCACACCTGTTGGACCATTGAGGTGCTGTCAGACTAAAGCCGTCAATTCTCTGCTCACTCTTGATGCCATCACGCCAGCTGTCGTACCGCTCACCTAACAGTCACGACTTTGCTTACTGCTGCCACTATTCATATGGCATTTCACGCTGCTCCATCCCAGAATCCATCTGTAGGCTTTGAGTCGTCACACCAATCAAACCAAGGGAGGAGGTTATTACCGTGACTCCCCGATTCTGTTTTTTTAGAGTTTATGTGGAGAGATGTGATCAGAGCGATGTTCCACATTCACAATAAAGATAATCCATTGGACGTGAGTTGGCTGCCTGAACTGTATTGTGTTTTTTTCCCTTCCATTTGCTGAATCCAAATAAATGTAACACTAATATTGTGTACTTACTAAAACTACGAAAAGAGATCACATTACCCACATTTAAAATGCTTCTCCTCACCTACAAAGCCTTGAGAGCTGCGCTCACTAAATGCGGGGCTACTTGTGGAGTCTTAAAAAGTAGGATGGCAGCCAGAGCCTTCAGGTATCAAGCTCCTCTTTTATGGAAACAGCTTCCACCTTCAGTCCGGGAGGCAGACACAGTCACCTCATGTAGAGTAGACACAAGACTTTCCTCTTTATAGTCTTATATTTAAGGCTGAATCAGGTTCTCCTGGTCCAGACCCTAGAGATGCTGCTATAGGCTTATAGGCTGCTGGGGGACGTTTTAGGATATACTGAGCCCCTCGCTCCTCTTCTCTCTCTCCTTATGGATGAATTTCCATCTCTCCATTGCACATTATTAACTCTGCTTCTTCCCCGGAGTCTTTGTGACTCCACGTCTCATGGGGTCCATTGGACCTGGCTGGGTCTGATGCCAAGGCCCTGCTGATGTCAAACCTATAAACACGCTCTCCCACTCCTTCATAGTTATATAAATGTAACTCCTCCTTATTCAGACCCTATATAACCAACTGGCTGTCTCCAGTTCCACCGCCACTTTTACCCTGAATCATTCACTACGATCCTAACTAATCGCTCACTTGCCAAGTTCTCCCAATCTTTCCTTCCAAACTCAATAAACATTCTGGCATGAAGACTCTGACATGAGACCTGGAGCCCATCCCCTCCACACTAGCTGCAGCTTGTTTCCCTGCCCTCTGTCTGCCCATCTTTTCCTTAAGCAACCCCTCTCTGTCGACTGGACCTATCCCTCCCGCCCTCAAACTCACCTCTGTCACGTCTATCCAAGAAAAGCCTGGTCTTTATCCTGACATCCCCAACAATTACAGACCCATCTCAAATGTCCTCCTGTTTGTATAAAATAGAAGGCATCATTACATTACATGTCATTTAGCTGACGCTTTTATCCAAATCGACTTACAATCTTGTTACAATCATACACCGTAGACGCAGCTACAGGGAGCAATTCAGGGTTAAGTGTCTTGCTCAAGGACACATCGACTAGGGCGGGGATTGAACCTCCTACCCCGTGATTGAAATACGGACCTGCTACCCACTGACCCATAGTAAACCCTCATCAGCACCTCCCAACTCAAAACCCAACTGGACTCCATCAACTCTGAACCATTTCAATCCAGATTCATATCCCATCATCCCATATCACCAACGACCTCCTCCTGTCGTGTGGGGACCACTCCTTCAACATCCTTATCCTTCATGAGCCCTTATTCCGTATCACCAGCACTGCGCTCTCCACATCTTTCCAACCACCACCAGTCCATCACTTTCAATAAATCCAAGTATAACATCGTCTCTCAAGGTGTTCCCCAAGGATCAGTGCTTGATCCCCTCCTCTTCATCCTCTACATGCTGCTCCTTGGTTGCATCCTGTGCCACTGTGGCCTTTAGGTCCACCGTTAAGCCGATGACACCCGCCTCTACATCTTCACTAAATCCATTACTGTTGTCACTCTTAGGATCATTAGATAAGGTAACAACCTCAAACTCAACAGCGAAAAATCTGAAATCATAATCATATAGGCCCCAGATCTCTCAACAAACCCTGCAACAATGTGTCCCTTTACGTCGATGGCTCCAATGTTCTCTAACTTTGATGTAATCTTTGATCAAACCCTCTCCAATGCCATTTCAACCACATTGCAAAAAAAATTCTTCATCACTCGTCTATTATGCCTCCCCTCTACTTCTCAGTAGCTGAAAAAAGCTTCTTCCATGCATTCATCGGCTCACAACTCGACTAATGCACATCCACCCATATACTCTACAAATTACAAGACGTCCTAAACTCAGCTGCCTGATCAGCCTAGTCAAGGGTGGTCACACTTTTTCAGCATGCAAGCTACTTGTAATGTGACCAAGTCAAGACGATCGACCGACGGGGGGGGGCATTTATTTTACAAGGGGCGGGCCATTTATTTTTATGTCATGCGATTTACCAATACTACGCCGCGATCGACTGGCAGGTCGCCGCGATTCATACACCAGAGTCACAGCTACAGGGAGCAATTAAGGGTTGAGTGTCTTGCTCAAGGGTACATCAACTAGGGCGGGGATTGAACCTCCAACCCCCTGATCAAAAGACAGACCTGCTACCCACTGATCCACAGTGACTTCTTATTTTTAAAGTCTCCTTATCGTCTACTAAGTTTGGGCTTTTAGTATGAACGACAACATCTTATACTTCCTATATAGTCAAAAGAAAACATGACCAGTGATATATTTAGCCCGGAAAATCCAAGCGCATTTCTGCAGTGAAAAAGTTAATCTCATGTCAAATTAACTCATATCAGATACACAACTCAAGTAGTCATCCAAAGCCTGAGACACAATGTGTGTGTGTTGGAAGGAAGGGGATTTTCCACATTGTGACCCTGACAAGGTGCTCGGTGTCCCAACAAATGAGTTCATTCCTTCAGGGGATTCGGTGAACCCATGGCATGAATCCATGTCCAATTATCTGCCTTGGAAACTGCTGTGGCTTGCCTAATTCATGCCAAAGACTTCTATACCCCCCCCCCCTCCCCAACACACACACGTATGAACCCTCTTTCCTGATTATATACCATAGTTGTACCATCCCTCTTTTAGAGGACCCATTATATGTTAGGCCACCGTCATTCCTCTCAGCTGATGGGAGATGATTGCATCCCGACTGTAGTCTTTAATGACTCACAGCTCTCGCACCACACTGACAAAGGGGAATGAATTAACAAAAACAAACAGGTATAGAACAAAACGATCTCACTGTACTGCTTATGAGCTCCGACATGACGTGAGTTGTGTACTAATGCTTCTTGGTGAACGTTAAACATGCATAACAAGCATACAAAAAGTAAACGGAGAGCTTTGAAGAAGGCGCATCGTCGACCAAATGTCAGTTTATGGGCTAAAGTTTCCACTGTATCTCTGATTATAAAGGGCTGCTGCTTCTTTTTTACGCTGCTTCAAACAATTATTGCAAATATATATATTTTTTCACACAATTTGAACAAATTGAATATACTTTTAATTTGATTCTTTGACCTTTGAGTATATTTCATGTAATTATATTGCTTGGATCAATCATGACGCAACAATGCTAAACATAACTGGTTCTAGCCTCTGAAATAGGATAATTGGGTGCTCATCTCCATTCTTTTGTAAGTTTTATATCCGGCGGTTTCGGTCCAGCCAGCATTCCAAGGAATTATCTACATACTGGATGCCCCTGACAATGAGTTCAAAAGTAAGCGCGTGGAGGTTCGGGAAGTAGCGTGTCTGACATTTAAATCAGTAAACCTAATTAATGATGGCCTTTTAATTAATCTTAACCAAGTGTGGCCGGTTGCTCAACCCTTAAACCATAGAATGTGCGCAGATTTCTTTATGAGGCAGAATCTTTCCATGTTTTTAATTGAACACAATGAGGGTTTAGCACAATCATTTATATTCTAGCAATTGCTGATTGGACAGCCCAAATTCCACGATGTGGAAAACAACTCCTTTAATTTAGAATATATATATATTCTAAATCCAAAATACCTTTGCCCGCATGTCGTGTTACTATCGGAGCATCTGTTTTGCTCAATTATATGATTGGACACTCCTTTTTAAAGAGGTCTTTCATTTAGCACTACAATTCCACTGCTGCATGTGTTTGCTGGCGCATTGTTACAAAATCAACAGTCTCCTATTTTCCATAAGTGTGATGGTGTGGAGATAAAGGGCTTGTATTTCACATGGCAAGTTTAGGAAGAAAGGAATCCGACCCAGAATAAACTTGCTCCCGTGGGGGTTTTAAACTTAAAAATAGACTCCCCTTATCTCTTCCCTGCCATATCTTAGTCTTTCATGTGCTGCATCTTACAGCAAGGTATTTGTGAAAGGATAATTCTGTAGGTTATGGAGTCTCTGCCTCTGAGGTGTAATACAGTGTCTGCACATGATGATAGCATTCAAACAACACTCCTTCAAAGGAGAGTGACAACTCAGCTTGCTGGTACTGCTGTGGGCTTCCATAAGTGGTAAGGCCATCGATGCTGAGACTACTTTAAATCACGAAGTGTACAATCTGGTTTGAAATAATCAATGACATGTTTTTGTGCTGCTCTTTGTCGACTGGCGGCACATCATTCTTTTTTTCTATATTCCTATTTCATCACAGCTTTGACATCAGCTGTTCAAACATGCGTGGCAGGTTTGTCCTTGAAGTAATCTGAAAGAGGTTTGGGTAACCCTTTCTATGGAGCCATTTCTATAGTGCATTAAAAACATATACAACATGTGTTAAATAATGGGTTTATAGTACTATATAATTATAGTTTTAATCACTCAACGACTTAAAGTGCGTTATAACAAATGTAAAAGATAGTTACTCGTAATACTGTTACTCGTAGTACTGTTGCTCTTGATTAAAAGCTTTCTTCGGCTGATTAATAATCAACCAAATAAAAGGACTGACATTGATAATACACAATAAAATATCAGAGAACCAGCTATACAAACTCATCTGCAGGATCTCTACTAGCAAATGGTTATGTTTAGCTTGAATACTTGATTGTTTAATTAAATATTATTCAAGTGAACATTTAGGTTGTGCAAATACTGTAGATACATACATGTCTGCAGTTTCAGAGAGGAAAATAGAAATGAATAAAAAATATTTTTATAGTCCTTAACTAGCTGCCATTTCATCAGGAGCCAGTGAACCAGTGAAGTCACAAATAATTGCTGAAAAAAAGTGCTTTACTAATGTACTTAATCATAATTTGCATACTTTTTACATAGCACTAAACGAATCAAGCAAGTACATTTTTAAAAGCTGTATTTGTGCGACAGCCTCCCAGCAAAGTATTTCTCTCAAAACACTCTAAAAAAGAGGTGTGCAGATTATTTGTAGCCCAGGCATGTTTTTTTTAATAGACAGTGGTTTGATCATTGCTAATGTGATGTGACCACACAGTGTGTCATTTGTTTGTTTTATGTTTATGCGGGTGATGACACAGCCCTAACCTCGAGGGGATTACCGCTACTACACAAACCTGCATCTCTCCTGACATATTTCCTTCAGAAAGGAATTAGTCAGGTGGCCTCTGATCTACAGCTGTCATGGCTAGAGATCGTTTAATTGCTTAGTCTGACAGTTATGCTATCAGAATTGCAGATGCATCTTCTGATGTATTATTTAAAGAATTAAATGAAACTACAAAGTGCTAAAAGTTTTGTTTTTCTTCTTCTTTCAAGGCCCTGATTAATCACACATTCCCAAAAGATCGTCGTAAAAAGACAAACAAGAGTGATAATATCATTGAGAGCCAGCTAAGACCGAGTAGAGATGATTCGGATGAGCGCACAAATGGGAACACGATAAGCGGATGAATGCTCGAATGAAGGGATGGATAGAAGGAATAAAATGAACAGATAAACGGACAGGCAGACAGATGGAAGTACGTTATTATTCTCCAACTCGCAGATGGATTCTGGTCTTAGTCGTGGTGTGATGACAGCCAAGCCGCGCACAGATACGCTGAGCACGACTTCCTCTGAACAAAGCCGTCAGTGTGGACACAGCAGTTTCTGCCTGGCTAATTTACTCAGCTTACTCAATCACGTTTAAGTTCTGTCATGCACTGAAAAGATGGCTCGGGGAAAAACAGCCACGGGGTGTGAAACAGGCGCAGTAGTTTCAGAGACATTTTTGAAGATGTATTTTTTCGCTATGGGGAGGAGACCTCTGCAGCAGCTCCAACCCGGTGACATAAAGAATCCCTCGGGCCTCTGGCTACAGTGCAACTTGGTGCACCTCGTCAGTTATCGCCTGTGACAGTATGTGAGGATTATCACCGGACGGTTCAACAGGAAGTACCCCCCCACACACACCTTACACCCCCCAAGGAGACTTGCTGTGAACCTTGCAGGTGTTGTAAAGAAACAGAAAAAAAACTCACCGAACACAGAATCTAGCAAGCACAAAAAACAGAAAAGGCTAGCGTGCGTGTGTTTGTGTGTGTGTGTGTGTGTCTGTGAGCATTAGAGAGAGAGAGAGCACAGCCAGAGAGTACAGTGGACCCACTGTACTTGAACTAACATGCAGTGTTTAGTTGACCAAGTTGACACGACCAACCTGAAGCACTTCTTTACAGAGGAGCATATTCCATAGTATACTCCATATTTCTCGATCCTTTCTATCATTTGTTCAAAGTCTCCTGCTGTAGCGTTGCTGGTTTTAAATCCACAGACTCACAAAAGGCACGGAGCGCTGACATTGACCTTTGTCTTCATCTGTATGTGTGGAGAGAAGACTCAAAAAGACGAGATATTGTGTGACTCTGCACTTTGCTATTATAGTATAGGTTTAGCAAAAGACAAGATATGAAGTAGTCAATAATAACCAGTGAAATTCAACGATACTCGATAACTTATTCGCTACTGTGGAAATGAACAACTGAACAGTACATTGTAATATATAAATATGTTACTTAGATAATTTATTCCCTTGGCTCAATACTCCTTTTTACTGAATAGATCATGAAAGTATCATAATGTAACTAAATGCATCCTCTGTACATTAACTGTTAGCTCTGTTATTTAGCCAAGCAAGACTGCACTGCCTAGCTAACGTTGCTGCCTAGCTAACGTTGCTGCCTAGCGAACGTTGCTGCCCAGCTAACGTTAATGCCTAGCTAACTCTGCTGCCTAGCTAACGTTGCTGCCCAGCTAACGTTTCTGGCTCTCCTCGACGCCAACACGTCACAACTCTGGCACAATATAGCTTCATCAGGGAAACGTATCTATTGTCCCAGGGCGACGGGACGCTGTCGGTCTCGTGCCCTGGTCCGATTTTCAGAAATGTGGAATCGACTTGTTCCCACAGTCCCTGTTCTTGAAACATCCCTATTTGCTAATAAACGTATTATGTCTCTCTGATATTATAACATGATAGAGCCTACAATGAATATTGGTTATTTAATTTTGATATCACCCCACATCTTTAAGGGGCAATTTATTCACCAAGGTTGGATTTGTTTTGACATTGCAAGACACTCTTAGCAGCCAGATAAATAAATATTCCCACTGAATGGGAATGGTTTTTTTCAATTAGGATGCAATTCATCTGGACTGTACATGCAAGGGAGAAGGAGAGGGAGAAGGCACCGGGTTCAAGTGTAGATAAGCAGGGCGATGGCATGTCATTAAATTTCATTTTTTAATTACATTTCAGGTTGTATCAGAATACAATTATATTAATAACTTCCATGTGAGAAAGAGCGTGTGCCTCATCATGTTTCTGTGCATGCACAGGTGACTGTGAAAAATACAGCGAAATTAAGAAGTACTTTAGCTATTCCTGCAGCAGTATGAATAAAGGAACTCATGTAAAAAAAAAATCCCCTTGTGGTCAGTTAGGGAACCTGTAATAAGTCAGTTAATGTTTGTTGTTCATTAATCACAATATGATCATGTTTGTCGTTCGTAACTGACTGAGCATGTAACAAATGTGTCATTAGAATATAATATAGAGTCTAAAGCAATCTATAACTTCAGTCTAGAGCAATGGGTGAAACCAGGTGACCATAGCTCCACGAGCATCTCTTAAAAAACATGGAGGATACGACGTATTCTCTCATTCGCTCAGGCAAAAGCGAACTTATACGTTTTCACAAGTGTTTGACAGCTGTCAGGCAGTTCTTGAATGAACAGTGCAAGTTTGTGTTAACTGAAACCCAGCAGTTAAAGTTAGCCTCTGAAAAACATGGACACGGCTGGTACGAAACAGGATTCATGCGCTGGACCTGAAAAGCATTGTTAAAACTGGAATAACCTGACCTTAGAGAGAACAACTGTGCTCGAGCGGTGGCTGAGAACATCCTAAATCACGGAATGGACTGCATGGATGTGACAAAGTTAACAACGTTACATAAAGCACTTTTACAGAATATTTCCTGGAAGATAATTATTTTGTTCCTGAAGGTATTGCGGCTGGCGGTAAGTGGAACGTTATGTAATGCAGTAACGGAATAAAAAAGTTCAGTCACTCAAAATAAATGGTAAGAAAAACTACAAACTAAATCAGCCTAATGAAATATAGATACATATTGATTAAGCAATAGAGATACTGTCAAATAATTGCTGGTGGGAAAGGCCTCCTGAAGCACAAGCTCTTCATCGGCTACTCTTCTCACTCTCCAGACGTAATGAGGAATCACTTCAAAACAAGAGGCTTGAAAAAAACATTACAACGTGCTGCTTTTAATGCTAATATATTATTACATTACATGTCATTTAGCAGACGCTTTTATCTAAAGCGACTTACAATAAGTGCATTCAACCTAGAGTACAAACTAAGAACAACAAGAATACAGAAAGTAACATCTCCTCAACATAGTCAAACTACAAAAGTACCATAATAAGAGCCTTTTAAGTGCCACTGAAGTGCTAATCTGTGTTTTAATCCAGATAGTCGGAAAAGATGTGTTTTTAGTTATATATATCAAACCAAAATGTCACCTAGACATACATAGATACTGTACATATATAGATCTTTGAGGTCCCAATTAGAGAAATGGAGCTTGAGCACTAGTTCAGAAAGGAAGACGCTTTAGGGGCTGATCACACGCTTCAAAAACGCCTTGCAAAAAACTTGCTGGGTAAAACAGCCTGATGCGCCTGTAGTGGCCTTTTGTCAGTCCAAAATCAAAACAAAACTCAAAATCAAATTGCCACTGATGCACCGCGGGTCGGGTATTGACGCACGCAAAAATAAAATAATGTCCCGAATGTTGGCTTGAGTTATGATCATTTATTCTCTAAAGCAAAAAAAAAGAACAAACAAAATACAAACATTTCGTTCTGCTATGGGAGCTGGGGCGTGAGCGTGAGCGTGGTAAAAAACCTTTGGCCACCCTGGTGCATGCTGGTCCTGTGCTTACCCACCTCTACATATAGCCCCAGGTGCCCAGTGTTAACCAATTAGTGAACCAACGAAATAAATATATTAAACTAAATTACAACTATCCTAATGAAACAACTAACTAATCAAAACCTAACCTAAATAATCAATATTACTTTTCAATTAAACTTAAATACAAATATCAAATTAAATAGCTCCAACAGCGCCTGTGAAGCCGGCCTGTGTGCGCAACCGGGCGATAAAACTTAATTTACAAAATGGACGTCATGCTCTTACCCTTGCTGTGTTGTGAGATGAGGAGGTTTTGGGTTCACAATATTATTTATTTTTAAACAGTAAAGGGTACAGCAATTACCACTATTCTGCGAATTGTATTTCGATGTTGAATGCTTCCTGATGTACTTTCGGCCGAGCCTCTTGCGTGATCTGATTGGCTGCCTTGGCCGAGTGTGACTTTGATGAAGTGTGCGACTCCGCGCCTTGCGCTTAAAAGTTGAGAATATCTTAACTTGTATGTACGCCTAAAAATCGCTAGAAAAATGCGACGCGCGGCATTTAAATGTCATAGGAAAACAATGGTTTTGATAGCGACGCATTTTTGAGATTCGGACCCTTACGCGGCGGGTCATGAATAAGTCTTTCAGTCTCTTAATCCGATTGATGGTACTATCAGCTGATCTGGGGGCAGAGTCCACTTTTAAACAACTAATTAGATGCGGCACAATGTCTCTAAGCCAATCAGATCATTGCCGTCAAACTTTAAAGAAGTTTTCTACTCTACTAACAGTTGTTGTTTGAGCTCGAACCTAAAGGTGACGCTCCTCCACCCAAGTCACCTCCACTCCTTTCTTCACCACCACCAGTGTCTGCTTTCCAGGGGGGATTCATTTCTGTCAGATCAGAACTCACTGCGTCACCGCCCCTTGTTTATTTGTTTATCCTGGTTCAGGATATCGCCAAAGACTGCACGATTCCATTTTTGTTACACCGGTGCAATACAAATTATATTTTGAATGAGTCTCTCTTCTGATTGAAATAAGGACACACTTTTATGTTGCAGACTAATTTAGCAATTTAAGTGGATAAAAGCCCTTTTACTGGCTGGTCTCTGTGGTGAAGGACTAAAGCACAGCTGCGGACACTGCAGGAACTCAAAGAAAACTCAAAGTGGTTGAAGATTGTCAGATTCACTGTGACGCATCATACAGCAACTTGACAAAAGCAGAGTAGTGATTGCAGAATATTATTTGATAAAACTACTTATGTGTAATTATTTCTGAATCATCAAGCTGTGCTCAGGGTTCACTGGTAGTTTAAACATATATTTGTGCATGAGCTTGTGTTTAATGATGTGTTTGTCGAAGGCCAATATGTATAAATGGTATTATCTGGTATTAACTGTATGTTAGCAGATATCCAGTCGATCGTGAGTGAAGAGCCTTTTAACTGTGACGGTCAACAGTATTTGAATGTTAAAAAGGCGTTTTTGAAATTGTTCGTACACTCGGAACAAAATCTGAAAATGTCACTGCTAACAGACGTTGATTCTTACACAAACAGTGAAGATGGAAAATAGTTTTAAAGACAAATTATCAGGCCTAAAGAGTTTAAATGTTCAACAAATGTTTCACTCGTCTTTATTCGACACAGCGAATATAACCTGGACCCATTTTCAACACTTCGCTGGCCTCGGTTTGTCGGACCTGGATACCGTGCCAGCCAGTGGAAGTTCTGGCTCAACCTGCTGTCTTCCTGGGATGAGATTTGGGATTTTACATTTCTGAAACCAATTAGAGATGTCAGGGTTGGATGTAAACTGTGCTCAGCTCACCAGTGCTCTTGTTAAATACTGAGCCTTAGGGGTTGGAAATGGCTTTTAGGTACGCTGTACACATGGCTTTTACATTACATTACATGTCATTTAGCAGACGCTTTTATCCAAAGCGACTTACAATAAGTGCATTTCAACCTAGAGTGCAAACTAAGAACAACAAGAATACAGAAAGTAACATTTCCTCAACATAGTCAAACTACAAAAGTACCATAATAAGAGCCATTCAAGTGCTACTAAAGTGCAAATCTGTGTTTTAATCCAGATATATTCGGAAAAGGTGCGTTTGCAGTTTTCGGCGGAAGATGTAGAGACTTTCTGCTGTCCTGATGTCAGTGGGGAGCTCGTTCCACCACTGAGGAGCCAGGACAGCAATTTGGATTTCGAGTGATGAGCTTGAGGTGCAGGAGTCACAAGTCGGTTGGCTGTTACCGAGCGGAGCAAACGTGCCGGGGTGTACGGTGTGACCATATCCCGGATGTAGACGGAGCCCGATCCGTTCAGAGCACGGTACGCCAGAACCAATGTTTTGAAGCGGATGCGGGCCGCCACCGGTAACCAGTGAAGAGAGCGGAGGAGCGGAGCGGTGTGGGTGAATTTCGGGAGGCTGAAGACCAGTCGAGCGGCTTGTTACCTACCCGTTAACTTTGTATATATAGACTTATATATATATATATATATATATATATATATATATATATATATATACTGTTCATTGTATGTGTCAACTCCTTGACTTTCTTGTTTTTTGGTTGGAAAAAGTGAAATTCATTCAATGGTAACCTTTAACTCCATATCTAAATCCATATTCAGTCTGACTGCCTTGGTCGTCACTATATTGTTACATTTGTGGACCCACATTCAGTCAATTTCTAACTCAAGCAGGTAAACATGAACCCGAAGCCAAAGAAATACAATGTCGGGAAAAATTATACCTGTGATTTATCCAAATGTGTCAGGAAAGTGACTGCTGCAGCATATTGAACAGGAAAGTTCACGGTCCCAACAGGGCAGGACATTTGTCTTTGTCTAACCAATAAATACAATAAACAGTAAAACAAATAATATATAACACAATAAAAGTTAGGAAACATGCATCAGAAATCAGCAATAAAGAAATATATGGCCAAGGCAATAAAGTACAAAAGATGTAGGTATGAAATATTGATCTAATGTGTGTATATTACAGGGTGGGGGAGCATTATTTGATCATCAATGCCACTTGATACAAGTTTAAAACGTGCAGTAGCCTGGCAGGTCCAGGCCAAATGCAGACAGACTGTGTGCAGATTCAGACTTGTGCAATTCGTCCTCACTGGATCTTTTTACCTTTAGAGAAAACAATAAGGGGATCAATTCCATCCTCTTTGTATTTCAAGCACGACAAAACTGAACTAAACCAAGACAAAAAATGTTTGTTTCCCTTTACTTTTTCTCTTTTTATTGAAGCCTAACAAATTGGCCACGGGCACCTTGGAGAAGTGTGTGTATCTATTGTTTGTGATCTATTTTGGGTTTTATCTGATGAAGGTCAAAAGACCCCCAGGCCCCCTTGGTTTTTAAATAAATTATCCCCTTTTTGGTCACGTGCTGGTGTGTGTCTCTCGTATCATTTACACCAGGCAGATTTCAGGATTATGAAGTGTTGCATATTAAATAGAGAAAAAGCTAAAAAAAATCATGCACGTCTCACTCCACAACAACTAGTGCAAGCAAAGAAGAAAGTCTGGGACATGAAGAGTGTCCGCACACCGACTCTGAAACTACTCCCAAACCGGATAAATGAATTCAACA
This sequence comes from Liparis tanakae, assembly GCA_036178185.1. Classification (NCBI taxonomy): domain Eukaryota; kingdom Metazoa; phylum Chordata; class Actinopteri; order Perciformes; family Liparidae; genus Liparis; species Liparis tanakae. The sequence continues at coordinate 6,145,811 of CM070095.1, forward strand.
TCCAGCCGCTCCAGTTGTGTTGATGTCGAGGTGTAAATCGATTTATACACTTGAGGAACATCGGTGTACAAATTCCTCAGACAGTACTACAACAACTCTCTTTTTTCCAAACTGAGTCCGTTCTTTGGGATTAAGGGCGTGTTTCCTTGCAGTTACCAGGGATTTACTTGATGTCTAACTTTTATTTAGCTCTGTTTATAGAATAATAAACGGCATATTTGACATTCTACACTAGGCAAGCAGAAATAACAGCATCTTATTATGCTTACTTTGTAAAGTAATAAGTAATTTAAATTTGAGAGAGAGCCCTCAATGTATTTATATTTTGTATGTTATTGCCAATTAGTCTGTATTATGCTTTTATTATTTGAAAAAAAACTGAACAGTTGTAATCATTTGCCGCAGTTGATGAACATTATGAGACAAACAAAGCAACAAAAAAATAACATAATTAGTAATATATCTTCGTGGTACAAGAGCATTGCATTGAGGGATATGCATCATGTCAAAGAAATTAAACCATTCAACAATTATTGCCAAATTCTGTGATTAGGGGATCTTTAATGGCACCCACAAAGGCAGTGTAAAACAGGAAGCCAATTACAGGCTTTGATCAACTTAAAGAACATCCAAACAACAAATCCAATAGCGTGCTCCTTGAGCGCCGTGCTGTTGTTGTCTAAGCTCCCCACAGCAGACGACATGGAGCTCCCACTGTTCTTCTGAGTCGATGACTCAGAGCTGCACTAAACACGGGCAGCGGTGCTCTCCGCCACTATACCGAGAGCTCGCCGTCAATATTCTTTTCATGCTCATGATCAAAGCACGAGAAGGGGCAGCACGCCGGACATTTATTTGTGGCTACATACGTCTTACCGCAAATTATGTAACGGCGCTCAAACTTATCGTCCCTGTGATGCTCTGACACTCATCCCACACCGGAAGAAAAGAAAACATTGTAAAATGGATTTATTTAAAAAAAGGAGATGAAAATGTTGTTGCTCTCGTTGTTGGTATTGTTATTTTTATTTCATTAGTTTGAAAAGCCAGCGAACAATACAGAGTTAACATCATTATTGGAAGAGTTGGAGTTTTCATAACGTGTGACTGCAAGTGGCAAAAACGTGATACTGAAATGTTCACTTGCAAAATATTTGATTTGCTATCTGCCAAAATATCTGCTCTTGTGATGCAACAAGCTCATATCGACTGCAACGTGTCGTAATGTCTGTCATAGTCATTGAATATGTTGTAACTCTAACGCTGTTCATCTGTACACATGACATCCATTGCTTCTGTCTCTTCGGAGAGGGAGCTCCTCCTCTGTTGCTCTCCTGAAGGTTTCTTCCCTTTGTTTAAGGTTTTTTTCCAGGTTTTTGGGGAGTTTTTCCTTATCCGATGTGAGGTCCTGGGATGTCATGTATGTGTACAGATTGTAAAGCCCTCTAAGGCAAATATGTCATTTGTGATTCTGGGCTATACAAAATAAACTGAATTGAAAATGTAATGGAACATAAATTACCTGTTATCATTAAACTACAACCACAATCTTCTCCAAAGTACTTCCTTGCCTAAACTTGGGCACAGAAGATATTTGGATTGTGAACTTCATCCAAAGTCCTGCACTTTGTACATTATGCAATACGCCTGTGTATCGTAAAAATAACAAGTACCTATACCAGTTCAATCAGGACATATGTTTATTATAATGCCAGAGGATGCATCCATGAGTACACAGAATCTATTTGCCGTTTGAACTCAACGGGGAGATTCGAGATTGCGCTGTGTTTGCCCTGAGCGGCGGCAATATATGAATCCCCCCCGAGGAGTCCAGACACCGGTGGTGGTGGATGGAGGTTCTGCCGGAGATGCGATAGATTGCTGAATCTGAGAAGGCGGATGGCGCTGGAAAGGCAAGAGGGTCGCATGGAAACAGCAGCAGGCGCTAGAGGCAGTGATACAGCACATTTAGAGGAGATGCTAACAGCCGATTGGCTAACGGAGAGGGTGTGACTCTGCGTTAGCTGTTGATCGGCTGATGGCGTCGTGACTCCTCCGACAGTGACAGCTGGTATAGGATATGTGCTCCTGGTGAGGGAGCAGTACGAGCGAGAGCCCTCCGAGCCTGGAGCGTGGGGCTGGTCTTCCTGTCTGAAGACAGGGAGATTGCTCGTGAAGCGATTCCGATACCAACGGAGAACTTTTTGATACTGCTGTGCACTTGACTCGTTAGCCGGATGCCAACCTTCCGGTTAACGCGGTTAGCTCCGTGTTCACTGCTGCCATTGTTAGCTCTGTTCGAGCTGCAGGCCGGGGATCCCCCAGATGTACGGGTTGCAGCTTCTTCGACCACAAGCACAGCAGTAAAAAATATTTTCCTTTTTTCCCCAGATTTGGAAACAGAAAGGATCAAACACATATATCGCTTGATTTGAGAAGGTGTGATACTACTTGGTTATTTTGGTCTATATTTTAAAAAAAGTATTGAGTAGCTATCATCAGCCTGACCCATCACCAAACCGTACTACAGCCGTTACGCTGGTGCAGTTAATACATTCTGTACTTAATTCATTCAAAAAGCGTTGCCTCCGAACTTCAGCCAGCAGTTTGTTTTTGTCTTCTGAAGATATTCTGGAAAACAATTCAATGCTACACAAACAAAAATGGTTGGACGATACCTGTCCAGATTAAAGTCAGTATATAAATGACATGCTTAATACAAATACAGACTTATATTACGCATCAGGAGTACTTTGTACTTTGGGCATTAGCACTTATTTTACCTGAATATGAGCACATACGAATAATTACCATCGTCGAGTCTCAATAATTACCTTTGCATTCTGAGAATGCAGAAGGTTATGTTTTGATCGCTCTGTATTTATTTATTTGTATGCATGTTATTTGCATAACTCAAAAAGTATTAAACCGGATCGCATGCAATTTGGTGGGATGATTGGTTATTATCCGGGAACCATTTGATTAGATTTTTGGATTGATCGGGTCAAAGGTCAAGGTCAAGGTTATGAAAAGGAACCAAAAAAGTGCAGGCGGGCGAAGGTCTGCCCTCTACCGAGTGCCCGTTCTAGTTACTAAAGTACTGATCTTGATTTAAGTGAAAAACCTCTACACAAGATATTTTTGGTAATTCATCCCACAGGTCTGTGGATTTAACCTTGGATCACGAGATTTGAAATCTCTAGTTTCTATCCTACAACATGGAAGATTAAATGTACCCACAATGTTGTCAGAAGGCAAAGGTGTTTCAATGCCACAGTCCCGCCATGGCATCTAAAATAGAAGCTTTTGAGTGATTGTGTTTACGCGTCAACCCCAACCAGGTTGTCTTGAGTAACTGTCTTGTGAATGGAATTTTCTGTCCATTAACATGCAGCCCATGTCATTGGTTGATCGCCACGTGCTGTGAATGTTACACCGTGTCACTTGTATCTGCGGTAGCATCAGAAGCTCCTATTGAGTGTCTCGCCCCCTGACAGACACTTGACCATGAATGTATCATATCGTCACTTCTCTGTAGGACAACATCGTGACCAGGCTGCTAGACCACATATTAATGGTGAACAGTGATTTCGCTCTATCTTAATGAATAGATTTATGGATGTAAACACACACACAAACTCATTTTAATAGGGGCAAGGAATCCTCCGCGTTGTCTGCAGTGGGCAAGATTAATGTAGACAGTTATTATTTGGTAACCTCTTGGATGGTATCTAGTATTTCCTCAGTAGCAATGAGTTTCTTATGAGGCTCCTTTCAGCCAGAAGAGAGAGCGTAAACAACAACAATGTGATTTCCATTACAATGTAACGACAGACCATTCACCAATCTCCATGACAATATGAAAAACACTCCTGAGAAAGCTGATTATTTTAGATGACAGCGCACATCCGTCACGCAGCAGAGGGAACGCGGAGACATGACCCTCGCTTTAAGGAACAGCGTTTTAATTAAACCGTTTAAGTAACCGCATTTTCCCCAACACCATAACATATCTGCTCTCCACTGCGAATTTCAAAGATGCTCATTAAAATGTTGGCGATGAGTGTTTGTTTGTTTGCCTTACAGGCCGTTATCTCCCCGTCTGCTCCGGAAATACAAGACTTGGAAAAAAAGAAATCCAATATTCTCCACGTGTTGTCACCTGTGATGCAGCGGCAGCCGTACAACGAAGATGGAGGATTAGTTGTGAAGAGCTCTGCTGTTCATATGAATCGCCTGCTGCAGAACTGTAATTATTCTTCAGCGTGTAATTTCATAGAACTGTTTGTTTGCTGTATGCTATTTATTTTGATGCAAAAAACTACAAACATGGTGCAAAATGTACATGTTCAACCATAATGTTGCTTTGTGTGTGTGTGTTATTCGAGAAAACATTACATATCGTGTTAAAGAAAGGACAAAATGACCACGGATATATATTCAAGGTGCAGGAATAGTACTTATGCCATAGGTCTCAAAGTTTTCTCACACTTTTTAAACATGGCAAAATGTGCATTATATTGGTTCTGTGCGAGAATATCGCTGTAGTATGACAGTACAGTCGGCTTTTTATTGCAATTAAGGAAAGCTGTTCATTCAGTTATTCCAAATTTACAGCGTGCCAAAAGTGAAATGGCATGTTTTCTGGAAGTGGAACAACATGCACACAATGAAGACGCTATTCTTTTGTTTTACGCCTTCAAAGCGGCACTCCCACATAAGCTCAGTGAGCCACAAACTTATTTATGTTCCTATCCACAAGTTGTTCTTTTGTATTGGAGAGCAATCTTACCCAAAATATATTTCACAGTCCACAAATTGCCTATCCACTGCCAGAAAAAAAGACAACTTTTAATTTAGAGGGAAATAAAAATATCATATATTGATATTTAAATATGTATTTATTGTATGTTAAGAGCCATTATAATTACTGAATTATCCCTCCCTAGTCTCCCCCTTGTCTGATGTATTTCTCTGTTTGTATGTACACTCTCCCAAAAATGTTAAATGTTTTTTAATTTGAAAGACGAGATGGTATATATTGATTACTACACCTGTGCTGATGTATACTTTGTAAATTAAGATACTGTCCTACAACGAAAAATTATAAAAAAAAAAATAATGACTAAATTATTAAATGTGTGGTTTAGATAAAATAACTGTTGCATGTTTATCCTTTTCACTACTGCTTAAATTGTTCCTTTTGTCCTTACAGCCTTTGTTACGCTACTTATTTATATTCCGACCCCTGATAAATTGTCTGGGGGGCATTACCTGCTGATAATATACTAACGACCATGCCCCTCTTTATTTTTCAATTATGTGCAATTGATCTATTGGAACACATAAGAGTAGATACAGGAGAGCAGACTGGGAGACATTATGTTTATGAATCATTAGGTAACAATTAGTTCATAATTATCTGTGCATCCAGTGAAACGAACATCAACTCTGAACCAGACCCTGAGGGACACAACGATAACCAATGATTGGGTCATTTAAATTCAATTAAAATAGCGACATAATATTTGGTCGGATTAATAACGTGTTGTGTATTTTTGGAAATTAGTCCATTGTTTTTGATATTACAATGCTCTGGAGATATTGGGCATGTTTTATTATATAAGCCACCACTGGAATCTACTTCTCGAAATACTAACAGTGGACTAACAGTTTTTAATAGTTTAAAACTAACAATATTAGTGAAGCCTAATCTTTATCTGCAACTGTGCAGAAATATTGAGAGACGCAAAAAATAAACGTTATGAATTAACTTTTCAACGGTTCGGTACAGGCCTTGCATTGCTGCATATATTAAATAGTTAAATAGTACATAGTAATTCCTGTTCCAACTAAATTCGGAATGATTACCTTTATAGAAATCCAAGGACAGCATAACATTAAGCACAATAATAGTTAGAACATTCTATTAGACTCACACAGCATTATAAATAGGCCAAACATAATGTGTCTTTTATATTTAGTTTTTTTGTAATTTCAGTTGCCATGAAGACAGGGGACGAGGAGGCAACAGAGGACGGAAGTAAGTAAAGATATATCTCTAAAAAAATGTGTTTATGTGCTTTATGAATACATTCAGATATATAAATGAACAAAGTGAAGATAAATTACACAACTAGACAGCACAATGAGAGGCGGACCAAACCGAGACAGCTCTTAAGTCGGCTCTCTGCAGAGAGAACTTCCCATGCTGCGTCTTTGACTTAAGATGCGAAGACGGACTCCTGACTCCGGCTTTTGTTACTTTACTCACACCGTTATTTTGAGTGCTATTGATTTCCCACCCTTCCTTGAAATGAAGTGCGAACAACGACAATGAAAGGAAAACCAAATTGTGTTATTTCTGTTTGCAGCAGGTGTAATTACCTCAGAGAGCATCATCAATTATTTTCAAGTTTTTACATTAATTTATTTTTGATTTTAGCTGAGATCACTCTGAGTAACTTTAAATTTGTACAAAAGATACATTTGAGCTATAACATGTATGTTTTGTACAAATGTCTTAAGTACACACCCGGATGGATGTTATTCATTATTTTAACAAAATATATTCATACGGAATTAATCATAATAACACAACATAATTATATTATTAGATAGTTATATTATTTAATTTTATATATTTTTTAATATTTTATATTTTTTTTCACACAGATTACAATTAATTAAAATATGTAGATTCAAACAGCTGCTGCTCTGGCCTGAGTAAAGGGTACAATTTCACTTATATACAATTATTGGTTTCACGTGCAGACCAGCAATCATCGTGGGAGAGAAGGGAGTCTTTGGACTGCCACGTTTTATATTTTTCTAAAGATTCTGCTTCAAGAGAAGCCAAGAATAAACCATTCAAAAATCAATGGCACAACTTCAAACAGGTCATTTCATGTCATCTCTCTCTCTCTCTCTCTCTCTCTCTCTCTTTCTCTCTCTCTTTCCTAAAAAAGGACAACGGTCTCCACTGTTTTTGGGGTGTTCCTATTAAGAGGCTCGTCACTCAGCGGACGATTCACCGCGGTGGCTTTTTAGTCGGTTAATGATCCCTCCTGAATATTCTGTGGCTGTCTCGGCCTATTTGTCCGTAGAGCGAGGAAAATGATCCTATCTCCCCTCAATCCATCTTCCCGAAGGGTTTTAAATGATGGTAATGCCACCCGGGCCCCCCTCCCCACGTTGCCATCAGACTCCCTAATGGCCCTCCTGGAGCACTGTTGTGAACTTCCTCGCCACTCAGTCAGAAACATAAAGAAATACTCCACGTCTCTGTATCACTCTTTTGCAAAAGAAATGCTTTTCACCCATTCATTCACACAACGTCGTCGGATATCACTAACAACATTGTTATCTTTTTTTTTATGCATCCAATATCAGAATCCAAATGTTATTTATTGCCAAGTAGGTTTTCACCTACCTGGAATTTTTTCTGGTGTATAAGGTGCATACAGAACATACAGAACATAGTGAACATAAAAACACAAAAGGTACTGCACAATCACAGTAAGTACTACAAAATACAAAATACTATCACAATAAGTACAAACAAAATAGAGCAAATGTGAATGTGCAAAAGTGCATGTGCAGTCAATATGTTTGCTTAATTGGTTTTTGACTTGCTCAATTTGAAGTTATCAACACGTGCACACGTGATTGAAGGCGCCTGGTGATGGAGACGCTTTTCCAAAATTGGAACGGGAATCGCCCGAAAACATACATGACTGTGACAAACCATGCCATTATATTTGTCACGCAACGCAACACCTTCTCATGCATTCAATTATTCCTGATGGATAAAACTGACTCCAAAGTCACGTAGAGCAGCTGAGAAAATGGACAACTCTGACGGAGGAGAAGAAGAAGAAGCTCAAAACACGGCAGGAGGAGCCCGCTGCGTGTGTTTGGATTTCCTCCGTGGATCCTCGGAGTCTCCCGCCGGCCACATTAATGCAACAACACATCCGCTGTAGTTTTGGAGCAGCTCAGGCGACACATCACAGCGCCGACATTGCCAGGGTCTTGGGGTGTGAGGTCCACTTAGATTGCATGTGTGTTTCTTTATTTTTCTTTATTCTTTTTAAACTAAAATGAGTAATCTTTGTAAAGCACAACATTGTTTACTCCACTATCTGTCGCTGAGGGGAAAAGAAATGCAGCCGGGCGGGCGGGCGTCATGACAGGCTGTGGTTATTGTAGTTATTTATGAAGTCCTGATTGCTCCCCAGGCAGCTAAGCAACAATGTGAATGTTATGTATTGGGGCTGGATATGTATAATAGGTTTGTGATTAATTAAGGTAGGTTATGGCGGTGCGGCGCGACGTTGTTGTCAGTAATTACACGTGTGCCGCTCGCCTCCTGTCATTCAGCGGTCGGCATCGAGATCCTCTACTTCCATAAAGTCCGCGCTACCGGCTAAATGTCATCATCACATTGTACTTTATTGCTTCTACGCTGTGTGTGTGGGTTCCTTATTGATTGAAAATACGTGCTTGGACGTGTCATAAAAAAAATCCCACAGAGTACAATAAAGGTGCAGGAATAATCCCTCGTGACACAGGACATTTGATATATTAAGAACATAAAGGAAATCATGGTATTTACCAATATATATAGACCGTTAACCTTTATTAGTCAAATGGGTGGAAGAAAAACTGGAAATTAAGTGGAAACCATATATAATAAATGATTACCTCATGGCATAGATAGCATTCCAGTTTAGGGTTGTTGTTTTTCTACTGTCATTCCTTCTATCCTATTGATTTACACAGAGTCTGTCCATATGTACTGCATTCCACATCAATGTGCTATTGAATTATCCCATTTATTATAATTTTATGACATTTCACACGTCCAACACTCTGCAGAAACACAACCCGCAATAAGTTCTGCAAGAAAGCTGCTGAGTCCGTGGCGAGAAGAGGTTTGCATTGACGTCACTTCTTCTTCTCCAACGGCAAACAAACGCGCCATGGCAGCTGCCAGCAGGGTGAGGTGTGACACGCGGAGGAAGAGGAAAAATATCTCGAGGAAGTCGAATTGGCTAGAATTGAAAATATTGTTTGCTGTACATCATCGTGGACAGAGTTTCAGCGAAGGTATGACAAGTGGACGAGAGAACCGGTTACGATTCTCAGGCAAGGAAATTAAAGTTTATTTGTGTAGCACATTTCAACAAGGCCATTCAAAGTGCGTTAAGAGCATCTAAACATAACGCAGAAGAAAACAAGATGGAAAAACAATTAAGAACATTCATTTAAAACATTTAAAACAGTCACAAAGCACGAAATAGAATAAAAGTTGCAATGAGGTAAAAGAAATAAAATGCAGTAGTGAGATGCAGAAATTGACATATCTTTGAACCTTCTTCATTTAAAAGGCACAAGCAAAAGGAAAAGTCTTCAATCTGGATTTCAAATACAACTAACGCAACGCCGACCAGTTATCTTTTAACAACAGTACTCCATCCTCTCCATGAACTGCAGAGGTCCATTTGCTACACGTCTCTTTTGCCTTCGGCAGCCTGTAAAAACTTAAGCCCCACTTGCTTCTAAATCCATTTGTTCAGTCAATTGAACAAAAAACAACATTTAAGCACTGTTTTGTTCTTCCGGGGATTTTTTCTTTGTAAAGTACCGCTGGCGAATGTCGAAAGTTTGCGACTTTCCCATGAAGGAAAGACAAACCATGAACTCACGCAGCCCGCTCGCCTGTAACAGCGAGCCATTTTAATACATGTATGCTACATGCTTTTTTGCTAAGTTATAGCAAAGCTTTATTTATTCAGGAGGAACAAGATATCATTTTTTTGCGAGAGATGTAATAACAAATCAAGCATTCGCAAGATCAACAACGAGACCAGGATGCTGACATTGACAGCTCGTCTCCTAGCAACACCCGCCCTCAAAGGTAAAGGGTAATGCCCCCACAAAGGCCTTGAGCTTGGACATAGTTTATATGTCAAAAAATTAAAATAATATAACGCACAAATAGCTGCAGCAAAGTAAAATGAGATCAAATTTGAATTTCGACTTTAAAAGCAGAATTACCCACCGTGGTGGGATGGGAAATATCGTAGATGCTAATTGAGACACCGCACACATACGCACAAAACCAACACCCATAAGCACATCCGTAAACGCACAAACTGGATGGTTATATATCCACACACACAAGCTTGAATGACACACCGTGCTGATCGCCCTGTGCCAACAAACCTCTGTCTGCTGCATTCAAATGTCAGATCGTCTCAACGGGACGCTCTCTGTAACTGACATGTGTCACCCTCAAATTTGCCAGTGGCCACTTGTGGCTATTTTCTCTTCCGTTAGCTGCTTGAGGCTCTCGCTACCATCTTGCTTATTTTTTTTTCTTTCTCAGGGATTAGTGGGGCATGGAGCCCTAAAGACATCTTAGCCTCCCCTAATGAATACACAGCAGCTCGAATGCAAAACAGACGCACCGGGGGGGCTTATAAGTGACACATTCATAAAATGTCAGAAACGGGATCAGATGTTATTTTTATTTTTTTTAAATGCACCGGATGAGACAATTGATGTTAAATACTAAAAGGTAAAATGGTGAGTCTTCACCTACTTTCTCTGGAGACAAAAGGACAAAGAACACAGAGGTGTGGTTGTCAAGGCAACATAGTTACAGAAGGCACAAGGCAGATGTGTGCGTACACTCACACACACACACACACACACACACACACTGACTCACTCTTTGTCAATGTCAGCGTTGCCTGGCTTGAGGATATTCAATCTGTGAGCGTGAAAAAAACATTGTTGTGAGCGGCTACGTGCAGAGACGTGACGCATCAACGGGGGACGCGACAAAGAGTCCTGATTTGGTCTTTTGTCGGCGAGTTGCCGAGGTCAGTTCACGGTTCGTCACTAAAGCTATTTTTCTTACTTCCTGGTTTGAAAGCCATTGTTGGCATGATTATTCCAATAATCAGATTACAACCTGGTTTATTCATTTACATTTATTTAACCAGGATTGAGATTAAGAATGTTCTGTCAGCAGTAGTAGCACATTACATACATTTTCAGAAACACAACATAAAACACTGACAGACAATTTGCAACCATTGTCCTATAGCAACCAACAACAGTAATATGAAGCGTTTTCGATAACTCGAGATCAAGAGCCAAAGATTCAAATTGCTGTAGCACCTTTACATGCAACTAACATTTGATAAAAATATCAATACCACCTCCCCTATTTGGTCGATCAGTCCTATATACAGTTTAACCATCAATATTTAACATCCTTGTGTAACAGTTTAGCTCCACACCTTCCTACTTGTATTAGTTGTTTTTATCCTGTCTAACTATCATGTCATTCCAGATCCTGCTTCCATCTCGTCAGTCCAACTCCCTTCACCTGCCTCTGGTCACTCCCACCTCGTTAGTCCCTCATTACCTTCACCTGGTCTTCATGCCCGTCTCACCTGTTGCCCATTCCCTCGTTAGTCCCTCACTACTTAGATTCCCTCACACTTGTCCTCTGACAGATTGTCTTGTGTTTTTCTGACTGAGCCCTCGAGCGTTCCACACTGTGTTTGATTATTCTGTCGGTTCTGTTCCTGACAACGCTCTCAGTAAAGGATCTTTATTTGCATTACCTGTCTCCTGAGTCGTGCATTTGAGTCCACCCTAATCCCCCCGTGACACCTTGTCCAAAACAGATTCACTCAACCATGATTCAGATATAAAAAAAAACATCTGCATTAGTTGAGCTTGCCCAAATGTGAATAATAAATCCAGTTTGACAATTACATTACATGTCATTTAGCAGACGCTTTTATCCAAAGCAACTTACAATAAGTGCATTTCAACCTAGAGTACAAACTAAGAACAACAAGAATACAGAAAGTAACATTTCCTCAACATAGTCAAATTACAAAAGTACCATAATAAGAGATATTTAAGAGCCACTGAAGTGCAAATCTGTGTTTTAATCCAGATATAGTCGGAAAAGATGTTTTTAGTTTCCGGCAGAAGCTGTAGAGACTTTCTGCTGTCCTGATGTCAGTGGGGAGCTCGTTCCACCACTGAGGAGCCAGGACAGCAAACAGTCTGGATTTCGAGTGATTAGCTCGAGGTGACGGAGTCACAAGTCGGTTGGCTGTTGCCGAGCGGAGCAAACGTGTCGGGGTGTATGTTGTGACCATATCCCGGAGGATGTAGACGGGAATATGCAATTAAGCTGCATATGGATACAACCTAAACTGACCCTTGATTTAAAATCAGCTAGAGTATTAAAATGTGAAGCTTGCTTGCTATTACATTGTGTAATATCAACAGGGCAAGGATTAGGCTGCACATTTCCTGAAATCAATAATAACAGAACAATGCAGGATCTCTGCTTTGTTAAATTGCCAGACGCCTCCTCAGTTGACTTTTTCAAGTTAACACAATTAACGAGTGAGAAGTTAAAGCATTTAAAACCTCTTTTCAGCACAGACCGGCGGGGAAGACGGACCAACTTTACCAAATCAGAAAAGTGTTTTGGCATCTGCCCAATTGATTTATGGGGAAAAGCACTTGTCTGATCAGTGGGGAGTGCACCGTCCTCACTACACTCCCCCAGAGAGTACCGGTTTGCCCAAAGATCCAGAGAAGCAGTGCTATAAGCAATACGTTCATTGTCAGTGTTGAAGTTCAGGGAAAAAAATCTATTACCCCCCCCCCCACATAAATTATCATAAATGATAAGCTACATAGGAAAAAACAGCCAAATGACTTTCATTGACCCAACAAGTGCAGTGTCCCAGTGCCGCGGTAATACCAGTGGCCTTGTCTTTTCACCACAGAAATCTAATCGGTTCTGCCTCGAGTCCAAGTGGACGTTTGTGCCACGCTGAAAAGAAATTCCCTCAAGGTGTTCCTGAGATATCATGTTCACAAGAATGGACCAGGACGGATGTCCTGAAAGCATAATGATGATACCGGCATTGGGAAAGGCATAAGAATGTAATCCGGACGGTATTGTGTCTCGTATTCGATGGTACAAATTATCGCGGTGTATAATAAACACGCTCACTGGCAGACGTTGGCAGGTGGAGGGAGACGGGATACAAACCGCACGTTCAATCCTTTTTACCGAAGAGGTTTCAAAGGCAATATGTCATGCTCAGACATCATTTGCATGACCGCAAGTCGTTGAAAACATGATGTAGAAAAACCGTCTACGATCCACAGCATGAGTCGCCCCCCTTAGCTACTGTTTCACACGCTTCATTGTGACGCCTGCACTCTGGACTGTTGGCCGTTTGAAATGTTAATGTTTCGGATATTATTACAGACAGTGGAAGTCCAACTGCTTAAGGTCAGCTGAATATATTTTACCCCATAAAAAAAATACTTTGATTAATAAACGCTCGTCCACATGTTCGACTTGTGAAGAGTTCAGTCAGTCGAGAGAGTAAAGAAGCAAGTACGCAAATAGATTGAGCGGCTCCCTCTATCTCGTATCGACCTGCTTACACCACTTGTAAGGTACACAATGCGAAACACTCACAGATATTGTTTGTTTGTCGGTTTGGTACTTCATTGTGCACAGTGTGGAAAATTGACTTAGGCTTCAGCTCACAGCATTAAAAACATCGCAAGACTTGATGGAGACACAAAGAAAATAGCACCATCAAACGCGCGATTATTTATTAAGGCTTCAGAAACTTTAAAGAGAAGGTGGGCATTGTCTAGAAAGAGAAAGGGAGTATGTGTTGTCTCAAGCTAGAGACTCAAAGACACCAACTCTCTGTTTATCCCGATTTCAACTCAGATATACGACATTCGTCGTGTGAATAAGTGGATCATTTAGATATTCTTTCCTAATTTGAAAATGGAAGACAGAAAGAAACAATGCATTTTTTTCTATAAAATATCAGAAAATATTGACCGCCAAATCTAACTAATCATACAAAAAAACTACATATCTTTATTTTACCATCATTTATGAGAAGGCAATGTAGAAAATCGCAGCACCTAAATATGTTGAGCATTTTTCTTTAAAAAGGGTTTTTAATTCGTTCATTTTTATTTGTCAACCCTTTTACTTGAAAAAGGTTTTTAAATAATATTTTTTTTATTATTTGTGAACATAGTGTAGCGGTAGGTAGTCGGACCAGTGCCAAATCATCCATCAGGCACTAAATAAGGTCATCAAGAAATCAAGATTAAAAGCTCCTTGTGTTTAATAAGGTATTATACACCATGGCCGGAAGCTCATGTGAAAAAGAAATCACAAAAAACATTATTGAAAAAAAATATTATAAATCTAATATCATTTCATTCAATGCCTTCATTGTATTATGTAGATCATTATACAAATATGAAAAAACTATCATTTGCTGTCAACGTTGTTATGCGAATGTTATGTGAATAATTTAAAGGCACAGTATTTGACTCCGCTGCTAAATAATGTAGTCTCAGCAATAAGGTGAACTTGACATAAATATAATTTATTGTGGTAAAAAGGTCAAAGATTAAAATATATGTTAATAACTTTCGTGGCTAACTGATGAAAAACGTGTCACAGTAGATTCTGTTAGAGATCAATTCTGTGTTTATAAATTACATTATATCATCTGTAGAGTCAAAATGTAATTCAATTTTAAAAATCAGTCTTTATGCATGCATGATAGCAGTTTAAAACATGCATTTATTTAACAGCCCTTCATGTTAATTCAATTTTTTTAAACTCATTCCTTTTTTAGTGCTGTTTTTTTCGACGTGACTTTTTCCAGCATCACCGTGCGACCGCACTACAGGCATCGCGTGTATTTCCGGAAAACTTCCAATTAGGACGACAGTCTGTCAAATTAATACAATAGTGGTGCTCATCTCAAAAGGTTATCTGTTGCTATGGTAAAACGATATTCAGGTGTTGACGAGGAGGTGCAAAGGGCCAAAGGCAGAGCTCCCAAACCGACGCATACGCACGGACAGCTGCGGACCCGGCGGTGCCAACAAATTACGGTATACGAGGACGTCCACACACGGCCCACCCACCCGTACAAAGTCCTATCACGAAAAATATGTACGTCACACGGACACATTAGTTTGTGTCCGTGTCACCCATCGGATTATTTACTCCATATGAGCTGAACAGTCTCAGGGCACAGTCCAGACAAACGTAATTCTTATAATTGAATGTCCTTTCAGACATTTATTTATTAAAAAAAAATGAAAGCTGCATTTTAAACATGATAATGTCTTACAAATAGTTTTACAATCGGAATAACTTTACTCTATATTGACAAGCGTTACAATGTCAGGTGTGTGTAAAGAGCACTGCAGAACATCAAAAGTGTTTTTCTAATTTTAGTTCATTGACTTATTGAAGAAAACTTTCAACATGCACTTCAACTTCAAACTAAATGACTTTAGTGCAGAAGTAAGAAGCATATTTTTCATGTGTCAATATACTGTCAAAACACAAATTCCAATACCAGGTATATGCAGATGAAAGATGATTCTTATATTTTTCAAGCAATCACAAAAATGACAACCCCCCCCCCCCAATTTTCTTGTCAATTGAGGGTCACTTAATATAATTTAATGAGTTATAATCGTTAAATATCTCGATATTAGTTAATATTTAATATTTCTGCAACCAGCACTAAAATTGGACGGCATCCTGGTCACTTAATCATCGTCAACGTTCAGACCTTTTTTTAGCGGTGAGTGATATTTGTCAGAAATAGACGTCAAACGGCATACATTCCTCTCCTTTGCCACACATTTCTGACGTTTGTCAAGCTTCATTAATCTCCCCATTTAATCGCATTCCACTGCAGTCCTTGAAAATACTTTCCACTTTCACAACCAGTCCTTAGAGGCACAATGAGAACCGAAGCGGGAGACGAGGAGAAAGGCTTAGTAGAGGGAGATGGTGAGAGGAAAGAAAAAAAAGAAAAAAAGTCTGATTGATTTTTCCATCACGACTCAAAATAGCATATTTATTGATTGCTTATAGGGAAGGAGAGGGGTGAAAGGGGTGAAGGTCACTGAGGAATGGCGTGATGTCGGTAAAGGCGATCAACCTTTCTTGTCAGCTTATTCAGTAAGAAAGGTTAGTATGCTGAACCGTCTACAACAAATATGAAACATACAATGTGTATGACATTAGTTCATTTAGCAGATCAATATTCTCCTACTGTGCAATTTCTTTGAACAAAAATCATTCACCCTTTCATGGCTGAAAGGTGAAATGTTAATATTGCACGAGTATTCTCAAGTTGACTTATCCTTCTCCATCAGTTTAGAGGTGTGAACATTTCTACTCTGTTGGTGGGAAAACATCAAGGAGAAAAAGATATTAAACGGCACAATTTCCCGTCAAAATCATTTCAGTGTAATTGCAGAATATCCACATCCAATGACAGTTCTTCGCTTAGACCCCGTTTACACGATGGGAAAACGCATATATTTTCATGCGTTTTGACCTTTCATTTACACAAAAACTGAGGTTTTATCACGGAAAACGATCATTTATAAAAAACTCCGGCCAAAGTGGAGATTTCTGAAAGCTCAGTTTTTGTGTTTGCGTGTGAACTAGGTCAAACAGAGTTTTAGGTTGTCAAACGTCACAGTATGCGACTAAACTTCACGTCATGTGAGCGTCCTATGCGGACGTATGCGGACGGCGTATTTACACGGGTTCATATAAACAGAAACTTTTTTGAAAACGACCTTATTTGTACAACGTTATTTTTGAAAACGGAGGGGCAGAAATATTTGCTTCTGTAAATACCAGCTATGTATAAATGTGGCCTCAGATAGCAGGCAAAGTCACACAAGAGAGTAACGACAACAATGTGGCAGGGGACAAGGGAAAGAATCGGAGTAAGGGGGGAAACCACAGGTGTAGGGCATGAGCAATCAGGGAGGCAGAGGCGTGGCTGGGGGCAGGTGAAACCAATGAGCAATCAGGGAGGCAGAGGCGTGGCTGGGGGTAGGGAAACCAATGAGCAATCAACAGTCACTGGAGAGACAGACACATAACTAACAGGGTGTTACAACTACTATTACTTTTTAATCTCTTTAAACTCTTCCATAGAAAAGCTGATCTGCAAAAGAGGCTCATTTTGAGGACAGTTATGTAACAGGAGTTGATGAAACTGTATGAACTCCGATTGTCCAAGGGGTAATCCCCCAAAACCGCTTCTAACTTAGTAAAAACAGGGAGCATTGATTAAGTTCTCTGTCTGTGCCCATCAATGCTGGAGGGAAGGAGTTGTATTTTACTGCAATACACACACACACACACACACACACACACACACACACACACACACACACACACACACACACACACACACACTGACTCAGTGCAGCGCAAAACACACATCATGGCGGGAGAAGAAGACCGAAAGTGCGGCTACATTTCACTTTGAGTAGATGCTGATAACTCTCGTTGTCCCAAATGCAATAAAACCCTTCCAAGTAAGTGAGGTGATACCAGCGATGTATCAAAACATTTGGCCAAACACGCAGCACATAAATCTGCAGAAATGCACGTTTTCGACCGTTTGTCGAGCAGCCGCTCGTCATCGTCCACTACCACATGTTTTATGTATTATATGATTAAAATAGGCAGATAAATGGAAGCTAATTGGTTAACTAAAGTTGAGCTGCAATTTTCTTTTGTAATTTTTGTTTAACTTTTGGTATTGCTGATTCTTTCTTAATTAATTATCTGGACAAAATAATAAACAACAACCAATAAAGAGTATCGATAAGGAACCATACAGCTAAGCATTACCCATAAGAGTCCCGGGTTATCGATAGAATCCTAACCATAACCATCCCGAAAGAGCAATCGAGCTCGCCAGCTTGCAAAGCAGCGGTTAATTAAAAAACACGCTTGTTTGTTTGGAGAGTTATTGCGACTGGTTGGAATAGCTGGCCGAGCTATTATCAGGTGTGACCAGATAATGCTACTTCCATTTAAAAAAAACAGTACATTTCACAGAGATATACTGTCTGCATATCGTCTTTCTCTGCCGGGACAAGTGCATGTTTTCGACAAAACTCCCCCCCCTAATGCATTCATAATCTCTGAAATCATCCAATTTGTTCATACAGACCCTCGTAGCCCTTTAATTATTTAACAGCCACAACTTTAGGACATTTTTACCGATCTGCAGAGTATCTTGAACTGGCCTGTGGTCAAAAGAAACTCCACCAGTTTGGATATTTGCATACTGAAATGATATTACTGGTTGCCTGGATGCAGCTGACTTAATGCTGCTCTTTTGAAAGAAAAAAAGTTAATCCCAAAAAGGATTTCAAATATCCCGAAGCAACAGAAAACAATCTTTATAATCCCAAAATTGTTTAGCAGGAAGAAAATGCTATATTAACTTTATACAACTGTAGAATCCATTATCAATGGTTACATCATTCACTGTTTGTGCATTCCTGAGGTGTATTTGTACACAGACATTTTCTCTGATCTTGAGAGTTCACATTCATCTTTTATTGAAACATGAGTTTGAGATCTAAATCACATTAATCGTGCAACCAACTCCTATTCAACATTTAAGAAAGTGTTTCCTAAATTGTGATTTAAAATGTCAACAAACTTTTACAAGCTTTTGTTCAAGAATGAAGCTGTAGTTCCACTGCAGACCCACATGGGGCGCTGTTCTATCTGGTTAGAAAAACAAATTCCTAGCTCCATTATTTCTTTTTTAATTATGTTTTATTAACAATTCCCAAATGTTTCGCCTTTTTACAGGATACCTGCTTTTTGTTTTTTTGAGAAGTAAACGCGTCTATTTCTGTCATAATACGCAGGCAATACAACATATAAAATACTAATAAATAGAGAATGTTTTTTTCCAATTAATAACATCATTGTAGAAGAGCAAGACAACAAATTCAAAGATACGTTGATCTTTGCGCTATTTTTTAATATATATATATATATATATACATATGTTTTTATATATACAGCAGATTAAAATATAATCGGGGGAAAAATACGTTTCAGTCAAAGGTAATTGCACATTGCGTTTTAGTTCTCGGGGAACGTTATTTTCGTGATAGAGGGTTGGAGCAGACACACACATCAGTTCACATGGAAACTTGCAGAAGAAAGGACGGATGTTATAAATAATTAAAAATAAACTGTAATGTATGTTTCATACGTGTGCTTTCTATCTCATTTGTCTTTCTGCAAAGCACATTGCGTTCCCATGTGTAAAGGACTCGAGTTCAGTGTCTTCTTAGTTAATAGTTCAGTTCAAAGGTTGAAACTTTCTCTTTATCCTGGTGTGGGATATAGTAATGATTGAAAACCACACTTACTCCCAGCCACACACCTCTAGCAATACTGGACTGTACAGCAAGCTCAACATATATTAAAGTATATTGAAGCAATACAATCCCATGTGTTCTGTCCACTTCACAGCCAAGCCTTCCTCACCAGACACCTATACCTAAATACAAATATACAAGTGGAGTATAATGTAGCTTGCATTTGATTCAACGTCCTAACTTTCAAATGCATTTGTTTTTTTGCAATTTATGATTGTTGACCGTCGCGGCCAAGTGAACATAATCAAGACGTAGCTTCAATAAAAAGAAGCCTCTGATAACTCGGAGATAAAGGTTCATGTTTTTTTTTGTTTTTTTTATCCACTGCATGTTTTTATTCACAAGTCAATACTTTATACTACTTCATGCTGCACGGCGCACAAGTTGGCGCAGGAAGAGGTTGTATAGTATATCCTTGAATCCATAGTTCGGGTTCTGGGTCAATAAATGCAAGCGTCTCACCTGCTGAAGATATTGGACTGCAAGCGGCCTTTTGGTGCTGACCATGTGCTTTGACCTCGTTATGGAGAGCAGGCGGTTGACTAATTCCTCCCATGGGTAATGAGGGAATTAAAAAAGCGGGACTAATTGGAAATTGCAAGGTCTAGTCTCAGTGCCGGAGGCTGGTGCTGTGTCCGTTGACCCACCACCCAAATCAGGTGTTGGGTCTTGACAAGTGGGCTCCTATAATAACCTGTGCAGCACTAGTCCTAGAGCTACCTGCTTCTAAAACCAATATAATCCTTTAAAATGCCTTTTTAAAACGTTTTTTTATAGTCAGGCTTTTATGCAATGGCTTTTATTCTTATAATGTTTGTCTGCTTTATTTCTTTTTAATCCTC
Source organism: Liparis tanakae (assembly GCA_036178185.1). Lineage (NCBI taxonomy): Eukaryota > Metazoa > Chordata > Actinopteri > Perciformes > Liparidae > Liparis > Liparis tanakae. Next base: position 6,166,003 of record CM070095.1, read on the forward strand.
ATACAGCTCGTAACTGAATTCATAACTTACTGAGTGTTGTATTTTTGTACTTTCTTCTTCCACGTCTTGGTACAGCATTCATTGAAGATTACAGTACAACCAGATTGTTTATTAAGGACTTTGATACATTAATTGCTTTAATTTTAACAGAACAATGCTAATACATATTTACAAAATGCAAATTACTTTGTTCCCTTTCATATAATATTGTTATATTTCAGAACATAACCCCACATTTGCTTCTACATCTCCATTACTTTTAGGTTATTATTGCTGGTTTTGAGGTTGAGGAATAATCCGTTCTCCGCCTGCCGGAGCCATCTGTCCGCGTGATGCACTTCTGCGGGACTTCTGAAAAGCCGTAGGATTTAATCTTCACCTCACAATATCTTACATGGAGTCAGTTAACAGGTCTTCCCCAGTGAGACCGGGACACGGGTTTGTGACGGACACAGGATCTAATACAATCAGGCTGCGGTCATGATTCCCTCAGGGAGCGGCTTTATCCACTTGTTTTCCTGTGTTTGGAGTCCCTGATATATGTGCATAGCCGTGCCCTGGGGTGAGGCATTCACAGAGGCCTTCTTGATATTCCACTCGTAAAGAGCCTAGAGGTGGAGTGGATAGGTGGATTTGTGAGAGGCATGAAACAGTTATTTCATCGTGTTGGCCACGGGTGTTAAAGCTCTAATCTCTGCGAGATCAGAGGTAGGTATTTCTGATGAGCGGGCCCGATTCCCTCTTTGTAAGTCTCGATTTTTTATTTCAAGCTCCTCTATTAAATAGGCTGACCACAGCGTGCAGCCTGGAGCATCTGAAATAGTCTCCCTGAGAAAGACGCTCGCTCACCCCAAAAGGAAGAGAAATGTGTTCCTGTTTTCTTCCCGTGACTACACTGATGCCCCGTTGTGTTCGTACTCCACCTTTCCTCCGACATGTGTCTTTGAGTTCCCCTTTTTAAAAGATGGGCGCCATTACCGCCGGAGGTGAACGTGACACGTCGCAAATGGGAGGTCGCCGCGAGCCGAGCGCGCCGGTGAAACCTTTCCTTTGATGACATTGAAATGTCATTCCACTCGGGGTTGGGGAAAGGACCGTGCTCGACACTACCGCATGCTGCCGGTATTAAATGGGGTTTTCATCTTCGGCGCGTGATTACGGCTACAGAAGGTACCACAGAGATAAGAAAGATGCTCAACCCGGACTGAGAGGCAGCCATGCCGCCCGTGTCTTTTTGAGCTCAGCATCTACAGCTGATCTGATGGGATTACACCTATGGAATGGGAACATTCTCCAACCCTTGACTTGCATCTTTTCATCACGTCGGATGCCCTTTCCTGGAAGGGGGATTGGGGGGGAGGGGATTGAGAGAGAGAGAGTGTGAGAAGCAGAGGAAGAAAAAGGAGGAGGAAAAGGAGAATGATGGACGTGGAGATGGAGAGACAAGGTGGAGGTGGAAAATGACAATACGATATGATGTGTGGGGTTAGAAGGGTTTCTCCGTGGCCATTTCGTGGGGGAAGAGAGAGGAAACCGGGGAGAGGGAGGGCGGGGAAGACGGAGGTGGGTGGAGGAGGTGGTGGGCGGGGTGTTAACAGTAAGGCCGTGGAGTTCATTTAGCACTGTGGCTGAGAGACGGCTTGACAGCTGCATGGTGGAGGCATTAAGCCGCTCACTTTGGTCCAATTTTGCTATCTTTTTCTCCCTGTACTCTCTGTCTCTCTCTCTCTCTCTCTCTCTCTCTCTGTCTCTCTCTCTCTCTGTCTCTAACAGCCGTCTTTGTCCGACCTATACGGTTTTCATCACGGGCCCCGCCTTAGAGTTCAGTGGCCGAGCTGAACTCATACTAATGGCAAAAACAATATTACAATTCATCAACGGTAAAAAAAAGAAGAAGAAGAAATTGCCGCAAGCGACGGGGCATTTTAGAGGTCATAGGTTTGGAATTTCCTGAATGAACGGAGCTCCCAAAGTTTAGTGCCAAAGCGAGACGCTATATCAGTCATTTAGCAAACATGACACCTGCTCTCGGAGAATGATTGACAGAAAAGAATTTGAATACATTTTGATGAATTTGATATATGCACCTCTCTCAAAAACAAGACACCTGCTCTTGCAGACTAAATGGCAGGGCGGAAAACACATTATCATTTTCAAGGAGAGTGGGTCACTATAGTTGATAGAGTAATAGCTGTGTATACAGCATATAATATGGGTTCATTAATAACATAATGTAATGGTACTTTTGATACATCTTTAATGTAATATGTATACAACCAAATATCATACTAAACCTGCTATTGAATTTATATAAGTTAATCAAATCAAAATGTGAATCCATTTTCAGTCTATGCCTCTATGTGTTTTGTTTTTTTACCAGCATCTCAAAAGCAGCCATAATTACTTCTGTCAAGGACCTGAACCCTTTCGGAAAGGAGCAACAAAAACATCACATGTGAGAACATGTGCCTCTCTCTCAGTCATCATCGCAGCTATAATATATTTAATTATCAGTTCAAAAAGCATCGAGGGCGGAGATGAAGACGAGCATGCACACATTATGGAAACGTCGGGGGATATTCAGCGGCTACAGAAACAGTACGAGTTACGTGTTCTCTCTACGTCAGAACCTGCCTATCAATATCCCTGTGACCACATAAAAAAAAATTTAAACATTGTTTTTGTTTGTTTGTTTTGTTTGTTTGTGTATTTTATTCAATCAATGAAATCAAATACAATACAATATTATTATATATAATATACAAAAGAGAAAGAATGAAAATGTATAGGTAGAAGTAAAAAATGCTTATAAATTCCTATCCTAAATTGAAATAAAAATAAATAAAAATATATATATATACATCTTCCATATTAATACGTTTTTAATTATACAATATTATATATATTATTATTATAATAGTATCCTATATAATATACAACGGTATAGGTATAAGTAAAAAATGCTTATAAATTCCCATCCTAAATTGAAATCAAAAGAAAATAAAGAAAAGAAAAAAGAAATATATATATATATATATATATATATATATATATATATATATATATATATATATACTACCACATACATCTTCCATATTAATATGTTTTTAATTACATTTATAACTCTCAAGAATTGTTTTATAAATAATTCCCTTGAAAACCAATAGGAGTTCACCAGTCTTACATCCATTTCAACCTTATTCCATAATAATAATAGTAATTTCATACGGCTGAAATGATCACATGCGCATCTCTTCATTTAACGCCGACTCGCTGCTCACAGGTCTGTGCGGTCCTACATGCGAGTCTGGGAGTCATAATTAGGTTTACGAGAGCATCAAAGTCGTGGGCTGACAGACAGTGTTGTTCCACTTTGGTGTGAAAGGCTTCTGGTCTGGCAGAAGGAGAGGTTATTATGGCTCTTTTTATGGATTATGAGGCAGGAGTGTGACCCTTATCTCAAGGTGAACGTCAGCAGCTCCCCTCGTCGCCTTTCCATCACAACACTGTTCCAGATTATATTACAGGTGATGGCCCTGGCAGGACCTCATTGCAAAACAATATCCATCCAAACGAGTCATTTCATCTGTTAATGACACATACAAATCTTTTTCCCCCTAAACAAGTGAAAGAAGTAAGGTGAGGTTATTTTTATTTTCTCTGGGTGCAGACAGTTGAATGAAGCAGAGCACTCAGGGTGGCTATCAGAGACATGACCCTAGATACAGATAGATCATTGACTTTGTGAAAGACAAAACAAATGTAAAGTGTGGTATATTTTCATCTACTATATAATATCAGTTCATACGAAACATGCAAAGTCAGAGCTCAGAGGTTTACGAATCTATATGACATGCCTTGACTTTGGAAGAACATATGTAATCAGGCCTGGGCGCAGGGACGTTAGTAGATATTTTCTAGAATATTCTGTCTGTAACTGGGTCAAAAAAGACTCCAGTCAGAGTTTGAACTCAGAGATTCAACGTGTCTTTAGGTTCAAGTTCCTGAATTAGGTCATTTTGCATGAAGGTGATTGGGCCACGAAGGCAGGTAATAATAAACTCTTCCTATATATGTTGTGTATAAAACATATGTTCAAATGTATGTTTATCAGACTTCTCCAATCAGGCCTTCTGAGAGTCTCCCCGGGCGTTTGTTTCCTGACCTGTGCTTATTAAGAATAAACCCAATCATTTTGATAAAGTCTTGTTGTCGATCAAACCTCTTTTTCCATCAACCGTCTTCGAACCACATCACGATAGTCGGGAGGAGAAGAAACAACAAAAGCACATACACAACCTGTTAAGATGTAATGTGCACACACTATGCAGAGTGTTGGATGCAGAGTCCATCTCAAACAACCAGGGGTGTGTGTGTAGGATTCAAAGAAAGGGGGGGATAGCCTCCGGATAGCCAACGCAGGAGCATCCCCAAGGTCCTAGTGCCCTAGGACAGATTGTTAAGTATGATGAGAAGCTATTGGATTATAATTTAAAGGAGGGGGAAAACATACAAACCAGAACGCACACACACACACACATGTAGCATGTTAGAGTTAATAATGTGTCCATGTGAGAAACAATAGTTTCATTTAATGACATCACAACAAAAATAAACCACCCCTGCAAACAATGGTTGCTTTTTCCAGGAAATGTAGAGATTGTCAGGTTTTATTCAGGGACATGTGATTTATTCTAGGAAACGGCTCAAATATTAATCAGGTAACACACACACACAGGCCTCAGGTTTAATTAGGCTGGTGGAACCTGGGAGACCTCGGCGATCTGGGAAGCAACTTTCTCTAATAAGAGATCAAAATCAATGCAGGGCGTTCCAACGTGTCCTTGTTCTTTATTATATGCCAAACACGGAGGACGCTGAGGCTCCATACGTACATGTAGGGATGATAAGGTCTTAAAAGAAAAAATGAAAAACACACACAATGTTTAATTATTTTAATTTGTAGTGGCAGCACAAAGCTTAGATAGAAAGAAAAAAAATCTAATTCTTGCTCTCTGTATTCAGCCGCCAGCAGCTGGTCGGAGTTGAACATGCGGTTGCTATTAGCAACTACTACTGGCTCGGTTATAGTTTAAAGTTGTAATATTTTAGGATCTTTGTACATATAGTATTCCAGCGACTGTATATAGCATTCTTTTATTCAATCTATCCCAATTAAGGGAGAGCACATATAGCTTGTAGTCAAAAGGAGTGGTGATAAAACAGTGGCTACACACTTAATTTTCTTTTTTAAATTCTGCACAATAAGAGTACCCCGATATTTTTTGCTACTTACTTCCTCCTTGCATTTTTATCGTACTTGTTTCATCGAAGAATATCCCCTAATAAAGCTACATCAACTCCATAATGAACACGTGATCCTAAAAATAGATCCGTCCCAATTAAAATCCCACTTCATTTTATTTATTCCAAAGCTATTATTTTTAAATCAAGTAAATCTGAAAAATGCTGGGTTTACATCAGCAGTGACTTAACAAGACTCAGACAGCCGGTCTCAGCTGGGCTCCAGCCCTCGCTTTCCCCTCCTCTCTTCCGTTTGTCTCGCTTGGGAGAGGACCTCCCACGTGGAGCGAAGATGGAGGGGGAGGAAGACTGCGCCCACATGCTGTTGGCCACCTCGGCATGCGGTCTGGATGATCGTGTGCAAGAGATCTGATCTCGAAGCGAACAGATGTGACGGTTAACGCACCGGGGCGTGATCGGATGACAAGAGCCGCATTGAAAAAGACAAACGTAGGCGCGGCCACGTGGCGTACCGGAGAGCAGTCGCAGCGACGGCCACGCCCACGAGAGCTGGCACATTATAATTAGGAAACCGTGTAAGGAAAAAAGGATTTGCCTGACACTTTTTAAATAAAATACGACGCCACGTCTTCTGCGTGTAAATTGACGGCAAAATATGTCGCCAGAGTTATCAGGTGGCTTATGGTGAGGAATCTTTGAAAGTCTCATACGGCTTTTTTTCTCCTCTGTTTCGTTATATATGCAAATAGGCTGCACCATTTAGAGCTCAATTGTGTGTCCACTCGGCGAAAAAAAAAAAAAGTGGGTGGGTGTCAGACGTGTGTGTGTGTGTGGGGGGGGGGGCATTCATTATAGAAAAGCTTACAGATTTTATCTGGAATCCCTACAGTAGACTTTGGTTAATCCCCAAAAAAGGTAAGAATACATATTCAAAATCATTATCCTTAAACTGATGTTCCCGTTAGATTGTATTTTACCCGTATGTCGTCTTCGACAGCTGCACTCTCACGATAAATGTGACACATCTCGTACAATCCCCGATCAAAAGGCTGCTACCGCGGTGCAGGATACCGAGTGAGATTGAGATAAGCTCTCAGGAATACAGGAACAGAGAGGCTTACTTCAGACAGGAACACAAGGTAAGACATCTACGTGTGGAATCTTCTGAGGACATGCTCTAAATAAAAAAAGAAAGGGTAGAGTTAAACTTACATGCGTCAGATCAGGAACCGTACGAATGTGTCACCCGGGGAGGTGACCTAACTTACGTTGTAATCGTTATCGTGTCATAACACTTTCAATAAACACTGACTAGATGAGCCATGTTTGAGTTCTCTCCCCAATGACTTCCTTATTATCTTAAAACTACAAACCCGGACCAGGGGTCAAATACTCAGGGGCCGAATTTGTGTTTTCAGGGAAATGCAAATATATTTGGTTGTTTTTGTTTTGTTTTTTAGGGTATTTATGTGAGTATTTTTATGTATGTGTATATATGTATTTTTTATTTATATGTATATTTGTTTATGTATGTATATATATATCATTGTGTCCTGTTTTGTGTGTGTGTTTATATACAGTATATATGTATATGTGTGTATATATATATATATATATATATATATATATATCATTGTGTCCTGTTTTGTGTGTGTATATACAGTATATATGTTTATGTATATGTATATATATATGGGTGTATATATTACAAAATAAATAAGTGACAAACAAAATCTACAAACCCGGTTTGAATTTGCGTATTTATTTAACGTATTAGCTCCTGCAGAAGCGACTGTTTCTGCAGTCCGACGGAACATTCATGTCCTCGGCTGAAGTTCATTCTTCACCGGCGCGTCACGGCCGTGTGAGTGCCGTCAGCGGAGAGCCGTCCGTGTTTCCCCGCCTTTTTCCGATGTTGATCTGGCATGTAGCAACGCCTCAGAGGAACGGTAGCTTAACAAGCCTCCCCTCGGTGGTCATGGCTGAAGTCCGGGCGCACAGATGCTGGCGGCGGCCTCCCGAGGGACGCCGATGTACCGGGAGGCTGATGAGATGTCATCATCTGCAGTCGTCAATGTCTCAGCGGGGGTGACCCGAGGCAGCGGAACGTTTACGCTTGGACCGGGGACTTTGAAGGTGTCCATTTTATTATATTTTTTTCCAGTCATGTGTGCTTGTGATTGAAGTAGAGTGCAGATTTGTTTGGGGGGGGGGAGGGGATTTGAAATGTAGAAAATACAAGAGGTGCTGGAGGGTCTTATATAAAGTAAGTCTTTGAAATGTCAACCACCAAGGGCTACTTAGAGAATTATAGCAACTTTTTTTTAAGTAATATACATTTAAAAAAATATTGTTGGGCTAATCAATTTAAAGACAAATAAATAGAGGGAAGGGATTGACTCCATCAGCATCTCACAACTGCTCTAAAGTAGATCGTTTGCTCGGTGACATCTTAATAGCTTGTTTTCTGTAATGGCAAACCATTTGGGATATTTGGGGTCTGGGTTGCATATTTCAAACAAAGGGAAATACGCCGCGTCAACAAAAATGCGGTTATCTTTTTGTGCAGCATAACACGACATTTAGCTTTTCACACATAAAAAAAAAACATTGCAGAGTTTATTGTCGCTTTAATATTCCCACTTTGCATTTCAGCGCTCGACAAACATAAATACTGCGCTAATCAGGCCAGCACTTCTTGTTGATCCCATCACTAAAGTCAACTTGACATTCAACTCCTTGTCACACATTTGTTTACAAGATTGTTACATACGGAACAGACGAGCGAGAAAACACCCTCGTCAGCTCTCCGGAGACCTGACGAAGTCGTGGGCTTTCAAATCGACAATGCTCAATTAAAATGTCCCACGTGTCCCTCTGTGCCTCGGCGTCAGTGTGATGGAAAAGGCGGTATACTCTTTAACCCCGCCAGCGATGGTTTTCCACATCAATCCTGGAAAAAACCCACGGTGTTTGCAGTTTTTGATTGCCGGGCAGCCAGACGTAAAGCTTTATCGAGTCGCCATATAGGATTGCTGAAGAATCTGCACCGTAAAATCTTTTCACGCCAACTCTGGATCTGGAAGCGGATTACGAGGTCCAACTGGTGTTTGTCCAGTTATGTCATTGGAAGAGGGCGATGATGTGAAACCGTAGAGTCTGGAGCCACTTCCCTTTATGTCTCGGGATTTCATCTTTTGTTGTTTTGACCTTGTTGCAAACCACGTTTAGTTTTTCATTTCACTCTGACAAAAGGAAGTGCTCAATAGCATAATTTGAGCATTGTCAGTGGAACAAATAGGAAATCAGCACTCTCAACTTATCTTTCAATCAAAAGCCTCCCCAGCTCCATTTGGATGATCAGTCCAGGCAGCCTTTTATCAAACACGATTAAGATTGTGAGGGCATGTAATACGTCGCTTAATTTGCAGAAATGTTCCCCTTCGGGATAAAAAAACAGGGGAAATAGGGTAGTCGCTGTCTGGCGAAAAAAACAAATAATAACCGCTATATTCTGAGGGGATAAATAAATCAAAATGTGTTTCGAGTTCAGGTACGGGGCAACCTTTGTTTCGACTGCTGTGTGGCTCTGACTTTAAGCAGCTGGCATGGTTTGCTTTGAGGCTTAGCCCCGTTCAACCAGCCGCTCGGTGCAGCCGGCTGTCTGTCAGCGGCGAGAAGAGGACCGTCTCGACCTTTCACATCCATCACCGGAGTCTGACGCTGCTTTCTTTCTATTTGGAAAGATAGAACACAAAATAAATCTTGGACCGCGTGAAATAAATGCCAACAAATAGTTGTGTTATTGCTGATGAACTTGTATTTGGAGGAGAAATCCAACCCAATCACCAAAATAATATTTAAAATCTTGTTTGATGGGAGCTAAAAGTGAAGATCCAGGGAAACGCATCATTAATGTATAAAGATACACACATTTCACTACACGTGTTACTTATACATCCACTTTATCGTAAACATTCAGACTACAGTGTTATTTGTGCTGGTGCTAGTGAGTTATATCTATTCCATACGCATCTCTCAATAAAACATTATAACAAATTCAAAGATGAAATCAAATTCCCTTCAATATTTCATCAGCAGGGTCTGCAACCCAGAGGAGAGGGATGGATTACTGACACTCATGGTCAGCTGGTGGTGCGCTCGACATTTGATGGAATCATCATCATAGGTTATAAAAATCCAAGATATCAAATAGCATTATTAGAGAATTGAGGAACGGAGCATCAATAGTCATCAGTAATCTTCTAATACTGTGCATGAATCACGGAGAACAATAGTTTTCATATGGTTTCTGTGTGTGAATCATTGCTTTGAACGCATCTTCATTCACGGTTAAATCGATAGGGACAGATACGCTATACTGCTCACAGGAAAAACTAGAATGGGCACTCGGTAGAGAGCATACCTTCGCATATCACAAGATTGGGCATTGAATTATGAACATTTTGGCATTAGTTGCATGCCTATTAGATAGAAATTAACTGTGCTATGTTAAAAAGAAGATGGTGACCTTTTCATGACCTTGACCTTTGACCCGATCAATCCCAAAATCGAATCAAATGGTCCCCGGATAATAACCAATCATCCCACCAAATTTCATGCGATTCGGTTTAATTCTTTTTTACTTATACACGGTGATCAAAACATTACCTTCCGCATTTTCAATGCGAAGGTAACTATAACACCATGGTATGGTTTGTGTGAATAGGCGAAGCCTGGAAATAAATCCTGTGGCCGCTATAAAAAAATATGACATTACATATCCTCATTATGAGTCCTAACCATGTTGCACACGCAAAACTTAAACAAATAAATAGTTTTGTGTACACCTATAAAAACTTCCATTTTCAATCGACATCCGCTGATTGTCGCGATCATTTTGGAAGCAATCAGTCTGATTGGTGTAAACATATAAATACTGCGTAATGCTGCATGATGGATGCAACCGTTCTGCCAGAGACTATATTAGTGGACGGATTAGGAGGTAACGAGTGTTCGGGGATCACCTCCCCCCCCACAAGCACCTCGGTTTCTGCGTCCAAAAGAATCTTTTTCTTGATGTTCCACTTAGTGGTTGCCATGATTGACCGTAAATAACCACTGATTAGCAGACTCGTTTCCACGCATCAACATTCATGAGGTACTCTTGGATTGCCAATTTATGGTTACATGTGAAAATGTGTGATGATGACGGTGGAATATGAGGCTGAACCATGTGCACACTTGATTGGGGTTCATAAGGTTTGCTTAATCAACATATATTTTTGCCACACAAACATTTCTTAATTTGCATATTCACCAACATGTTATGGTTTAGTAGTTTAGGGTTGCTAATAAATAAGTGTGTACATTGGTATTGTTACCTTCGCATTGAAAATGCAGAAGGTAATGTTTGTAATCTGGTGGGATGATTGGTTATTATCCGGGGACCATTTGATTAGATTTGGGGATCGATCAGGTCAAAGGTCAAGGGCAAGGTCATGAAAAGGTGAAAAGGTCAAAATCTTCTTTTTCCTATAGTCAATTTATATCCAATTGGCATGCAACTAATGCCGAAATGTTCATAATTCAATTCGCAATCTTGTGATATGTGAAGGTATGCGCTATTGACCGTGGATATTTTAAATTAAAGTCGGTTGTTAACAGGTTTTGGGGGCTTAAAGTTCTAGCGCTTTGGAATTCAAGTAGTTAAAAAGACAAACATTTTGAAAAGAAACACTTCAATAAATTCCAATTAAACAAATCTCCTTTTTTTTAATTAACCCATGAGTCAGTGTGCTTACGCTGTGTTTTGGTCGCCGCAGGAACGTTTTTGTGGAGGGGAAGCGGAGTCTTAAATGCAGATTGAAACCCGAACAGAGGCCGCTCTGCGCCTCCGCAGCCGGCAACTCTTAACCTGAATCGTTTCTCAGAACAGTTTTAGAGGACATTAGTCCTGCATAGACAACTCCAAGATAAAGCCTTCAGACGGCCGGGAACGCCACGAGCTGAGAGTGACGGAGAAGTCGGTGTATTCACACCGTCTCCGTCACTCGTATTATATGTTTATTAGTCTGTCTCAAAACCAGGCTTGTAAAACTGTCCAAGGCCTTCTCTGTCACACAAACCATTTTTCAATCCACATCACAGCTCCACTTTTTTTATAGTGTTGCTCTGCCCTCAGAAGGAGCAGTCACAAAAATTCAAATGTGCTCGCTTTTCAGCCGTGAGACGCCAAAGAAAATAGCTGAGCGCCCAGTAGTTTGAAATATGAGGTCACTGTCGCAATATACTGCAAGTCTTCAACCCCTCTTTATCACATTTGTTAAAAGAATAGGTTGCACAGACTTCTGCAAGACTAATGTAAAACAGATGCATTGTGGGAAGACCTTTACCTTTGCTATCATTACAGTATTAATGCAGTAAAAATGTCAGGAGGAGGACTTATCACTGCAGTGCAAATGCAATATAGATGAAAGAGCTTGGACTACTATCATGGTTACCCCTATATTATATAATGCGATATAGATGCACGATAGAGGATGTATATCACTGTTTCCTGCCACTGAAGAGATAATCAACCACATATATGGTTGTGCTTTAATCGCCTCTTGGCTTAAGCCATTGGAAATTGCCATGGTGCTATATCAGCTGAGTTACACTGAAGCGCGCCTGAAAAGTAGGCGATAACATTTCCTTCACACTTTTCATTCACATGGTTGCAAAAACTATGAAAATAAGCCCAAGAAATTAATGCTGACCCCGGTCTAATGGCCAACAAAGAGCCTTAGAGCATTGTCATTTTCTAAATGAAAGGAAGGGGAAATGATTTATCTGCTCTACATAATCCTGATCACCCACATCATTAGTTATAATAAAATGTACCGTATGTCTTCAAGGGAAACTCATTTGTCAAACATTCATTTGAATGAGATCAGAATCTGTGCATTTCTCTGCATTTCTCTAACCTTTCGCAGTCACAACGATTACTACTTAATACAGCAATCACACATCTGGTGAAAAGGATCGGGACAGCTTTCATTCACATGTTTCTGGAAGTGTACTCCGACTTGTGTGCTCTTTAAATTACATTTATATTAGTGGTGGTTTGAACACATGAAAGAACCATGAAGAATAGTAACCAGACAACTTTTAGATTCTAAGTTAATCAATGGTGGTTAAGATTGATAACACCGTGGTATACATTTGTGAATTTTATACACAGTAGCCTATGTTTTAAGGCATATTCAAACAAGAAAATGTGCAAGTGTGTCTGCAAACTTTCACAACACAGGCTGTGTTAAAAGTGATAAGCGTGCTAGGACAACTCGTCCTACTCGGGCTGGTTGGTGACCGAAAGCTAGCAAGCTAACAGCTAATATGCTAGCAAGCAAGAACTATGCTATCAAGCAAGAACTATGCTAGAAAACAAAAATCATACAAGCAAGCAAGAACTATGCTACAAAGAAAAAACTGCAAGCAAGATCTATGCTAGAGATAATAACTTTGCTAGAAAGCAAGAACTATGCAAGCGAGCAATAATTACGCAAGCAATAAGTATGTAATCAAGAACTATGCTAGCTAGCATACTAATTGATTACATAGTTATTGCTTCCATAGTTGTAGATAATAACTATGCTAGAAAGAAAAAAGGATGCAGGCAAAAACTATGCTACGAAATCATAACTATGCTAGAAGGCATGAACTATACAAGGAAGAACTATGGTAAAAAGACAGAACTATGCAAGGAAGAACTTTGTCAGTAAGCAATAACTTTCAAAACATTCCAAACTTCTTTCCATGCTCTTAACAGTTTACGTCCCCTGGCGCCTTCTTTTGTTCTCAGGATTTACTGTAGCTACGAGACGTTACCTTACTTGTTGTGATTTATCAGTGGATAGTAGGCCTACACAGGCCACTGTGTGCGAAGCCTACGCAAAAACAACAGATAAAACCGTTAAACGTTCTCTAAGCATGCTTCATAATCTGCTCCGGGACATATAGACTAACTCTCAACAGGCTAGTCACACTAACAACAGCATCCCACCTCACTCACTCTGCCAATAGATAGTTACGATGATTGACAGCTCCTACAGCTAAACAGGTCATGCAACCTCCACTGACCTCCTGCATTTAGTAAATGCAATAAGTATTCTTCGTATCTAGAACAACTTCTTCCTGTAAACACAATACCACTTATAACACAATAGGCCAACATTACATGTTCATTAGAGTACTTTTTTTTTTAAGTATTGAAGAAGGGGAAAAAAGCTCTCAGATAGAGACTGTTTGGAGACGGGCTACTAAAGGGCTGTTAATAATAATAATAATAATAATAATAATAATAATAATAATAATAATAATACATACAATTTCTATAGCGCTTTTCATAGTACTCAAGACGCTTTACAACACATAATTAAAAAATCCTAAAAGCTATACATTAAAAATTATAATAAAAACATACGATAAAAGCAAATAAGAACGTACAAAGCACACAATCACACATTAAAAGCAGTTTTGAACAGGTGGGTTTTGATTTGAGATTCGAACGATGAAAGTACGGTGCAGTCTCGGATGATTTTGGGAAGAGGGTTCCAGAGGGAGGGGGCAGAAATGGAGAAGGCTCTGTCACCCCATGTTAACTATTATATCACTATTTTCCCCCTTACAAGCAAATCCACAGATTGGACCTATTCCATCTAAATTATTCGATTTAAATTGCAGAATGTAAACCTTTTTAAATGAGAGTGTATCTAGGCCTTTACATGTGCTGCGTCCCATTATAAAGCATCTTCTCTTCGGAGGCTGAGGGTGTTACGACGTTACAAATGTAAAAGAAAAAAAACAGCAGCTGAAATGTCCTCTGAAAATCCATGATACTTTATTAAAGACAATGTGTTTATGAATGAGTACCACCTGCACGGCATTTATGTGATTAATAAGCGTGTAAAAAAAAAAGAAGAAGAAATCCCAGGTGCGTCAGACGGATCCCACTGTATCCTTCAGCCACCGGCTTCCCATTTAAACCACTCGTGGAAAATGAACGGCCGTGATGCGATATATATTGCCGCTCCCGCTGTTGTCAGTTTGGCTGAATGCATGGCCATGTTATCTATTACCTCCTATAAATTCCAATTATCTTGCTCGTCAGATAAGATCACACCAACGCGTACGCCCCCGTGTCAGCAGAGCGACACGCGGACGGAGCGGGAGGCTACCAAAACTCAGCGACGGCAATAAAATAATTCTGTCCTTGAATCTAATCTCCACTGCCTCAACTGTAGACACATTCCACACCGGTCTAATTAAAGCTGATTTGGCATGATGTACACGCTACGGGCGAGATGAAATAAACATGATTAGGTTAGACAAATACTGAGCTCAATATTTTTGAAGGTTTGGAAATTAATAATACATTTCATATGATAAACACTTGCACCATGGGCTCCAAGCGTGGAATGCTAAATAGTTGCGTTGTTGTGTCAGCCAAGGATCTGGGGCCCCCTGCTGTTATTGATTCAACCTCTTTGTTAAGTGCTGAAAATATAACTCTTCCGGCACTTGCTATCCCTAGAAAAAAGGTCTAATGTGATTAGAATTTGCAATATCAATGAGTTTCTCCGAGGCTGTGGCGCTCCAACCTCTCAACCCCCCAAAACTTATTTTTTTTATTTATTCCAAAGCAAACTGCAGTAAAGTGTTGGCTGTGAATCACAGCCAAGTACAACATTGGTAAGACACTGCCCGTTAAACAAGTCGGAAAAAAATGAGAATAGACGCAGGCGGCCAACTCCAAAACTTTTGGTAATGATGCAAAAGATGTTCTGCAATTTATGCAATCTGCGAGATCTGGGACACGCTGTGTTTACAGTGATTTCCACCTGAGAAGGACTGGCCCGAGAGAGAGAGAGAGAAAGAAAATAATGTCCCGCTCATTGTGAGCTGCTTATCGCGAGCACTCAGCAGTGTCATCCTCTAAAATTAGGTTGTGCTGGCTGAGCACTATCTGGTAAAGATCAAATAAACGGGGGGGAGGGGTAAGGGGGAGTCTGTTATGCTACATTATTAATCTTGAGATGTGGAGAGGGAAAGAAAGAAAGAAAGAAAGGGAGAAAAAGGAGAGAGAAAAAGGAAGGGTAGGGAGAATTGAATTGAGAGAGGGCGACATGGTTTGAGGAGAGGACAAGATAACTTCCCTTTGAACAGTTTTTTTTACAGGCAGAACCTCCCGGATAAAAAGAAGAAAAACATTTAGCTAAATGAGGTTGCCACTCTCACCTGGCACAGCTGCAGATTTAGGTGGGAGGAGAGTCTGCCACTAGCTGGAGGTAAAGAGAAGTTGAGGAAACGACTCGCCCCTCGAGCCTGGTGGGCAATCACCGCAGCCAGATACACACACACACCTACACGCACACACACACACACACACACACACACACACACACACACACACACACACACACACACACACACACACACCAGCAGAAACATGACGCTCTCTTTTTTGGATTGGCCCAGTGCATCCAATCCCACCTCTTTTTTTCTCTCACTGCAGCTCTATATCTATTAATGAGATTAAAACCAAATTACATCACTTGCCTCAAAATAACATAGTGTTTATTTTGCGTTGAGCCACAGTCATGAAAAGTTGATGTGTGGTTGTATTATACCTTGACTAATAGCTCGGGGTCTGAGGATCAAGACATCTTTTTTTATTTTTATATATCCCTCCTCTTTCTAACAGAGTACCTGTTATATAAGGCATTTATCTCATTTGATTTTGTTGGTCACCCCGTAAACAGCTACTTATCCAGGGCTAATCTACAGGAAGTGGCTTCAAATGGTGCTGACTCAGCAGACACCTAAGAGCATATATAACCATGCACGGCCAATTAGGGATGCGCGTGCATTTGTATTTGCACTGAAAAAAGCATTTGCTGTATGGTTGGTGCAGAATGCACCATGTGGGCTCGGTACAAAAAATATGCAAATGTATTTTATGGGGCTGTTTTGAAAAACACTTATAGTACAATATGTACCATAACGGGAGAGGGTGTGACGCTCGTGACCTCAAATGACATTTTGCACAGTGAGCCATGTATGGAAATGTCATCAGAGAAAACAAGGGAGTCCATCAGTACCACATTCACAATTGATGAATGCATGCATCTGGGCAGGTCAGAAGAGAAGAAGAAAAAAAGGCCACCGTGGCACTTCATCCACTCGTGATGAAAATCCAACCGTGATCCTGTAGGGGGGTTCGGGGACAGAAGAGGGTTTTCAAGATAAAGCTGCTATAAAAAATAAATGACTATTTGCAACAAACACAGTGGCTCCTGAATCATTCATGGGCCATGTAATGGAAAAGGAATGAATGAGAGAGGAAATCCTTTACCAAAACAAACTTGTATGGAACAACAAGATTAAGGGGACAAATGTCAGAGTGTGAGCAAAGCCTCTTACCCACATTTTTATTTCTATGGTATGCTGTAGGTATAGAATATCGGTCGGCTGGATTAATGAGAGGCAAGATTATCAAAGTATACAAATAAAAATGTCCGTGATCAATCGTGAACCTGCTGCTGTATCCCTGTAAAAATGCTTTTATTAAGAACACGAAAGTCATTGTTCCGTTGAAACTCAAGCTGCCGAACAGTTCAGGAAAGAAGACATCGTCCATGTGTACATCACCGTTTTGATGAAAAAACCCAGAGGTGTTCATATCCTCAGTGGGATTAGATCGAGCTTCTCTCGTGGCTTGAACCGTGGCTCCTCAAGGTCCCGTGTTACGGTGACTACACTGTAGACCAGGGGTCAGGAACCTTTTACACTGGGAGAGCCATAAAAGCCAAATATTTCTAAATATATTTCATTGAGAGCCATATAGTATTTGTAACGTATAATAAATTAAATGTCTTGCTTTTAATGCGACTTCTGGTGCTGCATGATACTAGGGGGGCCGAGAATTGTTCACGTGACACGTAGAGACGGAAATGACATGCTGGTACACGATCAATAACAGACGTTTATTTTTTAAGAGAAGGACCTTAAATTACTTCTACTGTAATCTGTCGCGTTAGAGAAAATAACAGGGGGGTGGGCGGAGATTTTTCTTTTTTTTTAAACTCACAATTGTCTGGGAGCCATACGCCGTCACCGGAAGAGCCATACTGTATATAGCTCGTGAGCCAGAGGTTCCCGACCCCTGCTGTAGATTAACGTCTGTGGACTGTGGACTAGCGTCTGTTCAGGGGATGGATTAGTCTCTCAAGGTGGCAATGCTGAAGAGTTCACTCCCGGATGATTTAATAGTGTGAAAATAGAGTGAAAACCGTGGAATTATGCTTTTGAGTTAAGCAGCCTGGAGTTGTAGGCTACATCTTAAAATCCGTAATAACATGCTATTTTTTTCAGAATGGTGTGCTTAGCTCCATTTATTTTATGTATTAAACGAAGAAGAACTGGAATACAGCTTCCCCCCCCCCCCAGTAATGTCACCACTGACACCCACTTCATAATACTGAGAGTATATATAAATACTGCAATGCTTTTTATCAGAGGGCCGTCGGCTGAATCACCATTGTTTCTACCTCCTTTGGTAACAATACTGTCAGAAAAAGACGTTAATATTAATGAATAAGTCTGTTGTCATTCGCAATGTTTTTACAGGAACGCAGAACGACATATCGGTCCCCAGTGCCGGAAGACAAGTTGGCCACATATATTTCTCCAAAAAACTGAAGCTTCCAATGAACATTCATTTAAACTGCTAAAGGAATTGTCTTCTTCTCCCCTGCCAACTTGTTTGTCCTTGCAAATTTGCTGCCGCTTTCTCTTTCTCTCTCTCTCTCTCGCTTCACCACTCACTTCACACTGGGTCTATCTTTCTACATATTTACCTACGCTACTCTTACAACTACTGGCTTGGGAGGAATCCATTTGCATTTTCACGTTAGCCACCATCGTCTCCGACACGCTTTACACACACGGATGTGTCAACTGGTTGCAATCTGCACTCTCACCACTACATGGCGCCAAACCCTACACACTGGCCCTTTAAATAAAAATCGTCAAGTTTGCGACTGCTCCGATTAATGCATTGCTGCGACATTTGTGTATTCTTTTATCGATTTTCCATAATGCGCGTTCTCCGGCATAGTCAATATATTTATGATTGTGTGCGTTATTTCATATATTATGTATTATCTCTTGATTTGATCCATTTCTTTCTCTTGCACGGTTTTTTTTCTTCTAAAAGCTATTAAAATAAATTGCACTTGATATGAAAAAAAGTCAAGTACAAGATTGGTCATTAAAATAGATAACTTTCTGCCCCTGACTTTCTTCAAGGCAAGTCACTGAAATGGTTCAGTGCGTAAACCTCAGCCAAAAAGAAATTGCTTTTTTGTTCCGAAACTGAAAGGATATAATTCAGCTGACCAATCGCCTAAATGCGAGGGATTAGATCACCATGAAGATCCTACCCTGAAAAAAAGAAAAGATGAACACCTCCCCGCCAACACTGGGGACACAGAAAAGCCTGTGATCCGTCCAAATCGCCCTCTCAATTATCATTGTAGAAATGCTACAGGAGGATTCAAGGTCCTTGGGCGATAAAGATGTCGCAGTGAGAGAAGCTCAAGTAACCGAGAGCGATGAATGTGAACTGAATTTAATTTATTTTATTTTATAGTGCTGCAATGTACAGTAAAAGTATTACAAAGCCATGTAAGTTCATTCAGGAATAACTGCAAGTACAACCTCAGCACCACGCAGTCTCTTTCTAGAATAAAAATGCATTATGAACATAGAGAAATAATCAAAACAGAATATGATGTGCATTATAATTCAATATACAATAAATATGGATTTTTTTAAATTATCTAAATATAAAACGGTGTAATTATAATAACGCTGAGCAGTGGGGTGTACTATGGAGGGTTGAAGTGCATGAATAAAACTTAAATACAAATATGAGTTCAAGTGAACAGTAAACCAGATTATTGCACATCATTATTGTACTGTTAAGCCAGTAATGCACAGTTGAATAACTGCACAGCATTAGTGTACTGCTAAGTCAGTAATGCACAGTTAAATTATTGCACAGCGTTAGTGTACTATTAAGTCAGTATTGTACGGTTGAATTATTGTACAGCATTATTGTACTGTATTGCACAGATAAAGATACAACCTAAATAAATGATGGTGTTATAGCCTCTGACAGGGGGTCGGAGTTTCTTGACCCACAGTGGGTGACAGGAGTTCAAAAGTTTGATGGCCACAGGCAGTAACTGACTTCCTGTCTTGCACTGAATGTTTTATTGCACTTGACAAGCACATCGTGGAGCTGGAGTGCGACATTGTTCAAGGTGACACGTAACTTGTGTAGCTGGCATCCACCGAGAGTTTATAAAACATCATCTGAACTCATAAGCTTCTTTCAGGAACGGATTTCTTGACCAAAAGGGCACCGAGCGGTCACACTCACAGTTGTGTCCAGACATCCTCAGCGCAGAAAACAACAACACTCAAATCGTTAAGGCTCGGTCTACCAGGTTTTATGACCCCGACTTTGAGTTTTCACATTTTTTAGGACGGAGTGAAACAACATGAAATTAAACTAACTTTTCATTGATATTCTAGGCCTCGTCGTGGTAAATACCTGTATTCCTAATCTGTGCTCAGATGTTGAGATGAATGTTATCCATTCATTTATTTTGCATATAAGTACACATGTGTATCTGCGTAGGTCTGTCTGTCGTGATAACAATGTCCATGTTGGGTTTTTGTTTGATTGATTCAATCTTTAATTGATCAGGTTTCATTCATACATAAGGAAGATTTTAAACAACTCTGTAAGTAACTAGTATACATTCTGTAAAGTCAGGTTAAATGAGGTAATCAATATGGGAATTCACAATATGATTCATCCTATTCTTAATCATTCCTTTCATTGCGTTTATTTTATTGTGTATTCATTTATTATCTGTTCACTAGTTTACTTATAGGGTTAGTGAATCAAATACATTTCATTTATACAGAACTTGATGATTTCATTTGAAATAATAGGTCCCTGTACACCTTGAGAAGAACTCCGTAAAAACAACCCTGAGATTACAATTTATTGAGTAAATATGTTCCAAAATTGTCTGGCATCCGAAATGTAATCTTTTGTTATATTCCGTGCGTTAAACTAATGGTGGCTTATGAAGTAATGTGCCATCATTCTTTTAAACCAATGTGTGAGTTTATAAGTCATAATTTAATGAGTTATATTCGTTAAATATATGAATTCATATTTAATATGTCTACAACCGGCACTAAAATTGGACGGCATCCTCTTCTCTGACTCTCCTCCAGATTCGATCACCACAATGTCTCCGGCCTTGGCAGATGACTTTGTTGAGCCTGTTGGCGTCCCCTACCCTCCAACTGTTTTCCCCAGCTCACAACAGCCAACACCGACCCATAAAGCATCCTCACTACGGTCCGACGGACCTTAGTCCAGTTTATTGCCCGGCAACAGCTGCTGCATTTCTGGACTTCCATTTAATTGTTGTGGTGTGCTTTATTCCTTTCCCCTGTAGTCAGGCTTATATATCACATGACTCAGCCATCAGCTACATCTTGGAAAGCAACAGCAGAGAAGAAAAGTTAACTGCAATTGATTTTTATGGGATCTTCTGGTGCGATAGAAGTAACACGGCTCAGATCACCTCTGGTTTTGACCTTTTAGGATATGCATTTATTTATTTTAATGGATTAAGCATCAAACTAGAAAGGTGCAGTAAGTATTTCAGATCTAAAATGCAGTGCTTCTGCTGTCTAACTTTTTGTCTAGACTGCAGATGCATCCGACGTGCTTTGGCCCCGTCTTACAAGACAGATGTTCTGTAATCCATGCAGATGTCTGCTCCGACTGTCGGCTTCAGGACTATCTTTTGGGAATACTCATGTACTCTTGAGGTTGACGCCAAATTAAAAAAGGCCCTGAACTAGAACGAGCACTCGTTAGAGCGCATACCTTCGCATATCACAAGATTGGGCATTGAATTATGAACATGTTGACATTAGTTGCATGCCAATTGGATAGAAATTGACCGCGCTATAGGAAAAAAAAGATGTTGACCTTTTCATGACCTTGACCGTGACCTTTGACGCGATGGATCCCATCATCTAATCAAATGGTCCCCGGATAATAACCAATCATCTCACCAAATGTCATGCAATTCGGTTTACTACTTTTTGACTTATGCAAATAACACGCACGCACGCATACAAATACAAGGTGATCAAAACATTACCTTCCGCATTTTCAATGCGAAGGTAACACCTGTGGGCCCGAGCAGTAGCTAAGTGTGCGTCGTTCCGTTAGCGGTTATCCTCACACACTGTCCAAAATAAATCAGTGTAAAATAATACAACTGTTTTCCCCTCACTGTGGCTGTGTTCAAAATCACATATTAACATATACTATTTTTACTTAGTGAGACGTGCGTTAACGTTGCATAGTATGTCGGATTTTGCCTCCAGGAGAAATGCGTTAGCAAGAAGAAGTACTCCCCAAAAAGCGTTGCATCTGGGTGACTTGAGACCGGCTGTCAGGCTAAAAGCTGTTATAATGTCAATTTATTTAAAAAGGTGCTATGGACATAGAGATTTGGGAGCATTTATATTGCCCATCCACGGCTCTCAACACGCCGCTCGCAGCCAACCAATAGTAACGCGAACTGCGTCAGAAGTGCTTTACCAGAGGAGCATAAACAACATCAAGGCCCATAAGCTAGCTAATACGCGGACTACAGTGGCGGCGATGCACTTAGCGCGGTTATTACTTGAGCCAACAGGCGGGGGGCCGGTTCAAAACTGTCAACAGTCCATCAGTGGTAGTAAGGAGCAAACTATCGGTGTTTCTCAATTCAAAGTACTCGACTACAGACGTGTGTTCTTTTGGAGTCTGGTCTTGGGAGTCCAGACTCCGGAGGACGGGAGGACGGTCTTTCTGCGATTGGAACAGCAGCTGACTTGATGACGTCACCGCATCAGCTGTTCTTGCTCCTGAGTTTACGCTAATTATTCACGGCAAATATTTTTTTACAGTCAAATAAACAAAACATCCTAAAATGACATTCTGTGACTCAACAACAGTAGTATTTATAAAAAGTCATCTGTCAGTTGTTTATTTTCTCCTCTGCTACTGTTTCCGGTTGCTGGTGAAATGCATTGTGGGATATATGCTGGCCAGAGTACGCACAAGTCTCCTCTGATGCATCCTCCAGAAAGTGGGAGGATCAAGTCACATCCGGGCATTTTGACCGTGCTTTGAGAGAAGCGAACTTTGAATGTGAACATGTACCCAGGCTGCGACTAATGACGTGTCACGAGTCCACGAGGATACAAGTAGAGGAAAGGACACAAGTAGAGGAAAGGACGCACAAGTACGCCGATTGAGAAACGCCGAAAGTGTGAGTAACGGCAACCGAGGGAAGTCCGTTAGCATGGAGCTGTAAAGGCAGCAGAACGCCAGAGTAGCCGAGATGGACACACACACACACACACTCTCACTAACACATATACCCACTCGACACATTATCTCCTGGTGGTGGAGATGATAAGGAATTAAACAGACAGGGCTCTGTGATTCTCAAACACACGCCCTGTAACACCAACAGACACCACGCATGCGCCGCCTTTTCAAGCTGGAGCTTTAATCCCGAAAAAAAGGTTTTCACCATCTGCGGCTGCAAGAAGAAGAAGAAAAGACTACAGTTACATCACGTTGGACTTTGTTTATATCTGATTTCAAATACAACGTGGCTTTTTTTCCTCCCTTTCAGCAGCAGAGGGAGGAAATCAATAACCAGAATAATGATGCTGCTGTCGGTGCCGCTTCCACGCCTTTACATTCACTGTCACCAATTTACGACATAGCCTTTAGACCTCAACCTTTATTCATGAGCGCTCTTATTTATTTGCAACAGCTGAGGGTGTGTGGTTGGGGGGGGGAGAAAATGCATGTGTGTGTGTGTGTGTGTGTGTGTGTGTATATTATATATATATAGAAATAAATACACATATAGATATGCGTGCGTGTATGTGTGTATATTATATATATAGAAACAAATACACATATAGATATGTGTGTATGTGTGGGTGTGTATATTTTATATAGAAACAAATTCACATATAGATATGCGTGTGCGTGTGTGTATTATATATACAGAAACAAATTCACATATAGATATGCGTGTGCGTGTGTGTGTATATTATACATATAGAAACAAATACACACACATATATATATATATATATATATATATATATATATATATATATATATATATATATATTTATATATATATATATGCGTGCATTTGTGTGTGCGTGTGTGTGTATTATATATACAGAAACAAATTCACATATAGACATGCGTGTGCGTGTGTGTATTATATATACAGAAACAAATACACATATAGATAAGCGTGTGCGTGTGTGTGTGTATTATATATACAGAAACAAATACACATATAGATACGTGTGCATGCGTGTGTGTGTGTATTATATATATAGAAACAAATACACACATAGATATGTGTGTGTGGGTGTGGGTGTGTTAGAGAGAGAAAACCGGAGATGGAAAGATCATTAGAAGAAGAGTATTAGAGGAGAGGAGGAAGGAGGGGGAGCGAGAGAGAGATAGCGAGGGATCACAGGAACAGATAAAGGGTCTTGTGGAGGTGAGATTCTCCGACAGATCTTTTCAGGACAATGAACAGCGAGGACGGCGTTGGTCCAAGAGGTCGGCGTGTGGTCCTCCCGCTAACCCGGCCTGCATAATGATGGGAAACGTTGCTACTCGGAGCGGAAGATAAAAGGATTTGTAAGGGTATGTAAGTACAGAAGGGGAGTGGAGAGAGCGATCAATAATTAATTTACTTTCAACAGTCAAGGGCAATTAACACGCTTTTTTTGCCCATTACCCGCCTAAAAGGGCCGACCGACAGCGCGGCTCGAGCCCCTAATCTCGCTGACCATTGTCACAATCGAGGATTACACGGCCGACAAATCGATGCCCGCGCACACACACACACACATACACACACATGGAGAACACACGCGCGCTCCCCTAAACACCGGAGACTTGGATTAGCAGCGGTTTTGTGCGGTTACAAATGTCGAACATGCAGGATTTCGTCGCGTTGACCTCCGTCCCGAATATCCGGGAGGACGGCCGAGCCGAGTCGGCGTTTTTCGGCGATGCTTTTTTATTATCAATCTCCAAAAAAACGCAATCGCAAAAATGTAATGGGATATCAATATCTGATGTTGCTTGAATATTCAGAGCAGAACACAAAGAGCCACTGCGGTGTGACCGGGCGTATATTCTGTTTGATATGGGGGGGGGGGGGGGGGGGGCGCTTTTTAATTTCTGCTGGCAGCCATGGAGGTGGATGTGTGTGAGGGTCGTTTCCTTTTATTTGTGAGGGTGTCCATTGCTTTTCAGGACAGTGAATCTGTATCTGCTTCAGAAAACAATCAGCAGATGCTAGATATCGTTTTCTTCTTTATTTACATCGACTCCCCGCGGTGCTACCCCCCCACCCCTCCTCCCTCGGAAAGAAAACGTTGACATATTAATGGCGCGTGTCTCGAAGGCACAACACGCTATGTGTGAATTGTTTCCAGTATTCTTTAAAACACGAGCGCTCCGAGCATAACTCCATAAGCTCTCGCGACCAGTGAATTATTATTATTATTGATTAAAAAAAAGCTCTCCACTCCGCTGCGTTCATCAGTATTTCTCATATGGAATATGTTGCCAGGGTAACACCATTTACGCACGACGAGCAGACCTCAGAGTCGAGATCAAACTCGGCATGGTAAGCATACTTCAGCAGCGCGCTCTGCTTCAGATGGAAATGTGTTGCAGATGTTGTTGTTTTTTTTAAACTGGGTCAGAAACCAGAAGTGGTCCAGTAGAGCAGGCTCAGAGATGGATGATACCCAAAGCTTCGGGGACCAGATTTAATATAGACCAGATTCTGGAGCTGTGACACTGTGATTACTGCAGCAGGGAAAGCTCAATTAACTGAAGTAAGTGGCAAGGGATCTGTTTCCTCCCCAAACTGAAACATGCCTAATAAAACTGACAAAGGAGAAGGAGCGGCTTTTCTTTGGTGCAACTTTCTCGCTATGTTAATTCACATTTACACAGAACAAAATGTGGTGCTATTCCCAAAACATGACTGGAGAAGTATAGACTTGACAGTATTGATGAAGCATAAAAAGTCACAGTTAATGGGGACAGAATTATTGAATTTCTGGTTTGTTTGTTTTATTTTTGTTTGTTTAGTTTGATATATGTATATTACTGATTCTTGAGATAAGGGACAACCTTTGAAACCTAAAAAACTAAAATGGGCAGCACATTCATTTGGAATAGATTTTCTCATAAACACACGTCTGACCTAATAAACCATGTAAAGGAACAATAATTTTATTAAATTACTTTTTATAAAAAATGACATTTATCCAATTTGTGTGTTGACATTTGTCAACTCCGTCTGATGCATTAGAAATCATTTAATTTAAATTTAAATGATTCAGTGACACTTTTAAATATTTAAATATCGAATAATAGTGTGCCTACTCCGAGTTAAGTGATAAAAAAACATTGTATTCCCTTTTTTATTATTTTACACAGTTGAGGAAAAACGCTGTTGGAAAAAAACTTAATTTTGTTATTTATTTTTTAAATTTAACATATTTAATCTCTATATATGCAGTTAAGACACCACTGCATGTAGTCCATGCAATGTTTTAGTGAATTTCTTCAATAAAATAAACAGAAGTAAAAGGGCACTTATAAGCTTGATAGCTTCAGCCGTAACCGTTTGGGTCAGCCGCAGGTATCTTTCTTCTTTTGTTTATTACTGATGGTTGTATATTCTGCGGATGGAAATAAACAAAGTCAAACTCAAACATTGCCATTGGACCAGGTGGGTCACAGCCCAACGCTGCAGCAGCAGGTCTGAGCTCAAGGCCCCGCTCAAGGACAAATCAGCATGGATGGAAACATCACCTGGATATGGAAGAATCTCTATTTATTCTAATTATTCATTTTTAAACCTGAGGATGTTAATTGAGACAAATTAGATTATGTTACTGTTAATTATGGTCGTTATAAAAAAGGAAGAATTCTTCTTACCGGTGGCTCTTTTATCAAATTTTGTCACGGTTCATAATTTATAAATGATACGCACAACACTCACAAAAAGTACAACATCGATTTTGTGGACTAAATCTCCTTTTTAACATTTCAGATGATTTGTTGATACCTCAAAACTTTTTTTAAAAATTAGGAAAATATTTCCGGACTGGCTTCATAGAGAAGCTCCTCGTATGATTTGTTTAGCTCAGATCTGTGGAGGCCCGGCCCCTCGGCTGCTGACAATTTGAGAGCTGACTCATCCTCATATTTCCCACTTTGCACTTCTCCGGGATGTGATTTATTTTCCTTTTTGTCATGCGGTATGATGCTCGTATGCAACCTTCTGGTTATGATGCTGCATTCTTGGCAAATACTTTAGAACCAGTCTGAGAACAAAAATGATTATAATTCTCCCCCTGTTACTTTGAATCCAGTGAACGTCTCTGACCAGTTGAGCGTACAGCGGGAGGCGTCGATGAAGCACATTAGAGGAATGTAAAATGAAGCTCAGCGGTGTTACACTTTGCCATGACCATATCAATCAATTTCCATTACATAAATAAAGATGTAGGTTTCTAATAAGGAAAGCACGCAAACATTTTTAATTACACTTGATTGCGGCTGCTCCGCGCTCCGTGACGGCAGCGTAGGCGCCGAGGCAGCTGTCCGAGTGTAAATCACATCGCCGTCGACGACGCCACCGTAATCTGTAACCCAGGGAACCGCTACATGGATTATTTTACGGTGGTCGCTCCCTTCATTGAGCGGATGCACGGACGCACAAAGTGCATCTTTGTGGCTGGAGGCCCGGGCGGCTTGCTAGCACCACCGGCCGTGCCTCCATTACAGACATCTTTGTGTCATTGTGCAGCCTGTTCACAGAGGAGGCGGCGAGATGTGTGAAGGAACATGGCTATTCTTACCTTATTTCACACATTGGGTTTACATGTGATGAAAAATATATATATATATATATATATATATATATATATATATATATATATATTTATACATAAATAAATATATATATATATATATATATATGTATATATAAATGTATACATATATTTTTTAAATATATGTATGTATATATATATATATGTATATATATATATATATATATATATACATATATATATGCATATATAAATGTATACATATATATGTATTGTTCTGTTACAATTATTAAACCAGCATGTTGATACGTTTTATTTTGAAAGCCAGCATGTTGATGCGTTTATTTTGAAAGTCTTTTATTTTGAAACAGTAAATGTCTTGAAACTTCAGGCAGCTTTAGTTTTGTATCAGGAAGTAAACAAGAGCATGGCTCAGAGCCGCTGTTTTCCGTTAGTTGTACAATCCAGTTGAATCTGTATACATCCTGCCTTTTGATAGCATCGTTGGTATGTATTGATTTGTTTTTATTGTTACTCATAATTGCAGATGATTATTTTTGTGACAATGTTTAGTTTTCAGAAGTCTTATGCACATCGAGTTATTATAGTTAATGTTTACTCCGCTATAACTTAATGTTTATTTGTAATCAAAGTACCAGTACATTTACATTGTGTGTATACATTAACAAAGCATTTATTTGTATTCATTATGCTCTTTGTGTGTTTTTAGGTTTACTCTTTTCTACGTTATTAAACCTGTGGACGCCGAACAAGAGTCTTCAGAGTCGTGATGTCGGGAAGGAGTTTATCTAACTGCCGAGGTGTATGACTGTATGGCTGTATGGTTCATATACTGAGGGCAGCACAGTAAAACAACGGCTTTCTAGCGGGCAAGATAACGCAGCCAGCTGACAGACGCAACTAACAACGTCATCACACGCAGCCAGTGGGTGACCATCACAGCGGTTTCTAAACAGAGGTACGTCACCAAACAACGCCATGTCCGAGGAAGCAAGTGCATTAAAGACGCGGTCCCGCGCTACATGTTCCGCTTCACACTCAAGTGCAGCATCAATGGGGTCTGCTGCAGCAGCCGCAGCTGTAGCTGAGGCCGAAGCCCTTGAAGCTGCGGTAGATGCAAATTGTGAAATACATTCCATGTTAAATTTGGACTCCAGTCCTTTGGAAGCTGCACAACGCATAGAACAATATGTGAATGACCAAGCCAAATCACTAAACACAGAAGCTCAGCTGTTTGATGATTGTGTTGTAACAGAAAGAGACCCAAGTCCTAACTACGAAACTCCAGCTACATCTATTAAATCTGAAGCCAACTCATTCCATCCAACCCAAGCCAATATAGCTTCCCATCATACGCATGGCCACAAAGCAGCTTTTCAACCAACTCGCCTCACCTCACAGCAGCCTTACATCTATGAAGATGAAAATGTCGATAGGAAACGCAATGTTCGGTTTGACAACCACAATGCCACTCCTGAGCAGGGTCTTGGACCTCAAAACGGCAAAGGTCATCCTGCTCTTCAATCCTATGACACATTTTCAAACACCAATAATGTCAACTCCAACATTAGCGACTTTGTGAGATACTTTGCTCGTCGTGAGCTTGTGGCAACAGGCCTACTTCAATTCAATGACACACCTCAGAACTACAGAGCCTGGAAATGTTCTTTTCAGAACGCAACTAGAGGTTTAGACCTGACACCAAGCGAGGAAATGGATCTCCTGTTTAAGTGGCTCGGCAAAGAGTCAGCAGAACGCGTCGAGCACATAAGAGCGATACACATAAATCATCCAGCAGCAGGTTTGGCTATGATATGGGACAGACTTGAACAATCTTACGGCTCCAGAAGTTATAGAAGATGCTTTGTTCAAACGTATCGACGCCTTTCCAAAAATAACAAACCGAGATTATTCTAAACTAACAAAGCTGAGTGATCTTTTAATGGAACTAGAGTCAGCCAAAGCTGAAGGAGACCTACCGGCCTCTCTTTCCTTGATACATCGAGAGGCGTCAACCCAATTGTACAGAAGCTCCCTTCAGTCTGCAGGAAAAGTGGGCATCAGTTGGGTCATCCTACAAGCGGCAATATCACGTTTCATATCCCCCATTTGCCTGCTTCAGAAACTTCGTTAGCAATGAAGCTATTGTCAAAAATGACCCAAGTTTCAACTTTGTCTGTCACTCAGACATGTCTCTCAAGACAGAAAAAAACAGCTTGGAAGCCAAACAGACAGCGAGAAGTCTATGTTCACAAAACAGAGATATTTCCAAAAGCCATCTTTGATTCTAGGGAACCTCCAACGAAATTCGATGAATGTGACAAACTGTGTCCAATCCATAAAAAACCTCACCCTCTACGCAAATGCCGTACATTCAGAGAAAAGCCCATCGAAGACCGTAAGACATTCTTAAAGAGAATAACATCTGTTTCAAATGCTGTGCTTCATCGTCACACATTGCAAGGAACTGCACATTTAATCTTCGATGTTATGAATGCAAAAGTGAAAGACATCACACAGCGCTTCACCCTGGACCTGCACCCTGGGTTGAAGGCACGGACTCGGCTTCAGAGCATGGCGGGGAGCAGGATAGCTCTTCACAACCCCATGTCACCATCAAATGTACAGATGTCTGTGGCGGAGACGTGACGGACCGATCCTGCTCTAAAGTATCCCTTGTGAAAGTGTATCCAGTCGGCCACGCTGACAAAGCAGTGAAGATGTACGTGATTCTGGACGAACAGAGCAACAGATCACTAGTTCGTTCACAGTTCTTGAAGTCTTCAACGACCAAAGTCCAAGTGCTCCTTACTCATTGAAAACGTGTGCTGGAGTAAAGGAAGCGACAGGAAGACGAGCCAGTGGTTACATCGTGGAATCTTTGGATAGGACCGTCAGCATCCCACTACCCAGCCTCATAGAATGTGATGACATTCCAAATAACAGAGATGAGATTCCAACTCCCAATGCAGCTTTTCATCACACGCACCTAAAGTCAGTTGCACACCTTATCCCAGATATCGACCCACAGGCCCCAATTATGCTTCTCTTAGGTCGGGATATTATCAGAGTCCATAAAGTCCACAAACAGGTCAATGGCCCACACAACCTACCTTATGCTCAGAAGTTGGATCTGGGATGGGTCATCGTGGGTAATGTATGTTTAGGCCGCGTTCACAAACCACAGACAGTCAGCACCTTCTTCACGAACACCACAGAACAGGGACGTCCTACACTCTTTGACCCGTGTCCTAACGTGTTCAATGTAAAGGAAAAATACAGTGACACCCAGGTCACAAACCACCTCCAAACACATCCTGAGGAGATATCAAATTGTGAAGTTGATAGCCTAGGACATAACATATTCAAGCAGACCAAAGACGACAACAACGTGGCTCCGTCGATCCAGGACATCTCCTTCATGAAAATAATGAAAGAAGGACTAACAAAAGATGCAAACAACAGTTGGGTAGCTCCATTACCCTTTAAATGCCCACGTCAACGGCTCCCCAATAACAGGCCACAAGCTTTAAACCGTCTCAAGTCGCTCAGGCGCAACTTTGATAGGAAGCCTGAAATGAGAGACCACTTTCTCATTTTTATGGAAAAGATGTTCAAGAATGGTCACGCCGAGTTAGCCCCTCCTCACAGTGAGGATGAAGAACAGTGGTACTTGCCAATATTTGGTGTGTACCATCCAAGAAAACAATAACAAATACGAGTAGTCTTCGATTCCAGCGCCCAGTACAACGGTGTGTCGCTCAACGACGTGCTGTTAACTGGGCCTGATCTCAACAACACACTGCTCGGTGTACTGATGCGCTTTAGAAAGGAAGCAATTGCCTTTACAACGGACATAGAACAGATGTTCTATTGTTTTTCAGTAAGGGAAGACGATAGGAACTTCCTACGTTTTCTATGGTTCCAAGATAACGACCCCTCCAAAGACATTGTGGAGTATCGAATGACGGTCCACGTCTTTGGAAATAGTCCTTCCCCTGCAGTAGCGATTCATGGACTGCACCAGTCTGTTCAGATTAGTGAGCTCCACATCGACCCTGACGTCCAACGTTTTGTGATGCGTAACTTCTATGTTGACGACGGGTTGAAGTCTCTGCCCACAGTCAAAGCTGCCGTCAACCTGCTGAAAAGGACACAGAATGTTCTCTCCAAATCCAACTTAAGACTGCACAAAATCGCAGCAAACAACAAAGAGGTAGTGGAGGCCTTCCCAGCCGAAGATCGTGCAAAAGATCTTAAAGACTTGGACCTCAATGCAGATGCGCTGCCAATGCAGCGTAGTCTTGGAATCAATTGGGACCTCCAGACCGACTGCTTCCACTTCAGCGTCTCTGATGAGATAAAACCCTACACTCGACGGGTGTCTTGTCCACAATCAACAGCCTCTACGATCCTCTTGGGTTTGTAGCGCCGGTCACAATACAAAGCAAGGCTATTCTGAGAGAACTCACAACTGAGAAAGGTGACTGGGACTCACCTTTACCCCAAGAAATGGAGGAAGCATGGACATCTTGGAGATCATCTTTGAAAGATCTGTCCCAGCTTTCTATTCCCAGAGCTTACACTCCAACTTCACCCACAGCAGCTGTCAGACGGGAATTGTGTGTCTTTTCTGACGCATCCACGAAAGCTATCGCCGCTGTGGCATATTTAAAAGTAACTGACTCTGCTGGAAACAACCATGTGGGATTTGTAATGGGCAAAGCCAAGCTGACCCCTCATCCCGAACAAACAATTCCCGGACTGGAACTTTGCGCAGCAGTGCTTGGAGTGGAGTTAGCAGACTTAATCTCGGCAGAACTAGACCTTCAGCTCGATGCTACAACCTTCCACTCAGACAGCAAGGTAGTCCTTGGCTACATTTCTAATGAAGTCAGGCGCTTTTATGTATATGTAAGTAACCGGGTATTACGTATCCGAAGATCCTCTCACCCAGACCAATGGCACTACGTGTCAACAGAGCAGAACCCTGCAGACCACGCTACACGTTCTGTTGCTGCAGGCCATTTGAACAACACAAACTGGCTGAGTGGACCCAAATCTCTGTACACACCGGAGACAAGTGCTGCAGAGAGCACCTACGAGCTTGTAGACCCGGTTCAGACCCAGACATTCGCCCTCTGGTGTCCACTTTGAGTACTACAACAACATCCAAACAGCTTGGTTCTCAACGATTCTCAAAGTTCTCATCCTGGAAGTCTCTAACTCGGGCCATTATTCGTCTCAAACACATAGCCCGTCTTTTCAACATGACCTTGAAGAACAGCCCTTGTAAGGGCTGGCATCACTGCAAAACAGGATACACTGTTGAGGAGTCTGATCAAGCGTTGCACATCATCATTAAAGCAGTACAGGAGGAAGTCTACAGTCAAGAGATCAAATGTATCCAAAAACATGAGCAGATCCCTAAAAGTAGTCCTCTCAAAAATCTGGATCCTTTCATTGATACACACGGCCTTCTGAGAGTCGGAGGTCGCCTCTGCAATGCTAACCTTGATCAGAGTGAAAAAACTCCAGTGATTATTCCTGGTAAACATCAGGTGGCAACCTTACTCATCAAGCATCACCACGAACAAATCTATCACCAAGGCCGTCTGTTTACAGAAGGGGCTGTTCGTACAGCTGGCTTTTGGATAGTTGGTGGCAAAAGAAAAGTGAGCAACATCATCCATCAGTGTGTAACCTGCAGAAGGCTTAGAGCCCCACTTACAATTCAAAAGATGGCCAGTCTTCCAGCGGATCGTCTCTCGACGGAACCGCCCTTTACAAATGTCGGACTTGATGTGTTCAGCCCTTGGAGTGTCTCTTCACGTAGAACAAGAGGAGGCCATTCCCAAAGTAAACGATGGGCCGTAATCTTCACGTGTATGAGCCGCATGGCGGTTCATATTGAAGTCATAGAATCCCTTGATACATCCAGCTTCATCAACGCGCTAAGGCGCTTTCTTGCTGTGCGCGGTCCTGTCAAACACATCCGCTCAGACCGTGGCACCAACTTTGTTGGTGCTTGCAAGCAGTTGAAGATACCTTCAAACATTGACAACACGACGATAAAGACTTACCTTTCAGGCCAAGGTTGCTCTTGGACCTTTAACCCTCCACACGCTTCCCACTTTGGCGGTGTATGGGAAAGAATGATTGGTCTTCCAAGGAGAATCTTGGACTCCATGTTCCTTCATCTGAAGGACAAACTTACCCAGGAGGTGCTAGTGACTTTTATGGCAGAAGTGACAGCCATTGTAAATGGTAGACCTCTTGTTCCAGTGACAACTGACTCTGACGGCTCATTTATACTTACTCCAGCTGCTCTTCTCACTCAAAAGGTGAATGTCCTTTCTGCTCCTACCGGAGAGTTTGGAGTTTCAGACCTCTACAAACACCAGTGGCGGCAAGTCCAGCACCTGTCCAACACCTTCTGGGACAGGTGGCGAAAGCAGTTCCTCCCTACACTACAGGCACGCAAGAAGTGGCAGTCCAGTCATACGAACATCAACCCAGGAAGTGTTGTTCTACTCAAGGATAGCCAAGTACCAAGAAATGAATGGCCTCTTGGACTGGTAACGCGGACCTTCCCCAGCGAAGACGGGAAGGTGCGAAAGGTCGAGATCAAGGTCACACGAACAGGAGTGACTAAACTTTTTCTTAGGCCTGTTTCTGAGATGGTGCTTTTTCCCCCAGAGGCTCAGTGAAGAGAACTGTCTAGGATTTATTAAGTGGCGTGTATTCACGCCAGGCGGGGAGTGTTCTGTTACAATTATTAAACCAGCATGTTGATACGTTTTATTTTGAAAGCCAGCATGTTGATGCGTTTATTTTGAAAGTCTTTTATTTTGAAACAGTAAATGTCTTGAAACTTCAGGCAGCTTTAGTTTTGTATCAGGAAGTAAACAAGAGCATGGCTCAGAGCCGCTGTTTTCCGTTAGTTGTACAATCCAGTTGAATCTGTATACATCCTGCCTTTTGATAGCATCGTTGGTATGTATTGATTTGTTTTTATTGTTACTCATAATTGCAGATGATTATTTTTGTGACAATGTTTAGTTTTCAGAAGTCTTATGCACATCGAGTTATTATAGTTAATGTTTACTCCGCTATAACTTAATGTTTATTTGTAATCAAAGTACCAGTACATTTACATTGTGTGTATACATTAACAAAGCATTTATTTGTATTCATTATGCTCTTTGTGTGTTTTTAGGTTTACTCTTTTCTACGTTATTAAACCTGTGGACGCCGAACAAGAGTCTTCAGAGTCGTGATGTCGGGAAGGAGTTTATCTAACTGCCGAGGTGTATGACTGTATGGCTGTATGGTTCATATACTGAGGGCAGCACATGTATACATATATATATTTCTTTTTTTCATAAATTAAAAAATATATATTATATATATATATGTATATAATATATGTATATATATATATATGTATATATATTTTATATATATATATATATATATATATATTCTTACCTTATTTCAAACATTGGGTTTACATGTGATGAAAAATAATATATATTTATATATATTTATACATAAATAAATATATATATATATGTATATATGTATATATGTATATATAAATGTATACATATATTTTTTAAATATATGTATGTATATAGATATGTATATATATACATATATATATATATGCATATATAAATGTATACATATATATGTATACATATATATATTTCTTTTTTTCATAAATTAAAAAAATATATATATATGTATATAATATATGTATATATATATATATATATATATATATATATATATATATATATATATATATATGTGTGTGTGTGTGTGTGTGCCAGAACTGGAGACTTGTTTGGATAGTAGAACGCCTCCTGCACATTTGAACATGGCTTGGTTTGAAGCAATTATGAGTGTCAATATGAGTCACATTTCCCAGTGTTGGCTGATTTTAGCTCCTGCAGCCTTTTTTCTTTTCAAATGATTTAAGAAAAGTTCAATGTATTTATTTTATTTAAGCCCTTTTCTGTGAAACAAGTCTGTCACAACGTGTTTTTTTTAGAACAAAGCACACAGGTTTAGACTCAAAGCAGGACCTGCAAATTGCCCAGGTCAACAGGTTTTCAAATGATCCGTTATTATACCAAAACATCGATTTAAATGTGGGTACAGTGACTATCACAAATATATGTCTTGTGTCATGTCGAGTTTTGAGATTCACGCCAGAACGCCAGTCGAGTGGACAGTTTTTATATTTTCTGTTATTACGCTCAGCCAACCTCCAGACGCTTGATGCTCAGCCAACCAATCGCAAATGTCAAAATATGAAAAACTGCCTCTGACATAACAAATTATCTTGACATGCACACGAAAAAAAAACCAAATCCTTTTTCTGGATATTAAAATAGTCAGTCGAGCATCGTTAAAGGACCATTCAGAACTCTTGTCATCGTCGTTTCAGTGCTATTCAGATTTTAAATGCGGATTTTCAGACTCCAATGTCAAAAGGTCACCAGATGTCAGAGTCCAGATGTAGTATTAACATTACACGGCGCTGTCGACTGACAAGTAGCAGTGATTATAATACAGTATGTAAAGGTATTTATTAAAGTGAATATGTTGCCCCACACTTAAAAGTATCGGAGCTCCCTTATAATACGGAGTTCACTCCTTCTAGTTTCAGACATGGGAAGATGTAGATGAGGACATTATTATTGCCTTGCAGACGCGGTCAGCAGCCCGGTGGATGATGGGCCGACCTACTGGGGCCTTCCAACTTAGGATTCCTTTAGAGGCTCTTGAGGTACCGCAAACGAGAAATAGTTAAGTGACACATCTGTCACGGAGCACGGAGGGAATCGGCGCCTCCCACAGAGCCCGAGAACCATCTGCAACCTCCTCCGCCGCGGCTTAGTCCAGAGAGGCGTCGTGTCAGAGAGTGTAGAACTCCTTCTCTCATGCATAGGAGGTGGTAGAAAAACATCAGTCAAGTGGAGGGTGCACGGCTTGAGTCTGCCTGTCCCTTTTATACGCCGTACAGGGGCTGGTGAGCAGGAGGTTGACAGTCGCTTCAGGCGATAGGGGCAGAATTGTAACACCGATCCATTTTCTGGTGGGTGGGGATGGCGGGGAAAAGTATATAAATAAATATATATATAAGAGACACAGCTGCTATTTACAGATATCTTCTTCCCCCGGTGTGTGCGACAGCAAGTCTCGGTGGAAAACCTCAAATTTCCTTTCCCCCCCCCCCCCAAAAGAAAAACGTTTTGTGGCGGTTTGAAAGATTTGGAGGCAGCGTGGATGTCCAGCGTGTAGCTGTACCGCCTCCCTGTGGACGCTTTGTGAAGAGAGAAGAAGAAAAAAAGAATCCCACACTGTTTGCAATCACACTCGAACGCACCGCTTCATGATTTATTACCTGTGGCAACAAAAAGGTGAGCGGAGCAGATATTCCGATAGATAGATGCACAGACTGCAGTGTGGAGGAGAGGGGGTGGGAATAAAAAATGATTTCCAAAGTTTACTGTGAGACAAACGGAGCACAGAGGCCTGACCTCAGCCATCCGACACCTTTGGGATGAATTGTAAATGCAGACTGTGAGGCTTGTCGCCCGACATCAGGGCCAGACTTTACTTTACTTACTGCTCTCAGGGCCACGCAGGCATAGAAAGAGGGAGAGAATCTTTTTTACTACAGTACAAGGACAATCCTTTTTTTTTAAGTAGGTAATGTATTGACTCACAAAAGTAAGTATGAATGACAAGTAAAGTCAAAATGGCAAATACATGTCAAGGTGCACATCACATCACAAACTTTATGTCTAAACCAATTATATATCCATTTCCTCACGTTGCTACCTACATCAAGTGTAGCCTAAGGAGGAGAAAACTCTCTTATAAAAAAAACATCAAAGGCAACGATTGTCAATTATGGGTTTGACATCACCGGAGCAGACGACCACCATTAGCTAGGGTGACCAGACGTCCGGTTTTCCCCGGACATGTCCTCTTTTTGAGACCAAAATTGATTGATTATTGTCAGCGTGTTGTTGTTGTTTTTTGCGGAGGTACAACAAAAAATGCTAACGTTAACCCTGTGACATTGGATTAGTGTAGGCTACTGTTTGCAAACTGCTTGACATGGTTGTGACTCCTCCCCCCACCTTAAACACCCAATCCCACACCAGCTAACACTGGACCAGTGAGGACTGGACTCTCCTGGGGGGAGACACACACACATCAACAGATAAGAGGACAGATGGACCCTCTTACCAGAGGACCACTGGAGGGATGGAGGGTATGTGGGTGGGTGGGTGGGTGGGTGGATGGATGGAGAGATAGATAGATAGATAGATAGATAGATATATAGATAGATAGTAGATAGATAGATAGATAGATAGATAGTAGATAGTAGATAGATAGATAGATAGATAGATAGTAGATAGATAGATAGATATATAGTAGATAGATAGATAGATAGATAGTAGATAGATAGTAGGTAGATAGATAGATAGATAGATAGTAGATAGATAGATAGATAGTAGATAGATAGTAGATAGATAGATAAATAGTAGATAGATAGATAGTAGATAGATAGATAGATAGATAGATAGATATATAGTAGATAGATAGTAGATAGATAGATAGATAGATAGATAGATAGATAGATAGCAGATAGATAGATAGTAGATAGATAGATAGCACGTAGTAAGTCTGTTTAAGGAGCACTCATAACGTGCCATGTGGATTTATTTCCATGGTATGTTTTATTCCCCTCCGCTCAGCAGTAACACAAAAGATGAAGTAAATGAATTTACGGCCAATCCTTCAGGCCTCAGATGTTGTCAGAGGCCCTCCTGGCACACGTCACTGAGATTATTTGTCCACTTATTGAATGAAAGTGTGTGTGTGTGTGTGTGTTGCAAAAAGCAATTATGTGTGTATAGTCCGTCGACAAGAACAAAATGTGATCAAATATAATAGATGTATAGACGGATGGAGAGATGGAGGGATAGAGGGATAGAGTGGTTCTTAACCTTAATGGCGGTACTGAACCCTGAGAGCTTCATCAATGCGTTAGCTGAGCCTGTGATTTCTTATGATTTCTTCAAAACACAGGTATATATTTTATTAGTGCACAAAATGAACCTCGCAGCAGTTCTACACACCGTCACAGCGCTCAAAGAACAAAAGCAACAAAACAGGAATTTCACACAGAAACATAACTCAATGAATATTTAGTGCAAATCAAAGTGACTTTCGCTTTGCCTTTCAGACACAACTTCAGAAATGGCGTCTCCACCTCGACAAGCCGAGGACAGGCGCAGTAGTCTAGAATTGCTCAACTCGGCCATTGAGGACGCTGACTCATCACTCAACACGTGAATCCATATTCTACGGATTCGTCCGACCACTTAATTTTTTTATCGTCGTAGTTTGTATGATTTAAAGATTAAAATAAAATCACAAATTACGTACAATCACAACAACCAAGTGGACTACTCAGCACCGAGTTCCTGCAGCCAGTGACGGCCGAGCGGAGCGTGACGCCACGAATAATACCATTTTTTTAAGTATTTGGACTCTAATGCTGTGTTCACACCTTCGCTGCGCTTTAGTCGTACGACTATTTGTGGTTTATTCGCTTAATTCCCGCCTCGGAGGGGGGCGGGGCTTATCTCTGTGGCTTTACTCCGTGGAAACAGTTATCATTTCCTTCATTCGCCACGGAAGAAATACACACTAATTCTGCTTTATAGGCCTATTTGTTGTGGACATCACTCAAACGTCTGAATATCTAACGCCCTCGTGTTTGGGTTCATAACATTAATATCATATATATATATATATATATATATATATATATATATATATATATATATATATATATATATATATATAACATCAGCCGTAGGCTCACACAGCTCGGTTAATTTTTTTGTGTGAACCGGGCTATAGGCTACTGTGTGTGTCTTGACCCCTGTGTGTGTTTTGACCCCTGTGTGTGTCTTGACCCCTGTGTGTGTCTTTGACCCCTGTGTGTGTCTTGACCCCTGTGTGTGTTTTGACCCCTGTGTGTGTCTTGACCCCTGTGTGTGTCTTGACCCCTGTGTGTGTCTTGACCCCTGTGTGTGTCTTTGACCCATGTGTGTGTCTTGACCCCTGTGTGTGTCTTGACCTCTGCCGAACCCCTGAGAGTGACTCACCGAACGCCTGGGGTTCGATTGAACACAGGTTAAGAGCCACTGGGATAGAGGGATAGATAGATGGATAGAGGGATAGATAGAGGGATAGATAGATGGATAGAGGGATAGATAGAGGGATAGAGCGATAGATGTATGGATAGAGGGATAGATAGATGGATAGATGGATAGATAGTGGTACATAATGCATGGTATCATCCCCTTATAACTCACTTAATATGCACAAACGCAGCACATGTTCCCAGTCTAGAGAGACTTCTATTACTTTACTTATTCCCACCTGGACCAGCTGCTAAATTAACAAGCTGCTTATATATTAATGAATCTATAATTCAACAATATGGGGGGCAATTCATATTCCTCATGCACATAGTAGGCTTTGACGTTTTACTTGTAATTTAAATGGAGATAGACAGCCTCCTTTTATCAACGTAACGGATCGGAATAATACTTCTACCTCTGGCTAAAACAACAACGACAACAACACAAAAGGTAAACTAGAGAGTGCACGGGCCTCAGCTTCACGTTTTTCTTGCCTCTGCTCATCGTTTGCGACCTGAAGAGAAGGCGGGCGCATATTCACGTCTCCTCTGTCGACTCCAGGCGTCGGCTGCGGTTCGAGCATCCATCCGTCACGACGTCGCGGTCATCAAATCCACAAAACCTCGGCTGTCAGCTGGTCGCACTAAAAGGTGCCAATCAGTGGAAGAAGAGAACAGGGAAGGAGGGTAAAGACGTTTGCATAAATCAATACGCAGCGGCGCCGCCAACAGGTGATTGTGATCGGTCTGCATCATCGTCTTCTTCGGGGCTTCCAATTGTGGCGAAGAAAAGACAGGCTGGCGAAATAAGAACTGGATAATGAAATAATAGTAATCAGATGTGCGTCTGTTTTTACAACTCCTCGATGCACTAACTGAGGTTATGTGCTTACACAAGAAAAGAAAAAAAGAGTATTAAATTATCCGTTAGAAGACGATATTACATTATCAGTTAATGACATTAACATATTTTATCACATTTTGTTCTTGTCGACGGACTGTAAAACGGACAGATAATTGCTTAATGCAACACACACACACACACACACACACACACACACACACACACTTTCATTCAATAAGTGGACAAATAATCTCAGTGACGTGTGCCAGGAGGGCCTCTGAAAACATCTGAGGCCTGAAGGATTGTCTGTAAATTCATTTACTTCATCTTTTGTGTTATGTGCTGATCGGAGGGGAATAAAACATACCATGGAAATGAATCCACATGTCATGTTTTAGTGCTCCTTAAACAGCCTCACTACTGTTGGAGTGGTCTTACAGTTGGTTTGTTAACAAATATTGAATTATGAACATGTTGACATTAGTTGCATGCCAATTGGATACAAATTGACCGTGCTATGGTAAAAAGAAGATGTTGACGTTTTCATGATCATGATCTTGACCTTGACCTTTGACCCGATCGATCCCAAAATCTAATCAAATGGTCCCCGGCTAATAACCAACCATCCCACCAATTTACATGTGATTTGGTTCAATACTTTTTGAGTTATGCGAGTAACACAAATACAAATAAATAAATAATTAATTAATTAAATAAATAAATACACGGCGATCAAAACATAACCTTCCGCATTTTCAATGAAAAGGTAACAAATGACCAACATTTTTTTTTCTAACAAATTTTCAATCCTAATTGGTGTTGAAAACAACATTAGACATGAAGAGATGGTTAACAAGTGGCATCATGTGCACATGCAAAATGTGTATGTACGTTTATTGATGAAGAAACAAAAGGAAATACAAAGTTTGGCAACGCTGAGAAGCTTTTTCTCCAAAGTTCAAGCTAAGATGAGTCAGACTTTATGCTGTTGATCCAATACTGCAGCTATTTCTTTAATATTAAGCCTGAAACATGAACATGTATTTGCCTCTGGCACATATCAGCCATCTGGGGGGAGAGTGAACACAGCAGTGGGAGCATCTCGGGAGCGTAGACTTTAGATAAAAATAGCATCTAGCATTTTTTATCTTTGATGTTTCCATCTACAAAATGTCCAACGGCAAAAAAGGAGTTGTGCCACGCGAGGCGAACCCCT
The DNA here is from genome assembly GCA_036178185.1 of Liparis tanakae. Lineage (NCBI taxonomy): Eukaryota > Metazoa > Chordata > Actinopteri > Perciformes > Liparidae > Liparis > Liparis tanakae. The sequence continues at coordinate 6,207,703 of CM070095.1, forward strand.
TAACCTTCCAGCCGCGCGCCGTCTCTAGTGTGAAAATGTGCCTCGATTGATCGAGTCAATTACAACGAGGCTGCTTTCAAAGCGGCATCGGGGGTCGAGTCGCTCCGGCTCCTCAAGTAAGCAGTCGATGGATTTCACAGATTACTTCAGGCCCAGATTATTTCAACTGCAATTTGGAAGGCCTAATAAAGGGGAAGAGCAGCGTGGACATACGTCACTGTAGGTACACACGTCCCTTCATCCGCCTCGGGTGGGAAGGAAAACTACACACACACACACACATACACACATATACACAGTGTGGGGGCAACAAGGAGACAGTAGAAGGTGTGCGGTGATCGCAGTTTCAAAAACAGATAATTAATGGTATGTGTGTATATCCATATACACACGAGCATCCGCTCACCGCCTCCGTGAAGCTGCGAGGTCAAAGGTCACGTCTCTCGTATTCAGCCACTCTACTCTATTCGTACTCTGCTCGTAAAACCCCGAAGCCTTCTTTTAGACACGCATCCCACAGTAAATTATCTTTAGATCAACTTGCGATTCTTTATCAGCTTTGTACGTATAAAGAAATTAAATATATTTTCAGATTAGTCACAAACTTGCGTCGCAGGATATTTTTTCATCTAAAATGCGACAAAGATGGGTTCTTCCAAAACAGGCAATGGGCATGGCAGTACAAGTTATTAATCAATGAGAACTCACTTCACTCAACTTCTTTTATTTACATCAATCCCACATTTACCGTTGAGAAATGTGGTTTGACGTTGCCTTCAATGCCTCGAAATAATTACACAAAATAACCCAAGTCTCACAACCGTAAACAGAAAGCGTACTAAAAATACAAGTAAACTTAACTAAACTGTTGTACGCTAATATGACTTTTGCATTTACATGGAAAAGGGACAATTCTTTTGGAAAATATTCTCATTGAAGACACTGGAATACAAAATGTGTATTTTAAATAACGGCCATCGTTTATCAGGCTCGTGAATTCACAATTCAAGAGAAAAATCTTATCTCCAATATATTTAGACGGTTTAAAAATAAATTCTCTGCTTTGTGAACATTGTATTAATTTTTAGAGTCTGCTGAAATCAAACGTTTTCCTTTGATTTGTGACAACGCCGTTTATTTCCGGAACACAGGGTTAAAGCATCGTTAAAAGTCCCACCACACCCCACAAGGCATACATTCATAGTGTCACTGAGCAGCAAAGCACAACAAAGAGCTTCAGGTTATACCAACTTACAAAATGGTTTACTTGTTTCTTTTGCCTTTAATAAGAAGCATGTTAAGAAATATATTGACAGACACAGAGGATAAATCAAATAAATTATTCACTAACGTGCAGCTGCATTTGAAAATTAAATCTGGGCATCGAAACGTCCTCTACGGCCCACCGCCTCAAAAATAAGAATAAAGTCCTCAGTGGATGGAGAGTGCTCCAGTTGAACTGCACTCCAAACAAAAGCTTTGCCAACGGGAGGCCGTCTCCCCTCCAGCGACCCGGCGGACGAGCCGTCGGCGCCGGGCGGACGCCTCGGCCCGCGGCCCTCAGGCCACGAACTTGTTCTTGGTGTTGGAGCCGCTCTTCGTGGCCGTGTCCGCGTGAGACTGGTACCCGATGATCACTTTCTGCGGAACGCCTAATCTCTCCTTATACACGCTTCTAAAAAAGAAAAAGAAACAGATTACATTTCGGCAAATACTTAGAGAAAAACATTTGCCTCTGTAACGTGCATATCCGTCTCTACAGTTATCTCCATTACGGCGTCCTGCTGATGCAAAGTTAGCTGGAGGCCGTGCCACACATCACGATACAGGTTCCTTATACATTTTGACCGATGGATTTCCAGGACTTTAAACCAAATTTTCATGACCAAACTGAAATCTCAGTATCAACATAATTTTTTTTTTGAAAATGTTGCGTACGCCAGCTTATATTTTGAGCATTTCTCTTTCTAAAAAACATGTTAGTTATTTCAAACTTGGCATAAATGAACATGTGATAACATATGTTCATAACTTTTATGATTCAAGTTTTCCATGACTTATCCAGGCCTGGAAATGACTATTTTAAAATTCCATGACTTTTCCAGGTTTTCCATGACCGTAGGAACCCTGCAGGTAGGTACTCTGTCCAGGTGAAGAGGGACAGCCTGTGCTCAAATAAAAGTCTACAGGTGTAGAAAGAGGGCTAACATACAATTGGGACAGACTTGTGGATATTTTCTCTACTGCGACTATGCATTGTTGTTGTTGTTTTTGACATCCTAAAGATTTGTCATAAACGCGCGTGGCATCTTCAGGTCACCCGATGTGCGTGATGGCGTCCTTGTTTTCGAAGTCCGTGGTCCACACGGCTATTTTGTCTCCTTTGGCTCGGACGTTGATGACGGCGCCGCACACGTCGTCGCTGTGGCTGTCGAACGCCTCGCCCACGAGACACAAGAGCTGGAGGGAAACACAGACGCCTCGTTACCGGGCAGCAGTGACAAACCGATGGGCCTTTCCACCGCCGCCGTTTAGACTCTCCCCAGAAGGAGACGCGCAGGTGTTATCAACAACACGCGCGGCTCTGCTCTCGTCACGCGTCCGCGCTGCAGCAGGGAGCCGGCGTGCACAATGACCTGCGGCCAGAGCCGCAACATGGAATTCATATCGTTTACGCCTGTGCTTTTCCTGCTGGGATGGGACAAAACGTCTCCCCTGAAAAAGACCAAAAGAAATGACAAAGTATAGTTGTACCGGTTACTTTAACCGGCTGAACATACCGTCTCCAACCAGAAGCGATCCAGGTCCGCTCGGCGCTGCTGCTTCGACAGAGTGATGAGCCAGCGGCCGCCGCGGCGGTTGCGTCCATCCTCCCACATGGGCTCAATCCCATCCTTCAGCCACAGAAAAGGTCAAAACTCTCAACTCTAGAAATAACTCCCCGTATCCAAAATGAACCGCGGCTTTAGTCCACCACGTTTCCCTTCGGGTCGGGGTCAGTACACATCCCGTCACCACCAAGCAGACGGTTACGGGTCGTTGTTGCTGCTCTCTGGATTATTTACTAAACTTCAATTTCACGCACGCTAACCCATAGAAGGAACATTAAAATATGCTTTGCTTATTCATCTAAACGCAAGAAGTGAAAAAAAAAAAATCCAATTATTGTCCGTTTGGAGAAATGAAACATGCATTAATAAACAATTTAATTATGAAATATATTTATTATAGGAGTAACAACTGAAGAACGATGCACCCGATAAAGTTATTCACTTACAGCGTGTGTTCATTTGAGTGTACACACCTCTACCGTACAAGCAGCGACCTTTCAATCCGCCGTTTGTAACCGTCCGATATCATTTATGACCGATGAGATCGGGTTTCAGTCTCGACCGACGCAAATAACTCTTTCCTCATGAGCTCTTTTGTGGTCAGAGAAGATGAAGTGCAGTCCGACTCGCTGCCATTAACTGGGATAAACGGTGTTGTGATGCCCAATGGGCAGATGCATCACTCGTGATGGAGGGCCAAAGTCTGCAGAACTCTAATAAATGAATCACTCAGCAGGTCACGTGACTCCACGTTGGATACGCTTGGTTCCTTTGAGATAGATGGCACGTGCTCCGACTGGACCACAAGTACAATGCACCCCAACAACACTGCCTTTTCATTTCTGCTCTCAACTACAGACAGTCTAAAGTCATTATTATACTCTATTGTTTTTGTCATCTAAAGTGGCTATTGACCACAATTCAAATATATGATTGTATTTATACTTCAATATAAAAACATAATGGTATTAGTAGTTCTAATGGATACATTTATAAGCTGCTCAGATGGCGTTGTAATCAACTTTGACCCAATACTCAGAGTAGTGCTTGAACGCCTCACAATGCAACCTCTGCCGACGCCACCAGAGCTATGGAGAGGCCGCGCGCTGCCGGCGGCCGGCCAGTCACCGATTACTCAGAGCAGCGTGCATGCGATTGAATAACATAATTAGCGTATGATTAAGTTAGTTGGTCCAAAAGTTTTGAGGTTGTTCGACGCCTTATTTTGGACACATTACAAGCTTTAGGTCTTCTTTGCCCGTGCAGAAGAACTTCCGCGTCGACCACACGTGCAGCTTTAAAACTTTGGATCACTTGCCGGTCATTCGACGACAGAAACATGGATATCCATCGACAGGAGGGGAAGACGATGGACCGCTTTGAACGGATAGAATGTCAAATATCAAGAAGGATGCGATAAAAGATAGCTTACCTTAAACAGCGAATAGTCACAGCCAGACATCAAGTTACTCGATAGCTGAATGTGATTGTATAATCTGGAAAGGAGGGAGGAGGAGGGTTATGTTCAAAAGAAAACTTTTGGCAACCTGGCTGAAAAACTTTGTGAAATATGAATTCAGTTCACGAACAACCGGTCATTGGATCCCGTTTTACACGCGATGGACTGGCTGGAACCAAATCAGTCGTACGCCTCCGCCAACCAGTCAAGTTGAAGTTTGCATCCAAAATGTCATCACTTCATTAGATGTTGAATTTTAATATGAATTTGAGAGTTAAGGCCAAAAAACATGTTTTATGATCTCACAGTAACCTCGATCTTTCTCTCCTACCAAATATGAATTAATTCCCGAGACATACCGTTCAAGAGAAAAAAAGATGACATATTGTGCCTCCATCCAGAACGTGAAGCCCTCACATTCAAATTTCCCCAAAGTGGTGAAACCAATTTTATTGTGAATGGTCTGACAGCTTTAGTGCAGCCACACACACGACAACGTTTACTTACGCCCAGAAGTCTTCCACAGTGTCGAACTTTGAGATTAGGCGGAGGTTGGCTTGCCATGTTTTGCTTTTGTCATTCTTGAAAAACCAAAGAGCCCACCTGCAAATTAAAGAGTTAGCGCAAATAAGCTGAATGGCTGGCCCTCAATAGCAGTGTTCCTTATTTCCGACTTGTTTCACTGGAGGAAATTCACAAAATTCCCGATTAAACACGATACTTGAGTCTGTTGTGAAAAAAGGAAGAGGGGAGGAAAGAGGTCATCTTACTTGTTTTGTAGTGGATGCTTGATATCAGATTCAGGACTCAAAGCCTTTGGAATTATTGTTTCACAGTGTTCCTTTTCAGGATTAGCAGGAACTGAAGTCGACAACTAAGAAAAAGAAAGAAAAAAAAAAAAGCACAAAAATGCACAATAAAATAAAAAACGGCCAAAGAAATGTAAACTTGGTTTGTAATCATTTTACTTTTCTGTAGTTTTATAGTGGCACGAAAGATATATGGTCATAGCTGTGATACTTTGAGAGTGGACAACAGGTGTGTCAGTGGATTGTAGACAGAGGGTATTTGTACTTGAGTACAACAAAGGAGAAGTTAGAAGAGAGGGAGAACACTCAGGACAGGTAAGGCTATTATTATTATTTCCCCCTTTTCATAGCTCATCTCTTTTACCAGTCGACTTCTGCAATGCTTACATGTAATTTTATTTGGCACGACAAAATTCTTCCTTAGAAAATGAAACACTTTAAGCCTGTCCATCAGAAGAAAGATAAAGCCTCATGCATGATATCGGTTTAGGCCACAGATTAAGTGTATACATTTACAATTGTAGTTATATCACTACACACACCAAATATAAATCAACCAGCCATGCTCAGACCTAGGTTCAGAATATCCGGGTACACCAACTCAAAATGGGCTTTTACTTATTGAGTGGAAGACATCTTTACACAAAGAAGCAATCACTGCAAGTTCAGTTTCAAGTTATATTCAATACTTTCATTAAACTGCCAATTTTATAGCCGTAATTCGGCAAAACGTAATTCTTAATCGGGTATTACTTTGCCCCTAATGCCACGTGGCTGGTGGTCGCGGTTCCCATCAAACGGTTCGCCGACAGACTCTACCGTCTGCAGCGCGCGCGCCCACCCATTCATTCATCAGCGCTCGCGCCCAGGGAACCGACCGAGTTAACGGTCGACACGGTGTTTCAACCGGGCGCCGTTCCCCGTCGTTGCCGTTAAAGCAAGCAGCTGTCGCATCATTAACGTTAACGTCGCGAATCGAGCAATTGGCGCAATTTAACCCGCCGCCTAGTTTAACGGTGTTTGGCTCGCGAGTTGAGTTAGCGTTACCCGTCAAAGGTAACCGGACGTTTTAAAGAACTAACGTTACCGCGTGAGGTTCTCAGCCCCCTCGTTCTAACTGTAATAGTGCAGAAAAGGCACAGCTTCTGGAATTAATGCCCTACATGAGTGAATTAACATGAGCTACAAGTGTGTGGCGCACTCACCACCAGAGCGGTCGCCATCTTCTGGAAGTGTCATTAAATTATTTTGGCGTGTGTTAAAATACCTGATTGGACCATCTGGTACTCTGAATGACGCATGCGCAATAAGAAGGAACACAGGGGTCCAATCCCAATGTCCCCCCAAGACCTTCAAACCCTGAACCCTCTGGGATAAACTGACGTCACCTGGTAAATGATTGAGTGTGAGAGGCTCTGAGCGCCTGAACTTATGTAAATATGAATGAGGCAGCACTTCACCATGACTACATACACAAATAATGAGTACAATTGTGGGTATTTATTTTATACTCTTTATATCCCCTGATTTGAACGACTTCCAGCTCTTTCCTCGCGAGAAGAGAAGTCATTTCAAATAGTCTATTTACTCGTTTGTCAAAACAGCTTCAAAGAAATGTTTGATGAATAATCTGGATACAATGATATATAATTTCTTACATTCCTCTGATTTTATGTTCCATTTTAAAACCTTAATGTTGTCGTGTAAATCTAATTTATGGGACTGAACGCCCACATGCTGTCCTCTTTGTTTACCTTTTTATTATCTCCATTCTTCCATGGTATATGCGTTTTTAACTTACCATTGCTATGCATTGTGTGTAATTCCCTTGGGTGAAGTGAAGTTACATGGATATATCCAATACATAAAAAAATATTAATAATAATGTGTACAAGTGATGTACTCCAAGCAATATTGTAGATACATGTAGTCTCAGCCACATTCCTGATGCTGACGTCACAGCACTGCTTGTTGTCCGTGTAACCCAGAGAAAGGTCTGAAAGATCTGTTCAGTACACACAAACAACCCCTCACACAGCAAAAGTCTCTTCTATATGGTAAAACTACAAGGCACATGAAATTACATCATGAAAAGTGATATATTTTGGCAAAAAGTATTCATATTTCTGTAACTGCTTGTCTCGAATTGCACGTATACCATGGTATGCACGTTGGAGGCCGGCTAGGAGCGCAGGCAGCAGAAAGTAATATTTGTATACGAGAGCTGGATGATTACTATGCTGCATTTTGGTGTTGTATTGCAAAATACATCAAATAAATCCAAGGTCCATTCTAATTCTGTATACCACCCGTGCTTATAGGCCGAGCATATTATTGTGTCCGTAAAAAGTAAACATATATTCAACAATGTGCAGGCTTAGTGGACATGTGGACTGATAAACCACCTGATGGTGATTCACATTCATGAGGTGCGCACATGAGGCAACAACAAGCTTTTACTCAGGATGAAGCGTGTGACCCCATCAGGCGGTGGTATGCTTTCTCAGACTATGATGTATGAAGTACAATTTAGTCCTATTTTAAGGGATTTAATCTAAATATTTAGTTTTATTTTATATTGCATTTTGTAGAAAGTATTCATACTAATCATCATATTGTATACTATTTTAATGTGATAGTGTCTGGCAAGTGTTTTAGGCTAAACTCTCTTACTTTAAGGAAATAAGGCACAAATGTGGTACCGTACATTTTAATTAAATGCTGTTTTCATGCTATGAAGTGAGGAACGTGGGCTGAAAGCGACTCATCGTCGACTGAGAGCAGCAGCCACATGCCTTTATGTATAAATGTTAAGTTCTCTTATAAAACATCACACCAGTCAGCTACTGAGCCACAAAAGGAAAAGCAGTTCAATTCAAATTTCATTTTTTTAGTGACACTTTGTTTCAAACATGCATTTTGCTGTTAAAAAAAACGATGTTCTAATACTGAAAGTGATGTCATCAAAACAAGTGCAGAGGAATATATCAAGTGCTTCAACTATGAAAGGAGATTGTTAAAATGCCGGATGTGAAGGTCGAGGTGTCGGGCACTTCAGAAGGTCAGCACGGTGCGGATACTGCAATGAGACAACAAAAACAACACAATTTACAAAACAAAGAAAACTAGATACTTATTCACTGACAACATAAATGAATCATTCTCACCTCTTTCCAGCATGCATGAGGTCAAAGCCCTCATTGATCTGGTCAAAGGGCAGGGTGTGGGTCACAAACTCATCCACCTTCAGCTTCTTGTTCATGTAGTCCTCCACCAGTTTGGGAACGCTCTCCACACTCTTCCACCCTGCGGGTGAATATCACAATCGGTTAAATTACTCAATTTTTTTATAAAAAGGAACATAAACTAAATTGAACTCGTGTTTTGCCAAAAGGCCTTGGGCAAGGCACTTATTCCCCAAAGTGAAAACGATAGAAACAGCTGCTAAGACTTAACTTGGTAGAACAAACAAACAGAAATATCGGAGATGAGAACTTCAATTATATTACACAATGAAGGTTAAATAACAATACATGCCTTTTGCAGCTGTTCCATAACCACATCAAGGCTAATTAAACACCACTAAAAATACAAAATGTTTTCATTAGAAAGCAATTCACCATTTTTCGGTCCAATTATCAAACGGTAAGTTAAGCTCTAGTTCAAACGCTGCTTAAAAACTTTTCATAACCTTTTGCCTAATAAAGTGGATGCTGAAGAATGTCTTAGAGACTTGCATCTGGCTTTGACCTTACAGAAAGCTGGAACTGCAGCCAGACCACATTACGCCCATTAAAACGAGTCATTATGTAACGCAGTCAGTCACCTCCGAAGGCTGTGCCCTTCCACACTCGGCCTGTCACCAGCTGGAAAGGTCTCGTGGAGATCTCCTGTCCGGCTCCGGCTACGCCGATGATGACGCTCTCGCCCCATCCTTTATGGCAAGCCTCCAGAGCAGCTCTCTGAAATAATTGCCAAATTAGGAAAACAGTTTTTACGTGTTGCGAGCTAGATGACGTGTTCAGGAAGTGGATTCAAATAGTTTTTCTTCGTCACATGCGCGTGTACGAAGTGTCTCACCATGATTTGCACATTTCCGATGCACTCGAACGAATAGTCCACGCCCCCGTCCGTCATCTCCACCAGAATCTCCTGGATGGGCTTGCTGTGGTCCTTTGGGTTCACGAACTCGGTGGCTCCAAACTCCTTCGCTTTCTCGAACTTCTCGGCGTTGATGTCCACGCCAATAATCCTGGTTGCCCCGGCAACCTTGCAGCCCATGATGACAGCCAAGCCGACAGCTCCGAGGCCAAATATGGCGCACGTGGAACCGGGCTCAACCTGAGTGTGCATGAGCGAGAACACAATGTGAGAAAGTGCCGCTGAATAATTTTGCATATCACAAATGTACGATGGGGGAACTTTAAAAGACGTTTCAGGCGCCGTGGTCTTGTCAGATTTAATTATACAGATATCAGGGATGCATTTTATGGTGCACTACAATGGAAGTATTATATCACATCACATAATACATGTAAAGATAGCAATACATGTTTGGTTTAATTTACAATCATTTTTACATATTTTTTTGAAAGAAAATACATTTTAGGGTTGAAACTAATGTCACAGCGAAAAAGATGAATAAAAACTAAATAACACCCGTGGCAACAATTCCTTTTCACATCAGATCTGCATGATTAATAAGGGTGACCCATTTCAGATTGAAGCTGACAAACAATGACAAAGTATTCATCTCGCTTCGTTGTGTCCTTTGGGGCGACACTTAGTGACAAACTCCTTCAGCTTAACAAGCTTTAAATCATCTCACTTTAGAATCAAACTGCTCTTAAGAGTGAGTGGGAGAGGCCAGTTTAGGATTACATCACAGATTGTGTTATTGTTGGAGTTCTCTGCATTTATGCAATGTTTTTGTATTCCGCTTCTGCACTTTGTGATTTTTAAAAATTAATTTATTTCCATTTCAAAAGTGAGACTATTAACAGAGCTCAGGGTTCTTACACATTTTGACCAATGGATTTCCATGACTTTAAACCAAATGTCCATGACCAAACTAAAATCTCGTTATAAACATGGACATTTTGTAAATTGTGCGTATTGAGAGCGCACACCGGCTGATATTTTGAGCGTCTTTCTTTAAAAAACATTAATGATTTCAAACTTGGCGTAAATGAACATGTGATTATAACAATTTACTTTGACTTTTCCCAAACTTTTATGATTTAAGTTTTTTCCATGACTTTTCCAGGCCTGGAAATGACCATGCTAAAATTCCATGACTTTTCCAGGTTTTCCATGACTGTACGAAGCCTGAGTGTTCCTGGTGTTAAAATCTGGCAGAATTGATTTTGCAATCGACCAGCTCTGGGCTGCGGCCGGTGACACCCACCTTGGCAGTGTTCAGAGCAGCGCCGTAGCCGGTGGAAATGCCGCATCCGAGCAGGCACACTTTATCCAGCGGAGCCTTCTCGTTCACCTTGGCCAGAGAGATGTCGGCCACCACGGTGTACTCCGAGAAGGTGCTGGTCCCCATGAAGTGAAACACTTGCTTTCCCTTGCAAGTGAAGCGTGAGGTGTTGTCGGGGAGCAGGCCTCGGCCCTGTGTTACTCTGCGAGGGTGAAAAACACAGGGGACAATATTTATTTTCATGCATGTATGATGAAACCCAATAGCTCTGTACTTCAAATGCAGGGCAGGCTCAAACTAATGATGACAGACAGAGCTTTGATTTGGTTACACACATACATACATACATACATACATATTTTCTTTTTTCCCCCCATTCAGTTTAATCATTAAAGCCAGATAGTCTTTTCCAGGTCTGGCAGCATTACCTAATTTTCTGGCACAGGTTGGTTTTGGGATTCTTGCAGAATTTGCATTCACCACACTGTGGCACATACAGCGGGACGACGGTGTCACCTAGGGCAAAGAGAAGTGTGACTAATTATGACGTACCAAAACATCAAATAAAAAGCTACTTATTCACAACAGATTTAAACATGTCTGGCAGCTCCATACCTGTTTTGAATTTGGTGACGCCCTCACCAACGCTCTCAACGGTTCCAGCGCCCTCGTGGCCCAAGATGACAGGGAAAAGTCCCTCGGGGTCACTCCCACTCAGGGTGTAGGCGTCCGTGTGACACACCCCCGTGGCGAAGAGCTGAGAGGAAGGGTGTCATTTACATTACATAACATTACATGTCATTTAGCTGACGCTTTTATCCAAAGCAACTTACAATCCTGTTACATTCATACACTGTAGACGCAGCTACAGGGAGCAATTCAGGGTTAAGTGTCTTGCTCAAGGACACATCGACTAGGGCGGGGATCGAACCTCCAACCCTCTGTGATTGAAAGACGGGCCTGCTTTAATCATCTTAATTGCCGTATGTCCCTGCCAAGTCATTCCTCAAATATTAAATCCAAACATATCTTTCTTAAAAATGTAAGCCGGGCTATGCGTGATTCTTCCAGTGTTATTCCTGCCTCTTAGAATTTAATAAAAATAACACAGAAGACGGCCACAATCTCATGTGCATTCATGACAGATATGCAATGGTTTGGTTTACCTTGATGCGGACTTCATGGGCTTTGGGTGGAGCTACCTCCACCTCCTCAATGGAAAGAGGCTTCCCAGCCTCCCAGGCAACGGCTGCCTTGCACTTAATGACCTGAATGCAAAAAAACAGTATGTTCTTTCCAAGTTAAAAACAACAATACTTTAAAAAGTAATGAAAACTGCAGTTTTGGGTTGACAGAGTGATTGAGTGAGTATGTGTGTGTATGTATGTGCATGTATATGTGTGTGTGTGTGTGTGTGTGTCACGTTCAGGTGCACAATGCACTTTGCCTCTAAACTGTAACCAGGCTTACGCAAAGCCGACCCAAAGTGCAAGTAGGTCACTGGGGAGGGGGGGGGGGGGGGTAACACCATGCACCCAATAGAGCTTGTTTTCAGTACTTCAGATTTTTGATACGTTTAATACAGAGAGAGAGAGAGAGAGAGAGAGAGAGAGAGAGAGAGAGAGAGAGAGAGAGAGAGAGAGGTGGCAACGATTTGCAAACAATAAGTGTCCTGGTTTCCTCAACTCGTCATTTGAACGTCGCTCTCAGGACTGCAGCAAGTTGCTGCACACCGATTGCGAATGGCCAAAAGAGCCTTTAGTAGTGAAAGAGGGATTCTTTGTACTTGTTCATTCCCCGCGCGCTGGTTGAGAGAACGTTGCTTCTGTATTAATGCGTCGTTTTAAGTTGACACAACCGTAACGACACAGATGTAGAAATAATGCATTTAAAATGTACATTCCGCAGAGTGGGAATTGTACTTACTTTCCCAGCTGTCTCCATGTTTCCTTCTCCTGCGCGAGAGGAAGGGGCGGTGCGCTGCCGTAAAGGAGTTCATTTCCGGACCAATGGGCAACGAGGACATGTGGTGGCGGCACGACGCATGCGCGGACCAGAGAACACGTTTCATAGAGGGTTTGAAAATATTAGTGAAATGACTTGTCTCTCAGAGCCATATCATTTCACTTCTGATTAGGCTAAGTTTATAAATAAGAGTTAAACTGAACTCCAAACTCAGGTAAACAAAACGTCACCTACCTCAATTGCATTTATGAACATGCCAATTCTTTTTTTTATTATCTCAAGTTATCAGAGATATTAGTCCAAGAATGGTGAAATTTCAGGATAGGCATAATAATACTTGTTTATATTTAACAACTTAATAATTAATGACAATATGTCAAATACTTCCGTGAACATAAATACACAACTTTGCATGTTGGAGCATGATTGACATTAACCCTTCAATGGGATGTATGCAAGACCATAAGTGTCAGTGTTATTGTTTACAGATTAGATAAACTTCAAATGAATCTCTAAACACATTTGAGTGGACAGAGTTTAGAATATTCTAACTACACTGTTTGACTTCTCTCCCTATTTCTCACCCTGGGCTGCCACTCATCTACAACAAAGACCTGATAACATTAAACAAAGACACATGTACAAAGCACCTTTTAATCAAGGCCAAACAAGTGTGACAACGTTTTGCTGAGGATTTTACAAACATGGGGCATTAAAATGTTTACAATCAACAGTAGACAAAGAGTTCCTACATCAGAGGAAATGAATACATGGAATTTTGTGAATGTAACTCTTTGTCAAAGTACAGACCGTCACAGCCAAACATTTGAATAAAATCAGGATATAGATATGCCTGTTCACAAAGGAACCCGATGACTCTCCCAGGCTGAAAGGTCCCCGTTGTTGCACACAAGCATACGCATGGACCTTTTAAATAAGAATCACCCATCACACAGTCAGACGTGGTACAAAAATAAAAACGAGGGAAAATCCAGTCACGTTCTTCAATTGGAGGCAATGTCTATGATCCGAGTCCAACAGGCCGGGCACCATCACAGAACGCAGCCGCTCTGCTTGTTAGCACAAGATGAGGATGAGACCGTCACAGCAGACCACCACCATCACATTATCTCGAGCCTACAAGTAAAGAAAAAAAAGGAATAATTACTTTTACAATAAGGACAACATGTTTATTTGAAGAACATTGCAAAAAGGACAAACCTCTGAATCCACGTCCTCCTCCGTCTCCTCTCCCTCCTCTGAAGCCTCCACCCCGGCTGCCGCCTCTAAATCCTCCACCTCGCCCACCACCAAATCCTCCACCCCGTCCACCTCCGAATCCTCCACCTCGGCCACCTCGGAAACCACCTATGAAAAAGACAGAATAATCAAACCACTCGAAGGAGCTGTGCATTTAGGCACAAAGGAACCACACTTTAAATTCAAAGTAACTGAAACTGACTGAAAATGTGAGCACAAGTGGCCAAGATGGATTTTTTTTACGTAGGCTACACATTTATCAACATGATTGGTGAGACATGGTTGGTTCACCCACCTCCGCGGCCACCGCCTCTTCCTCCTCGGCCTCCTCTAGGTGGACCCTTCTCTCCTGGCGGCCTAGGGAGGAATCTCTGCAGCGGGAGGAGCTTCATTGGATCTATATAAAACTTAAAAAAAAGGAAAAGTTTTAAATCACATGGAATGTAATACACGGAGGCATCAAGCGTATCCAAAGCATGAAAACACACTTCAAAATGTGAAAAAAAAAAATGTTTTATACCTTCTGCATTTTCTTAAATGAAGACGCCTTCATGTTATCAGACAGTTTGACTGAAAAATACTGAAAAGATGGGTTAAGGAATCAACAGGACTTTGAGCAACAACGACATTCGTTCCACAGAGGTTGAAGTTTACTTAGTACACCACAGACTGAAATAATGACAGAAGAAAGGATACAAATTCCCGGAGCTGGCCAAATATCTCGTCCACCTTCCCGATCTGCTCCTTGTTTTCCAAGTACACAGGGGCGTTGAAGTAGGGCACTTTGTTTTCCTCTGTCGTACACTTGACCACAATGTCATCTTCACACGGATGCACAAACTCGCCCAGTCCTGCGTGGAAACAACAGAGGACGGTTAGTTGGGCATACAATGTTCAAATGCGCTCCGCTTGCACCTTGGCACATAAAGAACAATTTCTGAATGCTTCTGAGACATAAAAACAGATGCAATGAATTATTGAAGAAAAAACGTAGGCCTAGCCGTGCATAATATTTGGACACTGGAGGTTCTCAAATTGCTACTTTTCTGTTTTTAACAACACTCATCGCACAGGGGACGTTACGGTCCTTCATGGTGTGCAGTGCTCCGGGTTGATCCTGGAACTGGGCCCCAACATACGATCAGGGTTCTTACACATTTTGACCAATGGATTTCTAGGACTTTAAACCAAATGTCCACAACCAAACTGAAATCTCAAATAAACACGTGCAAATAACAACACGTGCATGACTCTTCCAAAACTGTTATGATGTAAGTTTTTTACATGACTCTTCCAGGTTTTCTATGACCGTAGGAACCCTGCACGATGCTCACGCAGCGCTAGTTTGACCATCTTACCCACGACATATTCTGGAGGCCCGTAGTCTTGCCATCCTCCTCCTCCTCCTCCTCTGCCGCCGCGTCCGAATCCTCCACCTCCTCGGCCTCCACCTCCTCGGCCTCCTCCGAAACCTCCACCACCTCCTCTGCCTCCTCCATACCCGCCTCCTCCACCTCGGCTAAATCCTCCACCACCTCCTCTGCCTCCTCGTCCACCTCCACCTCTGAAAGACATACTTCTGCGAAAACCTGTGCGAGAAACGGAAGAGAAGAAGAAAGTCAAAAACAAGGCGAAAAAGGCATAAAACACGTGAACTCAATGGGGGGAACATAGCTTAACTGCACCACCAAAGTTCTAGCTAACATGCTAGCTTACGGTTTTCATTAAAACGACACAATCCAGCCGCATTCCCATCCACAAACTAACCCGTTATGTGTTTATTTCAAAATAGAAAAGGTAGAGAAGTCTATAACTTCATTTACACGCAGATAAAGCATATTACTCACAAAGTCGATCGGCAAGCTGCAGCTATTCCCGAGGACAGACTTCCATGCGACGACAACACGTGTGACCAAGAGCTGCCGTAAAGGCGTTTACCAGTATCGGTAAGTGTCGTAAAGTCCAGCCCCCTTGCGCTGTTCGCGTCACATTTAAAGGAGCAGACGCTCATTCGGTCACGATGTTGTGACCGGATGAGTAAACGTTTCAAAGATGGGATTGTTTTTGTGTAATTGCAGGAAAATTAATTAGTACTCATCACTCAACGATACCACGGATCAGGTAAGGAACTTAATCTTTATATATATATATATATATATATATATATATATATATATATACATATATATATACATTTATTTAGAGGTAAAATACAATACGATTGTTGATGTTAATGTTGTTGCTGCTTGAGGTCTTGTGTATTCTGAAAACTAGTTGATGTTTAACCCATTATGTGCCTCTGAACACACACACACACACACACACACGCACACACACACACACGCACACGCACACGCACACGCACACGCACACACACACACACACACACACACACACACTCAGTGTCACCTACAACCTGCCCACAACGAAGCAACTTCACATGACGTGTTTATTATATTCTCCCTCAGGTGATCAAATGCAAGACAGCTGTTGCATGGGAGCCAAAGAAACCTCTGTCCATTGCGGATGTGGAAGTGGCCCGACTGAAGGCCCAGAAGTCCCCATCGAGGTCAGCTGATTGTCCCGAGTTTGTCTGGAATTCAAGAAAATATGAATATATTATTGGTTGTAAATCGACGTACACTGCAAACATTCCAGTTACAGTTGTTTATTTTTCAGTGGCAATCAGTTGAAGTTGATGGTGTTAAACTGTATGACCAGAACTAGTGGGAACAATGTTAACAAATTAACCAAGATTAATACTTGTATCACTCACATGGATGTGACTTGCAGTCTTTACTTCCAACTCCAATGTCTACCCCTTTTGTACAGGTTGTCGGCACAGGCGCGTGGCACACAGACTGGAAATATACCTGTATCAGACTGGGAACGAAACAAGGTTTCCCGCTAGTCCTCGAGCCGTGACGCAGCAGGGAAAGTGGAGAGCGTCGGCCCCGAAGTCACCACATTCTCACCGGATGAATTGTAGTGGATCACAGCAGTGGGTGTACATTAGAGCATTAATAAAAATAAAAGATAAAAATAAAAAACACAAAACACAATACAAAATACTACTACTACTGAAATACTAAATACTAAATATTAATACTAAATTACTAAATACTAATACTAAATTATTAAATACAAAATACTAAATACTACAAGGGGAAAACAAAGTAGCATGTAGCTCTGACTCAAGTCATGTGTCAAAGTCATTCCTTTTTTTCTGCCCCAGTGTGTGGAATGCAAGCGATGTCTGAACTCTCAAACCAATCAGTGCAGGAAGAACTGGTGATCATTACACGGTTCACACATGGTTCAACACTATTGCGTTTTAATGCTGTTTAACTGCTCAGTGTTTCCAATTCCATCCCGATCTGTGGCTTCCAAGGCGAATACACAAGTGGGTGTAATGGCTGATGGCACGAGCTGGATATCTTACAAGGGCCAGCAGGCGTACCAGTGCCTTGGCGTTGGTTCTTTCTCCCAGTACACGGTACTTATATCTCGCTAATGTGTCTACTAGGCTGTGGCGTCGCCACCGGTTACGGTGCTGCTGTTAATGCATGCAAAGTAAGAGGATAAATATATATACACATATATATATATATATATATATATATATATATATATATATATATATATATATACACATATGTGTTTCATTTTACATACATCTATGCTTCATTGTGTATTTTATATTTTACTTGTATACTCTATCTTTCATCCCTGTTTTTTATATTATATTTTATATTTTATATTTATGTGACGACAACAAACAAGAGAACAAGAGAACAAACCTTTTTGGAATATTTTAGGATTGCTCAATATCAACGAATGTGTGAACTCTTAACTGAGAACACAATACAAGTGGGAATACAATTTAAATAAAGACAAAGCGTTTTTGTGTTCCAGATGCAAATAAATGTATTTCAAAAACTCTAGCTAATTTTTAAAATTTAAGCAAGGTTAGTGCAACATGAAGTTCAGATTTCTTTCCCAAATCAGGCTTGAAATAATCAAGCCAATGATGTTTAACAATCTGATCTGAATAAAATGGGCCACTACGAAGTAAAATTGGAGAAAGAAAGTTTGTATAATTATGTCGAGAACAATAAAGGCAAAATATAAACCATATAAAAGTTATATTTGAACGTGAAGAAGTGATATCAGACATCGAACAGCTTTTGGTTCGTCCGACTCCGGACATCCAGTTTGAAAAAAGGTTCCTTGTGTGCCGTGTTCGGGCTGGCCTCCGTCGTGGGCCGCCGGGCTGCTGAGGCCGAAAGGATCATCGCGGTCAATGTCAACCCCCGACAAGTTTGAGAAAAAGCCCAAATGTCCGGAGCCACTGACTGTGTCCACCCCCAAAGATCAGAGCAGGCCCATCCAGGAGGTTCTGCTGGAGATGACGGACGGCGGGCTGGACTACGCTCTGGAGTGTGTCGGTTGTCCAGATGTTATGGAGGGTGTTATGGAGGGTGTTCTGTTCAGAAACGCTGAGCGCTCAAGTCATTCCAGTAGGAATCCACTGGTCTGAGCGATGTTACTGTGAAGCAGTAGGAGAACACTGGCATCATAAGAGGTCATGTACAGACTAAATAGGGCAACATTACCCTCTCTTTTAAACAATTTGCAAATTGGATTTAGAAAATGTAGTAAATACATATATAACCCTCCTGTTACATTCACTAACATATTTTACCCTCATGGGTCAATTTGACCCCAGCAATTAAAACCTCCAAAAAATTATTAGAATTAATATTGTTTCCCAAGTTTAAGTGTGAGGTACTTTATGTTTGTTTGTTGACTACCTAAATAGCCCTTTAAATATATACAAAAGTTGATATTTCTTATATGTTTGACAGTGAAAAACAGCCTGGGGTCAAATTGACCCCAAAGAACACTGACGTTAAACATTGAATGGGGTCAAATTGACCCTAAAAGTAACAGGAGGGTTAAAAGGAGTATGATTCAGGACTACCCACGTGTGGTCTTGGACTGCTGCGCTGGAGTCCACAACCGAGGGCTGGGGCACTTCACGGTGTCATTGGTGAGGGCACGAAGACGGAAACGATGACCGTTGCGGTCGAAAAGATCCTGATCGGACGCAGCTTAAAGGGGACTTATTTTGGAGGTGAACTTATAAAGACAAGTTTGTTAGTTCATGCAACAAAAAGAGATGTGTGCTCATCATTGCTAAACAATATTAATGGTTAAAAGACAGCCAAAGAGCTTAAAGGGACCAGATAAAAAGGTTAACGTTGTCCGCTTTTGCTCGATGAATGACTCCAGAATGAATCGGTCATCTTAATTCTTTCGACATTGATTTCAGCTGGAGATTTGATGAAATTCTCACACAATCAAAAAGGTGATGGTGTCTTTCTTGAGTCACTAACAACAGGCACACAACGACCAATTCACTGAGAAGCAGCACGTTGCGTGCCTGCATTGCATCCCGTTAGCTAACGGGACAAAATGCTGCCGCGCAACATGCTGCATTCTAAGTAAAGCAAGAGGCCTTGGTTTATAATTTTCATATCTCACACTTTGCAATGCCCAGCATGGAAACCATACGCTCACGTCTGATCGAAAGTAACACGTCTGCGCCCATTACCTCGACAAATAAGAAAAACAGGAAATCAAAGTGAAAATGAGGCACACTTCTGATAGGCAGCGAACATCTAACATATCTAACACCATTAGTGTACTCGAATGATGTTTTTCTAATGAAGAAATGTGAGGAAAATCCTGTATTCTGGGCTCATTAATGTGTGCTATATTGAGGTCCATAAGCACGTTTTGTTATCGTGTGCCGAAACTGGTAGACGACTACATGAACAACGAGCTGAAGGAGTTCATCACCCACAACCTGAAAAGTGGGGAAAGGTAAGGCAAGAGTTACTCGAAGCCACACAAATGAAATAGGTAACGATTTGATTTTTAGGGCTGAGATCAGATCTACGGCTCACGGTCTTTGTTCTGTTAATGATACGTCTTTGTGACGGGGTGAGGCTGTGACGCAATATGAAATAACAAAAAAAAGCACTCTTTACTGACTACAAAG
The DNA here is from genome assembly GCA_036178185.1 of Liparis tanakae. Classification (NCBI taxonomy): domain Eukaryota; kingdom Metazoa; phylum Chordata; class Actinopteri; order Perciformes; family Liparidae; genus Liparis; species Liparis tanakae. The sequence continues at coordinate 6,227,519 of CM070095.1, forward strand.
TTTCACAAAAAACAAGGTCCAAAAGGGACAGGCAGGGTCACCGGGTAGAACCAGGACCACAGACAGGACGACCATAGAGAACAATCCCACAGGAGACAAGGGAAAGACTGACACAATATATAGGAGGGGAAACAGGTGTACGACATCAGACACTAACGAGACGAGCGTGGCTGAGGGCAGGTGCGGGTAATTAAACAATTAAGACAGAAGACAGAGGAGACACGGAGACACGGAACAGGAGAAACAGAAACGGGGCGTTACAGTTTGGGGTTAAGCATGCGTTGGTTATGGCTGTGGTTAGGTAAAACACTGAAACTCTACTCCCCTGAGGCTGGAATAATTCCAATTGAATAGTATTACCACACATCATTTAGTAATAACTTGATTGTGTTTTTTTAAAACGAGAACATCTTGGAAATGCAATAATTTGTTTGCAACAGGAAATTATTCAGCAATACATGTGTGATTATTCTTGATGATATGCTGTCTCTGTCGGCTGCAACTAGATGTTGTTTTCATTATTAATTAATCAGATTGATTTTCTTGATTTAACACTTATTTTCTTATCCATTAAAATGGAAAATTAAAAGTTTTTTTAAATATCTTTTTTTACCCCAAACTGAAAGATAAAAAAGAAAAGAAAATGCAAATATTCACATTGGAGTAGCTGAGCTTGTTGTTGCTTTTTACTAATTTAAAATAATCAATCAATCAATATATACCTAGTGGAAGTTACCCGTACAATATGTTATCAATCATACATAAAAAAAAATGTCTATCCGTACTATCATCAGTGTGTGGAAAGAGGAGGCTACACCTGCAGTGACTATCAAATAAATAAATACATTAACATTGCATACATTGTGGGAAATTCTCAGTTATTTTTCTTGCTCGACTTTGTAGCATAACGCTCCTTGGCCACTAGAGGGCACACTCATATCATGTAAAAGCTCCTGTGTAGGCATCCAGGAACACGTCTAACTTTATAAAGACATTGCTTTTCTATCTGCAAAGGATTTTGTGTTTTTATTCAGATTTCAATTCGGAAATCTTTTTTTTTTTAGTTTTTTTTTAGGGGGGGAGGGGGGTCGTTGTTGGTCACACACTTGAATCAAGGGGAGAAACACAACAGTGTAGTCCGAGAAGTTATGTAAAATGCTGATGAATGTAATGCATAGATCTATACAGCATATGCAGTAACACAGAGATAATTTATCTCTACAACTGTCACACTTGGCAGCTCCGCCGAGATTCTGGTCCAGATATCAATGTGAGCCGATAGTTGGAATTATACATACCCTTGTATAGAAGATGGGGTAAAAGACACAGGAAACAAATGGCAGAATCTGTCGTCGGCCACGGAGAAGTATCTGCTTCATGTGGTCAGGCTTACCAAATTTCGTCCTTGGTAATATTATATATTGATTTAATGGGGAGAGGGGCTGGAATAACAGTCGTGGGCTGTCAGGACCGAAGACAAAAGGTTGTTTGGGGAATGCCTCTCGGTGAAGAACTGAAATAGCTGTCGGAGGAATTTGTTTTATTGAAGTTACGTTCGGATCAAATGAAAACCTTTGGCAGTTCCCTCCGCTTTTCCATCTTTATTTTAAATGGAAAATAAATTGGTGCTTGTCCTCTTATGCGGGTCTCTTATGCCTGTGGGCCATCAATCACAGATTACACAGCTTAGACACCCCTCCTCCTTCCCCCATCCTCCTCCCAAAAGAAAATCTCAAAGTAAAGACAGTTTTCAAGAATATAGAAAGCAGAATAATGCAGAAGACGGGGGTGCAGCAGAGGGAGATAAGAGAGCGAGATCAAAAGACAGAGGAAGACACGCTTTGACAGGTGGTTATGTGACGGGGCATCCTCGCGTTGGACATGCTCGCAGATTTATACGGCTGTCTTGGGGACATGTGTCTGAATGGCTGCCTTCTTAGATGGGAAAACTATTCAAAGAGACGGCCATAAGTCTCCCACCTTTCTTCCTCTCCGTGTCTGAACTCGGCAACCTCTGGAATTGTCACAGATTTGTGCAACTAATACAGCGAAAGGGGGGCGGGGGTCGTTGAATTACAACCACAGCATTGTCCACATTTTTGGAAGTCTTAAATGTCCATCTCGTCATGTTTCATACACTGTGTCACTTCTGTGGATAGCAAAACGCTGGCGTGGAGTTAGCATTAAAAACGAGAGACGGCTAAAGTGCAAGTGGAAAATCATATTTACATTTTTATTTCTTTGTCCGTTTGCTTCCCCCCCCTGTCATCACATGCGTTAACTCCTTCCCGGCCCGAGTCTTCATGGAGATTATTGACAAAAGACAGAAAATGCCAGATGAGGTAAATGCCATCACACAAATAAAGGCATGTCTGGGAAAATAAATGTCAAAAGGTGCCGTCTCGCCTTCAAGAGATTTCCTCTTATTTGCCGAGCTTTATTCCTGTGTGACAGATGGCACATTAAATATGACGAGGACATACAAAATGGGTGGGAAATAACCTATTTGAACAAAGAAGGTATGTTCGCCTTGAAAACAATACAAAACCAACCAAATCCATTCACACACATTGTAAATAGTGGAAATAGTGTCTGGTAATTCATGTCATCGCAATTACATACAGCATATCCATAAATTACAAATAATACTATTTGGTATCAGCTTAGTCATGTTTTTACGTGTCTTATATTAGCTATTTTAGTACATACAGAAGAAAAATGGCCTCTTTTGTAAATAGGGGAAATAGTGTCTGGTAATTCACGTCATCGGAAATACACACAGCATATCCAGAAATTACAAATAATACTATTTGGTATCAATTTATTCATGTTTTTACGTGTCTTATATTAGCTATTTTAGTACATACAGAAAGAAAACTGCCTATTTTCAATTAAGACGTCACATTACATATTACATTACATTACATTACATTTCATTTAGCAGATGCTCACTTGGAAGAAGAATTGGTGTAAGTCACAAAAGGAATGATGGCTGATTCCCATTTAGTGTCCTTTGACTGGCGGTCCTGATATGACACATGCTGGCACGCTTTCACACGGTCATGGTTTACAGGGACATTGAACAATGTAACATTTATCGACTATGACAAGTCAAATAGTCTCCTGTGCACAAATCCTGTGGAATAAATTGACGCAGGAACTACATTTTAGTGGTCGCTTGTTTCAAGTAGGACATCTATTCATCCTTCTTTCATTCTGTAAATTTGTCCGACGACATTGCTTGTACGCCTCTAAACGGTTGCTTAAATCACATTAATAGGTCAAACGTGTGCGTTTGCTGAGCAATAAGCTAGAGGGGAAAGCATGTCTGAAAGAGACGTGGGGATGGAGGGATGGATATACTGCACAGCCCCAACGGCTATGGAAGAGCGGCCCACTTAAGTCGCTAAAGACTGGCAACGCGAGGCCCCCGCCTTATCAACAAATCCTGGCCATTATACGACTAATGCCGGGCATCGCCTGTGACATCCCCGGCGTTTCTCCGACGCGGTTAGCTTGAGCTTCTGTGTCAGTGGAGTCTTCACCAGAGGACGGCACAACACAGCGCTCAGTAATTTGGAGAGGCGACTGGTTTTTGCTATAAGTGCCGGAGCACATCTGACACGGCGGGTTATTATCCAGTGGAAGCCTGTTTTATCCCCAACATATCACCGGTTTGAACACTACTGTGTGATGCACAGGTCAGAGCTTTATCAGCACAAGTGGGCGTTTCAATTATCCTGGAAACAGGAGTTCATGTGTTTGAAGATGTGGACGAAACTCCAGATTAATGTACCTAAACTTGGGTCTTCTAGTAAATATATAATGGCAAATATACATTGACTTTAGGCTTGTTGATTTCTGACCCACCTGCTCAACTGAGTAAGTGAGAACAAAAAAAGTTGAACCCTTCAGACACTGTTTCAAATACAGTGGGGCGATTTATTTTGAAAATCTTACACTAGAACGAAACATTTAGATACATTCTGGGGTCTGGATGTAACACAACACCCTGGCAACGACTGCATCATGCCGTTCTCATCGGGCCACGCAACACTTACTTATTTTGTAACCTGTCAATCATATTGCAACAGAAATAGACAACAAAGAACCGGATTACACCGACCACATGTGGCTATTACCAAAGAGACACACACACACACACACACACACACAGACACAGTGTTGTGTATCGTGACGGCTCTAAGCTTTTGTTGTGTTTTGTCTGACAGCGGCGGTAGGGTAGTTATTGAGAGATTAGCTCTAAGGTGCGATCATGCCACTCCTTTGTTTAGTGTCTCTCTCATTGGTCACAGAGAACAGTGCTGGCATGCGTGGGAAAGAGTCATCCGCTGCGATGGGTAATGCAGTTTGCCTTATTTTAGCTCTTTATGAATCATGACTGACCCTTTCCCGAAAAATGTCATCCATAACCGAGACGATGTGCAGTGTAGTGTTTAGAATCGCAAGTTAGGTATCGTACCCTGATTGACTCGCAGAATCCGAGTGTACAGATGTGTCTTTGATCTTTGTTGTCATAAAAGTTACAGATGGAACAAAGTTTTGTTGGAAAACTTAACAGGAATACAACATTTTACCTGGTGGGATTTTACAGAATCTATTCGCAACAGACTTGGGCCCAGCCCCTAGACCCGCTCTGCTACAGTGCCAACAGAGTCGTTTCATGTGGTTGTGGGCTGAAGGTTTGGGGGGGGGGAGATATATCTCTCAGCCCCTGTGTGTTTACCCCCATAATCCCAGAGAAGAAGTTCACAAGCACGAGGAAAGTACTGGGAGCTTTAGCTATACCTCCCAAACCTGCTCAGTTTACCGCTCCCCGGGTTTTCCACGTCCACATGGGGGCTCGGGGTAATTCCTGGGAATGTTTGAGAAGGTTTTTGTGTGCTCGTGTGTGTGTGTGTGTGCGTGCGGTTGTAAGAACATAATTGGTACAAAATGACTGGTTGTTGTTCTGATATGGAACAATCTACACTAGTCTATACAATAAAAGCACTGGGCTGTCAATAAATAATTGCCTCCACTGCTGTCACCACTGGTCTAATAACACAGCGTTTGAAAGAGAATACATCCGCAGCAGTTTCAGTGTTCGTTCTACTGCAATACCCACACTAACGGTGGCAACTTTCAAGTTTCAAGTTTTTATTTGTTCCAGAGGGACAATGTACATTGATGAATACTTTAAATAAATTTAAATGTAAATGCACCAAATTATTTCCATCGTCTGTCCCCCTGCAGGCTGAGTGTCCTAGAGGGAAAGGTCACGCCAAAGTGCACTAGTAATAAACTACAATCAATTATAGTGTATAGCTGACAAAACACGACAGTTCGGTAATAAAAAGTTGATAATGGAAAAAAGAATTGCATATATATATATTTATATATGCAATTATTTTTTTCCATTGTTAACTTTTATATATATATATATATATATATATATATATATATATATATATATATATATATATACAGTATATATATGAATATATATATATATATACATTATATATATATCTGTATATATATTTAAAAGAATCAAGATAACAATATCACAGTGTAAGGAAGACATTTCACATTCATCATATTGCACACAGATATAATGCATATAAGGGCATTCATTAATTAGCACTTTAAAGGTTTCATTCATTCATCTAACATGAATACATCACATATCCATGATAGTACTAATACAGCTAACCCAGGTAAATCTATCTATGTGCACATGTCTGGGTGGACACCAGCCATCCCTTTATGTGCTTTTTAAAAGTATTGAATGTTGTGCACTCCCTAATTGGCTATTAAATGAAAACAAACACCTTTTCTAGGTCAGCGTCAGACCTTCTATTTCACTACAAGTACCTCTAGTAATGATGCTATTTCAGCGTGGCTGCTGAAATGTGGAATCTACTCTGCTGCTTTTCTTATTTTTAAATTGCTTTGGATGAGAGTGACACCGAAATAGCTGAAGCGTAAACGCACGCTCAAGATGTTTCTCCTTAAATTCATAGTAAATTTCTCCTCGCGCCGCCGAGAGAAAAAAGTCGTTGCACTTGTTGTGCTTGGCCCCTGAAAAAAAGATGGCGTCTCGGATGACTTGCGGAGTTGTTACGTCTGGTTTTGTTACATTTGCGCTTCGCTGGATGTGTGTCTCCCGGCGTCGCTTCAAAGGTCGCGGTCGGACGAGGGAACAATCTAAATGAGCGCGGCGGATCATATTCGCCTCGTTATGCGGCCGCAGAGAAGTACATCGTTCTGTTTTTCCTCCCCCCCCCCCCCCCCCCGATGACTCGCTGCTATCCAAAGACGAGACTCTCTCGGATCACTGCTGCTGGCCCGCTGCCAGGCCACAGAAGGATCGGCCAAATCCACCCCCCCAAAAAAACACACTGGGACCAGTCGAAACACTTCTCTGGCTGGTGATTGCGGTCAAAGGAAAAGAAACGTGAAATGATCCATCGTAGGTGGCTGGGCGCGTTACTCATTCTCAAGCATCACATGGGTTTTAATCATCTATTGGAGGGCAGCATTGGCGTGAATTGTGCTAAATTTACACGTTTGGATATCGTAAGTAGAGGTAGCCGGAGTTCTTAACTCTAACTAAAACATGATGAATAATAAAGACGTATTCATACACACATATTCATGTGTTGAAGTGCGTGTGAGCCTGAATTAAAGTACATTTTAAGCTATTAACAACACAATATACATATTCATACAGGTGAATTAATACAAAAATAAACATGCATTTAAACAGCAGCAGTTCTTCAAATGAATCTACAGAAACAGGATGTGTGTATTGTGCAATTGGCTGAGCAAATATATATATTGTCTGTGCAGGCATATTAAATATGGTGCAATTCACAGGATTTTTTTTCTTTCTACGTCGTAGAATTGTGGCTTTGAAGTATATCTGGTTATGAGGAAAACATAATATGTGTCGTTACAATGTAGGTATGATAGTAAATACAAGAAGTACAAAATAAACAGTGGTATGATATTATTGTATAATTTGTCTAAAATACACACACAATATACGTATCGATGCATATTCTATTCATAACCACCTATTTCATGTATTGCCTTATAATATGTATATTTTAGCATCATTTAAATCTTTACAATTTTCAGAACAAGTGAAACCAAACCATTAACCATACGCCGCCCAAACATTATTGAATTAACACAATTAGGCCTCTCATTAAAATATAAAAAATAACTGTCAGTTAGTTCAAAATTGAGCATTGTTATGTTTTCGTACCACCTGTAGTTATTTGTCATGTTTATTTCAAAGAAATCTGACCCCCCCCTGTCCCTAATATTGACTCGTCTCGGCCGAGCAGCAGACATCTTGAATGCCTTCGGGAAGTTGGTGGTTCACATTGTCAGGTCAACTTGGCAAACTCAGCAAAACACACAGATTTAAACCGTAGGAGCGGATTTAACATCAAATATGTAATGACACGGACAATATTCTCACAACCTCACACTGAGAAAGCCAATAGTTGGCTCCCCTGCTTCACCGAAACTCTCCCCGCCGCCCCTCTTCTTAGCTGGAGTCGCTCTGTGCTTTGTGTTTGCCCATACTTCCCAAATCCCTCAGAGCAAACAGGAGCATGGCAGATTAGCTGAATATCATCCTGGGCACAAAGTACACAGAAATGAAATGTCATGGCGTCCCAGGGTATCGTCAAGAGAAGAAAAGTCAAACTAGGGTGGCCTTGCTCGATAGAGATCCATATATATATATATATATATATATATATATCCATCCAATCATCCATCTATCTATGTATCCATGTATCTATCTCTCTATCTATTCAGTAATCCATGCATCCATGTATTTATATATCTATCTTTCCATCAATTCATCCATTTATTTATCCATCCCCCATCCATCTATCTATCCATTTATCCATCCATCCATCTATCTATCTATCTATCTATCTATCTATCTATCTATCTATCTATCTATCTATCTATCTATCTATCTATCTATCTATCTATCTATCTATCTATCTATCTATCTATCTATCTATCCATCCACCCATCATTATACTGACTACTTTCTCCACTCCTGCAGATGTGTGTGGGGCCACAATCAGATTAAAACCAGTCCAACTGGGTTTTAATCAATAACGTGGCGACTTCTAGCAGAACAATAGGCAAATGACTTGGAATGAGAGCTAAAGCTAATAAGCAGTCCATCGCTAATCTCTTAAACAAACCTCCTCTCTCCCTATGTGGCCTTCTTTCTTGCATTATAAATAATGTATATTTTGCCAGCCACACACACACACACACACACACACACACACACACACACACAAGATACTCCCCCTCAGTGTCTCTTTTGACTTCTGAGTTCTGAGTTGGAGTTCAATCTGGTCCCTCCCCCAACCTTATTGGTTTACTTTAATTAGTGATATTGAAGGCATGGGCAAATGAGGAGGGGTGGCTGTGATGTGAGGGGGGGTGGGGGGGGGGAGTGGGGGTGGCGTAAATACTGAAAACAAACAACAGCGAGCTGAATGGGAGGATGGCGGCGGTGTGCAGTCCCGATGCCGCTGTGCAGACGGAAGGGGACACATGGTGTAAGCAAACAGTCGTAATTGCATTAGATTCCCCTGGCACACGGGTAATCTAGGCTTCCTCTGTCCCAGAACACAACAGGGCACATCTCCCCCCCCCCACCCCTCTATGTCACTCTCTCTCTCTCTCTCTCTCTCCTTTTTGCAAATTATTAATGCAAAACCTACAGTGCTGCCATTGATCATTCAGCAGGCATGACAGAGGGCTAATTATCATTGAAGGGGAGGGGGGGGGGACCGAGGTGTGGAGTGTCAGGGAGTGTGTGTTCACAGATTCACGAGGCTTGTGCTGGAGAAAAGCAGTGTGTGTGTGTATCTGTGTGTATCTGTGTGTATCTGTGTGTATCTGTGTGTGTGTGTGTGTGTGTGTGTGTGTGTGTGTGTCGTGCATCGCATTAAACAGTTGTCCTGTTTGATATTTCATTCCTCAGCCCACATGTCTTGAGAGTACGAGCAAACACATTTGCTTGAACGCGATGTTCCCTGAGCAAACGGGGGGGAAATCTGGCCTTGATATGAATATCAGTGACAGCCGATGATAATTGGGATGGGATGTTTTTGCTCCTTTATTGAGATGTCCGGCGTACAGACACCTGACGAAGTGACACACGTGGTCTGCTTTCATATATTTCGAGTATTATTTGGTATCCCCACGTCTTTTCCAGGAGGCATGTTTACTGCATTTTTATCAGGCGTCTGCTGAGGCTGTAAAAACCACATGATCCACTAGGTGGTGATGTGATATAAGATCCCCACGTCCACATTATAAATACTAGTTAACGCTATCAAATCTTTTTAAAACATTTGTACGCTACTGCAAATACGCAGACATTTTCAGCACAGTGAAAAAGTCCAGATTTTCCATGTTTGCTTGAATTTAGCTTGTTAATCTATCTATAAAACTATACTTTGTCTATTATTCAAGCGCTTATGTACTCTGTATTTTTGACAGAACTCTGGCTTTACATTGACATTTCCCCACATATTCCTCTTGTATCTTTCAGCTTTAAATTGCCGCTCTAAAACCAGACCGGTTTGAGCAAAACAAAGCGACAAATCCTAAATCGCAAACATTAAAGCGCCAGAGCGGAATCGTGGTAGCCGCGGCGTCTAGACAATAAGGTAATGAATAATTCCTGTGAGGCGTATACACCATACATTTTTTTGTTACTCGCTGTTAGTGAATGAAAGCGGTGGCAGGGGGTCACCGACACAAACATTAAAGAAAGGGCCGGTGGAGGAAAAGTCTGAGATCTCTGATGGTCTTTAGCGGATATGTGAGGCTTTGAGGGAAAGCCACAGTGCCAGAGGGTTTACATTTGTGTGGCCCCAGGGCCAGTGTAACAGAAAATAAACAATGCTTCCCAGTGATTAGGACTTTATTAAGGCACACAAAGTCCCCGGCCTACATGGGCTTTATGTTTCAGGAGTCACAATGCCCGTTGAGTACTTTTCATCCCCCCTGGTAAAAAATGATCACATTGATGCTTGAAAAAGAATCTTCTGCTTTTACCCTCTACCATGCCTTTTATTACATTTTTTCTTATTAAAAAGAAATTAGCCAAGAAAGCGCTGCTACACAATACAAGATGACTTCATCGTCTAAAGCCCACTGATTAAGGTTGTTATTAACTCCACAGTGCACACAATTAGCCTCCATTGACCGCCCCCTATAATCACTAGCACTCGGATTAAGAAGTACTACCCACACAAAATGCCTGATCTCTAATGACTGACAAACAAACAACCCAGAGAAGACAGGGAGAGCGCACCGGGAACACCCACCGAGTTGCTTTTAAGGTAATATCCTTAAGCCCTGGACACCCCAATGAAGTCTGTCATGTCTAACCTGGATCCTCACCTGTTTGGAGGCAGCTAAATAGCCCCGAGGGTAATCCCTCATCCCCGGGGCACTGGAGGCAGATTTACCCACCTCAGAGCTCTGACCTGCCCTGACAAGTTGGCCTACCGCAGGGGAACACCCACAGCCACCACTCTACGTTCAGTTTGGGGGCATTTAACCCGGAGTTACTTCAAAAAGTTCCAAAAAAAAGGAGAATACACTTGAATGGCAGCGTGTTACAAATGATAACCGGCAATGTGTGCGATGGGTACAAAGAAGAAGGTACGATAAGAGATCCAGATCCTTCGTTTTATCCAAATAATAAAGCAATATGAGAAAAAAAATACTTCATTATGTTAGATCTTATTTACAATTAAATTTAAGTATAAATAAACAGAATTATTTACAAAAAAATATACATTTAGTATGAAAAGTAGTTTGCCAAATAACCCCAGTCATTGTTCTAAAATGCCATATAAATATATTCCATATAATATTTCATCATTATTGTTGATTTAATGTTTCAATGCTTTAGCTGGAACACATATCTTTCTTTCTTTTTACCCTTTTAGGTAATTTAACGTATATGATATTTTATATATATAGTGTCCATAAAATCTTACACCGAAAAGTACCTCATAATTATAGCTGGTAAGTGTGATAAAGAATCCCTCTAAAATGTAGTGTGATTGAATATAAAGTATTATTAAGATAGTAAGTACAGTTTAAGTACCTCAAAATTACACCTCTGTACACTACTAGCATGTACTTAGTCACTGGAGTGGAAAGCAGTAGGCTATAAATTAGGAATCCCAGAGTATAGATGTCTATGAGTGAAACCCTATCCATGTTCTCATGTAGCAACACATCTATTTATGGAGCAGATGTTGCATTAATTTGAGGGTGGCAAGCAAAATGATGACTGATCGGAGGGATGGTGACACCATTGATTTCATTGCCTCTGTGTGCTCGTGTCCCAGCCGGTTCACAGGACAAGGCCTCACCTCTCAAGGCCTCACCTCTCAAGGACTCACCTCTCGGCTGATTGGGAAATCGGCTTTAACCGCCGCAGAGCCCGGTGGCAGAGGGATCAGCTCGCTAACCGCTAATTGGGCTGTGTCAAGGAGAGCTTGAACTAGAAAATGTTGCTTAATGATCAGTTGCAGCATCGCTCTATGAAACAAGGTTGATGTCTGGAGACATGAGGGGGAGAGATTTGTCTGATCTGGCTGTGTTTGTTGAAATATAAAGATCTGCACTCTCTTAAAGCGTCATCATGTGTTTGTGTTCTACAAATCCGACATTAGGAACACTGGGAAACAGCTTGTTACAATTGTGCAACATGTACCCTTACAAGTTATCTTGTGGTGACTTGTGTGACCGTTTTCTTGTACATGCAGTAGAGGCGTTATTCCACTAGGGGGAGCAGTGATGCAGAAAATCATGCGTTACTGCAAGAGTCTCACAGACAGAATCTGGGCCAGATGAAAAGCACGTCCACTAACTTAGAAAGGTAAACAAAAAAAGGAATTATTTTAAGTAATATTCAGGTATTAGCCTGCATATTAAAATTTATGCAATTCCTGCTATATATTTTTTTTTGTGACTATTATTTCAACATTCACTAACAACTATTTTGTCACATTTGCCCCTCGATAAAAAGATCAGGTTTATGGTGGATTAATGATAATCATAGATAAGTATATTATTATTTGTTTTAAATAGTTATTTAAACAAACAAAACCTTTCAAATGAAAAGCACCATTAATAAAAGTTAAAAGCACTATCTGGTGATAATTTCTATATACAAAAAATAATATAAATATATAATATCAGAATTGTTGCTTTAACATCAGCATTTTCTTCAACAATCATCATAATATTAAAATATATATTCTACGTCATAATTGTGGGAATATTAAAGGCAATCTCACACCATGTCTTTGCCTCTTTTATTGTCTACACACATTTCTGGTCATTATTATTGGCTTATTGTCATGCATCACATTGATCATATTTCACTTGCAGAGATTAACAGTGTTTGTTCATTGCCTAAATGAAAATGTGAATCGGGAAATTAAATTTTAGTTTGTTTAAGTCGACTATTCAAATAAAAGGAATAAACACAAGGTTTTCTTATTTTCATTCTTACATTGTAACCATAGTAAATGTATGTTTTTGTATTTAAATGTGTGTAAGTTTTTATGAAAATCAGTTTGACAATTTTTAATGTTCATAAATTAAATTAAATATTTAGAAAAAATTTAAATTATCCAGAGAGCAGGTTGGAAATCCACAGGGTGAACACCGCCTCTCGGAGCCATTAGTCCTCTTATCTTTCGACTGTAACCACAATTCATCAATTCATGTGGCTGCATTCAAGCTTTTAAATATTATCCGAACCTTCATGTTCACAATTTGTTTGAATGGCGCGTCTCGGATAAGAAATAAAAATTAGAGCGGCATTAAACGGAGCCGCTTAAATTTGCAACAGCAGAAGCAATTTGTCTTGATTAGCGTGGAGAGATTGTAGGCTTCGTCGTGATGTTCTATCTTCGACATCCGCATGTGTGTATGTGGTGTGTGTGTGTGTGTGTGAATCCTTCAGAGAGTCTTCCCCTTGCTCTTTAGTTCTCTGAAATCTCCTTTCTCTCTCTGCTTAGAATAAAACAACGTATTAATTTAAGAACAATACTTTCCCACGAGCATCCCGTCACAGATGCTTTTTTTGCCAAAATATTTTCTCTCATCCACAATATTTCTTTGAGCCTCAATTAACAGAATGAGGATTTAGTGTCCTCCAATCGTATCACTTGAGGGGACGAGCATGAACCCTCTCAGCTCTCTGGATCCAAAAGGAAAATGAGTAAAGTTTAAAGTGGGAGCCAAAACATATAAGCTCGATTAAAACAATCCTCACTGCCAAAACTCTTCATGGTGTAACATTTTTTGGGAAAATTGATTCCCGCAAGCATGTGTTTGCATCAGAGGTGTGTGTGCGAGCGTGTTCGGATCATGTATGTTAAAGGGTATCATGCCATGTTATATCAGTGCAGATTACGATATTAGTTTTATGAAATAGGATTTGTTTGAGACTCCAATTTTTTTTATTGAAGCTGGTTTTAATAGGAGTTTAGTATCTTATTAAATCGAACCGTGCTGTTTACTTTAGAATTGATTTTTTTGGTGAAAGCACATTTGAAGCAGCATGTAGACCCGGACACATAGCTATAAAACTCTTCATGTAAGCCATCTGAATTACTTTATGGTCCTCATCTATTTTGGGGTCATGACCTCAGTTGTTTAATGGTGCTCAATATGGAACTGGGAGCATATCTATTGCCTCCACGTGGCAAAAAAGAAAAAAAAATGGCGACAGTGCAAACATACCACAACAGGGCTGACGGTGTCTGTCTGAGGGCGGGGCGCTACGCTCCAGTGACGGCGTGGATCGGGACGGGCATTAGAAACGATAACCTCTCTTAAAACCAGCTTCAATACGAAAACAGGAGCTTCGGATCAAATCCCACGAGCGCAGTGCGGAGCGGCGGCCGTGAGCCGCGAGGAGGCCCGGCAGAGAGAGGCTCGTGGTAGAGAAGGAACATCAAGCTGTGTGAATGAAGCACACAGAATTCAGATCACAAGTGTGTGACTTCTTTCTCTGTTTAGGAGGACTTTGTTTCACGATGGCTGTTTGATTAAATCTGAATGCTGTGTTAACAAAAATATTCTCATTTAACACTTTTAATGGAAAATATGGGGTAGTCTGCCTTATTCAGCTTACTTTAAAAAAAAATTATAATAATTTTGTAAAAATGTACATTTGTAAAGTCATGGATGGGCGAAAGTTGAACGGGAATGACGTCAAAACGCGCAGAATTAGCAAAATAATTGCAATATTCATCTTTATTTTCAACTCCAACTTCAAACAAAAGGGATTTAGACAACATGTGTTAATTAAAAAAATATATGTTCCAACAATAAACTATTATTATAAAAAAAGTCACAGTAAAATTTTTTTTTTAAAAAGACCAGATTGTTTGAAAACTGAAAAATTCCTTCATCCATTGAGTAAATCGATGAACTTAAGATTCCATCGCAGGTTTCTCAGACTTGCACCGACGTGGCTGAGACTTCACGTCCAACGATAGCCCCGTTTGACGCAGTGGAATCATTCTGTGCCTAAAAATACTCGACTGTAACACAGAAGCCAAACAAAACACAGAGGACCGGCTCTTGTACATGTGCTTTAGTTCTAAATTCGAAAGCAGGTTCATACCGGGCTTAGGAGAGCTGTCTGGACTAAATTACGACCGCGAGTGAATTATGTCTCCGCTGTCAGGTAAAGATGTGCTTAAAAAGTAGTCGGTGGAAAACGCATCATAAAATTTTACGACATCAAGTCATAGGTGCATGGAGAGCCCAGTAAATCTCTGATGTCCTCCGTCAAGCAGGTGTGTGGATACACACCGTAAAAAAAAAGAAATAAAAAAAAAAAAAAAAAAAAAAAAAAAATAAAAGATTGAAACCGTAAGTGAAGTAAACAAAAACATTTTACGAAGGGTGGTGATTGAGGACACTTCAAAGAGGTTGAAATCCAGAGGAATCAAAAAAAAAAGTGGTAGTGAGTAGTGAAGCAAGACACAAGAGAGTGTGTTTCCACTGTATTCCAGGTAAACCAAAGGGATTACCTTATATTATTTATTTTTTAGAGTTTAGAGTAAAGGCCCAACAAACACTCACCAATCAATAAAAAGCTGAGAGAAAAAATAGCTGAGTTTAAGCAGCAACACAGCAGGCGACAAATCAAAATGAAATAGATCTCGAAAAAAAACGAGATAAATAAAATCTTTTTTTGGTTTTAAAAAAAAAAAAAAGAGAAAAATTATGCTAAAAAACAAAAAAAAAAAATTATGAAATATCCGGTGTACATGGATATGATGTGTGTTAATATACGAACTCGAGAATCGGACGTGGGTGGCGTTTGGAGGATCCTATAGCGCGAAAAACGGTGTTTTTT
This sequence comes from Liparis tanakae, assembly GCA_036178185.1. NCBI lineage: Eukaryota > Metazoa > Chordata > Actinopteri > Perciformes > Liparidae > Liparis > Liparis tanakae. The sequence continues at coordinate 6,242,988 of CM070095.1, forward strand.
TTGTGTGGCGAGCCCCACGTAGCGCTGGTTTTTGTGTTAGCTGCCCACACTCCTGGGGGGGTTTTCCCACGAGTTTTATTGCGTGGTTACACGCACGCAGAGGTAGGAGAGCGTTACCCTTCTTCAAACGCGCGCGCTATTATGTGTGTGTAGGATGATCTGAGGGGGTTGCGGCGCGATCTGAGTTTTCTCGCTCTGGGCGCTGGCAACAGTCAACAACAAACAATTTAGTCGATTCGATTCAAGTTCCAGTCGAAGCAAAAAAAAGCAAAAAAAAAGCAAATAAAGATTTGATTTTTTTTTTTTAATTTAAATAGGTACTTGTCTGGTGTTTTTGGTAATTTATTACTTTTTAAACAAAGCAGAGTAAAGCTTTTATTTATTCTAAGACTAAGTGGCAGTTTGGTGAATCTAATCGACGACCGAATCCGCCGCCGGTAAAACAAAAATGCAACATTACGGTAGTAACGACAGCTATTAACCTTCTTAACGCTTTAGCTAAGACAGCGCTTGCTTTTTTTTTTAAGACAGCTTGTCTTTTTGATCGGCTCTCTCGTCCAGCTCGTGGGCAGGGCAGCAGTTTGTGTTGCTGCATAACCCGTCGCATTGATTGACACCTCCAGATGCTTTTCGATAATTTTCAGTTTCCAGATGCTTATCGATAATTTCAAATTCTTTTACTTTGAAAACATCTAGTGTGCACAACAGCTAGCTGCAGGCTGCAGGCAGGTAGCAGGCAGTGCAGCAACAAGCAGCTGACCAGCAATAGGCTTCCCGACATGTCCTGTTTATGTCCTTCAAAAATGCTAGCCCAAAAAAAAAAAACGCAGGGATTCAAAAAGGGGATTTTTTTTTTTGCTTCTTTCTGTTTCTTAGTTCTTTCACCTTACTTTTTAGTTATTACCCCCACTTTTGGAAATGGTATGCTTCTTGTGAGTGAGCTTCCGGACGAGAGAACAGGAGAGAGAGAACAGTCATTGGTTTCCATTCAGGGCTCGAGATACCAGATACACGATAATTCACTTTGAGTCTTTCTTTGAATCTTTCACCATCTCCATCAATCACCATTCCAATGCTGGAAACGCTACACACTAGTTGCATTTTGCTTTGCTGTTTGTGTTGTTTGCTGTATGCTATACACTACCCCCCCCCTTCCGTTCCTTTTTTTTTTTTTCACAAACTTAACAATCAAATGCAAACAACAAAGTTTGTTGCATGCTGATTGTTCTCAAGATGAGATTCTCATGATTTTTTGGGATCTGGCAGTTACCATCATTTGTCACCAAATGTATCAATATTACTTAGTTCATCTACTCAATAGGTCCATAGTGATCTCGAAGCAGCCTAGGGATTTGGGACATTTATGCTATCACACTCCTCCGTCCAAAGGAGTCTTCAGTCCCAGGTCTCATCCGGAAGGAGTTCAGGTGTGTGGATACGCCGTAAAAAAAAAAAAAAAAAAAAAAAAAAAAAAAAAAAAAAAAAAAAAAAAAAAAAGAAAAAGAAAAAATGAAACTTTTTGAAAAGTGGTGATTGAGGACACTTCAAGTGGGTGTGAGGACTTCAAAAAAAACAAAAAAAAAAAAATCAAAAAAATAAAAAAAAAAACAGGATTGAGAGTGATTGAAGAAAGAGAGTGGTTAAAGAAGTGATGGGTGTATTGTCAGGTTTCTTTTTTATTTTTTTTAAAATTGAAGTAAAATTTTACAAAAGATCCGTCAAAAAGCAAAAAAGCGCTGAGCTCTAAAATTGCAAGCAAGCAACAAAAAGCGCTGAGACAAAACAACTGAATCTCGGGAAAAAAAAATAGAGATCAAAGAAAAAATTTTTTTTATTTGCTAAAAAAAAAAAAAATTTGCCAAAAAAAAAAAAAAAAATACTAAAAACAAAACGGGTAAACAACTGAGAATCCGGGTGATGTTAATAACAATAAAGGACGGTCGGACCGGAACTCCGGGATGGCCTTTGGAGATCCGTAAAATATTTTTTTTGTTAGCGTAGCGCGTGGTTTTGTGTTTGCGTTTGCGTTCCGTGACACGCGCCCTGTTTTTTTCTTTTTTCCTTTCTTTTTTGTGTGTGTGGTTACGGGGAGGTAGGTAGAGCGTTACCCTTCAAGCGTTACCATTCAAAGTAATTAGAATTATTATGGGGGGGGCGGCGGATCTGATCTGTTCTCGCTCGGTGCTGGGTCTGATCTGGCGTCAACAAACACACAATTCAACAATCAACATTTTTAGTCGAAAGCTAAAAAAAAAAAGCTAAAAGAAAAAAGATTTGATTTTTTATTTTTTTTTTTATTTTTTTTTTTTTTTTTTTGTTTTTTTAATGTCTGCATGTTTCAGCAGATTTATTAAAAGCAAAGCAAGCGTTAGCTAAGCACTAGTTTTTGGTAAGAAAGGCGACGAAAATCAGTAAAAATCTGAAAAAACCGAAACATGAATGGCGTTTACTGGTAAAAAGCTTGAGCGAAAGCTAAATTGACAGCTGACAGCTTTTTGCTTTTTTTAGCTTTTAGCTTTTTTGATCTGTTGCTCGTCTCTGTCAGGCGCATCGGCCTGTGTCCAGCTCGTGGGCAGCAGTTTGTGTTGCCACATGATTCCATGATTTCGGTGATCCGATTCGTCGATTGCTTTTCTTTTTCCAGATGCTTATCGATAATTTCAAATTCTTTTACTTTGAAAACTGGCAGTGTCTACACTACAAGGTCTAGCAGTAGGTACAGTACATAGCTGCAGGCAGCAGCAGGCTAGCTAACAATAGGCTGACCAGGCGTCCTCTTTTCCCCGGACATGTCCTGTTTATGAGACCTAAAAATGAAAAAAAAAAAAATTCAAAAAAACGGGAAAAAAATTTTGGGATTTGGGATTTTTGGTTTTTCACAAAGTTTCTCTTCTTCTTTCTTTTTACCCCTTGTTATTATGGTTGGAAATGGTCCCTTCTTCTTACTTTCCACCTTGAAAGAGTGAGAGTCATTGGTGATGTCATCAGTCATCAGGGTTGCCAGATAGAATTAATAATAATTCGACCACTTTTGATCTTTTGACTTTTTCTTCACCATCTTCCAATCTCCAATCTGTAGGCAACGCTGAGCCACCTTGTCCACTAGTTGCATTGCTGTTTGCTGTTTGTTGTGCATGCTGCTACCCCCCCCCCCCGAGACCCTTTTTCTTTTTTTTTTCACAAACTCAAATATAACAATGCCCCAAACAAGTTTGTTGCAATTGAGCTGATTGTTCTCAAGAGATGATTTGATTTTTTTTTTTGATCTGGCAAGTTACATCATCATTTGTGTATCAATAATATATATTAGTTTCATCTACTCAATAGGTCCATAGTGATCTCGAAGCAGCCTAGGGATTTGGGACATTTATGCTATCACACTCCTGCTTGCCATTTTCTACGCTCGAAGGCCTCAGCCCTGACTAAACATAGTACCGTGACCAATTCAACACTCACTCACTCACCTACTCACAAAGTCACTGGCTGCTAATGTAGCGTGTAAGAGTACACAACTGTCATGGCTACGGCCGGATAACCCGGGCACGCTGTTGATGGAGGGATCGCGAGTGAAATGGGTCGTCGCCAACTCCAAAAGGTGCAGAGACGGAGATAAATAGCCGCGAGGCTCCTCGGCATCGCGGAGGAATGTCCCCCCCGGCGCGGAGCCCCGGCTGACACGAGCCGCCGGAGCGGCGACCGTGTCCTCCGGAGCAGCGGGAGAGGAGAGAGGAAGAAGGATCGCGTCCGCTTCTCGACGACAGGTAAAACGTGCAGCTGACGCAAACTGTCACCCAACTCCCAGAGCGCACTGGGGCTGGAGACGTTGACGTCTGCCTTATTGGCACAGGCTCGAGGTTCAGGTCCAAAACTCCAGAAATTGCTGAGAAGAGGAATATATGTCAAAGTATGAATGGCTATTGGTATTACACTATAAGTAATGTGAAGCCGTCTGCTGGTTGGGTGCCAAAAGAAGCCTAACAACGGTCAGTCAGTTCAGACAAAAAAAAATCATAAAGTCAGAGTATTGAGAAAAATGTGACAATGTGACCCCAATCCATGTTTAACGTCTCCTAAATAAATGAATGACATCATTTTATTTTGCTTCAAATTTCATGATTTTTCCTATTTTATTGGGGACAACTGGGAAAACTCATGTTTTCAATGTTCTGAATACATTTGACCCCAGGCTGTTTGTCACTGTGTAAAACATATTAGAAATATCAACTTTTATTTATTTATAAGGCTGTTTAGGTACTCAACAAACAAACATAAAGTATCTCACACTTAAACTTGGGAAAAAATATTAATTCTAATAATTTGGAGTTTTTAATTGCTGTGGTCAAATTGACCCCACGGGTAAAATATGTTAGTACATTTCAAGGTAACAGGAGGGTTAAAGAAACAAAAAAACATAGATAAATAAAAAAACATATAAATTAAGATTAATTAACTAATCAATCCAGTTTATGATGTATTTAATGACTTTAACGCTCCGTTTCATCTCAGCAAATTGTGGAAAAAGATGAAAAGCTGATAATGAACAAAAAACATAGAAAAATAAATAAAATAAAAATTAAGATTAATTAACTAATTAATCACCACAAGGAAATTGCGGAAAATATGAAAAGCTGATAATTCCAAGAGGCGTCTGACCCGGAGCAACAGAGGAGGCAACTCCAGGGGACACATTTAAAAATGCCTCCTGTTAATGTGTTTCAATTGTTAATGTAATGCTCAGCATCGTGGATAATGAGCTCTGGCTCTTGAAGGACCATTGTTGCTCTGGACATTTTAGTATTTGCTCAGCAACTGCGCCGCTCTCTCAACAGGGCACTTAATCAAGAGCCCTCTGAGGGACAATAGCATTGTTGAGCCGGCTCTCTGCAGCCCACAGGGACCAAAGTCAACATTTGTTTTACAAAGATAATATTTCACCATGGATATTGCAGGTATGTATAGTCTTCAAATGATGGACATTTTTGAAGGCCAATATCAGAATACTGAAAAATTTTGATAAAAAATAAAAAATGTAGGCAATATTTTGTTCTTACTTTTACACAATTCTTATATTTTTATACAATTTTAAGATGGTAATAGCTTCTCACTCAAACAGGATGAGCTACTCGATACATAGTTTCTAGGATAGCCTTCCCTGAGCCCCTTTGCTCTTGTTGTTAGCCGCTGCTGGAGCTAGCATGGAGCCCACACTGTCACTCAGTGCACTCCCTGAAGAAGTTAGATAACCTTTTTTTTGTAAAAACAAAAAAGCAATTGTTGATAGAAGCAGATAAGTCTATATTCTATAATATACGTTTGACGGATACATCCAGGATGTCAAACTAACTCAGCCGATAAAGATAGAAGCTAAAGCCTACGGACCACAGGAGAAGTGAACCACCACATCACCTAGCAATCAAGATAAAAGACAACACACATCACTGTGAAGCTGGGTATTCGTCTTTATTCACTGTTTCAATCTCTAATAAGTAAAAGCAGCATGTGCATTAAATCAGTCTACCTTTAGACTAAGTCACTAGCGGTAGCATAGATGTGCTAACGCTAGTTAAGTGAATTTATTACGGTTAGCTCCACAGATATTTTACATGAAACACAATGTTTTAGAGATATATATCTCTTTCCAACCTCTCTGGGTGCCGAGTATCATTATTACACAACATTTAACAATAACTAGTTCCAAATCCATTGATGATTGCATGAGAGTCTGTGGAGCCATGTTGTCTGACCCTGGTCAGAGCTACGCTAGGATTTGACTTTCTGTGTTCAGGACTTAGCGAACGGTGAATAATAAGGATGAGGTAAACATCGAAAAGCTACTAGGACAAGTTTCAGCTTCGGTTTAAATATAATGGCATGAGCAATTTAACTTCTGTTGCCATTTTCCTCCCAATCAAGTCAACAGGAAATATGAACTAGTCTAATTACGCAATGTCTTAATGCCATATTATATACTACAGATACTGTGCACCATTATTCATGTCAGTTGGTATAGGTATCTTTGTGTATACCAATTATTTTCGGTTGTAGATTGTATCGTAGTACAAGTCAGTGTCAATTGGAGTGTGGTATAGATATTAGATAGACATAATATTTTGATATATAGATAGACATTATTAGTAATGTATATCCAAACCACACTCCAAGATACACTCTATGATATGTATAATTTATTTTTTTGTGGCCTTTTCTCAAGAGTAATTATGTATTTGAGAAAATGCTAAAAAACGTTTGGACCCGGTGGGGATCCAGTTTGGGGGAATGAGAGTTCAAATGTTGGACGCTCAAGTTTGAAATTGCTCCAAAAGTAGTCTCAACTAAATCCTAAAGATAAACTGTACCTGGATCCCACTGGCATAAAAGCCTATATTTGCGGTTGGTCTGTCAGATTAAAATGTTGTCTTCCAGTATCCAAAGTTTATCTTTAATACGTTACAGAGAGATGCGCTCTGGCGTACCACATTCACAGTCAAAATGCAAGGAGTGAAGTTTTTTCCAGAGCGGCTGGATACATTTGCAGATGGATTCCATGAAAGTCTGCTGTCTACAAACTCAGAGAATGACGAAGAAGAAACGGCCCACCTGCCTATGCATTTCTGTGTGTGTGAGTGCATGTGCACTTGTCTGTATGCGGAGGCACAGATCATAATATGTACATTTGTTATGTCCTGCCTAACAGTAATGCCTGTGATTCACAGGACAGGAACACTTTGGTTTATAATATTTAACGTTTATATAACAGCACTGATAGCATAAATATTCTTATCGTATTACGGCCGGGACACATCATCATTCAAAGTGTCCACTTATTTGATATATTCGGCAAAGATGCGAACGCCTTGTTTGGATGAGGGAACGTGGGATTGACGTTAGTCTGTCTCTATAACTCTGTCCTCGAGTGTCAATCCAGAGTAAACATCTTGGGCAGGTGTACCAAGAGCCAGAAATCCATCGTCAGCTCAGCGGAGCTCCAGAGTGATGAGTCTGGAGGAGCAGAATCAGTGCAATAAATGGCTCAAAAATGAAACAGCAAAAAAATACATGTTGCACAAGTTGTGTGTGTGTGTATGTATAGATATATATATATTATATACACAACATATACAAAAACACACCGCATTTTACACTTAATTTTTTGTGTTTATAATATATATATATATATATATATATATATATATATATATATATATATATATATATATATATATATATATTTATATACATCAGAAAGAAATCACATCCCATTTTACACTTTTTTAAATTGGTTGTGTATATATTCTATATATATACATATATGATATTTATATATATAAATACATATTTTGTGTATATATATATATATTTATATATATAATATATATATATATATATATATATATATATATATATACACAACATGTTAAAAAAAAGAGTGCTGCTTTTCTAAAATATTTAATTTTATAACTGAAAATGCTTGATTTTATCGACTTGAAATATTTGCTGAATAATAAATCACAATCAATTTCATGCACATATGCTCTATAGTAAGATTAATCGTGTTACTAAGAGCTGACAAACATATATTTGTATAAATCTGACGTAATGAACAGTAAAAGTCATTTATTGCTAAGTGATCAAGTATTCCTCCTGGCTGAGTGCAGACAGGCTGGGGTCACACGCTGGCTCCGCCCACAACAATCTCCCTGTGATCTCTGGCGAGCCGACTGCGACATACCGAGATATAAAAAGAGAAAGGAATCAAGTGCAGCATATTTTACTTAAGTCAATCATCAGCACCCTTTAAAACACATCTGTGTTTACTTTAAAGAACACACACACACACACGCCGTTATTTCACCTGAACATTTGACCATCAGTGTTTCAAGGCGTACGCTGTTTTTAATATATTGTGTTGAAAAGTAACAGAAATATAGACTCTGCACTAACTGCACAATCACAGCCGGGATGTTCGTCGATATTTTCGTCCGACGTTCATGTCTATGGAGTCCCGAAATAGCACCCGGGGGATGATCCAGTCAGATCGCACAGTATTTAAAGTCCGACTGTTTTCACAGCCTTTGTGAAAAGATGAAATTAGGGTAGGAATCAAGCGCCTTAAAAATAATAAATAGTGACGTTTGACACGTATTTGCAGGCTTAAATGAATAAATCACATCGCCATCGCCAGACGTACAACTATGGAAATGTTTGGCTCCTGCTTTGTAAAACAAAATGGCTTCTCTTTTTACTCGCAGTAAATACAGAAAAGAAACCTCAAAACAAAACAGTCGAGAGGATAACCATTGATCCTCATCTAAGCCACGCTCAATCACACTTAAACGGGGCGGCTCTTCCTACCAGAGGAACCAGCACAAACCTTTAAGTCGACAGCTAATGCCCGGTTTAGTCCTCTCTCTCTCTCGCTCTCTCTCTCTCTTTCTCTATCTCTCTTTCTCTCTCTCTCTCCCTCTTTATTTCCCTACTCCAAAACTGCCATGCTACAACTTAATACCAGACGAGCTCACGCTGGGCGGCTGGGAGCATCTATCGAGGCCTGACTCCACACACTCAGCCTTTTTTTTTTTTCTCCCTTTGCTCTCCATTTTGTTCTCGCCATTCTTCCTTCCTCACCCCCTCCAATTTCTTTTTCACTCGCGGGTCACCGAACCCCGGGACAAAGTGCGCCCCCCCCCCCGCTTCCCCCCCCCCCCCCACACACACACACCTCCTGATCCTCGGGACGTCGACGCCGAGACCCGGACGCCACACACAACGCCGGGGAGATGACATTTCCTCACCCTTGAGCCCCGCCCCTCCCTCCCTCGCCTCCCCTAATCCAATCAGCACGGCCTGAGTTTTTCTAATATACTGGTGGTCTCATACTCTGACTTTATCCCTGCAGCTGTGCCGGACCGCTCATTGGCAAGATTAGGGCCTCCTCAGTTCCTCTGATCATGTATTTCAATATGAATGGGACCAATAAGGGGGTGGATTATGGCTTAGTTACTTTGGAAATCCAAGGCCCCCCTTTGATGCCCCCGGGTTTGAACGGCAGCGGCAGAACCCGGCCTGGTCGGCGTGGCGCGGCGGCAAACGCCACCTGGCAGTCAAATGTTTGCTCATATGCGCTCATTAAACAACACCACACTGGCACTGTGGGTACTGAGTGCGGGCCCGATGGCGAGCCGCGGGCCCGCGACCAGATGGCGCCGCCAACCAGTATGCCAGGTGGGGGCTCGGTGGTTGCCACTCGCGAGATGCCTCATGGACGGGGAAAAAAAAAGGAGGGGGGGGGGGGGGAGCGCGATGCCAACTGGGGAGAGAATAAACAAACACACATTCCGGTTACCTTCGCTGCTGCGCACACTCATTTTTCGATCGCTCTATTCCTTTCACACACACAGACACAGACACAGACACAGACACACACACACACAACACATATGCAGACACACGCATACACACACTTATACACACACACACACACATATACACACATATGCACACACACATAGACACACACACATATGCACATACACACAGACACACGCATACTCACACACACACACACACATACACGTAATATACACATATGCACACCCACACACTCGTACACACACATATGCACACATACACACACATACGTACACACATACACACATACACACACACATACACACAGTTGCACACATACACATACACACACACACATTGGGCACTTCATGGGCGTTAAAACGCCTCTCATGCGTTTCCTATCAACCCTACATTGACCGTAAAACATCACCTTCAAAATAAAAGTGCACCTGAACGCCCTCCGAACACTCGACACACACATTGCCACGCCGAGGGGCCCTGAGAGCGTCGGCCCTCAGCGGCCCTGCAGGTTTCTTCTTCTTCTTCTTCTTCTTCTTCTTCTTCTTCTTCTTCTTCTTCTTCTTCTTCTTCTTCTTCTTCTTCTTCTTCTTCTTCTTCTTCTTCTTCTTCTTCTTCTTCTTCTTCTTCTTTTCATTAGCAGTGGAGGCCTGTGTCGTCTTCTCCGCCGAGGCCCTCCTGCCTCTTGCATTTGGGCCTTTATGTGTGAAGTGCTGGAGGTGATTAATATTTTTTTTTTTCCTCCTCTGTGGGAGAGGGAGACCCAGCTGATCCACCGTGACCCCTCCTTAATCCCCAGCGGGTCGGGCCGCTCTCTCTCTCTCTCTCTCTCTCTCTGCGTTCGCTTCCCACTTCTTTTGGGGTATTTGCTACGTGTCGGACCTGGAGGTCACATGACACCCGGTACGACGAAGTCTAGAGCTGACGAGTATGATGGGATGATGGGATCTATCTTTACCAGCGGCAGTGAATTCATATTTGCCTCCGGGAAATGACACTTGTAAACATTGGCGACAGGTGATTTGGACATTTACTCGAAAAAAAACTGAAACAACAACAAAATCGGACTGGGACCGTTTTGCATCAAGCTGCAGGTCTCTTGTGAAACAGCTCCATGGAGCAGGATGTTTATCTCGAGACGTTATTATCCAAATAGTGCCACTAAAATGTCCTCCGTGGGTAACACGCAGCTACGCCAGGTAGTTTAGACAGTATCCGTCTCACGGAAAACAGGAGGATATCCTGACTCAATTGGGCCGAGGTGGCCAGGTTGAGGGGTTTTGGGGCTTTGTTTGAGGCCAGTGGAGGGGGTGTCTTGAAGGATTGAGTGGCTCGCGGTTTCTATTGAGCACTTGATCCTGTTGACAGATATACTGCTCCCTTTGTGACCACATGGCTGTGATGGAAATGGCAGGTGCAGTATGGGTAGTCGATGAAAAAAAAAAAAAAAAAAAAACGGGCAGAAAACCCCCCTTTCTAGCGTTGCGTTTCAGTGGTTGTAAAAACACAGCTGTTTTCAGCTTTCTGAACCGGCTGCGCTCTCGGTTTCCAATTCTCTCCAGCTCCTTGTTGCCTTGTTGGCGTAGTTACTAAACTCGCAAACACAGTCTTATGGTCTTAGCTCTTTATAAGAGCTTTAGTTGGAAAAAATGTACAGATCAGTATTAGCGATCAACACTGTTGGATGAAAGCTCTGAGCAAGTCGCTCGAAAACCCGCCTCGGAGTCACTGATCGAGGAAGGGGAAGCTGCTCGGTGGTTTCACACACACAATGAGAGAGGACAGTTCCATCACAGATGAGCCCAGAGAAGAATTTTATATTAAAATATACAAATTATAATTCATCATATAAATGACAAAACAACTTTAAAACACGGACATATGGAGAAAAAAAAGAATAAATTGACAATTTTAGGGAGCATAAATATGGAAAACTTATAGATATTTGTTTTATTCTTGTCTGTAACACACAAGAAGAATATTTTAAGTGTATTTTAAGTGTTTATTTAAGTGTGCAGGCCTGGGAACATAAATGTAATTTAGGGAACTGTGACTCTAAATTGTAAAATGAATATATGATTGAGACCGTAAAGAAAAAAAGTGAAAAAAGCTTAGTTATTCTGATTTATTCTTATTTAATGTATTTGTTATGTATATGAATTTTTACATTGACCATTGACACATATATTGCTTCAAAAACATTAATTTGTGAAAGTAAAGATAACTTTCCATGATATTTTTATCAGCTCATTTATGAATGGAACAAATAAAAATCAATTATTAGAAATCAATGTATAAGTCAAATTCGAACAAATAAATGCATCATCTGAATTGTCATTAGAATAATAATATTAATTGTTAATAACAGGTAATAGTAGTCGTATTCACACATTTTACAGTATATTTTTAATTTGAGGTAATACAATTATAATTCATACAATTACTCTTGTCGAACATTACTGGCACTGACAACTACTGCAGCGCAACATAAAAGAATAAACCAAATTGGCATTTGAGAACTTAAATATTGAAAAAACAATAAAGTTTGCCTGAAGTTCATTAAGTGTGTGTGTGTGTCTATGTGTGTGTACATGGTGTGTGCTCTGTTATTAAGCTTAAATCTTAGTTTTTTGCTCCTTTATAATCCAATTAAAATCCAAATAGTGTTACATATATATATATATATATATATATATATATATATATATATATATATATATATATATATATTTAACACTATATATATCAACATATTATTTTCAATATTTGACAAACTTTCCCTCGTAAATTCCTGCTTTTCATTGGGCGGCTCTGAGCCTGACCGGGTGCAGTCGTCTCTGTGTGGGAGTGTGTTCCGTGGGTGAAGCAAAGCTTTTAGCTCTCTGTGAAGTTGTCCAATGAGCGGCGCCGAGTGTCACAACTCCTCCACAAATTACTTTCCTCCGCTGCCAGTCCTCCCTCCCCAACTTCTGTGCCCCCCTTTTGTTCACGTCAACACCTCCAGCCACCGACATGCTATCAAACTGCACTTTGTCATTCGGTAGATACCAAGTAAACGTTGATTTTGGTCAAAACTAAAAACACATTAAACAAAATATTAAGCTGAGCAGTGAAGGTCGAAAAATATTACGTAATCTGCCTGCAAAAAACTTGTAAATGTTCTTTTTTTACAGATGAAATAGATGACATCTATAAATAAAAAAGGGCCTTCTTCAAAAATATTTCAACCGCTATCTCACGTCGGGAGATTTATGACAAATGCTACAGTAGAATAAGCTTAAAATCCTCAATGACCACCACAACAGCGCCAGGAGGACTAAATGGAGGTATCGATATCTGCCGATGATACACATAAAAACACCATTCTGCGTGGATCCAGCACTCTGACACATAAATTGACGCTTGATCTTAAAAAAAAAACAACCTCTGAGCCTTGATCCACGCCACCAGAGTGCGTTGCTGTCGCTTTCCCCCCCTCTCTCCAGAAATGAAGCCATCACCCTCGCTCTGGGGGTTTGGGCTGATGAATGACACCGCAGTGGGCTGTGCCTCGCTGCGGGGCCATTTGTGGAGAGATAAGAGAGACTTCCTGGATTAAGGAGGTAGTTGAGGTACATCTCCGGAGAGCCTGTTTGTTTGGGTAAGACAGCCCCTTCATTACTGCAAAACTGTGGGAGGCTGGGAAGCCAAACTGTCTTGGAGATAGCGCGGGACTGCTGCCAAAATGTACTTAACCAGACTGAAAATGCAACCCACTTACCCCCGACGCCTCTAATATATGATCATGAATAGTGCATTAGGCAAAATTCACGCTTTGAGGCATTAATATTAAGCAGATCCAGGCGTACTGACTTTAAAATATCACATATCCCGCCTCACACGGTGTGAAACTGCACACTCTTGATGTTGGGCTTTTTTTTTTGTTCTTTCTTATGAGTAGTGGTGCTCCTTGGGTGGCCCAGCGTGACCTGGCTGGTGAGCCTCGGCATTAAAACGAATGAGCTCCCGATGCCAGTGTCACTTTGAAAAAACACAAGCTGACCATCGTGTTGTTATCCAAGCAGACAGGATTACAGCCGGAGCAGTCACGCGTGGGCTTACGCACTCGTCTCGGACAGAAGAAGAAGAAGAAGAAAAAGAAGACGAAGGGGAGAATATAGAAGACGAGATCGAGGCCAAAAACATGGAGCAGCACATTCTCAGCCAGTCGGCTACTTCAGCCAAAATTAGTCATTTATTTAATCGCTTATTTTTATCTTTTCCTACGTGTCATATCACGCTCTCTCTTCATGTGTCTTTATTTCTACCGTCCAATATAGTCACAGTTGAAAGACACCAACTATACAGTACATCACCCCTCGACCATCCCAAGTAACATATTTAAGTTGGTATAGCTTTCAGTTTTAACAGTTTCAAAACCCAAATTCAATATTCACTGACATTTTAAAAAGTGGGAAATCAACAAATCCTTTTCACAGTAAATTTATGATTTACACTCTTATGGTGTTATACTTATCTTACATTTTTGGGGCTATTGATGAACTCCACTGGAGCAATTTAAAGTATGTATGAGGTTCCAATGAAACATCTAGGAATCCAAAATGTTTTCTCCAAAACTGCTGTCACAAAGTAAAGTAAATTGTAATTGGTAAAACAAAGACAGTTGTTGCAATGAGGTAATAATTAATTAGCGTACCTGCCAAGTCACAAGATGGTTAAACTGAATGTATACTTTATGAAGTCTTGCCACACAATATAAAATAATTAAAACAAAAGCACAAGTGGGAAGTGAAGGAGGGGATTCTCCAATACAGCTTGTGATTTATTTAATACATTAAGTTGCAAATTTAGAGTAAAATAGACCATAAAGTAGAATATGCTTTAAAGTTTAGGGCATGGCTGCCATGTGACTGACAGCTCGCTTCCACAGCGTCGTCTGGTCAGGGGGTTGTCCGTTTTTCCATCTTCAAACTCTAAAAAACCTTTTAACAGCGTGTTTTTAGTTTATTAAAGTTAATTGTAACCTTTCGGCCATCAAGAAAAGTGCTGCGGCTCCACCCTCTCGTTTGACTTTAAACTGCCAAACCAATAGGGGACCTCGCTGTGACTGTACACAACATTTTTACATAAAGTCTATGATTTATCTTTATGTGTTTTAAATATTAACATACTTCCAACCTGCTGCCTCCAGACGCACTAAAGCGAAACACATAAGCAGTAAATAAACACAAATGCAATTAGCGCGATGGAGCGACTCGATGAGCGCCCTGTGACGTCTGACTCAACAGGTGAATTTCCACCTCGTGAAAAGAAGAATATTTTCCCGGTGCTCTGCTCAGTGTCGGGGAGCTGGAGGGCTGCAGCGTGGGGCCTCTTGCTGCCCCAGTGGCGGTGAAGGGGGAATTAGATGTAGTGTTGTCTGAGTCCCACTTAATCCCTCAGCTGATTAGTGGAATTCTCATCAGGGCTCCTTCATAGGAAGCGAGGGAGCGAAAGAGTGTGGAAGAGAGAGAGAGAGAGAGAGAGAGAGAGAGAGCGGGAGATGGAGACGAAGAAAAAAGAAAGGAGAATGGGAGAAGTAACTAGAAAGCAGAGATGTGGAGAACCCCCCCTCCTCCTCCTCCTCCTCCTCCTCCTCGCCTTCCTCGTTTCCTCTCGTCAGTCACCCGCCGCCAAGGACCACAGGCCTGCATCGACTCCGGCCAATCAGATCGCGGGCCCACGGGTCACCTGGCTCACCACACTAATCCCGAATCTGCCTTGTAGATTAGCACTTTCCCACTCGCGGCCACTCTAGCCCAAGCCCCGGCAAATCCCGAGGTAAATGTCGGAGCTTCCGGTAAGTGGGTGAGCTCGGCGTTGTGCAGTGGATTAGGGAGAATAGGATAATATTTACAAGCCCATCGCCAGTAGTGATAAGGCCGAGGATAAACAGTAATGGTCTGTCTTTAGCCTTTTTTTCCTCCTCTCTCTCTCTAGACGAGGCAAACGGTTAAATCTCTGAATCCCTGTGTGTAGTCTCTGACGTTGATGAGCTAAATTACTCCCCTGGGAATTAGTTAATGTCACTCACCTGGCCTAATTCCTGCTTAAATGGATAAACAATTATTCAGGATTTAGACGAGTCGGCTCTAATCAGAATCATGCTGATAAATTGAGGCGAGATTGGATTTGTGTGTATATATTTTGTGTCACGTTACAACACTTAACGTCCATTAAAGACTTTCGGAGCACACGCAGAGTTTGGGAGTCAGCGTGATGCTCAACAATTACACTGACATTTGATTTGATCTCACAGTAAGAAAAGGGCACATTCAACAGACATCTCACATGCTTTCCATCAAGGACGTGTATGTGGATTGAGATATTCAATACATATTTTATGTCTTTAACAATAAAGAAAAAATATATATATATTAAGCGCCTTTGAGTGTCTAGATAAACGCTATCTAAATTCAAAGTATTATTATTTTTATTATTATCATTATTTATTATTATTATTACTATTATTATTACTATTATTATTATTATTATTATTATTATTATTGTTATTATATACTATAGATTAACTTGCGTGAGGATGTAAACTGTAACTAATTTGCAGCAGTTGGACACAACCTGTTCATTTAAATTGACCAGTTATTGAAAACATTGTATTTTGATCAAGTCATGTTGTCACTGATCACATTTAAAAACAGGAAGACAAAATATCATCTTTGATTTTCCTGGTAACTATATTTTTTTGTTTGTGGTTTTGACAAAAATGTGCTTTCAAGTAAAATGGGACTATTTTTCGTAGCATGTTTCATTGAAGATTTGACAACAATAATGATGATAATGGTATATTGGTATATATATATGAATATATACACACACACACATATATATATATATATATATATATATACATA
This sequence comes from Liparis tanakae, assembly GCA_036178185.1. NCBI lineage: Eukaryota > Metazoa > Chordata > Actinopteri > Perciformes > Liparidae > Liparis > Liparis tanakae. The sequence goes on from CM070095.1 coordinate 6,259,265, forward strand.
CACATATAAATATATACGTATATAGATATAATAAAATGGACAGCTATGACATGGATATGTTTATATATATATATATATATATATATATATATATATATATATATATATATATATATATATATATATATATATATATATAGATATACATATAGATATACACATATAAATATATACATATATATATATATATATATATATATATATATATAATAAAATGGACAGCTATGACATGGATATGTTTTTATATATAAATATATATATATATATATATATATATATATATATCCATGTCTATGTTGTATATATGAATATATGTATATAAATATATATATATATATATATATATATATATATATATATATATATCCATATGATATAAAAAAAAGTATTTATATGTCATTATATATATATCAGCATGTCATAGCGTCTTTTTTTTTCCGACAGTTTCACAAAAACATGAATCGGAGTGGATATGTGTTGTCCCGGTACCTTCGTTTCTTTTCCTTAAAGAGGCCCACTTTTGCTCCACCCAACCCTTTGAAGCCAAAGGTATAAACCCAGCACAAGATGGCTGATACCTTAGATATGTGTGTGAACCTCACATATCATCAATTCCATCACAGCCCATGATGGACTAGTTTCCTTATACTGTAGATGGCACTGTTAACCTTGACTTGCACTTGGTTGGGACTGCAGCATCGAGGAAGCAGAGCGGCTTTAGAAACAGTCCACGTCTGCTGCTTATTACCGCGTTGAGCCCCGGGGAGAAATGAATTAAAGCAGGGAATAATAATAATAATAAGAATAACCTAGATTATCTTTGTCATCGCAGTTATGCTAACACAGAAAATGGACTTTTGAGGCGGGGCCCTTTAGCCAAAAGAAAAACCCTCCGGCTTTTATCTTTAGAGAAAAACCCGCATAGGCTTTTTGGGCTGCTCCTCTTTCCCCCACGTTTTTTTTTTTTCCAGAGAGGTGGAGTGTTGTTGGTGGGTGGGTGTGTGTGTGGGTTTGGACGGGGGAGTTTCGGGGTTAGGGCCGGAGTGAAAGGCAAGTGTGTTATTGTAACAGAGCTTATGAGGGAGTCAAGAGGAGGGCAGTGTGCCGATCGCACGCTAGGCTGCATGATTCACAGAAGAGGCCCGAACGGCGAACCCTCAGGACGCCCCTCTCTCTCTCTCTCTCACCCCCCCCCCCCCCCCTGCTTCTGAAATCCCCACCATCAGCTTGCATTATGAGACTAATACCAAAGTGGTGGCGAATCGCCTCACGTCACCTCTCGTGTGGGCGACTCCATCCATCTGGGGTCAATTGGCGCTCTAACCTGTGGTACAAAAAAAAAAAGTCGAAACAAACCAAAAAATAAGTCAACGCTTCTCTAAAAGTCAGACACAACACTGTCGCTTCTAAACTTCTCTTGGGAAAGAAAGAGAAAAAAAAAGATGTTCTCACCTTGTAGTGACATTTTTAAACATTTTGATGTATATAAAAAAAAGAATCAATACGAGTCTCAGATTACGAGGTCATTTGTAGGCTGGGAAGAATTCTTACAGTCTTTACGAAACCCGTTCGTGACCTCTTTGACGATTTAAAAAATGCACGATGGACAATTATAAATCAAGCTTTTAATTCCTGAAAAGCTGACCTTGGGGAAATGTGAGACGCCGCGTGACAGCGGTGATATACCGCTCGCTCCTGGAAGCGGTGCGTGTCTTTCAAATGTCACCGAATGCGTGCAATATGGTCTCATCGCGTCAGTATGTTGGACGCGTCCCGCAGCAGCCGCCTCGCCGCGTTACACGATCTGAACTGATGAACCCTCCTTCCCCGAGACAAAGAGGGACCCCCGGCCCCCCGTCTCGTGACCGCCGCTCGAACCTCTTTTCATGTTGTGCCTGTGAAAAGAGAGAGAGGGGGGGGTGACCTCATCGGGATATTACTTTACATCCTCGTCAGGCGGCGCCCTTCGCGATTGTCTGTCGAGCGCGTCACTGCGCGCACGCCACAATAGCGAGTCATCGAAGGCCTAATGGAAGACAGGTGTGGAGAGGGGTAAGAGAGAGAGAGAGAGAGAGAGAGAGACTGAGAAATGAAAGATGGCTAAAAAAGATGGACGAGAAATCAGAAAAGACGAAAAGCTCTGTCTAATATCCAAAATTTGAATAATCCATTGAGCGTTGAGCGGTTGAGGAACATTGAGGTGATATTGGTTTCTCCTGCTCATCAATAGTTAATTCAATGAAATTGTAATGCAAGCTAGCAAATTTGCCCAAGATGTGAATTCCTGATAATTGTGAAACGATAAATGATCTTTGTCCTCTTTATTTCTCCACAATCCAATTAGGATTTGGCGGCGAGGCAATCTGAGGACTGTGTGCTCTGCAGCGAGATGACGTTAGCTTAGCCGCTCATTAGCCATTTCCTTGAGCCCTCTTGTAATATTGTCTTAACACGGTTAGCTTTGGTCTGAATGCACTAATCAAGAGCACACATCCGGTGTTTGATGACATTTTTTTTTTTTTTTACCTATTACCGAAGCATTTCCTCTTCCTGCAAAAATTCATTAGTTTCAGCGAGAGAAAAGGGAAACGGGGGAGTCGTGCACATATTGAGCTGAGCAACTTTGTCTCGTTTTTTTCTCCTCCTGCTCATTCCTTCACGCTGATAACATCATCCGTTCCCTCCCCAGCCCACCCCAAAAAAAGTTTCTTGTCCTCGCTCAGGGTGTCGGGGTCTACGCCGAAGACATTACATTACATTACATTACATGTCATTTAGCAGACGCTTTTATCCAAAGCGACTTACAATAAGTGCATCAACCTAGAGTACAAACTAAGAACATCAAGAATACAGAAAGTAACATTTCCTCAACATAGTCAAACTACAAAAGTAAAAATAAGAGCTATTTAAGAGCCACTGAAGTGCTAATCTGTGTTAGCAAAGACAAATCACAATTCAATTCAATTCAGTTTATTTGTATAGCCCAGTTTCATAAATTACTAATTTGTCTGGGAGTGCTTTACAATCTGTACACATAGACATCCCTGCCCCAAAACCTCACATCGGACCAGGAAAAACTCCCACATAACCCTTCAGGGGGGAAAAAGGGAAGAAACCTTCAGGAGAGAACAGAGGAGGGTCCCTCTCCAGGATGGACAGAACAATAGATGTCATGTGACCAGAAGGACAGATTTAGAGTTTAAATACATTCAATGAATTTGACAGAGTTTATGATTAGTTCATAGTAGGCATATTCCACGATGGAGCGTTTGGAGACCTCCACCAATGTTGTCTGTTCTCTGGACGCCCTTCTCCGTTGTGACTGGGAATGGAAACCACACGTGGGAATAAGGTGGGAAGGACAAGACACCCACTGCACACAATATCACACATGTACAAGCACTAGTTTGAAGTTTAAACTAATATTAACAATAAAAACATGTGTATTATATAGCGTCTTCGAGAGAGGATCAAAACTGTTTTGGATGTATTCATGAAAACATCATCCACGGTGACATTTGAGGGGCCACCGTTGCCATGGAGACACATTGTCAATTTCCATGGTGCCTGCAGCAAGTCTGAGCCCCGTCTTTCTTTTGAATGTCGGAAGATGATTTTTTTTACCCCATTTCAACCAGCCCGCATAGTGACTGTTATGTACAATTTGAATATTTATATATATATATATATATATATATATATATATATATATATATATATATATATATATATATATATTTAGATATCACTTTACAACACAACATTTGAAAGGACCCATCGTGCTGTTAAAGTTGATATTCCTCTCAGACAGTAGAAGTTAGCATAGCTTGCTAACATCGGCGTTAATTAGCACTTAAAGCCCCACTACGTAGTTTTTCCCTTGTAGCGCCCCCTTCAGCTATTTAACGTTAACTTCAGTGTCGTAAATACCCAGTTACGATAGATCAGGTGTCGTGAACTTCTGGCTCTGAGCCATATATGGCTCTTCCGGTGACGCATATGGCTCTTTTGAGTTTGAGTGAAGAAAAAAGAATAATAATCTCCGCCCGCCCCCCTGTAACTTTCTCTATCCTCCAGATGACAGCAGAAGTAATGTCAGGTCCCTTTCTTAAAGACGTCTTTGTTCTTTTATTAAACTAAACGTCTGTTATTTTAAGGTAAGAATTGTTACATAGTGGGGCTTTAAGACGTACGTTTTTTGCTTATTTTAAAACCTGATCAGGCAGTTCTTTACAGGTCGTTACCTAAGCCCCTCACATAATGACATGGTGAAATGAGTACGGTATGAAGCGCTCAAATGGAGAAAAATATATTTATTTTCTATTTTGATTCATTTAAGATTATTTTCCTGAAGCAGGATATGAATCTTCTTCCTCGGATCTCCGCCAAAGCAAGATCTCGCTCAGTGTGAATAGTTTAAAAAGAGGAAATACGAATACTTCTAATACCATTTGCACATTTCCTTGGCATGCTTTGAAGTCCTGATACATCCTGATATTAAAGAGTCCCTCCGTGTGACATTTCTTGCAGTGTGGAAACCAGAGAGCCGACCCGGTATGTACATAGCAATTACATCCCAGCACCCTGTGCACAGTGCATAGCTGAGCCTCTGAAGGGTCACCGCCCAGGGGATCCAGGTTCGCCCATTAAAACATCATCAGACAATGCCGTTTATTTAAAGAGACATGTGCCTCGCTGCTTCTGTTTGCCCTCCTTCCGCTGGAGACTTCTGGAAATCAAAAAACAATATGGAAACAGTCATTTCCAGCAGATGAGGTCGCCACGGGTCAAACGTGGCGTGTACGGACGCGTAGCTCGGTTATTTATCCACCACGGGGGACGGAGAGAGGACTGCGAGGAGGAAATATCCAACTTTTGGTTTCCTTTTAAAAATGCTTTATGTCCGCACCGGAAACTATTTTTGGGGGGGTTTCTGGAGTTCATCTCTTCAACAAAAAAAAACGTGGACGGGTTGAACCAAAGGACTGTTGCTATTTCTGGAGCAGTCGTTACAAAAGTTTGGGGTCACTTTGAAAAAAGAAATAAAAGCAGTTTCTTTCAATGAAAATTACATTAAATTAATCAGAAATACACTCTACATAGTTAATGTGGTAAATGACTATTCCCAGTTTTAGAGGCCCATCTCCAGTTTTCTAGTGGTACATTGTGTTATCGCCTTAGAAAACAAGCAGAGGGGAAGACCCCCTTGAAACCCTTTTTTTAATAACTTTTTATTTAGCATTTTCCACAAACATTATTCCTTGACATTGAAACCCTTTTTATGTGAGCACAGCTGAAAACAGTTATGCTGGTGAGAGAAGCTCTAAAACTGGCCTTCCTTTGAGCCACAAGTTTAAAGAACAACATTAATATTTACAATGAAAATCATTATTTCTAACCTTGTCAATGTCTTGACTTTATTTTGCATTAATCTTGTATTCATTTAATAAATAAAAGTGTGAGTTTTCATGGAAAACACTAAAAAACCTTTGAACAGAAGTGTATCTCCCTTTGGAATGAACCCATTTACTGATTATATCTTCATGTGCTTGTCATTTATTAGCAATTAATGAGCTGCGACAACCCCAACAAGACACCAGAGTAATAGCAAGAAGTGAGACGCGTCTATGTGTCTCACCCTCACCCAGATAAGCCAATCGGCACCACGGCGCCCCTGGAGGGCTGCATGCCCACCCTATCTGGAGTATTCGGCTCAGATAGAAGACTTGCTCCCTCTAATTTGTCCCGTCGGTGAAGAGGGAGCCTCCCTCCTCCTCCTCCTCCTCCTCCTCCTCCTCCTCCTCCTCCTCCTCCTCCTTTTCCTTTTCCAAAGCGTCACGGCGCGCCGCCGGCCGGCCCGATGCTGCGCAGATAGCGTCTTTGTTCTCGAGGAGCGCCGGCTGCCGTCGCCCGGGCGCCTCGCGCGTGTCGAATGAAGAGAAGGTCTTCAGCTGGAGAGTAACAGCGAGAGGCGGTATCGGAGAGCTGAGGAAGAAGAGGAGAAGAAATGTGAGGGCATCCATTAGACGCTTCCTTCTTAGAATTAGGCCGTGGTCCAGTTTCCACTTTCCGATTTCTCATTTACACGAGAGCTCGTTCAACACGACACTGTTGCATGGAACAGAGCTGTTCCTTATTGTTGATTACAAATAAAGCCATCTTATTATGTATAATATAATCTACAATCAATATATTAACCATATCTATAAGCGGCATCTGGGTATACTGTATGTTACATCCGTCTCATTTCAGAGGCAGTGGGAAATAGATCTCAAATTAGTTAGTGTGTGATGATTTGATGTAGCTTAGGTTGTTTTTGAGTTTAAATGCACTTATTGTAAGTCGCTTACAACAAAATAGTTCATGTAATGTTATAAATGTCTCAATTTCTTGCCTGGAAATATGCATTTTCAAGTATAAAAGTCAGCTAAATGTCAGAGTGTAGCTTTTTCTGTAGGCATTGGACAGTGCACACACACACACACACACACACACACACACACACACACACACACAATACAAAGTCTGGCCTTTAGACGTATATATTTTCGTCCTTTATTTGCTGTAAAGCACATTTCTTTTTACAGAAATGCCTCATCTCCAGGCGTATACCTTATCTTGACCTGACCCCTAGACACACTCCCCCTCCCCCACTCGGCATCAATCAGGTGTGTGAGAGGCATCGTGGTAATTTGTTAACCTTTATCCAGTGACCTCTGCTGACCTCAGGATCACCCTGCCAGCGTGACTGGGAACACTGGACTGGGTTTGACCATGAGGGAAACACAGAAATATATCACAACTATTATGTTATTATTATTTGTAGAGATATATTGCATTTATTTCCTGATGCATGACAAGATACAGTGCCACAATCACAGATCACACACAACTAAATGAATCCAAACATGCAACATTGGAAAAAAAATTAGCGCATAAGCAAATATCACAGGGTGTAAAATTAGATGTCGCCTCAATCGGAGCAACAACTTGATATTCCGAATCCGTTTCGTGATGAAATTAAAAAAAAAAGTGATCTTATTATCTTTTTTCAATTACGAGGCGACAGGCAAAGAAAATGCTGTAGATTTCTCCGACGGATTATTATTCAAGGCACAGCGCCGGCTCACTGCTAACTCTGAGAGCAAATGCTCTCTGCCGATGCATATTCATATGTTTAACATACAGACATGCATTCCTAATGATGTGGGAGAGGAGAGAATGCAATAAAGCTCATTAATACGTTTTACCATGCCAGTCAGTCCTCGGCGTGACAAAGCTGCGTCAAAAGGAGCTAATTCAATTCTCCAAGACTCGGATGTGAGATGAAAGCGGAGAGAGGTGAAATGTGTGTTTACAATTTGTTTTGCTATTTTATTATTATATCTCCGTTTTCAAAAATCCATCCCTATACCTTCAATTCCTACCCTAATCTCTTCACAATCACCCGTTTCCACTGGATCTGATCTTTTTTCCGATCGAGTCAGGGAGAACAGTCGTCTACATTTTTAAAACTCCTAGAATTATTTCAAATCCTGTTCTGAAAAAGACACAAATTTCAAGGTTGAATCCTTAGAGAAAGAAATAGAGAATTCAGTGAAATATTGGCATTATGTTCATAGTATTTAGTATCATCGTTGAGCTCATCTGGAATGAAAATAATGATGTTGGATGTGTATTTTTGCACATGGCACTATGGTACCCAAAGGTACACGTGTCCCCCAAAATGCACATGAACGTAATATAAGTCAGAAACTGTCAAATGGGACAGAAGCTATCTGAGCGGCCCAGCAACTGAGATACTTTTACTTTTTACAATGAAAGTACCACGATTGTCACACTGTGCTTTTGTTTGCTACTCCCCCCTTCATGAAAGCTACCTCACCAATTCCCGAGGGTTTTCACAAAAAAACTCATTCTCACGTGGCAGGTGCCGAAATGTATTCATGACTGTGATCTTATGAATACCAGCACTGAAGTTCAAAATCCTCCACCGGTTGATCAAGACCTTCCTGTCTGCTCCTCCCTCACTGCCTTATCACAAATAGGATGGGGAGACTTCAAATCACAGGCGTGGCCGCCATACGTTTTTTTTTTTTACGAGCCCTTCCCTGTAAAACCTTCTCTTATCTCTGTACACTGTCACTTTTGGTTTTAAGATGTGACACGAAGCAGCCCCTGATGTTGGGGGTTAGACGACCAGACATGTTGTCCAGGCAGAGTGGGCAGACGTCAGTAATGGCCGAGGACTTTGTTTATAAATTATTAATGATTTTCTCCCCTCCCTGTCATTTTGGACAGGCTGCGAGACGAGCCGATGCCTCTCCTGTTTGCGTGGCAGCGCGCTCCTCAAACAGATTGCAATTTATTCCTCTGCAGTTTGTCCGTCAAGGCTAACTCTGACAACATAATCCCAAACTAATCCGCCATGTTCAGTTTTTCTTGTTGGCTCTCATGCAAACCGCTCTGCCAAATCCCCGCTACCTGTCAGCCTGGCCTTGCGATGGGGAGCCCAGACGAGCTGCCAGACCTGCTGCAGTGGCTCCCGTGGGGGGTGAGGAGAGAGAGAGAGAGAGAGAGAGAGAGAGAGAAGGAGGGAGGCATGGTGCCTGGGTAGACTTAACCCCTGCCTCCCTCCCTGTAATCCACTGTAAACAGCCAGAGCCTTAGAAGGGCTAACTGCACTAATCAAGCCCCAAGCTCGCCCAGTCACTATCATACACAGTGCCCTAAGAACTAGAGATTTGAGCAGCTACTGCAGTGTGTGTGCAGGGTATGAGTGTGTGTGTGTGTGTGTGTGTGTGTGTGTGTGTGTGTGTGTGGACCAGAGGGGCCCATTGACATATCATAATCCCAGAGGAGGGGAAAAAGGTGCCAACATGAGGCAAAGATGGGTGTCCTTGAAAATGGCCAACGAGAGATGGAAGAGGGTTCCAAGACTTAAAACACAGGCAGTTCGGACAACGACACCATCACACCTCATGGCTCTTGATATGTCCATGTTTCTTAAAGAGAAATATACCATCAGACAAATCAAACCCACTAGTAAGTCCTTAAAGTAAACTATAGACCTAACGTGCATATAGAAAATAGATACTTACGTTTTATGTTTTCCGGAGTGATAGGTTGAAACTCCGGTAATTAGGGAAGAAATTCTGTATTTCCCCAAAAAGAAAACCAGCTACTCAATATTCTCGCCCAGCCTTTGGAGAGTCCCATTTAAATTTCCCTCACACCCTCACTCGGTCTCTCTGACAGTGACCCAGAATCCACAGGCAGAACATAAAAGGCCTGACAGTAGTGAAAGGCAAAGGGAGGCGAACTAAGCCAACTCCCCCAAAAACAAAAAACAAAGTTTCAAGAACTGACTGGACCCAGGCTTCAAAAGTTTAGCCGCTTGGGGGATTTTTTTTATTCATCCTTCTCTTTCATTTTTCCCAGTAATGAGCATATCCAACGGGGTGTCTGTGGTGGGTGGGGGTCTGGGAGTCAAAAGCCCACTTTGTCAGTGTCCCTCAAGCATAATCAATAGATGTATTGGTGATACAGACCAAATGTGTTGTTTTGAGTATAAGAAAGAAATCATTTGTTTGTAAAAAAGTTTTACAATGGCAAACAAATTCAAGGTGTCTTAATGTAAAAACAGTAGAGGAAATTTGACATATATAAGAACATATACATATATATTTAGAAGTTTTTGCAATGGCAACTATACAACATTAGAATTAATATAAAAAACTAAAAGTTGATTCAGTGTTGACTCAGTTTCTACTCTATATCTTTTATGTTTCTAAATGAATTCTTATTATTATCTTTAATCAAAAGGGACCAGTTAAAACACAAATCTCACGTGATGCACTGTACCAGATTATAACGAGAGCTTATTTGCATCTGTAGTCCCTTGAATGACAAGAAATAGAAAATCTAAAAGGTATAGATAGACTCTACATATATTCAGAAAACGTATGTAATGCGAAATAGTCTGGAGAATTGCAATGTATACTCAATGCTCTAAAACATGCAAACCTATCTAAATGGTCCTCTGAAGACCTTGGGGCATCAACACCGAGGGGTCCGCGGACACCTCGGTCTCCACGTGGACACCCCGACTCCTGCTCCGCGTCGCGATGCGTTTGCTTCGTCCACTTTCCGACTCCTGAGACTGTGGGAAAGGTCCGGACAAATATGTTTGTCTCCTTAGCGCTTCAGATAAAAGTGTCCGTCAAGGGTGGGGCTTAGGAGAGTGTTGAGATGACGGCGAGGGGAGTCGGATGAACGGCGGGGAAAATGCGAACATGACATGCGGCTGATAAGAGTCCTCCAGCGGGTTAACACCAGACCTTGTAACTGGGATTGCCCCGAGAAGCCCTCTTAGGAAGGCCTGGCATCTGCCCGATAGCACAAGCCCCCCCCCCCCCCCCCCCCCGGTCCCCTCACACGAGTGCTGTACACAGCAGGGCTCGGAAGGGCGGGTTTGGACTGGAAGCACGCGGCAGCCTTCTGAAGATCTTCTGGGGTAGAAAGACCAGATGTTGCGCCGGCTCTGATGAGTGCAACGCAACGCAGAGCACCTGCCTCCTTTCTGTCTGTACTGTCATGAGACGCTTCCATACATTACCAAGGGGCCACTGTGGGTCAGTTAGCAGGTCCGTCTTCCGATACGGGGATCGGCGGTTCAATCCCTGCCCTAGTCGATGTGTGATTGAGCAAGACACTGAATTGTTCCCTATAGCTGTGTCTACGGGGTAAAGTGTCTTTGAGTACCTTAAAAAGCGCTACATTAATTTGATTATGATCATTCCATGTTGTAAGAACTCATTAACTAGAGATAATCAGGATCAACGTACTTTTCTTTAAAGTTATTTGAATCAAAATTAACCTAAATCTGTTGTTACGAAACAGTCCGTCATGCGACGAACTTCGTCCCCGTCCAGTTTCTCATAATTTGCTGAAATGTGAAACTCACAATCTCTATTGGTGACCAGGTATGCGGACAAGTAAGCGGGGGACAATGGCAAGATTAATTAAATTCAATTCAATTAAGTTTATTTATATAGCCCAATTTCACAAATTACAAATTAGTCTCGGAGTGCTTTACAATCTGTACACACAGACTTCCCTGACCCAAAACCTCACATTGGATTAGGAAAAACTCCCAAATAACCCTTCAGGGGAAAAAAGGGAAGAAACCTTCAGGAGAGAACAGAGGAGGATCTCTCTCCAGGATGGACAGAACAATAGATGTCATGTGGACAGAAGGACAGATTTAGAGTTAAAATACATTCAATGAATTTGACAGAGTTCATGAATAGTTCATAGTAGGCATATTCAGGAGGAGTGGCGAGAAAAACACTGAAAAACGTTTAACAGAGAGCAAGACGATGCGGATCGCTGTCACAAACAGAAACACAAATACTACTTCGACATTTTCCCGTGTGGCTCATATATAAATTGAGAATATGTGAAGTAAAAATGCGACCAAACATTAAGCTGACCTCGTTTTCAGTATGTGCTCCAGTTCCGAGACTTTTGTTCTCAGCTATCGGAAAACACCGCAAATTCAATCGACGAGCACGCCCGTTCTACCTGAAGACGTTCTGCAGCGTCGCACCACATCTTATTATCCTTTCCCCAATACAGCACAAAACAAATGCCACAAGACCAGAAAGGACAAGAACAAAAGCAATAAAAAGTGAGTGATGGGCCATTGATATTCCAGGCAGAAGAAATCCAGCGTCAGGAGACTTTGCTTGGCTTTACATAAACAGGGTAATAAATTGATCGATCACACATAGCAAGGGAGATTCATGTCACATTAAGTGACGGGACGTTGAACATAGGCCCAGCTATGTCTCATTACTCAGAGGACGCTTCCCTTGGGGAGATGTGTAGGTGTGTGTGTGTGTGTGTGGTAAAAGCAGTTTGCATGTATAAGGACAGGCACAGTAGAGTCCAGCTGCTGCAGACACTGGAAACCACATCGACAATGGAATACAGATAGAGTGCAGCGGCATTGACAGGCCTCTGGCACGGCGTACGTTGTGCGTCATGGACACAAATATCAGTGTCCTTTGTATCGCATAATGTCACAGATTTCGATGACAATTTAAGCAGGGCTCCGACAGATACGCCTCGGGATGAAGTCATGCTAATAATCTCATACTGTAATACGGTATTCCGTATCGCCGTCTGAACTCTTCACGGTAATGTTTTGAAATTCTGTTCACGCAAAGTTGCTGAACATTTCTGGAAGACAAAACGGACCGTTTTGTGTTTTATTAGGTACAAATAATATGTATCTCATATTTTATGCTAATTCATCGACACACGGCTCAATGCTCACTCTACTGTACATTACATGTTTACGGTAGTCACGGGTACAAATTGAGGGGAACAAAAATTACACTTTTGCCATTTCTTTGTGGCGTTGGTGACAGTTAATTTTAAAGATGAAGTAGACTACAGATACATTAGCCTGTGGTAAGGCAAAGCAGAGTAAAAAAAAAGGCAGCAACTCCAGACACAAAAATGCCTTGAAGTCAGTAGAGACGGTGTATCCATCAGCATAAACTTCACATTAAACCAAAGACCAGGGACGCCTAGCTGTCTCTGCACAAAGAAATTAGAGATACAAGAGATAGAAGATTTCTTTTCTTTAAGAAAGCAGTTTGAGTATCTCTGCATTTGCCAATGTACAATTTATAAATGTGAATCTTTATGAATGTAAAATGGTTTAATTTAAACCTCTACATGATGTGCAAATGATACCACTGATCTTTTATTTTATCGTAGTATAGACCTGTTATCTCTCTGATTCTTTTTGAATTATGGACTCTGAAATTGCTGAACCTGCGAATTTTGTGTTTTTAGAGGCGACACCAGAAGCAGGATTTCTGAAATACTTGGCTTGATTCTTGGTCAAACCCAGCATTAATTTACAGAGCTGATTGGATCTCAATTATTTAAACTCTGTCAACAAGGCTTCTGATGCCGAAAAGGGGGGGCGTAGGGCTCGGCTTCCTCTTTGCTCGCTCACCGTGTAACGAAAATCCGAAACGTGGTTTGCCAAGTGCAGCGTGTGCCCTTTCCGGTCTCAAATGGACCTCCGTTGGCGTATTGCTTCTCCACATGTCGCTGCCCGGCGCTGTTAGAGGGAGCGCCGCTGCTTTAGATACCGGTTCGATTTACAACGGAGTGAAGGAAGGCCGGTATCGCAAGTGGGATTCTGCCGTAAGCCATCAGTGGAAGTAACAGAGCCATGCAAGATAGAGTTTACAGTTCTGAGAAGGGGCGTAAAAGGTTGTGTACGAAGGTGACATTTTTTTAATCCGGGTTTCATTTGGTCTCGGTCCGCTGGCCTCTTTCGAATGGCGATGGCGATACAAGCATCCGAGAGGGCATTAGCAGGTTGTAAATCTCGGCTCCTCCTGCCTCGTAAATCAAAATCTCCCCTGACGTAAGAGGTGCTGCCTCGTCTTGCAGGAGATCTTTAACAACGCAGCCATGCAGAGGATTAACTCGAGGCTCTCGGAGACAGGGTTAAGGACGTTTAATTTTGGGTGTAGTCTGATATGACCCTATCACAAAGCCAGAGCTGATGTCATGTGTTTTTTCTCCCCCCCTCCAATTCACATTAAATCAAAACCGTCAACATGTGCGGTTATATCAAGAAGTAAATGCAAACGTTTTTAAATAAATGGGTAATGATGTAATACCGTTTTTTTAAGACAAGTGAAAAATTTAAGTGACCACACAGCACATGTGGGGGGGGGGGGCTTTCGCATCCACTTTTAGACCCTCGGTGACTTCTCACTAACAGCTGCTGTAAAACAGAAATTCATCAGATAATCCCTCCAAAGCCCCGCGGTCAAGCCGAGGCATTCTGGGTCTCGAGCGCTCTCATAAATGAAATACCACCTGGACGAGCAATTTCAAACGTGCAACGGAGTAAAGTTATATTTAGGTAAGAACATGAAGGACCTTGATCCCTTAACAAAATAAAAGCTTGACAGCTAATCTCTTCAACAGAAGTCAATATTGTTGAAGTCTGATGATGTACAACAGGGGTGCTGCGAGGACCGCGGCTCAGGCGAAGCAACTGTCCAGCCTGGTCTCTCTCACAGGGCGTCACAGACCCATGCCTATAGGCGGCAGCCCTCGGTGTCTGGATACCGGCGCAGGAGGCACCGTCTTTTGGAGACGCACCGGGCTTTTAACTAACCCAGATGTAAATTGTGTCATTAATAGACGCTAAGAGCAGGAGAAAATAAATATTAGGAGCTAGATGTCTTTGAATGGTGGGAAGTAGGGGGTGATGGGTAGGACTGTCAAACACAAGAAACTGTGGTTCATTACATTACATCACACGTCATTTAGCAGACGCTTTTATCCAAAGCGACTTACAATAAGTGCATTTCAACTTAGAGTACAAACTAAGAACAACAAGAATACAGAAAGTAACAATTCCTCAACATAGTCAATCTACAAAAGTACCATAATAAGAGCTATTAAAGAGACACTGAAGTGCAAATTTGTGGTTCAGTGGTTAGCTGGTCTGTCTTTTAATCAGGAGGTTGGTGGTTCAATCCCCGCTCTAATCGGTGTGTCCTTAAACAAGGCTTTTAACCATGAATTGCTCCCTGTAGCTGTGTCTACTGTGTACGAATGTAACTTGATTGCACGTGGCTTTGGATAAAAGCGTTAGCTCAACGACATGTGAAGTAGCAACACAGGACTTTCGCTCACTTTTCACGATATAATCGTAAAAACTGTCATTTTTGTTTATAACCCTAACCAAGTAGTTTTGTTGCGTAAACCTGACGCCCGCCATTGCACAACGTTAACTACTATTTCACAAGGTCAACCAAACCTTCCGCATCAAGGTCTCCAGAACCGGGCCGAAAGCAATAAAATACGACGAGAACTGCCGGTCGTGTTATAGACCAGACAGTCGACAACTCCAGAAGGATCAGTCCATCCTTCTGGGGTTGCGACTTTGACAGAGCGCCAATACCCCCCCCCCCCCCCATACCACTTGTCCGTCTGCTATGATGGAAATGACGTTATTCAGCTATTTTCGAACCCCCCCTTAAACCCTAGCTTAAGCCACCGCGCTTACATTCTCTGCTTGTATTCCACATGTGAATTATGACACAGGCGTTAACCCTTTTTATTGACTGAACGTTGCATCAATTCCTCAAGCGTGCAGTGGTTGTGTGCTCATTTAACACTTCTGTGGCCTTGAGAACAATCCAATTGACTCAAGTGAGATGTCCCTCACTGGAATATTGTAATGCGCGAGTATTACCAGGGGCTCTGCCGGCATGTTACAAGTGAGCCTCCGGGACACACACTGCATCTTCTCAATTCTCATCCAGAGATTACGGTCAAGTACAGTCAACGCGCTTAGCACTTCATCCCCCCCCCCCCCCCCCCCGACCGTGCACGGCTCCCTGCCTCCGAGCGGCACGCACGCACGTGCTAAATGCGCGCGCATAAAAGTGTCGGAACGATTCACACCGCGCCACCTCCTCCTCCTCCTCCTCCTACGCAAAGAGGAGTAGGGAGGAGTGGAACTGCTAGCACTCACTCCCTCGAGCTCTGCGTATCCTCAAAAAGTGACCTCCGCCAGACTTTGAACAGATTCCTCTGTACTTTAAACAAGACTCCCATTACAGCGCCCCGTGAGTACAGTAACAGGTCTCCATAGTTTGACTGGGGGCCGTTGCGTGGCGGGAACGCGTCTTCACGTGCACGCCTGTGGAAGTGAGGGCCGAGTGCATGTACGGGCGTGCCCCTGCGTATACATCACTTGACCTAGACTTACTGTTGACCATGGATTTATGCCAGCGTGAGAGGCTCCTGATGACAATGTATCTGCCTCGGACATAATGGATGGTACACAGAGCGCGCTGTCATCTGGCAAATATGTTCCCCCGAATGGATCTCAAGTGGGGCGGCGCTCGGCGGGAGGGGAAGGTGGTGGTGGGTGGGGGGAGATGGATGGTGCTCAGCGCGGGGTGGAGCCATCAGCCACAGAGTCTCTCTCTCCCCCCCCCCCACATAGCTTTTTTAGTGTGGAAAATCTCTAAAATATTGCTTGAATTAGAACACCCATCAGCACCGCATTGGTGGGGAGATGGACGGACTGGATGCCCGCTGTGCGCGAAACTCAGGGGGCAGCTTTGTAAAAAATGAAAAAGGGAAATCCGACGCCCCGTGTTATTATTACATGTGAAAATGATGAAGGCCCTCACATGTGGCGAGGACCGACGGATGCCGGCGAGGAGCCGGAATACGATGCGGGCACATAGACCGTGCGCATTGGAGCCGGATAGCCGCCGCGCTCGGTTGGAAGTCAACCACTTGTGTCATCTGTTGTTACTTTGATAATGCGTAGAATAATAGCATTAGTACTGTATGACACTGATCAAGAGAAATGAACGCAGTTTTGCGAGAGGAGCGAATTGGAACCACATGCTGCTGGAACCCGATACACTGTACATGTCCCGTCCCCGACTCTGCCAGACGATCCCAAAGCATAACCTCTTCCAGACTAACTGCAGCTATCAGTGAGGAGGAGAGCTGAGAACCTTCCACAAACCACCGTGATGAAGTGTCCTATCGCTCGGTTGTCTCCTAAAATCTCGGGCCCCTGCTCCACTTATAGACAGCCGTGAAACACAGACGGGGCATCTTATCTGTACAGTGTGTGTGTGTGTGTGTGTGTGTGTGTGTGTGTGTGTGTGTGTGTGTTGGTGATGTGTGGAAGTGTTTCTCACATTATTGCATGTCAGTCTCTTCACATTTAGATAGTGTTTCAGTCAAACAATGACACAGTCTGAATCGGTTTGAGATGAACACATCCATCAAGTGTCATTTTAATGTGGGAATGACTTAATGGAACTCTCCGAGCAACCAGAGACCACGTTGGGTGACTCGAGAGTTAAGTTGAAGGTGGATGTGTCACTTGGATATGCCCTTTCACAACAAAAGGGCATATTCAAGTTATTTTAAATCTGTTATATAACCAAGGCCTACAGTTCCTGGCCAAGTCACAATGAGTCTCACATTCACACAACGCAGAACAGCAACATGCTTTGTATGCTAGAAAATACAACGCACATTTCTGGTAGCATCTATTGACAGCTAATATATATATATATATATATATATATATATATATATATATATATATATATATATATATATATATATATATATATATATATATACATATTTATATCCTAGGTAACTGGAAATAATACAATTAAATAGTATTGCCTCACTGCAAATTATAATAATTTCTGAACTGAAACTGAAAATAAAACTACATTTATTAGTGAGTTGACAGTAGAGAGGCTACAGGAAATGTTGGGAGAGAACAGGTGACTCAAACACGCCTTAAATCATTACGCCACCAAGGGAATTGAATAGATATATAAATACAGTTTCATAACTGTGTCAGTTAAATGAAATAATATAAAAAGAAACGTTTTTTTCTCCATGACTGCACAAACCTCTGGGTATAGTGAGGGAAGCGAATATGGAAATACCCTCAAATTGCATTCTTTCTAATAGCCAGCAGGGGGCGACTCCTCTGGTTTTAAAAAAAAAGAAAGTATGTACCTATAGAGGTCTATGAGAAAATGCCCTAACTTCTCACTGTATTTATCAGTCGAAAAATGAGAATTATTAACATTTTGGTCGACTAAAATCATTAACTCCTCCCCCCCTCTCTGGTTCCAACAAAACAAGATGGCCACGGCAAAAATGCAGAACCCATGGCTTCAAATCCGTAGTCCACAAACCAACGGGTGGCGCCATGGTAACTACATCCATGGTATCCAGTCAATATTCATAAATTACGCATCAGTTGACAGTCGGTGCTGTATGTGCATTGTTTATGACCTCTGTCAGCTGAATAGTTTGTGGTATTGTTGACAGCTCATCGCACTTTAACCTTTTCGAGCTCTTGGTCGTCACTGTAATTATCCCCGACTGGACATATTCATCATGGGGAGGAAATGTATTGTACGTACGCCTAGATAAACTGTATACGACTGTAAAAAAAAAAAAATGATAGATTGACGGATGAGGGCGTCTGGACTAATAATGCACACGCTTGTCTCGGGTCCAGCTGCTCGGAGCCGGTTTACAGAGAGCAACTGGCCCCGGCGGTGTGTGAAGTGAACACACACTCACTGTAAAGGACCCTCATCATCCTGTCACAATGTGTTGCTTGCAAAGTAGGCGAGGATCCCGCTCGCAAATCCACACAAACACACATACGTAAGCACACATGCTCGCACACACTCTATAATCCTCTCATCCACCCTTGTCTTTTACACTCCCCCCCCCCCCTTTTTTTTTTTTTCTGCTGCTGGCGACATCGCCAGTGAGGCACGGACGCTCGTAAATTCCCCGCCTTGATTTTATTAACCTTTACGGTGACCCGGCACTTCTCCGCTCGGCGTTCTAGCACCCACTCAGTCACAGACGAGGCCCGGCTCGCCTCGGCAGCAGAGAAGAGGAGCCGCGGCGCTCCCGCAGCTCATCGCTCAGGCTTCCTGGCTCGGCGGGGGACGCCGCCGAGCCAACACACCTCTGTGTTACGGAGGCCGCTCCTGGACGAAATAATAGGTGTTTAAATTGGGACTTTATGTACGTCATAACACTTAAAAGTCTGCGTAACACTGGAGTCCAGAAAATGACTCCCTGGAAAAAAACTGTTCAGGATTCAATCTATCGAAAGTACAGAAGGATTCAGTCTGTTGACGTGACAGTCGAGAACTTCACTTTATTGTGCTATTAATCATTTTTAAAAGCGCTACTTACTTTGCTTTCCAAAGTGTTTTATTCTTTATTATGGAAAAAAAAGTTCTGTCTATTTGCAATGATTATATACACTCCTGAATATGGATTACTGCATCCGTATGGTGTCGAGGAAAGTATGTAAACACTGATATATGTGTGTTAGCTGTATGAGACAAAAGTACAATGACTACAGTAAAGAAGAAAGAAAGAAAAACAGTAACCGTCTAAGTTTATATTACAGTTTATATTACAAGCCAATAGTTCATTTTCTTGCAATCATTGCAACGTGTACATTTGTTGTTGTTCTCTCGCTCTTCCAATAAGCACACTCAAAGAAATAACTTGTAGGATTTACTTAATAAAATCCTCGTAAATTTGCACTAACATTAACTAAGTAACTTTACTGTTGAATTATTGAGTAAATTATACTAGCCAGTGTTAAGTATAACTTACTTAATTCTAGACTAAACAACTGAAAATACTGAGTAACTGTTACTTAATTATGCTTGAACATAACTAATATTTATTTAGCTAATTAACTAAAGTCTACTTAACGTTTTCACAAACTTCAAATTTCAATGTTATGAAATTATTAGGTAACATCTATATGGAGAACAGTGTGTCGCCTTTAGAGGCTAAAACTGTCTATTTATTTTCCCGTTGATCACGCACAAGTGACGCATGGATATTAGCACTCTAATTTATCTCTGTAATGGTCATTAGACTGAAGGCAAATGGTTGTCTGTGTGTGTAACGTACACATCTCTCCATGTGTTTAGATCATCTGTCTCCGGAGGTCAGCTAGGTGGCAATTTGTTTGGCGTGACGCTGAGGTATGTTGTCTGGTGTCGTCTGTTGTCTGTGTCTCGAGAATGTGATGTGCAATGTATACACACGTGCACAAAAATAAATAAATCATATGGGTATGATTTAAACCGTATGAATATGATTGAAGAAACCCAAAACCCAAAGTAAAATTTGAATTCAAGGGATCATAATAAAAACAATTATTACTTTTTTTTTGCTCTGGAGCTACTGGTTATTGATTGATAGCCATAGCAAAGAAGGAACTGTATGAATGTGACCGGTGGCTTTGTTACCAGGCAGAAAATATGAGGAGAAACTCTATATTAAATTACATTACATGTCATTTAGCAGACACTTTTATACAAACCGACTTACAATAAGTGCATCAAACTAAGAACAACGAGAATACAGAATACAGTAACATTTCCTCAACATAGTCAAACAACAAAAGTAACATAATACGAGCTATTTAAGTGCCACTGAAGTGCTAATCTGTGTTTTAATCCAGATATAGTCGGAAAAGATGTGTTTTTAGTTTCCGGCGGAAACATCCAGTTTACTCGAACCAAATGCTATAAATAAATCTTTCCAAAATATTTTTTCTTTCTTTCTTTCTTACTGGAAAATATTAATCCTACATTCAAATGATGGTGACTGCCGTGGCCTACAATACCTCTATCCACCTTTCCAAATATGTCTGTTAATATAAAGAAGTTATTATAGCTGTATACTGTGTTACATCTTTTGGTTTAGATTCTTTTCGTTGGAGAAGAAAAACTCAGCTCTTTGATTTCAGTGAAGAAGAAAGACCCCAGTGGGTTCCACCTGCACTCCCAGTCCAAACACTGCTCCCGTGATTGGCCTGAGACCAGCGGTGCCAGTGTTTGGTTTGTCCCTTCTGGGCTCCTGTAGAAACACAGAGGTGCATCACAGCGGACCCTGAAAAGGACTCGCTCCTTATATAGATATGAACTTCTTTTTTTGCGAAAACACAATGATTCTTAGTATTAGGTTTTAATACCTAAATGAAAACATAGTTTTGAATACTATGTATACTTCATTTATACAGATGTATCAAAAGAAATGCTACACATTCAAAATTTAACAAAAAATATTACCATCACAATAGCACCCCAACAATTTTAAATGTATGCATTATTCAATTCAATTCAGTTTTCAATACAATTTATTAACATATACCACAAATTTGTCAAACAATTGCTTCACAAAAACCTACACACTCCCCAACATGACAAAAAAAAAAAAAACAAAATAACCAAGGGGGGAAAAAAAGGAAGACCTTCAAAAAAAAAAAACAAATAGAGGAGGAGAGCAAGAGGAAGGGAGGATCCAGGATGTAATGTGTACAGGAGGAAATGATGAGGATAAGAATACATTCAATTAAAAATACATTCAAACGATGGAACAGATGGAGACTTATCAATAGTTTCATATTTATATCCCAGCAGGGCAGTGGGAGAGGGCTCCCAAGTGGAGGAAGTGGAGGGAGGCACAGCAGCACACAGGACATCACGATCCCAGATCCATGATCCGAGGTCCATCAGCCATCAGGATGGAGGATCGATATCTATGGGGATCCAGGATGTGAAGTGAGAAGGTGAAGTCAGAGAAAGGGGGATGAGAGTTAGTTAGTCATGTGTGAGAGAGAGAGAGGAGAGAGAAAAAGAAAAAAAGAGGAGAAAAGTCAAAAGAGGACCAGCCCCCCCAGCAGCTAAAAGCAGCAGCTAGCATATCCCTGGGCCAGCAGCCAGGGGCTGATATTCAAGGGGACTATAAGCTCTCTGTCAAGAGGAAGGTCTAAGTCTGTCTCTGACTGTGTCTGAAGCCTCTGCTGCTGCCGGACTGCTGTGAAAGGTGGAAGCTGAAAAAGAGCTGAATAACTAAAGGCTTTTAAGGCTCTTTATTTACATTTCTCTCTCGGAACTCGGAACTTACCCCGCATTTTATCTAGCTAGTCAGCTCTCTCTGATATGAGCGTCTCAAGCTAATTAAGATGGTGCATCATAAATTAGGCTAATTAAAAGTTTGTAAGTTAAGAGAAAAATTTTTAAATGATAGAATTTTAAGCAAGGAGCCAGTGCAGAGCAGCTAGTGCAGAAGCAAGTTTCTCTTTTTTTTAGTTTTTTTTGAGTGAACGAGCTGCAGCATTCTGAATCTAGTGGGGAGAGAGTAGAGATTGCTTAGTGCAGCCTGATAATAGATAGTAAGGAGTTGCAGTAATCCGATCAGCGTGAATCAATTTCTTCTCTCCTTTTTTTTGAGATTAAGATTGATTGATTTTGATGAAGATGTAGATGGAAGAATGCAGTCCTTGCTTGCTTTTTGTGGGAGAGAAAGGACAAGTCGGAGTTAAGAGACGAGACTTTGATGAAGATACTTTGGTGTGGTGTTGGATGCCATAAGAAACTAGATCATCACCATCACCACAATCTTGATCTCAGAGGTGCTCAGGGCGAGTAGGGAGGTTTCGGTTGTGTCTTTTAAGTTCAAGTTGTTTTAACATCAAGAAGTTGCGGTTTTTTTATGTTTTTGCTTTTTTTAAGTTGTGGTTGTTTATTTCTGGTTTATCTGATAGATCGATAGATATCATTGTATCATCTACATAACAAATATTTAATAGAAATAAATTATTTGATAAGGAATTGCATATAAAGTAAATAAGTAAATAAATATAGAATGGTCGCACAAGGAACTGTGGAACTCCATTAACGTTGGTGTTGGTGGTCATTGAGGCCGTTTACATACAAAAACAAATATGAGATCGATCTGATAAATTAAGATTAAACCAGATGAAATACCATGCGACAAATCTCCAATCTCTGTAATCTCTGTAATAGTAATATGATGTTATGCATGGAATGGTGCAATGAATGCAGCTAAAAAGAGTACAGAAGTAGTTTAGAAGCTGCCATTAATTCTGCATTAAAGAGGTCATTCTCAATCTTCACAAGTGCTGTCTCTGTGCTGTGGTGTTTCCTAAACTCTGAAACTAAACTCTTCAAATAAACTATTCTGATGTAAGAACACACAACTGATTTCTGACCACTTTCTCAAAGGATCTAGAGAGGAAGGAGAGGTTAGAGTAGAGTCTGTTAGCCAAAAAAACTGGATCCAGAGTGGGTGAGTTTCAGGAGGGAGATTTTTTTTTAATACTACTAGAAGGCCTGTTGTGGCTGTTAACAATTACACACACACATTAATAATATCAAAAAAGGCAAAAAATTAAAAAAAAAAAAAAGCAGCCTAGTCGATAGTCAAGAGACAGGTAGACGTGTTAGAAGCGTGTTAGAATAAAAACATTATAATTGGTCACGGGAGAAAAGCCAAAAAAAATATATATATATATATACCAGGACAGGGGGGGGTTTCCACCACCATTCCAGACAGATTACTGGTTGGTAGCAAGAGATTATTAATCTTGTCCCTAATAGTTAAAATCTTCTCATTGAAGAAGTTCATAAAGTCATTACTACTGAGGTCTATAGGAATACTGGGCTCCACAGAGCTGTGACTCTCTGTTATGAATGATAATATACTGTATTATTGTAATTATTGCTGTAAGCATCACTTTAATGTTGCAGCTTGTAATGGTGGGGCTAATTCCAGCTACTGGATACTGTTGCGTAGATTAACATAAATCAGACTTTTATTTTGAAAGGATAAAAAGAAGCGCCCATTTGTTATATGTTAAAATGCGATCTTTATGGTTATACGGCTACAGATCTCACGGACAGATTAATAACAACATAAAATAATAAGTTGTCGCCAAAATGTTGCATTTATAATCTAAGTATGAAAATACTTTTAAAAAGTAAATCCTGAAAGTAAAGCTCTTGAACAATGCAGTGAGGTCACAGACTTAAGGAACAGTCGGGTTGCATTCAAACTGATCCGGGACCTGCCGAGTGATACGGAGGCCCGCTTGTTCCTCTTTCACATCGCATTAGTGCGCCACTCACACCACATCCGCTCCCTGGCCGCGGGACTTCCAATCCAATTAAAACCCGCTATAGGTAGGCGTCCGGAAACGGATGACCTCTTTTTGTGTGCGACACAATCAAAAGGCCCCACCTGCCCCCCCGATCCTCTCACAGATATCCGCATCAGTTCCGGGTCCCGGTGCCACGAAGAGAAAAACCCCCGTTTGTTTGTCGTAGACTTCCCCGTACGGCCGCGCACGCCTTGTTTTAATTCCACCGCCGATGACTTTAAAGAAGAGACCAGATTGAGTCGTTATATGAGTCTGCGCTCTGTGAGCTGGAGGATTTACTTTTTTGGAGGGTTTTGTTAACTTCTCGGCGCCATGGCGACGGGGTCGCGACCACCCGACGGCGTCGCAGCGCCAGTCTTTTTGTCAGCTCGGCTCCCGATGGCCTGTTTTTTTTTATGAGGTTCACATGGAGGTGTTGCCCCCCCCCCCCAAGCCGTGTTGGCCCTTGTGCCTTTTTGCCATGGCGCTAATCCACCAGCGGTCGCTTCCCGCTGAGCAACAAGTCAGAGATTTAGTGACTCGGCTGTTTGCAGGAAGGGTTTCGGGGTCCTAGCCGCGGTAATTGGTTCATCCTGCCTCCCATCACTCACCCAGTTAAAGTCTTTCATTGGCCAGGCTTGCCAAGCAGTAGACAGAGCAAGGGATTATGGGGGATGAGAAAGGCAGTCTGAGTACAGCTGATAGAATACAAGAAGAAGAAGAAGAAGAAGAAGAAGAAGAAGAAGAAGAAGAAGAAGAAGAAGAAGAAGAAGAAGAAGAAGAAGAAGAAGAAGAAGAAGAAGAAGAAGAACTTCTGGCTGAAGTCGGCTGGTGTGAAGATCGCACACGTTTTCACGTTTATTATCAGATTATAACAAAGTCAGACTCGCCTCACTTTGGTTTTTTGTCTGAAACATGCAAAACATTGGATATTAGCCCGGCTGCAATTCATGATTATTTACTTATTACTGATTCATCTGCAGATTATTTTCTCAGTTATTCAATTAATCAGTTAATCCCTCACGACTGAAGCCCGAGGCGGCGTCACCAGATTGCTTATCCGATCCAAAAAACTAAATTTAGCGTGTTTCCTGTCAGCTGTGGATATTAGTCATCACAGTGTTCATTTAAATGGCTTCTAGTGTTGTTCTTATTTGCATTATCAGCTGTTACTGAGATGAGATGTGCAGTTCATAGGTTTAAGAAAACAGCAAAGCTAGAAGGGGTTTAACGTATTATTTTTTATCAAAAATGTCTCTAATCTGAAAAACTGTGAAACGATTTCTCACTTAAAAACTGCGATTTTAGAATTTACATAAAAATGTGCTCAAATCTTTTCATATTCAACAAATTCATCAGGTTTACAAACATATTTGAGGGGAAACAACTAGAGATGCTTGTTTACATGTGTGATGTGAACATGGCCATAATGCCAACGTGCCTTGATAATAATACAACATATACACTACC
The DNA here is from genome assembly GCA_036178185.1 of Liparis tanakae. Taxonomy (NCBI): domain Eukaryota; kingdom Metazoa; phylum Chordata; class Actinopteri; order Perciformes; family Liparidae; genus Liparis; species Liparis tanakae. The sequence goes on from CM070095.1 coordinate 6,284,349, forward strand.
GTTCAAAAGTTTGGGGTCACCCACCCGGACAATGTGGTGTTTTCCATGAAAACTCACATTTATTTATCAAATGAAATGCAAAATGAATATGAAAATATATTCAAGACATTGACAAGGTTAGACATAATCATTTTAATTTGAAATATAAATTTTGTTCTTCAAACTTGTGGCTCAAAGGAAGGCCAGTTTGATATCTTCTCTCACCAGCATAACTGTTTTCAGCTGCGCTAACCGTAAAACTGGTTTTCAAGGGTTTTCTACCCCTCCGTTAGTCTTCTAAGGCGATAACTCAATGTGGAACACTGGAGATGGACCTCTGTAGAGACTTCATTAAAAAACAGATGTTTCTTCCTAGAATAATCATTTACCACATTAACTATGTATAGAGTGTATTTCTCATTAATTCAATGTTATCTTTATTAAAAGAAAAAGTGCTTTTCTTTGGAAGATATGGGCATTTCTATGTGACCCCAAACTTTTGAACGGTAGTGTCTTTAATGTAGTAAAAAAGAAAGAAACAAGAATAGCAGAACGGGGCTTTCAGCTTCTGTAGCGACCGCCATGGTCGACAAATTGATCAACACTTTAGTAGAAAGTAAGGTGCAGGGATGAGGGGGAAAAAAAGGGAAACGTGTCATAAATCAAGGCCTCCGTGACAGTCGAAGTCACTGGGTATCTGCGCCGCGGCTTTAAATCTGCCAGCCTGGAGCCTGGAAGAGAAACACCCGCGCGGGTCCGTCTTCCTACGGACACATTTGCTTTTTCTTTTTCCGCGTCTCGAGCTCCTTTTACAACTGATAAGACGGCCGCATTCCTGGTGAGCCCGCGGCTCGGCCCCCGAGGACGACCCCACTTGACAGTGTCCAGTCGCGAGAGGCTCCAGTGCCCCCGACACAACCACCCCCACCCCCCCACCCACCCACCCCCTCCCCCCCAAACACTCACCCCTCACTGAAGAGTGCAGAGATAAAGAACAGAGGGCAGGGTGTTCACTGACTGTACTCCACACTGGCGGCCTCTGATAACTGCATTTTTTTTGTTTTTTGTTGAAAGGTACCTTTGAGTAATGTGTGACACTTTGTGTGGATTAGGTTTGGTGTGCGTACGAAAAAGAGCTGCGTCAACGACATCTGAAATGATTGTCTGTGTTTTGTTCCCGGAGAAAAAAAAGCTTGATAACGCAAAAAACTTTTTTGTGGAGTCTGTCAAAAACACGGATGGATCTTCTCCGGATTTGTCGAGAGCAAACGGCGTGCGCTGGAATTCTATTTCCGGAAACCCGGCCACGTGACATTTGACACGTGTCGGGACTTTTAGCCGTTTACCCACAGATCAAAAAAAACAAGAACAAGATAAGTCGATTGATAGGTCGGTTCAGCAACATTTCAGTCTGTGAGGAGCGTTCAATTCAATTCAATTCAGTTTATTTGTATAGCCCAGTTTCACAAATTACAAATTTGTCTCGGAGTGCTTTACAATCTGTACACATAGACATCCCTGTCCCAAAACCTCACATCGGACCAGGAAAAACTCCCAAATAACCCTTCAGGGGGGGAAAAGGGAAGAAACCTTCAGGAGAGCAACAGCGTTGTCATTAAAGACCAAGCCACTCCGTCACATGTCACCGGACATGCACATCCAGTTATGTAGACACGAAATCTCACTAACTATTCCCCTTGTATGTATGTATTTATGTACGTACGTATATATATATATATATATATATATATATATATATATATATATATATATATGTGTGTGTATGTATATGTGTATGTATGTATATGTGTGTATATATATATATATATATATATATATATATATATATATATATATATATATATTTTTTTTTTTTTTTTTTATTACTTTCTCTTTTCTTTTGGTCCTCTTTTATTTTGTCTCTCACAAGTCACATTTAAGGAACGTTAGAGCATTCCATTTGTCGGTTAATATATGTATCTATTTGTGCATTTGCATATCTGGCATCTTCTATTGTTATTGTTTGGTTCTCTGTTGAGGAACAGTCAGTAACACTTAACAAAGAAATGCTAGTGATATTGATATCTCTATGCCTATACGTTATTTTGTTGTGCCTTTTTTTTCTGTCTTGTTTTTGTTTGTGCATTGTGGAAAAGACAACAATAAAAATATTTTATCAAAAAGAAATACAAAATATTCCCCTTGCTCCGGCCGATGTGTTTCCCGTGTGTCGGCCTGCTGGAGACGAGTCCTGTCAAACGTCCCAATGTGAAGACAGCTGCTGATAATCCTCCCTCTGTGGCCCGAATCGGAGGATTCCTGGTGACAGGTTTTCATCAACCTCCAACTCCCCGTCGAGGCCGACAAAGTATTACACACACCAGGTTTTACCGCAAACTCACATTACAAGGGTCACGGTTTTTTATTTGCCATTTGTTCCTAGACCAACAGTCCAGACCCATTGGAGTTGTTTTGCAGGGCTCTCCGAGGCAACAGAGATGCAACCACTATAATAAGAATAAGAAAAATATTTAAAAACACTGTACATACATAAGGTGGTAGAATATACAGTATTAAATACAGTTTAAAAAAAACAGTTTATCAATATAAAAAAAGGAGGGCAGAGGTTAATAAATATATAAATAGGCTAGTGCTGAGTGCTGAAAAGAAAGAGGGGAAAGGGGATGGTTATATGGGGAAATTGCACATTTTGAGAGGTGGGGGAAGGTTATGTGGGGATATTGCACGGATTGGAATATTGCACATGTTCACAGATAGTACACATTACTGTTAAACGTCTGTAGCTGCCTCGATTGTTTTGGAGTCTCTTAATCTTTTACAAAAATCCATTGCAAAGAGTGAAGAACAAATATATGAATACATAAACTATAACCGAAGATGTGGGAGTTTTTCCCAGTTAAAATACATGAATTCTGGTCAAACTATAAGGAAATAATGAATACAAACGCGTCTTTTTAAAGGCTTTTAATGCTTCTTTCAGTGCTTTATGAAGATGTTTTTGAACATTTTTATTGGAAATTGCAGCACTGTTTCGAAAAAGGTTGTTCATGGTCGCCACGACGGATTAAATATTTTCTCAATTGGGAAAAAGAAAGTCACTGGTGAGACTTTAACCTCACTCCATGGTGCATATCCATAAGACCACAGCAATGTTGAGCGAGGAAAATACGTTTATCTTTATATATTTGTAGATTTTAGTGAGAGCAGGAAAATGAATTGGAGCGATGGGAACTGCTGGGATGAGAGTGTGTGTGTGTGTGTGTGTGTGTGTGTGTGTGTGTGTGCCTTATCCTTCCTTTTGGGCAACAACACAGCAGAACTTGAGATGAAAACAAGAGCATCTTTGGAACAGTAACAACAGAAACGCTCCAGCCACGAGTCCAGTTGGCCATCGCATCATTTTCAGGTTAACAGAGAAGAGAAATCAAGTGCCTTAGTCCCGTTGTAAACCCCAGATTAACATGGTCTTATTCAGCATGAATTGGCTTACACCAGCTGAGGCGGCGGAGCTGAGAGTGACTTAGTGAGGCTTACGCTAGCTCGTTCAGTGTCTGGGACGGGATGGAAGGACTCCGGTGGGAAGAGAGGGAACAGCAGAACAATGTTTAAGCCGGCCATTTCAGGAAGCCGCGGGATCAAAGAAATTAAGAGTCTCAATTCCTTCATTTATACAATCTGAGGAACATGTTCGTACCTCCCCCTTGAAAAGATGTAGACGTCCAACGTGAAAACCAATGAGGATATGTTGTTGTTTTTTGAGGACAGGAAAATAGGCACGTTTGAGTATATTTTCGTTCATGTTTTTGTTTAGATGGAAGAAGAACGCGTTTTGTGATTATCAACTCCAGGAGAGTCAAATAACTTTGATTTGGTGTGTTACCCTGAAGGGTTTTCACTCCGCTGACCTCTGCCTGACCCTCAGTTACTGTAGAATGTGCATTGAGGTTCTCAGATTCTTCTTTGGGAATATAGTAAAGCTCCAGAATAAAGAATACAACCACATTTAAAACAACGACAACAACAAAAATGCAACAACTAAAGTGCTGTAGGACTTTAAAAAAAATGTTTACAGAGAGGAAGATTTATGGAAAAGTCATGTATTAAAATGGACCCATTAAGGTCATCGGTGTCCAATTCAACGACCCACTCATCACGGTTCTCTAATTTCTATTTTACAACAGCTCTAAATGGACCGTCATATATCTAATTATTTATTTAACCCTCCTGTTACATTAACATTTACTAACATATTTTACCCTCAGGGTCAATTTGACCCCAGCAATTAAAACCTCCAGAAAATTATTGGAATTAATATTGTTTCCCAAGTTTAAGTGTGAGGTACTTTATGTTTGTTTGTTGACTACCTAAATAGTCCTTTAAATATATAAAAAGTTGATATTTCTTATATGTTTGACAGTGAAAAACAGCCTGGGGTCAAATTGACCCCAAAGAACACCGACGTTAAACATTGAATGGGGTCAAATTGACCCTAAAGGTAACAGGAGGGTTAATTGTGTGTTCAGTGCCTTTAATAAAAATCCGTAACACTTTCAGGACATTCACTTTCTTCGTGGGCTCCTCTGAGAGTTGCACTGCAGAGGCTGGGAAACATTTCTAAATCTGTTATTTCTGTTAACGTCTTCCTGCAGCCAAATTCGACCGAAGCCAAGGGACCGTCACTTTCTCCTCCCCTTGATAAGCGAGGAGCGGTGTTTTTGGGTGCGTACCTGACAGCAGACGGACAGCTCCGGTGGCGGTATCGCACTCTCTTGTCTCTCTTAGGCGCGGATGTCATATTTTTTATCATATTTCTCATTGCATCTTGCCAGCTTTTTTTATTCGGGTCGCTCACCTTTTATGGACAGCGATACATTGTGGACATGTCGGCTCGATAAGGCCGGCTTGTGGCGTAGTGTGTCCGACAGACTGTCGGTGACCCCGCGTGACCTCCGGCTGAACAATGAAGGGTAGATAAGATGGAGAGGGGCCCGCTCTGAACTTCAGCACCACTGAAAAAAACATGTTTAGGTATTTATTATTAGAACAAAGGACTGAATTCAAAGAGAACATTTGGAGTTTTAAGCTTGCGGATGAACCAAACCGGTTACGTTTTTTCAGACTGACGCCGACTGTCGATCAGAGTTGAGGTTCGTCCTGTAGCTGCAAATGGATAGTGTGTGCGATGAAAGTAGCACTTTTATTCAGGGAGGGTTCAAGTGGCCGATGGATGCAACTGTTGTTTCAGCAAGTTTTTGGAAACGATCTCATTTAGTTTTGCTACTTTGTAAACCCACCATTCATAATCTGTTAGCCATCTCAATCCAATAATATCAATTGGCTTCAACAGCTACAGCAGTTGAGTGCAGACATCACCTCCCTCTCAACTCGGTGATTGGCAGCACTGTGCTGACAGATTTTGCACCAAAAGAAAGTATTACGTTACATAAACAACCAACCAACGTCTCCTGATATATTAGTGGTAATCCTTTGCGATCCAACATTGTAAACAATACATTCCCGCTTACTTACGGTATGGGGTACAGCCAAATATATATATATATATATATTTGTAAATATACATATATATATAATACAGTATGTATATATATATACATACACATATATATATAATAAAGTATATGTATATATATATATATATATATATATATATATATATATATATATATATATATATATACATATACTGTATTTGGCTGTACCTTATACCGAAACACTCCAACATTGTAAACAACACATGTAAATATATATATGCATGTGTGTATATATATATATATATATATATGCATGTGTATATATATATATACATATAGCCATTACATCTAAAACTATTTATATATATATAGCCATCATATATATATATGTATGCATATATATGTGATGTTAGATTTGATCCCTACAACATGTGACCACCAGTTACCAAAGTCCAGCATGTCATGCGGTGGCCATCAGCTGATGCCATTGAATTATTAAATAAAGGTTTGAGTTTTTTCTTTTTTGGGGGGGTTAAAAAAGTTTCTTTTGTGGAAGCAGTTCAGTCTCTAGTGGCCTAGCTGACACATCGCAGCTGACCACACGGTCCTACTCCTCTTCAAATCGTCTTATTCATACTCACCTTATTATAGATGACCTAAAGGTCGTTCACGTCTTAACAATAAAGGACGTGAACCAATCTGATCTCCACAGATTTAATGACACAAGTCAATATTTGCACTTAGAATTATTCAGTCTGCCTTTCTTTCCATCCATCAATAAAACTCAGTCTTGCACATATTTTTCTCGTCTCAGCATTCTGTGTTATTACAGAGTGCAAAACTATAACGGTGTTTGTTGGTTTGTTGTCTTTGTTTGTTTTTAGGCTCACATGAATTAAAAACACGGCGGCGTTTCAGAATCCAATCTCGGCCTTAAGGAACAGAAACAACTCTGCATGTATTCAATGCATACCATAACTGCTAAATACGTACATACATAATGATGTATTGCAATGTTCTGTGGACATTTTAAAACAACCGACGCTGAGCATGTGGCGCTTTTCAGGGCTGTGGTCTCCCTCTGCTGGCCACATGTGGTAACTACGACGAGGAAAAGTACCGTCTCGTGCTGTCCGCCATACATCACATAGGAACCTGATGAAACCCCCCCTCGTGTACCTCTGAACAGAGGTCATGACCTTCAGGGACAGAGGCCTGTGCGGCCTGCAGGTGCTCCAAATCCAACATCTGGTTCCATGCCGTGGTTTCAGTCCGAGCTCCTCTCCCCACACGGCTAAGCGCCGCCGTCGCTGATGTTTTTTTTTCACCGCTCCTATACACCCAATGTGGCAAGCAGCCATTTTGTTCATTGGAGATTTGCCTTTTTTTTCTATGCTTCCACTGACTTCAAAGTTTTTTTCCGAGGCGGGCGAGGCCACCAGTGAAGCCTGTGAACGTAGCGCTTCACAACAACTTGTTGAAGGATGGGATTTCTCCTCCTGACTCAGCGAGACACAGTCCGGCGCCACTTTCGAAGCTTGTCAGAGCACGGGGCCCAGAGGCAAAGCTTATTGTCCACAAATTGATCCCACCCCCTTGGTTTTGTTTATTTAAATGAGACTCTTAGACCCCGGGGGTGTTTGTTGAGGAGAAGTCAGAAATGCCAAATATCTCCTTTTTTCAGTCTTCTTCCTCTTTCGTCTTTCCTTTCTTCTTTTCTTTCGTAGCCCTCCAGCTTCTTGAGCCAAAAATCCTTGGTAAACATCCCGGCTCCGCAGCTTTACTTTTCTCTTCAGCGCCTTCCCCCCCCCCCCACACACACACACACAACCCCCTTTTGCACTGGGATCTCTGGTTTCCAGCACAGTATCATTGAACTGCCACTTTCCTCTTATGCATTTATTTTTCCGGCCTTTTTTTCTTTTTTCCCCCTAGATATTTAAATGGTTAAAATCATCACACTTAAATTGTTTTTACATAAAATACATATACATTGCTGCTCATTTTGCTGTAGTTATATCAAGTGAGGCTGTGAACCGCAAGACCACAGGTGTTTCTGTCTAGGTTTGAAAATTCAAGATTTTCATGCATTCATGTCAGATGCGGCCATATGGGTATCACATGGACAAGCGGAAAAATACATTTTCTACCCGCTATGTCATCAGTGTAATCCTAGATTGGCAAACATAATCTTAATGGCCAAATATTGAAATTTTAAAGGGTCTTTGTCATCATATCACTTTTTTTTTTTTTTTCATTTTTAAATTTGTATAAGGTGTGTAGTAAGTTTAGAAAAGATCAAAAAGCAGTATTTATCTATATAACTTAGCCTGTAGGAGTTGTATTATGAAACGGCAGTTGTGATGTTTCATTGTTAAAGAAATATTTTAGGCATTAAAATCTAAAAAGAAGAAGAAAAAAAAAATCGAAAAAGAAAAAATCGAAAATATGTATATAAAAAAAGTAATTATTGGTTATTAAAGGGGAAAACTACCCCGATCAAGGCTGTGCAGTCAAGACACATGAGCTGTGGAGGTTTTGAATCGTTCGTAATAAAAATCAAGCGTCCATTCCCCCCCGCCCCAAAGCATTTCCTCTCGCTGGAATCAGGACACATCTTTGGACGATTCATCAAAAGGGAGCTAACGTCATACAGAGGACTGCAGAAGTCGGTATGCAGACTTCAAACTTCAACTCATAGTAGCTACAAGTCAAGTAAATCATTGGCCCTCGAGTCTGTGTGGGCGGGGCATCTCCCAAACAGGGGAACACAGAGTTCAGCCATAAATTACACTGGTCAAGTTCTTGACGCTTTAATGTGTTTCCGCGCCATGGGAACCGGCCTCGCGGCGCTCGTGCACCGCCGACGTATCGGGCCACGACCCCCGTCCGGAGTGAACGAGGGGTCCCGACTGTCACGCTCCGTCACAGGTGCTTTAGTGCCGTTAACCCCGGAGTGAATCTACACATGGAGGAAGAGTCGGTTCCTCCTTCGTGCCACGAAAAAAATCAAATCCAGCCAAAGGTCACGTCCTCTTCCCTCTGCTCTTTATACAATGAAATACACAAGGAGGTAGGATAATAAAGAAACCTCAGACCCCCTCTGTTATATCAATTCCACCTCCCCTCTCACTCTATTTGCACAAGAGGTGTCAACTAATATAATTAGTGTACAATGTCGTTACTGTGAGGCTGCGGCAGGAAATGTGTCGCCGGCTCGTTCTCCCGCTTCAATAACCCTCATCAGCGCGAGTCCTCACACTTCATCGCCTCGCACTCCAGAACAGTCGTTCTGCGTATTAATTGGAAGGTATAAATTACAAGTAATCACTAGCAGGTTTTTCACTGCCTAGACAATCGGCATCTACTCATCCGGCTTCCTGTTTAAACTATCTGCCGGCGAATCGCAAAGCCCCTGCTGCTTATTTTCCAACGATTAGCTGTACATCAGCATTACCACCTCAAATCCAGCAGTTTCACATCCAGCATTAAATAGGATGAATATTGATCTGCTAAAGAGGATTTATTTATTTCATGCTCTATCCAAAGATCAACTGCTACCAGCTTTGGACGGATCTGCGAAGGTCTTACCGAATAAAGCTACTGCATACATGACTTTGGACTTGACATTTTAGGCCTGGAAGAAGACCAAACAGTAAATTCACTGCAATAATCCCAGATAAATGGGATGATCACTACGAAAGCTTAGATAGTTAAGTGGCCTACACTTAAGTCCAGAAACGATAAAAAACGCGCCTCGTAGGAGAGCCTCCATGTTGGGGGGGGGGCGTGGTCTGTGCGGTCCTGCGGAAGGAGGACGCCCACCGACATCGCCTTTGAAAGTATCTGCAAAGCTTCCACATACCTGTTTTATATCGACGTCCAAATCGCTTGCCTCAAACACTTGATGCAATACACACACACATATATATGTAGGCATATATAGGTGTATATACTGTATATATATATATATATATACAAACTTCATGTCATTAGACACACATGCACATATATATATATATATATATATATATATATATATATATATATATATAAATATATACATATATATATATATATTACAAATGTATATACAAATATATATATATACAAACTTCATGTCATTAGACACACATGCACATATATATATATATATATATATATATAAAATATATATATATATATATATATATATATATATATATATATTACAAATGTATATACAAATATATATATATACAAACTTCATGTCATTAGACACACATGCACATATATATATATATATATATATATATATATATATATATATATATATATATATATATAAATGGTATCAAGCGATTCGGACATCGATTTTAGAAGTCAGATGGGTTTTGAACCCTATAGTAACGTCCTCTTGAGGATGAGAAGACTTTACCTTAGCAAGACAATGTCCCAGCACTCAACCCTCAATGACAAATGATGAATTCTAAATTAATTGGGCCGGGCAAAATACAACAGCCTTCAGCAGTTTTAAACGCAAGATTACATAGGAATTGTACATCCGCCTCCCGTGATCCTCTCGTGAAAACACACCCAAACTCACATCCTTAAACACGCAAACACATCATTTAATCCCTCAGCCCACTGAACGGCACACGCCTGCATCCGGGCCCGGCCTCATCATTTTTTTTTCGTTGGTGCTGGTTAGCAGCAGCAGCAGCGGGGCTCAGCGAGCTGTCAGAAGAAAATAGCTCCTGTGGTGCTCGAGGGGGGGAGGGGGGGGGGGGGGCTCAGCTGTGAGAGAGAGGGAGAGAGAGACAGGCACGAAGAGAGACAGACAGGGAGACGGAAAAGTGGCCATCTGGATAGACAGGCCGCAGGGTGGCAGGTCACACTGGAGGAGTCACAGACGGGATGGAGCTCAGCTGCTCCGTGTCTGTGCTTTCAGCCTTAAAATCTTATAAGACTCCAGTGAAACGGCTGGGGATGGGAACTGATTGAGTTCTGAGAATCAGAATTAAACTGGAAACTGTATAATTTTTGTTTGACTTTGGCTTGTTTGAGCAAACTTACTTTTTCGTGGTGAGGTCATCTTTTTTTTTGGGGGGTTTAGACTATTCAGAATATATCATGTTCAAACTGATTTTTTTATTAATCTAATGGGACCTAATGTAATTTTAAAATAAATTATCTACGACTACATCATGTTTTCGTTTCAAATTCCACTAGTATATAGATGATTTGCTACCCACAACATACTATAATACATTTCTAAATACATGAAATAATTGTTTTAATCCATTATATACTCCCCATTTGCTTTTATAATAAAGGGAAATAAAAATAATTCCATCTGTTGGTCTTTTTATTCTAAAATAGCCATTTTTTTATTTTGCACTCAATACATTTAAGTAGTAGTCCTTCAATATGTTTTAATACATCACAATTCACGGTGTATTTGCAAATGGAGACCTGTCTGAGAATGTGTATAGTGTTGAAGCATGAAGCATGAAGCGGCCAGTAGATGGCATCTGACACCTGCTGGAGACGTGAGGACCAGCCCCCTCTCCTCCTGCCTTACCCTACATATCTACAGTTGGATTCCTAATAACAAACGCATTCCTATAAAAGACTAATATAAAAAATATATAAAAAAAACCACACACTATTGGATCGGTAAGATGACATAAGCCTGTCATATCCACACCAAAATATAATATAATGAAACTTAAAAACACGTGTCAAGAATAAAGATGTGGGAGATTTATCGGTACCGGTTTCGGTTTCACTTCTTTCATGGTGGATGTTAGTTTTGTTTTCATGTGTAAAACCGTTAATTTAAAAGATTTTAAAAGCTTCCACAGACCTTTCACTCTGGTTGAACGTAGCTTTGCAATTTAAACTGAATAAAACGAGTGATTTGTATTCACATTTTGTAGACTTTCTCGATATCTGGACACATTTTAAAGAATCCGGGCTACGTAGAAAGTTCTGCAAAGGAGAAATGACTCCACAAAGTCTTTAAATGTCTGTCTTGAGCTCATCAAATGGAAGCAGGTATTACTGCAGGAGAAAAGACGCTTTAATTGAGATGTATTTGATTGCAGCTTTCCGAATGGCCGCATCTCCCCCTCCTGAACATATGAGGGGCCTGCGTTAGCCGTGCACACCATACCACCTCCTCGACACTGCAGGACATTGTCTTTTTGTCATGCCCCATGTGATCCATCCTTCATACACACCAGGAGAGTGTCAGGGCCTTGTGTGTGTGTGTGTGGGGGGGAGTGTGTGAGAGTGTGAGGAAAACTCACCGTGGCAGTGAGCGTTCGGCTGGCAGAGCGCGAGGATCCACAGCCAGCGGTCGGCAGATCAGTCACACGTCAAAAGAAGCTGAAAAGAAAAGCTCATTCTACTATTTAAGTACGTCGCAATCGGCCATCGAGGAGGTTTGTGTCCATACAGGATGAGTTTGGAGTCTGCGCTATTTAAATGGATTGTTTCACACTTTGATTTGTTTTAGGTGTTCAGATTTTTTTCTCTAAACATGATTTAAAGATGGCAAACTTTGCGAGATGGCAGAAAAAAACACTAGACACACATACGTCGTGAGGTATTTTGTCTCAATACGCTTGGGGGTTCGCCACATCTATCGCGCAACCCCTCTGTCCTCTCTGCCCTGTATGGGATTGAAGCGTGTGAATATCGGTGTTCACAAATGAACACGTTTGAAGAACCGGACTGAAAACGAAGACCACACAAGGAGACAGATGGTCGCGGCTATGCAATCAGCTTAACAACAGGACAACAAAAGAGCAGCCACGCCTTAGATAAAGGTGCTTAACCTCCGAGCGCGCTGAGTGCCCCTCGCTCCATTACCACTTAATAGGCCTAATCAGTTTGGGCCCAGATTAGATTTTTGAATCCATTGCCACCAAAGCACAGCGGCATATTAAATTAGTGACTTCATTAGACGGAGCATGGGTCATGTTGTTTAGTTGGTGTTCCTTGGAATAATAGGTATTATCAGCAGTGGCGTATATATATAAGCACTTAAGCTACATCGCAAGGATGCAACTGTAAGGGTGGATTACGGGTGTGGATGGCAGTAGAGCTCTGGTGAGTTGTTCTGCTTTGGGTTCATACGGCACAGCTTTCTGCAGTATTCCAGAGAAATTAAATAGTCGTAAAAAAAAGAAAACAATATTCTTATTTCTTAATTCATGAGGGTAGATTTATGTTATTGCAGAGATTTAAGGATGGGTTGCAAGCTTATTTTCTTAGCATATACATAATAATTTAAAGAGCAACATGCCTGTTGAATCATTTCTGTGACATAATGGTGTGTGTGTGTGTGTGTGTGTGTCTGTGTGTGTGTCTGTGTGGGTTTGTGTTTGTTTTAATTGTACATTTGCACTTGTGTGTTCTTCTTATTTATATCAGTATTTTTCTTGACTGTTTATCCAAGCACAAGATGAAATGTGGTGTCGCCGTATTCAGCTCCAGACTCCCAGTCAAACCCACTTCAGACCTGACAGATCAAGGCCTAAAACTTCCGACATAATCTGAGCTCAAAATAAATTAAAGTCGGTCGAAGAGGCGCTGCAGACGCAGCTCAACCGACCGGCTGACTGACTTCCAAACGCTGCAGCGGTTGAGCTTTTGGATGCTTGTGTTTCTGCGATCGAGTCATACTTTCCAGTTAAAAAAACCCCAAATGCAGCGCCATCCACCACGCCACACGCAGCATTCGCCCCATCAGATATGCTCACAGCTGGATCACGTGTGTAAATGCAGACATTGTAGCACATTTTGGATGATGAGTTGTTTTAAATGTGTGTTGTATGTTATTCAAACAGCTCACATGGAAAGGATTCAGTTTCGTTCAAAGGTTTGAATCATTATTTATTTATTTTACTAATTAGTGCATTAAAATCGCTGACATTCAGAAGATACATCAGCATCCTCACATTTAAGAATGAAAAATACATTTACAGGTGTTGCTGGATTGAAACGTCTAATTTTAACCTAATAAGCAGACGATTGCTACACTATACACAGTAGCCATCACATATTAAGCTATATATATATATATATATATATATAGCCATCAAATATATATCTAAAACTATATATATAGCCATCATATATATATATATATATATATATATATATATATATATATATATATATATATATATATATATATATATATATATATATATATATATATATATATATATATATATATATATATATATGTTTAACAGTAAGGCAGGCCTAAATAGTTAATTTGCGGAAACCTCCAACAACCATCTGAGAGGCTTCAGGGAGAGGAACACAAAGGAGGAGGCGGATAATCAGACAGACGGGCTTCTACTGACACGGCTGAGCGGTGCATGAATGTTTTCTTGACAAATAAAAACACTGGCGCCGGACCAATTTCAGGCCTCCTGCACCAGTTTGAGGAATCAATACCCGGCAATGGAGCAGGTTGGGGCTGGGATCGATATCTGATGATACAATCATATCTTACTTCTTGACACTGTCTTAGAGGCACACCACACTGGGGAGGACGAGCTGTGGCCGGCTTGACGATAGCAGCCAAGAAAATAAAAGGTTTGATCGTTCGAAGAGACGCTTTATGTTAAAAGTAAAAATGAAACAAAAGTTACTGAAGAACCTCATTTCTGGAGGATTTGGTCTGCAGATTCTTATCGTCATGTTTTTTTTTTAGACTTTTACCCTTCGTAGACCAGCATGAACAGCAATAGTTTTGCAATTCAATTCAAAGGGAGAATATTTAATTTCAATAAAAACAAAGAGACAAAGGAAGGAGAGAAAGCTGCGGTAAACGTCGTCTGGATGTGAAATCTGAGTCAGATCTAGTTTCCATTCTAAAATACATCGTCATGGGAGCTTGTTGCTAATTGCAGTGGCTTTAAAAAAAAAAGAAAGAAAGAAAATGCATTTGGCTAAAATCAACTTTTCTCTTTTCAAAAAGCCTGTCAGGATGTTCTTTCCCCCCCAAAATGTTTATACCTCCTATTTATTTCTCGTCATCTTATTCTCAGCTGGACCGAAACACGGCGGCGCCTTTTTGCGGACAGCCTGCCGCCGCGGCTCGATGACGGATGAACGAAAACGGGGGGGGGGGGGGGTTCAATCTTCGGCCCCGCTGGATGCTTCTGCACATGCGGCGAAAAAAAAGCACTCTCGGTGATGTCAGGGCGGTTTTTCGAAAAACGAGTCGGTGGTCACACGAACGCACGCTCAATCATACATGGACACACTGCTAAGATGAGGAGGAGGGGGAGGGGGGGGGGGGGGGGACACAGCGCAATATGATATCGGATAATAACTGTACGCGGCGAGTGGAGCGACGTCGAACCGCGCGTTTCCCCTCACACCTGCCCTGCCGCTTGCTGATTGCCCCACGCTCTTATAATGAGCGTACATCGGGGGTTGGCTTCAATGGCATTTTGAGGGTTAACGGCGCTTATGTGTGAAGCCTTGAAAACAATAAGCCTCCCATGTGATTTAACAGTATATCCTAGGATTTAAAACTTGGGCTCTTTAAAGTTGTATGTAGAAGCCCTTAAACCTCACCACACCCCAGAGAGGGAAGCTGCTTTCTTTATAGTCTTGCATTGACTTCCATGGACTCCCCCGATCATGAGTCACTCTATGTGCGTTGCCATCACCCTCCACCCCACCATCCCATCTATCCCTCATCTATCCACCCCCCACCCCCCCCAACCCACCAAAAAGCAGAGTGCCTTATAGCTTTCAACGGGCCAACGGGGCTTGGCTTACTACAGTGGCGTAAGCGTAGCCAACGCAAACCAAATTATTGCTGGAAGAAACACAGCAGAAGGCAATTAAATCCCAGTTAGGCTATTATTCCAGTCTTGATTAAGAGGGTCAACGGGGGCAGCCTCCTTCTTTTCATGTCCACACTGTTAATTTATCCTTTTTTTAATTACAATGATGAAAAGCACACAGGTTACATTCTCTTATCATGAGTCGGCAGGCTGCTTAACTGGAAGCAACTAATGAGCTCTGTGTGTGCGTGTGTGTGTGTGTGTGTGTGTGTGTGTGTGTGTGTGCGTGTGTGTGTGCAGGTAAGAGAGAGTGTGCATATGATGACATCACTGGCCAATTCTTACGCCGGCTCTTATAACATCAACAATTAAAATGGCCGCCTGAACGTTTACTGTGAAAAGACGGTCGAGGTACAAATAAAAAAATTGAAGATGAAAATAATCCCATTTGTCCCGGTGGTGTCGGGTGGTCTGGTCCGCTGTGGACTGTGCAGCTAACGCACGTCACGCGCCACACGCCGCGGTTCCATCGCGCTCACGCTGCCTTTTCCTCCGGCCAAGAAGACCCCGCATGGTTTCGATTACCGCGCGTCTTTCAAACTCGGCCTCCCTCTCTCCCGACGTTTGCCAAAACGCTTTCAACTCCCCCACACCGTCTGCGGAGAAGTAAAATGCTCCCGCCGCAGCAGCGTATTTCTTTTTTTCCGATGGGCGATAACCCTGAGAAAAAAACATTTTTCGTGGCACGGGAAAAAAAGGCCCGAGACACGTAATCGACGGCGCTGATCGCTATCAAGCTATCCATGGTATAAGACAAAACCTGGATCGTCACATTGTGAACGTGTTACCAACATGCACCACCATGTGCCCCCCCCCCCCCCCCCCCCCCGCCCCCTCGGCGCTCTTGAACTGTTGACAGTCATACTGGAAAACACACACCGGCACAAACACACACATCCGCAGAGGGGCGGCTGAGCGGGTGATCCGCTGTTTGCTGACCAAATGACTGTCGCCCCGTGTAGGCTGAAGAAGAGGAGGAGGAGGAGGAGGTGGGCAGCGGGGAAGGAGCGTGGCGTGAGTGCATTTTCCCGCCGTTATTTGTCACCGTACAGTTGTCACTCACGGCACAAGTTAGTGTCTGAGGCTAATCGCAGCTAACTCCTCAGAACCTCACCGCAAGCCTCATCCCACCCCTTGCGTCTCGTTTCCCACATTCCTCCTCCCCCATCCGAGCCCACCCTCACCTCCTCAATCCACTCTTGGATCATTTCAATTTGCATCCCAACTGGCCTCGGGATTCCCCAGCCCTGTTAAAAGGCAGGCTATTTGTTGTGCTCCGCGGTTAATGCCGCGCAGAGCTTTAAATACCCATATCAAATCTTGGAGGCTCAACAGATTCAGTTTTGCAAACCTGTATCGAACAGAGGTTCAATCCGTCAGCTTAGAAGTGTACACTCCTTAAGTTGTGTGATAAGGTAAAACCAATCACTGGATTAGGCTCTCTCTGTCAGCGGCGGTGTGTTTTCCGTGCGCGGCGTTGCTTCGCTGGAACAGGATAAGCTGATGGAGTAACATTACAGTGCTTGAGATTTCTTTTTCGATAGGAATATGCTATTAATGGATTCCCGACGCCGGCGCACGATGCTGCTCTCGCCACTGTGGATAATGCATTAGCTGTGAAAAGCAGTCGGTGCATGAGGGAAACCACGAGCGGTCGTCTGTCAAAAAAACAGCACATTTGATTGTTTTCATCATGCAAATTCAGCCCCACTACGGGATGAGACCGACTGAGGTCTTACAGTAGGATCGCGGTGTTTGTTCTGCATTGAGATTCTCGCAGCTTTTGGATTCACAGGGCGTCGATTTCGCACAGCTTTACGGCTGAATTGATAAACTGGAGAAAGGGAGAGACTGTGGAGAGAGTCTGCCTCGCCTCGCGGTCACTCTGCCTTGTTCCATCTGGTTTCGGTGGAGATGTGGGAGGTTTTGGTACACGCCGAGCTCGAGTGAAAATTTATGGCAGGTACATAAATAATCACTCGGCTCTATATAAATATAGGCTACGACTACTGCTTTTGGTCAGAGTGTTGCGAGACGGTCTTGGATGACATTCGAGAGGAACGCCGAGCCCATCCGCAAAAACTGCAAAAGTGCAACCCGAACGTCCTCTCCCTTTCCTCTCGCGTATAAAGCTGGGTTTCCACGTTGTCGTGCCAACAAGTGTTCCCTGCAAGCTCCCAAAGTCTGACATTTTATGCTCGGTCGAATTCACACTCTCGAGCCTCGAGGCATCGTTTTTTGCGGACGGCTATCCGATCCAACTGTCATTTTCTTTTCTCTTTTTCTCCCCCCCAGTTGGTTTTTGCGTGAATGCAAAGAGATCAGTGCGGTGATTGGTGTTGAAAACCCTGCGAGAGCTTTTGACGACTCAAGTGAGAAAACTCAAGGCCGCTTATGTGAGTTCTTCTGGGCCGCGGAGTGCCAGATCACAGCGGAGTTTGACCGCAAATTTGCATGCAGTTGTCTTCAAACGTCAGCGTGTAATGCACACTTACTGGACTCACGGGAATACACTTTTCCTTCTTTCCTTTTTTCCGATGGGGAAAGACAGACACATAGTTGACTGTTTGAAGTGGGAGTTTAGATCATTTTTATCGCAAATGAGACTTTCTTATCTCTGTGACTGACAGTACAAGGTACTTGTGCCAAATTAGTAAGTGTGTGTGTGTGTGTGTGTGTGTGTGTGTGTGTGTGTGTGTGTGTGTGTGTGTGTCGTGTGTGTGCGTGAGAGAGAGAGATACCCTGTCAAAGCAGTATTTATCTAGACCATGTGTTTCTTATAAAATCCATTCAGTTTGTTCAAGAAATGACGTAATAAAATGTAAAAACTGTTGGGCAAACCGTACTGTAAATATAGCAACACTGCAACGATTATTGGAAGTAGTCATCTAGCCAGGACAAACTACAATATATTTAATTTTTATAATTAACGTTTTGGGAAGTTTGAGGAGCCTGATCTTAATAGGTAATACACTGTTGACATAAAATGTCATACGGATGTGTTTCCAATTAATCTAAAATAAAGCTTGTAACACTTTGCACACATAAACCTTATTTAATTATAGTTTTTGCACAATGTTAAAAGAGAAAAAAAAACACATCATGCAATGAAAAACTGTTAATACATTATAAATGATCCCACGGTCGTGAAAATAAATAAACATTAGAATTGAAGACCTTTTTGTTGGATTTATTTTGTCTTAACACAACAAATTATGTCAGTTTTAAACAGAATAATAGCCTCAGTTGCAGCACATTCCTCAACTGTACAACATAATGGGATAAAAGTGTGTTCAATTGTTAAATCCTGACGTATCTAAGGATGACATTCGGATATAAGGACGAGTCCCAGCTGGAAGTTGCTGCCCATCTCCTCCTCTAAAGTCTCCATGTAGCAGCTGGTGGTCTAAGTCATCCCTCCCTCCAACCGGTCCACCCAGCATGCTGCCTCAGGTTAAATGGACACAGAAACTGAAAGAAGAGTGTCCATTCCTGGCCATTAGCTGGTTGCTATGCTAATCCGGGGATTACATGAAATACATTTACCCCACTTAAGGTTTCCCAGAATTCACAGACTAGTAACACGCTCCCAGAGAATCTATATCCCACAGGTATGCATTAATCTTTGATGAAGGGGTCTGATGTCCAGTCATCACATCGTATTTTGGATTACATTCACTAACAACAAGATGTATTTATGTTTGTCTGTCTGAAATAACTAAAGCATGGTTTGGGAAAGACTGTGGCTGCCACAAATAAACGTTGGTTAAATTATATTTAAGGTTACACAACATGAACAACTATCTAATGCACTCAAAATGATGCATCACTGTAATTAATAAAAAGGATGTTTACGACGAGCAGAGTTCTGTAAATTAACGACAAAAAATAAGCCAAAAGAAAAAGGAAAGAAACTAGATACAGGCGATAACACATTGGTCACAATTCAATGATTCAACTGCCAAAACCCCAAAAAGATGAAGGCGTTTCATGAAGCCCACGGTGGTAGAATGTTGCACGATGAACACACTGCATCTAATTAATGTCATACAGCATTACTCAAGTATCAGTTTAGTTTAGGATGTTTTACCCAGAGGTGCATGCAACAACAACAAAAAAAAAATCATCAGCCAACACAACAAAGGCTTGAGTCACCACAATGACATTGCTCCCTCCTAAGGCCTGTTATCATGTGCTTGCAAAGCGATGTTTTTACCTAGAATACAACAATGGAACAGGCCGTCCCACGGAGAGACGCCGCACCCTTGAGCCACTCAAACACCTGGTGATGCTCCTCAAACAGTAGGGGAAGGCAGGTTGATACTAAACCCAACAAGTGTGGCTCCAGGCTCAGGATGAGCCGCTGTGCAGAGATAAGATGTCTGGTTCAGCTATTGCTCCGGGGTACATTTTCTCAATTTTTGCCAGCCAGTGTCATTTTAGGGCAAAGACCTGAACAAATGAGACCACAAGTTCTGTTGAAACCAAACCACTGCCATGAAATATGAATATCTTTTGGAGAAAGTCATGATTTTCATAGAAAACATGGTGGTCATGGACCCATGTGGGGAGATGGTCTTCTATTGATCTGCTGACCCCACCACCGTTCAGTCCAGCTAAGAGCTAATGTTGACCCAGGACTAAAGATCTATATGGACAGTGCTTCGGTCAGTGTAGCATAAAGGATGGGTAAGCAAAATCCAAACATTTGCTTTTGGGTTTCACATGCAAAGAATAACTCTAAACTTGCCGATAGATGGTAAGCGCAATATGCGATGTTTACTGTCTACCTAAGGCGCGGTCGGTGTTTTTAGAATCACAATCCTCCAAATAAACACTCGGTGCAGAAGCCACAGTAACAAACACACCGAAGAACAATTATGTCATGCAATCCCGGCAGCGATAGGCGGGTTCAATAGAGGCTTTGAAGTTATAATCACGCAGGTTGTGTGAATGTTTTCTGTGCAGAAAAAAGTCCTGAGGTTCATGTGGAGTGTATACTATTTAATCTTTCACAACTCTACAACAAGTTTCAGCTTGAAAGGTTTTATTGGAAGCCTACTATTGAAATTTAGTCAGATATTTAGCTAGCAGGCAATAATGATCAGCCAGGTTCATTGTTAACATTTGACTAATTATGCACATAGCCTCCAGAATGCACCGTAGCATGATTTATGAACTGAGCTAAGACGCCAACATTATCCAAACTTCTGAAGCAGGATCCAGACCCTCGAGCTGATACATGTATCTTCTGGAAGTCAAACTATTATTCTAATAGCGTTAACGATGGAAGGCTTAGTTAAAACATGATACAAATAACATAAAACATAAAAACATAAAACATCTTTTATAAAAACTAAACATACAACACACTCCCATGGTGCAGAGCTTGTCTGCTCAGCTTCTTGATCCATCCTGAGACAGGTGTTATATACTCCCTGGTCTGTAAAATACTGAGTTTGACATGAAAAAAAAGTCTGCATAATATTGCCGTTATTAGATTCTGTGAATTTGCATTTGTAAATACCACCATCGATAGCAGCAACACATTAGCAGCAGTGACATGAACGACACATATCCTGGTTGCAAATAGATTTTTGACTTTGTGTGAAAATGTTAGATTTCAGGAGATATTCTACAACCAAGCATAATATTCAAATCTATCCTAAGCCCTTTTCTTAGCAAAAAAAAGTATATCTAATTTAGATCGAGGTGTCGACCTCCGGCTTTGAAAAGTGAAGCCTACGTGTGTCTTAAAACATGCATTCTTTCTAATGGCCAGCAAGGGGCGACTCCTCTGGTTGCAAAAATAAGTCAGATGTATAGAAGTCCATAGAAAAATTGAAATACGTATTTGATCGATTACCTCAGTGAACATTACCAACATGAGTTTATAGTTCAAACCATATCATAATTTATTAAAACATTTTGTTTTACCAAACTGCAAAAGACAATATGACAATGGCCAAAATGCAGAGGATTCAAAATGGCTTCCCACAAACCAATGTGTGACTTTGTGTTGACTGCATAATTTGTTGGTATACAGTCTATGCGTTGATCGGATTTATGTTAATTATGAGAAGATAGTTCCAATATGAGCTTTGCCTCATAACACACACAGTACAGGAAGACGATTACTAGAGAGTATCTTAAAACATCTGAATACAATTCGATGAATGACAGCACATCTGGACTAGAAGTATAAAATCTCGTCCAACTGGCGCTCCAACCAGGTTGACATGAATTCAAAAATAGAGATATGTCTGTGCGAATGTGGATCAAATACCGCAGTCAGTACGGGCCCAGGTGAGCCAACTGTCAGCATGATGAGGTCACTGTGCTCCCTTCTTGTGCTGTGTTATACTTAAGTGTCAACACAGTTCAATCAAAAATAGCTCTGTGGGACTGTCATTGGCATTCTCGACGGCTAAAAGCACGCGGGGAATATATTGTGTGCGTGCGGTCGTGTGCACATACCCGCGCACGCACACGGCTGCCACCGATTATGCACATACATGATCCCCCTGGAAGAAGACAATAATATTGGCATTAAACACCTCAAGATTCTGCCGGTTTTTAATATATCTTAAATTATGTCGGGAAAAACACTGGAACATCACATCAAAGCCACAGTCAGTGTATAATGCTATCTCATAAAGCTAGAGATCTCTCGAACAACATTGACATAGGGAGCAGGCAAACAAATGTCAGTCCCTATAACATATGAAATGCTTAACGTAACCAATTTTCTCCTGTCAATCAACCTGCAAAATAATGACAGCGGGCTGAGAATCAATACGCCACAATTGAATTTTTTCAACACCCAAACGTGTCCCATTCGGCACCATGAAAGACTCTCAATTGTCATGTGTTGCCGGTAGAGTTTAAAGATTTTTTTTATTGCCACCACCGCAGTCTATTAGCAACAACGTCCCTTTTACCAGCAGAAGGATGTGTGTGTGTGTGTGTGTGTGTGTGTGTGTGTGTGATGTGTGTGTGTGTGTGTGGGGAGGGGGGGGGGGGCAGCCTCTTGTGCTTGTTTTGCCAGTGAGGGCCTACGGACAACGCAAGACAAGCATGTGCACTAACTGCGCCTATAGCTCATTAATATGCACACATTGCAACTCACAGTAGCCTATGACGCACATGTGAGGGCTGACGGGAGATTTACAACGTCTTTCATGAAACTCAGCCAGCTTTATTATTTGGTATTATGCTCGTCATAAAAAAAAAAAACTTGATTATTGTATTTTAGGACAAACATGTTCCATACGAGTGCATTTAGTGAAAAAGACAAATGTTGGGAGCACTTTGTCTGGCACATAACATAACCTGCTCTATTTCTAGTTATTTCTTGAATGTTCCCATGACCTCTTCCTGGAATGACACACCAAGATTATCTTTACTGTTAACCGCCACTGTAGCGGAAAATAACAGAGGGTGAAGCTACTGAGCACTGCGGTCTTTGACTATCACCTCATTTACAATACAGTGCCCTCTGCCTCACATAATCAATTAAAAGACGGCGGGGCTGAAGAGGCACCCTACCAGTCACAGAAGTTTACATCAAAAGGAAGAGATGCTTTTGAAGACTTGCCTCATCCTTGAGAGTCTTCTCCGAGAATGCAAGGACAGATTTAGTCACTGATAGATGTGGTTCTGGCCTACTTCAAGGTCTCGCCTAAAACATATCAGATTGCAGCGCTGCATTGTAGTACAGTATTTTACTGCTGGGCTTTCTGTGAAGAAGAAAAAAACACTGACCAGCAAAAGTGTTCCCTTCATGGTACACTGCAGTTATTTGGCATCATTTTGAATTATTTACTTAGTATTTTTGTATGACATAAAATGTGCCACAAAACGACTCCCTGACACATTTTTCCCTGTTAAACTAACACTATAACCTTGTTGCCTGCTAGAAACATACAACAAAGCTTATTGACAGGAGGTTCAATAAAAACAGGATTACACTGAGGAAGATAATGAAAATTGTAACTCTGTCTTCATCCCATCGGACAGCCAATCGGCCCTTTCGCTGTCATCTTTAGCCACGTCTAGGTGAGCCAGCTAAACATCCCACACCAGACGGAAGCCGTCTGACGGAGAGGAAGGGGCTGCCTCAATATATAAGGGTCGTTTAATGGTCTAACAGCTGTGCCGGTAGTATTGATTACCAGGCACCGTGAATGGGCCAAATTTTTTTTTATGTAGTGAGGAATTCTGGGTCTGTATGGCTGGCGCCAAATGGGAACGACCACAGGCCAATCTATGTGGCTCACTGGCAGTTGAGGAGATTTTGATGCGCCCCGTTCACATCCATGTGCCAACAGACGCCATTATTTGATACGCACTCGGCAATAAAATAGTCCGATCTTACTGCAACCAGATATATTGTTAATGGCCAGCGCTTTAAATGTCATCTCTCTGTGTGCTGTTGTCAAAGGACTTTGTTAGAGCAGAGAAATTGATAACTCAATAAAATGTAAGGGAATTGAGACATTAATGTTGTAAATCATACATCTGGGCAGCTGCAAGAGTGAAACTAAATGAAATGATGATTCATGAGTGAACACACTGCAAAAAGATTAGTCCATATTTCCCTGACACTTAGAAGCAGTCCTGGGATCGTAGATATATGCATGGCAGAGTTTATATTCTCCAATTCATCACACCTTTATTTGGCGTTACAATCTCAAAGTTCTCCGGCTTTTTGGATCTCACTGCACAGAGATCCAAACAATCTTGCGAATTCCTGGGAAAGTCTTACAGTAAAATTAAGGTTTGGGAAATCCGATTTCCCTTAGAGGGGCTATTTGAAAGGTAATTTTCACATGATAAGCCTCGATGGCGGACCAAACTGCAGATGGATATTTTTTGCAGTGTACGCAATGGACGATCTTGGTTCCCAGAGAACCTTGCGGTCATCATAACAGGTGGCTAGAGGCAGATTTTTGGCGAGAAGACAGAACAAATTTAGAGCTTGGGAGCACAGGTGTAAGAGTAATCCAATCCATTTAGAACAGAAGATAATCATCCTTTTATAGGAGCCTACTCGAGTGCAAACGTGTCCAGCATTCATTTATAATGTATGAGAAACTATGTCTGAGCGATAATAATTCAACCCCATCACTTTTGACTGACTCAGTGTGTGTGTGTGTGTGTGTGTGTGTGTGAGTTGGTGGGCGGATATGTTTACCAGTGTCTCAGGGTGTGTGTGTCCTTTAGTGTTGATGACACAATAGCGTGGCTGGCGTCTGTCTCATGCTGAGTTATGCCAAAGTTGTTAGTTGTTTTGCTGATCCCTCTCTGACAGTGTCACATGTAGCGCCATCAATCATGAGAGACTCGGGGGGGAACAGACCACCCTCCACTCACTCTGTGTTGGCTCCAACAAGCCCAGTTCATCAGTATGGGAGCATTGCAGTACACATTATTTCAGTCCTAAAGGAAAACGCAAACCAGACCATAGAGGATGCCTCGTAATAGATCATGGTCACTTGAGGCTGTCAATACCAGACACGGAGAATTAAAATTGTGATATTAGTTTTTTTGTATGCGACAGTGACATGGAAACATGTCTGTAATCTTAGTCTGTGTTTATTTTCTATCTTTTTTAGGTAATGACATTAGAAGAGGACTGATTTAGCATTGCACTGTTTAATGACCATAACAAAAATCCATGTAAAAAAGATTGAGACGGCTAATGACCAATATGGCGACGACCTAAATGCCAAACTGAACTGTATGCTATCGTGAGTTAACCAAGAGCTTACTGTGAGCTAACCGTGAGCTAACCGTGAGCTAACCGTAAGCTTACTGTGAGTTAACCGTAAGCTAACCGTAACTTACTGTGAGTTAACTGTGAGCTAACCGTGAGCTAACCGTGAGCTTACTGTGAGCTAACCATAAGCTAACCGTGAGCTTACAATGAGCTAACCGTTAGCTAACCGTGATCTAACCGTGATCTAACCGTGAGCTAACCGTGAGCTAACCATGAGCTAGCCGCAAGCTAACCATGAGCCTCAAGCAGAGAAGACAGTGTTCTACAACGTTCACTCTTTCTTTCTTTTTAGTTTCTTTGTTTTTTGTGGGGAAAACCTGAGGACATGAATAAATAGTGTTTGGTGAATGAACAATGCTTGTTTCACACACCATCATTCATACACAGGTGGACCAACAAGGTAGCACCTATCAGGACTACTTTCATCCTCAGTAGGCACAACTATGGGGGCTAAATCAACATTGACATTGGCCGCGGAGTCGCCCATCGGAGATGGGATGGGAGGTACGGAGATGGAGGATGGAGACGTCCTCCAGGATCTTGCTTTGTTCTGTGAGCTGCTGGACCTCTGACTCGTGGCTCTGTTGTGACGGAGCCAGGACCTGCTTCTCCAGCTCCAACCGTTCTGTCTTGGCGAGCTGCTCCTCCAACCTCTCCTCCACAGGTCTGTGTTCTGAGAGCCAAGCCTTGATGCTTGTCTCCCAGAGATTTGCTTTCAGGACGCTCTTCTGCTCAAGAGCGTCATATTTGTCCTGCTAGGCCAGGTTGCTTTGGCTGAGCAGCTGGCTTTGGGACTCAAGTTTCTCAGTGAGACTGTGGATCTTCTCCTCCAGTTGAGGCTCAACTTTCAGTGTCTCTTTTTTTTCTCAGGTCTTTGCTTGTCTTCTGCTCAAGAGCCTTGTTACTCTGGCTTTGGGACTCAAGTTTCTCAGAGAGATGGTCATTCTCTTCCTTGAGATCAAGAAATGTCTTGTCCATTGGCTGGAGCCGCTGCTTGAGATTCTGGATCTCATTGTCAGAACAAGTCCTGCGTTTGACCTTGAGGATGGCCTTGAGGACTGTAGTCACCTTGTAGACAACCTTGTAGACGGCCCTGAAGACGTTCTTCAGGACATTCCTGTGGACGGCCTTGTGGACGGCCCTGAGGAGGTTCCTGCGGATGGACTTGTAGACGGCCCTGATGAGGTTCCTATGGATGGCCCTGTGGACGTTCCTGTGTATGGCCTTGAGGACATTATTGAGGACGTTCCTGAGGACCTTCTTTTGGATGTTCCTGTAGACGTTCCCGAGGACGTTCCCGAGGATATTCCTGAGGATGTTCCTGAGCATGTCCCTGAAGACGTTCTGGAGGACGTTTGTGTGGACGACCTTGTGGATGGCCCTGAGGACATTCCTCAGGACGTTTCTCAGGACGTTCCTCAGGACATTCCTGAAGGCGACCAGCTCCATATCTTTGGGTATTTCCTCGATCCATGAAGAAGATATATATACAGTATATGTCTCTTGAAGATGTTTGTGGTGCATCTTTAAAAAGACATCTGTGGTCTATTAATGACTTGTACATAGTTTGTTGTATTACGTCTAGGTTACAATTAATTATTTAGTAGATATTAATAAACCCGAATCACACGTTTTGCAGCGTAGCCAAATAAAAGAGTTAGAAAAAAGTTTGGGGTTTGCAACCAAAAAAAGCGTTGCGTGATTCGAACATCCCAAAATGCATTAACACATAAATCAATACTCACACACTTTTCAATTGATTTATACTTCTACAAAAAACACGATCAGAAAAGAGTTGGGAAAGTCAAACGGTTCACATGACCTGGGCCAGTTACCCCGTCTGTACCACACCAGGTGTACTGTCAGCTATTGCGACTGACATTTGTTATCTGTTAAAAGACATCTGGTTTCAGTATCCACTCTCAGAAGAAGAGATTGAGACCAAGTGATAGTTGGGGGGTATCGAGAGGTCGAGGGGCAGAGTTTGGTTTACCCAACTGAAACTTTAACCAATTAAGATTTTTCTTTCTTTTTTCTTTTTTGGAGGGGCTTATGTCATGTTTTTGTCTTCGCCGCAAACCTCTGCCTCCCGATAAACCATTTTTCATAGCCCGTGTCTACGGAGAAACCACACCAGCGCATTGCTGTGAAATGAGTCGTCATATCGGCCGTGCTTGACGGGGGAAGCTGTCCTCCCCTCGGCACACGAGGAGCGGCGCTCCCTCTCTCTGGTCTCTGCCACTGTAGTGGAGGCTGTTGACAGAAGTAGAGACAGGCAAACATATGTTCCCTCCAAAACACAAGAGGGGAGGAGGGCCTTCTGGTTTTCAAAGAGGCCATTATCGCCTCAGTGTATCGCCACCCCCTCGCTGTTGTTTGAGGAGGGGTTGTCTCACGGCCTCATCCTGGTCCCAGCTGAAACTGTCACAGTCAAGCGATTGAAACCATCTTTCTCTGGCGTGTGCACACACACACACACACACACACACACACGCACACACGCACACACGCACACACACACACACACGCACACACGCACACACACACACACACACACACACACACACACACACTTAGACTCCCATGCACAGGACACACACAAAGATGTTAAGATCATCCTGTACACAGAATTTAAAAGCAGCAGATTTAAAGTAGAAGTGGTTTGGTAAATGAAAACCATGTTTTCATGAGAATTGAGATCGAATAAAATATAACCTAAATTTGATTACAGTAGTTTGATTACACTTTATGAAATGTGCATTGGAATGAAGACTGTAGTTTGGAAATTGCATTGACCCTCTGAACTATTCGGTATCAAAGATTACCTTAGAAAACAGGTTATATTCTAACATAATACGCAATAAGTAAAAGTATTCCCCAGATGTTCACCCATCCCTCCTAAGCTGCTGCACACATGCACCAAACTCTGATGTCACACACACACACACACACACACACACACACATACACACACACACACACACACACACACACACACACACACACACACACACACAGGGGTTTGTTACCACATAATATCTGGGGATGGTCATACGGCTAGGCCTCATTACCATAGTCTGAAGCACAACTGTAGTTTCAAAGACTCCAAATCCCATCTCAGTTGATCTGCCAATATGCCGAGTCTTTCCCCGAACTGCCACAGCCATGCCAAAGCAATTTGTTTTGTATATTGCTTTTGGAAGCCAATATGTTTTAATTAAGAGAATACATAAGTGAAAACAACACCATAAATAATCTTTATGGTGTTGAATAATCTAAAGCTTGGTTTCTCACACCCACAGATAGTTATGTTACCTTGAATTTAGTCTTAAAGTCACCTTTTGTTGTTTGTTGGGTCTATCTGTAAAAATATATATATATATTTTTAAATCTACAATTTATTATTATTTTTACAGCCATTAAAATCATCTTTAATTTGAAAGGGCTCGTATAATAAAGGGAATAAGTTCCAGTGATTTGGGGACTTTCAACTCATTGTTTTGGTTTTGCAGCTCGCAACGTTAATGTTTAAAACCCCAAAAAGATCAGATAAACTGAACCCAGAGAAAAAACACAATTTGGGACTTTTGTCTCAAATAGTTTTCCTGGACTAATTTCCCCCTCGGGAAGCTCTTCTTTTTCTTTTTTTTCTTTTTTTTACATGTGACGCGCTTTTCTGGGAAAGTTTGAGTGAGTTGAATTGAATCATCGATCATCCAATCATGGACGTCCTGTTCTACCTCCTGAGCCACAGAGGCAAACTTCCAAGTGGGGAAGCCGCAAAGTACTTTCCTGGGATGGCTTTGAGTCCAATTAACACAACGTCGTCTTTTTGTGTCCCTGTTGCTTCTTATGACACGGTGTTATCCTGTGCCTGGGTTCTTTAAAATGCTTATATTATATTGTATGCTTTTCTCATTTTCTTTACGGAGACATATTTATGTATTTACCTGGCACCAAGGTATATAATATATTATCTCTAACATTTTTTTTTTTTTTTACATCATATCATACTTGACTCTATTTCAGGTCTTTGGGGAGGAGGGGGGGTACTTTTGCATATGTCCTTCAGATATTACTGCGTCAGATTTATTCTTTTTCTCAGTTCACCACCAAACTCAAACAAGTCGCGAGCCGCGCAGAGTTGTGACATGTGCCGTTTCCCTCCTAAATGTCGAGGCCTCCACGTTTCCATACGCGCTACACCGTTTCATCACGGACTCATTTTGAAAACTAAAACAAGCTTCTTCTTTTTTTTTTTTTTTTTTTCCCCCTCTGGTGCTACTTTATTCGGCTAAATGGATTTTCCATCTTACTCTTCGTACGCAGGGAGTATCTTTCCTCCACTCCCTGTGATGTCAAAGTACAGTCAGTCACACGGAGTGAGAGCTCTGCTGGCACCCATCACGTAGAGACGGTGTCGCCCAAAACCCAAAGGGATTACATGTGTGTGTCCTCTTTGTTCAGAGACGTCCACGGCGGCATCTGGCAACAGTCTGTCCCCCTCGTGCTACTTTATGGAGACAAGTGTGCAGCGTGATCAAGTTTCTCGACTTTTATTTATTAAATTATGTAATGCATCACTGTGATTTGTCTTTGTCTTTTTGTTTTTACTTGGTGGTGGTGGTGGTGGGGGTTGGAAGTTTGGGGGGCAACGTACAAGGCCTTTCATATATTCAGACAGTGGAAATGGGAGGGAAAAAATACATATAGGAGCAGAGAGAGAGAGAGAGAGTTTGTGAAAGTGATAGAGGGAGATGGAAAGACAGGAAAAGGGAGGGGAATGGCAGCCCGCCTGCTTCTCTTCTCCTCCCACAGTATCACCTCAGAGGGAGAAAACAACCTTCTGCCAGGTCGTTTCTCATCATTTGTTCGATTTGTGCTGATCCTACTTTATTTTCATTAAAAAATAACTCGGAGGAAGTGCTTTAAGTTTTACACCACCTGCCCTCCCCTCCCCGATGAATTTCCATTTGCAGGCTAAGTTAAGCCCGCTTGCATATTGAAGTTTGTCTCATTCTATATCAAACCTCGCAAACAAATATGCGACTGAACCAACGGCCACGCGCTAATACGCCACGTTTGAAACAGAGACGCGGTTTAATCTAAAAAGATGTTTAATAAGTTCCCAGCAGCAAGCCCTTATTAAGGCTGATTGACTACGATGTCGCTGTATTACGTGTGTCGTCTGGAAAAGGAAATGTTATCGATGTAAATCCCCAAAAGATATAAATCCAGTGTGTAGCAGACGCTCCCAGACTCACCGGAGATGAACACGCTACTCTGCTCTTCTGACACGTCCGGCAAAATGAACTATTGACATTATTCTAGAAGGGCAGAGCAGGAAAAGAAAGTGACGTTAACTCATACTTGCAATTTAAATATGACTTGTTAACCACATGTCGGATATTTAACTTGTGTGCACGCTAAACGTAGAGTTACTTTTACAAATTTGACAACCAGGCAGAAACCAATTTTACAAATTTTAATGATATTTGCAGATATGGAAATGCAAAGCAGCTCCGCTCAGTGGAGCCGGAGCACTGCCGAGGATATTAAAACGACAGTAATCACGAAGTGTTCCGGTGCCACGCGTGTGTGATTGCTACGTTTTCTTAATTATATTACACACTTTTTGTTTGTTGTCGCCATTCCTGACGTTATATCCGTCATATTTCATGCATCCAAATGGAGAAGGATTTAAATTGATTTAACCCACGGTGCAGTCTGCCGCCGCCGGAGCATCATCCCATTAGTTTGACTTTATTCTTATTCCCATCAGGTCTTTTGACTGCGAATGAGTGTGAGAGGGAGGCCAAGAGGTCACTGGTGACTAATTTTCTGAGCACTCACAGATTGTGTAAGTAATGGAGCACTTATTGCATTCGCTCCCCCATCACTGCAAACAAGCCCCCCCCCAAAAAAAATCCATACAAATTCCCACACGTGAGATAGCGCCTGGGGAAGGGAGAAGTGGGCCATCTTTAAGATATGGCGAGCAGAATAGAATAGTCCTAATGTGCAATTTAAAATCAATATCTTAAAAAAAAAAAAAAAAAATGGCTATCTTACCCGACGACAGCATCATCTAAATATCAATAGGGCCTCTCGGCGCTTCAGACGGAGCTCGGTGCGAGGAGACACAGATCCGAGGTGCTTTGACCAAGGATTTCACAGCGTCTATCCTGAGGAATCAGGGTTCTCGCCGCCTCTCTTTCAATTTTAATACAGTGCTGTACTCGCCGCGCGAGGTTTAATAAAGTAGCACAGTGTCTGTCAAGCCAGGTGTAGCTTCAATCCTTTCATATTCTAAGTAAATCCCAAAGAAAGGTGTTGGGGATAGCAGCGGAAGAAGACAGGCATGGAAAAGAGGGAACTGGAGGAGGGGGTGGGGGGTGGGTGGGCTTCCCCCCCCCACCCATCTCATCTGCCCAGGGTACTATATTTGTTCCCCCGTTTGTAATACTGTGGATTTGAAAGTGGTGTTATTTCCAACAATGTTGCTTCTGTGCATTTCATGGCGGAATTTACTGGATTTTCTCCGAGATGACCTGCGACTCCGATTTTCCTCCAAACCCGTGTTTCAACAAGGAAACGCAGCGTATCATCGCTCAAAGAATCAATCGGCAATGTGTCGGACTGGAGTCAGACGGCAACAAAAAGAACACATAAATCATGAAATTCAAAGCAAACAACAACAAGAGTTTTTTTTTTTCTTCTTCTTCCTCCCTTTCATTCATTTATTTAAGTCTCAAAAATTTGGGAAAAGAATATTAATCACAAAATTCTGAATTCAGAAGAGCAACCTTTTTCTCCCTTTTACATTATTATTATAGCTGGCCTAAAAGTAAATGGGACGTGACGGACGTTTTCTTTTCAATTCAAATTCATCCAGTCAGTCTTTGGAAAATGTGATATTTCATAAAGGTAATTAATGACTTATAGCCATGTCTGGTGTTTGCTCATCTGGATTCCATGGACAGGATGAGGCCGTCAGTAGAGGGGGGGAGAGAGAGAGAGAGAGAGAGAGAGAGAGAGAGAGAGAGAGAGAGAGAGAGAGAGAGAGAGAGAGAAAGGAAGGAAGGAAGGAGCACACTGAAGCATGATGGGAAGAAACGAAGGAAACTGGCACAGAGCTAATTTCATCAATAATGATGTATACACAAAGTATATATACAAATATATAAATATAAAAATTAAATATATATATATGCATTTATGATTTTTGGTATGAATATATACAATTGCATTGTATTAATATGTCCCAGTCACATTGTCATCGCTGGTCTGGGCTCTTCTAACTCAGTGTTGGCTTTCACAATGTGAAGATTTCCTTCTTTTCTTTGTCTCATGGGACTAAAATAAATAATTTATAACTGAATACGTTTTAGCTTTGAACTGTTCGTTGGACATAACAAGACACTATTATCGTTATGTATTTTATAATGTTTTATGGACCAAACGATGATTCAATGAATTTAGATATTAAATGGAAAATAATTAATGACAAACGATCTGCAGTTAAAGTTCTAAATTGCAGTATATATATATTTTCTTTTTAATTCTTCGAGTGATTTCATGAAACACAATCCTTCAAAGACCTGCACAATATCTGCTCATCGCTCTACGATATGCTGTTGTATCAAACACACAGCTGGCTCCATAATAGACTATCTTCAGCCAAGGTCAGGGGGGCTGTGATGGTGACCTCTGGGTGACCCCGGCCGCTCTGACCCGCTGCAAAAATTGATTGGTGCTCTGGTTTGAACAAGACAATTAAGTGTACTATTAACGTCAGATACCATGTCTCTATAGGTAAAAAAATAATATTTTATTGTTTTTGAAAATAGAGTCCTGCTTTATTCTCATTAAATGTGCGTACAAATAACCAGAGCAGGGTGCCTGAAAAATGCGTGAAATTATCATTTTGACACCTCATAATACACATAACCCTCACCCTAAGGGTAATATTTCACACATTATCTTCCATTTAAATCCTGTTAGAATGATAACATAATAAACGGTGTGTTGTGCTCCCGTTAGCGTGACAATAGTTGGCCGCCGGCCAGCGACATGTTTTATTTAATAATGTGGGAATTTTCGACTGTTTTGCTTTCATTACCGTCTCGGAGGCTAAAGCTGAAAACAGAAACAGAAAGCCGGTTGCTTTAAAGCCCCAAAACTTTACGGCCCAACGACTATCAGATGCTATATGAGCATCTGGATTCAAAAAGGGAATTTTTTTTTCTTCTTTTTTTTTTCACAGGATGTCTCCCTTAATGCGGGCGAAATTCTTTTTTTGTGTTATCTTGCCTCTCTCAAAATTCTCTCTTTCTTGTATTATGCCATGTTGGAAGTCTAGAACTTTACCAGTGACCACCCAATGCAAACCCGGGACCGATGCTAGCTCGGGGGGTCCAGAGATTTAGGCTGCGAAGGAACTAAAGCCAGAAGCCGCAGGGGAGTATTTCCGCGGCCGGGATTGAAAAAGTACGACTCACGCTCGGGAGTCACGGGGACATGTGTGTGTGTGTGTGTGTGTGTGTGTGTGTGTGTGTGTGTGTGTGTGTGTGTGTGTGTGTGGGGGGGACGGGTAAGGAGGGGAAATTTATTTCTGTCTTCTTGCTCCTGGGCCAGTCCGCAGGCCCATGTATCAAAAAAAAGACCACCGCATCCGAGATGAGCCCTCGCAGGCGGATTCATGGCAGACGGCCCAACACAGGAGACCCGGGTAATCTCCGGCAGATTTGGTGGAATGGCAAATATAAAGAGTGCCTTTTTAACCGAGATACCTATTTGTCCTTACAAAGTGACTCTGTGTGTGTGTGCAGCTGAAACACTTTGAATGTTTCCCTGAACAGCTGAAACACTGGGTTTTTATCATTTTGGGGGGCGACTACGTATCTTTCATGAACTTTAGAATAACCACCCTCCAGTCATTTTAACAGATTTGTTTTTTTTATACTCTTAGTTTGGGTGTAGTTGTAATACTGTAATGCAGGGGGAGGTGCTGCTGACATGCGGTAGCTTAACCAAGAGAAGTTGTTTTTTTGGAAATGTTCAAGTGTCCTCGATTCCTATTTTTTTCTCTCTACACCTGCATTTTAAGAACACCCGCCCACTTGTCCTTGCCTTTTTTTGAAGATGTTGTTGAGTTTATTGAATAGAACAAGATTGGTGGCCGAGTAAATGAGGTCCACTCAGATGTGAAGGTTTTCATGAGGGTGGCAGCCTTCTTAGTGCTCTAATACAGTATATGAGTATATTAAACTGTTGATATGGCACACCGATTAATAGGAAAACATTTTAGATGGCTCTTCATATTAAGAAGGTGTCAGATCCCCTGCTGTATTGATGTTTAGTTAGATTTTGTTTCAGTTTTTTCCCTAAAAAATCTCAATGAAAAGTATTCTTCAGAATAATATTTTTTTTAAATTCACAAGTCAGAAAATCCAATATTTTGGTTTATTCACATAAACACAATCTGATGTTGCAAAGCCATCGTCCTGCTTGTCAAATCTTCCATGAGAGCATGTGAAAAGAGGCGAGCAGCAAAGCAGTGCTCTGCGGAGGCAGCCCCTACACGTGGTGCATTCTGGGAGGAGCCCGTGCCCGAGCCGTACTTTTTTTATTTTTTTTAACTCCAATGACGAAAGATCAACATTTGTCTCACGGTAGCGGATCACTGAGAAATTGAGTGGATTTCATCTGGGAGTCAGATTTCGTCGTCTTTCTTCTCCCTCGCTCAGAGGCCGCGGGTCCCGAAGCAGATGTGCCTCCGAGGCACGGGCCGGCGGGCTGCAGGGTGCAGGCCGGCCTGAGAGTTGGTGTTAGGGTTAAATTTAGAGGTTGGAGGTCAGATGAGGTTCAGGGTTATGGTCGGGTTGGGGGTCGCGGTGAGGTCAAAGTATCCAACCCTTTTAGGGCAGCATTTAAGTGGTCACTGTTTACCCCTGTGTCCAGTTAGAGAGATGTCACGATCGTGTTGCACAACACATGGAGAATATGTGTCAGTGTGTGTTTAGTTGAGACAATTAACCGTTTATTCACTGGAAGGAAAAATTACGGGCAACTACTTTAATAATGGATTAATCATCGCAATATTTTTTTCCTAACAAAGATGCAAAACATCTGCTGGTTTCAGGTCCTCAGATACCATCTTCATTTTATATGATACTAAACTCTGGGTATAAAACAAGCAATATAAAGATAGGGCTATGGATATGCAAATGTTACAGATCAAATAATAATAAGTAATGGTGGCTGTATCTAGATTATGTTGATAATTGTGTTATTCTAAGTATTATTATTATCACTTATTATCATGCCATAGCTGCAGGTGTTATGATGCAGTATTTTCTCACACTAATATATATATACTATATATATATATATATATATATATATATATATATATTTATATATATATATATATATACAAATATATATATAATATATAAATATATATATATATATATATATATATATATAGTTTAAAGCTTAACAATGACATATTTACCCCCCCCCCACACACACACACACACACACACACACGAAACACGCACACACACACACACACACACACACACATACACCCCTTGATATGATTTACTTGAAATGCCACGAGAAATATAATGAATGTTTCTATGGTATCTTGCGCCAGTTGTTGCTGAGGTCACCCGTGGCTTTCGCCACCATGTCTGCTTCTCCCCCTGTTCTCAGAGGCTGCGGCATGCTGGGAAACCTTACACCGTCCAGCGAGAGAGCCGTGAGATGAGCCCGCGCACATGTCTCACGCTGTGGGGCGAGGACGGCGTGCCATATCAGGCAGCTTCCCCGCCATGTCTCCCCCACCACAAGGCGAGCAGCGGCTCCCCAAACCAAAATGATACTTCCCGAAAGATGAGGCAACGACATCTAAACTAGTGCAGTCAGACTGACAAATGGGCCAGAAAAACACGGCGAGGCACGCGAGAACGGTCCAACGGCGTGACAGCGGGCGCCGTTTATGGAGTTTCACGCGTGTCCGCGCCAGACCAATCCACTTAGCGGAAAATCCAACAACATTAAGTGACAGATGTATCCAAAAAAAAGTTTAAAAGAAGATATATCATACAAAAGAATCCACTGATATGATGAGGGGTAACAATAGAGTGAAGCAGCTGTTTATATAATGTAAACTGTCTTGTAAGAGGTTAAGGAACAGCCTCAGGCAGCCGCCTTCAAGGTTGCAAAGAAACAGGATGGAAATATTTTCCAATTCATTATCTCCTTTTCATACCATCTCTCTATTGTGTTAGGAAATCCAACCAGGGGCGTTGTCGGGCTTTGGCGGGCTTAAGATCTCATAAAATCAACTGTCACCTGCTTAGTTATTGGGTGCTTACAAATAACCAAGATGCATAACTTGAGAAAGTACCAGTCCCCTAAACCCTTTCCAGCAGGAGGAAAATAAGGTCCTTTCAATGCATTATTAATATTTTGCCTAAACTCAGTCTGGACCAGAACAGCGAACTGGATTAGCCTAAGGAATTTAATATAAAATTCATGCCTCCTTTCCTCTCTCTCTCTCTCTCTCTCTCTCTCTCTCTCTCAGATATATTCAGTCTGTTGTTAGTTAGAGAGCGGCGGCATTCCTCCGCGTACCGACAGACTCAACATATGACAGCGAGGGTGGGAGCAGAAAGTGTGTGGCCCCGCCGCCTGCCATGTGTTTGTCATTTAAAATGATATTTTCCAAAAGTTAATGACTTACACGGGCTTAAAGGTACACACGGACCGTCTCTGGTGTTAATTTCATGGGCTGAGTGGGCCCCATAAAAAGGTCATTATGCCCGGTTTGTGTTTAAGTCCTGTTTAATTCCAGGAAGCAAAAAGGAGAGAAGCTGTATTGATTAAATGACAGCTTAAAGACCAGTTGTTTAATAAATAGGCCCTGGCTATTGGACTAGAGAGGAACAAGGTGCCCAGAGGAAAAAAAAGATGGCTTGAAATAAAGTGTCCGAGCTGAGAATGTGTGCCAGCTGAAGAAGTGGATGGGGGGACAAAATGGAGGCCGGGACACTGATGTTAACAAGCAAATTAGCCACAGCGGGGCGGCCCGGTCCGATCGATAGCCGCAATAAAAAAAGTTGCTGCTGACCACGTCGTGTCTGCAATGTAAACTGCCCGGCCCTCGGGTCCCCGAGGCCGGGCCCAACAATAACCTACAACTGAGCGAGACACAAAAGGTATCGACACGGAGAGCGCTTCAATTTCCCCAGACGGCGGGGCGCTGTCACATCAAACTGGCTATTAGTCACAAATTCTGCCTGCCACCGATCCATCCCCCCCCCCATACTCCCCCCCCCCCCATCCTCTGGGGGGGACCTTGTCAACTTGAAAGTTGTGCCGCCGGCGGCAAAAAAAAAAAGGACATCTGGTTCCACTGTAGTGTGTGTTGAATACAAGAGGCCGGGAGCTGCCCGCCCGATAAAGGAGAACAAACAGGGCCACTTTAGACGTGTCAAGCCTCGTTAGGGGGAGCACACGACAAAAGAAGGGAGCGCGTCGAGGACAAGAGGCTGTTTTTATGGCTCTCTGGGTAAAAGAAAAGAAGAAAACGGCGCGCGGGCGTCTGCGTGTAATCACGCCGACGCCGAGCTACCGTACGCGGAATAACACGCCTCGTGTGCATTTATCGCATAGAAAATCTGCTAATCCTGATTATGTAGATATATTTAAAGTAAACATTTCAGCCAGGAGAACAGGATATTTCATCAAACGGCCCCAAAAAGTCGTGATACATTTTTTTGGTGCGTGTGTTAAATACCACATTTAATCAAAGTCTGCTTCGCTAATAAGTTATTTCTACTCTTCTCTGATACCCAACAGCCCCTCCTCCCCCACGCATGCTTTCCTTGTTCCACGCCTGGCGCTCCTCAAAGCGTCCAATCCGACACGGCTGTCAGTGGCGTTGCGCGTAGCCTTGTACATTTCAATCAGCGTCTCACAGCGGGGTGCCGATTTTTTTTTTCCGACTTCCGATTTCCCTCAACACCGAAAAAACAGGTGGTCGCGGAGCGTCCGTCACTCCCCGTTCGTCCCCGGCCATTACCGCTCCGTTAATCGCCACCCCCCCCCCCCCCCCCCCCTCGGTGTTCACGACGAGATGCTCAGGCGCCCGACGGTTAATGTTTAATGTGGCGACGCCCTCAAATCAATGCGTTCAAAAGGAAGAGCCGCCATGCCTCCTCGCGCCATTGGATAGTGTCACATATCTGTCGCTATGGAGAAAGCGGGATATATTATGTGGTTAATTGACTCAGACTGGGGGGGGGGGGGGAGTACATTTGAGTCCTTTCTCCTGAGCTGCTTAAACTATCATTAATGTTAATTGCCGGAAGGAGGAGGGCAGATGGTTCGTCTTTGCTTGACCCCTCGGAAATCCCTTGAAGACTGTAAAGAGACCCGAAAACAAATAAAAATGTGTTTACATTGTCGAGCGTTTATCGTGGCATTCTTTTTTTCACCCCTGAAACCTGCCGTTTTAAAAAAAATTATAATAATAGAGAAAAAAAAAAAGAAAAACGTAACAAATCTGACTTTAAAAAACGCTGTGAACAAAAAAAAGGCTTATTTAATTAGATCCCGTCATTCCCGCAGAACACTCGCGTGTTCTAGAGTGGGATATTTTAAAGGAGATTTATGATTCTATTGCATTTGCCTCTTGATCGAGGGGGTATCATCTGGGAATGGATCTG
The DNA here is from genome assembly GCA_036178185.1 of Liparis tanakae. Classification (NCBI taxonomy): domain Eukaryota; kingdom Metazoa; phylum Chordata; class Actinopteri; order Perciformes; family Liparidae; genus Liparis; species Liparis tanakae. Next base: position 6,323,227 of record CM070095.1, read on the forward strand.
GAATACAGATGAGATCGGGGCGATGGCTCGGGAAAAAAAGAAGAAAAAAAAGAGGGTGGGGGGAGATCAATTTTAGAGGCAAGGGTTTGGCACATTTAATGAATTCATGCTCCTTCTCCCTTCTCTCTTTCTTTCCCTCGCCCCTTTCTCCGTAAGGAGGAAAAAGATGAAAAGAGGAAAACCTCCTCACACACAGTGACCGTTAGGGAGGCTCTCTGCGGGCAATCAATCACCAATCAGTCATTGAAAGTGCTTGTCCTGCTGTTGGAGGATGTTCTTCATTACTTACAGACTTTCAATGTGGGAACGGATGTGAGGTGTGTGTGTGTGTGTGTGTGTCGGGGTAATTATTCATGGCCTTTTACTTTAACCGCTCCTGAAGGAACACGTTTAAACCTGCAGCGATGTGGTTGCTGGCATTCAAAGGTGATCACAATATCATCATCAAGCCTCTCTCTCTGCCCCTTCCACGCACACGTACCGTCCTCATGAATCTGGAGTCCTCCGGCGGACCCAGTGGGCTTTGGAGCATCCCCGAGGTTGATATTAGCTCCCATGATAGGCATCAGAGAATAACCCAGCTTAGAAATGTGTTTATATTCGCCAACCTCAACTTCTTTAAAAGCCACAATACGCACCCTGGATGTGGATTCTTTTTTGTTATTTTATTTTTTAAACATTGAAGCTAAAATATGTTTGCTGTGTGTGATATTGCTTCAGATACACACCTGGAGTCGCGCCTCACATATATTTAGATGAGTACATTAATTTTTTTTTTTTTATAAATACTGACATTTTCCCCCTGAAGGGTTATTTGGGAGTTTTTCCTGGTCCGATGTGAGGTTTTGGGGCAGGGATGTCTATGTGTACGGATTGTAAAGCACTCTGAGACAAATTTGTAATTTGTGAAATTGGGCTACACAAATAAACTAAATTGAATTGAATTTTTAAAAATAACTGTGTAATAAAACATCTCTTTCCAATTGCCACAAGCAGTTGAGGATGTATTAATTAGAATAATAAGGACATAAAAACAAACAAAAAATGGGGGTTTCATACAAAGTAACAAGCATGACAAATTCCCACTGCTGATAGAGAAGAGAAATATTCAGCCTCATCCCACAGCCGATATCCCACAACTTATTAGATGCGTTGCTGGAATACCCTATTAGGAATGAAGAAGGGAGGTAGAAAGGAAAGGGGCTTTACTTTAAATTGAGGAAGTGCCAACGCACATTTATTGGCTCTAATGTGGTACAGGCGACCCCCGTCACAATATCGGATCTCCGTGGGCCGGTGCTGCCACAGCGAAGGAACATAATAACCTTTTTTTTTTGAGGGTGCGGCGTGCTGCCGACTCACAGAATAAAGACTTCAGAGTCAGCGCCTGGCGAGAAAACGGAGGGCCTCGCCCCAGATGAACATAATCTGTTGTTATTATGCTGTTAATACGTTTTTCTTTCCACGCGCTGATCTCAAACAAACCCCCCCCCAGCGCCCCGCGACCATGCGCCTGAAAAAAAAATAGGGATTTATTTCTATGTTCATCTAACCTTGTGAACAGAGGGTAAAAAAAAAAAGAATCTGAGTATATTGAGGTGAGCAATGTTATGTCTTCTTAATACAGTGTTTATAAATGATGTATAGATATTAAAATGAAGGGTATTATTCATCGTGTGTGTCTTGGCTGAGGGAAAAATAAAATCAGATTCTAATCTACTATACGTCGACATACTACAACCGGAAATCACTGGCATCTCCCAGAATCCCTTTCACCCAGGGTGCTGACACCGAGCGGTTTCGTGTCGCCGCTCCGCGCGGCAGCCGATCGACCGGGCCATTGATTAACAGATTGGAATTATTAACTGGGGGATCATCCGTCCCACGCCGCCCCGTGTCATTTCCATTACGCCTCATTTCAGAGGACGAGGAGATGGGCCGGACGGGAACACCTCCTCCTCATTAGCATTCTAATTAAGAGGCCATCAGAAAATGATCAATCAGAGGCGACCGGCAGGCCGACAAGCAGCCCGCATGCAGATAGAGAAGAAGAGGCGCCTCTGGACGCGCACGCACACAGACACACACACAAACACACACTGTTAGATACACACACACACACACTGTTAAACACACACACACACATTGTTGGCCTTCTTTTTCTAGTGATTTTAGAGGGAAGTAAAACACCTGGTGCAATGCACTTTTTGTAATTCTATCTTAAATGGGACTGCTTAACCCTCCTGTTACCTTTAAGGTCAATTTGACCCCAGGCTGTTTTTCACTGTGTCAAACATATAAGAAATATCAACTTTTTTATATATATATATTTAAAGGGCTATTTAGGTAGTCAACAAACAAATATAAAGTACCTCACACTTAAACTTGGGAAAAAATATTAATTCTAATAATTTTCTGGAGGTTTTAATTGCTGGGGTCAAATTGACCCCGAGGGTAAGATATGTTAGTAAATGTTAAGATAACAGGAGATGATTTTAACAATGGGCACCGTATGCATCTGAACATACACAAAGACTTCCGTCTCATACGGTAAGTATGAAAAGTATTGAGCCTCCTAGGAAGTTGTCGTGTTTGTCGTCTTAAAATTTAAAAGTTTTCTTTTACATGCACCAGAAAGACAGAAGGGGAAACAGGTGTCTAGAAGTGATCTAAATGAATCCCAAATGAAAATGAAATCATTGTAATAGAGTGCAACATTAAAAAACAACATTCATTATACTTTGTGAAGCATTGTCGGTTGCATACTTCTGTATCTGTATAAAAAATGACGATACATCTCTAAAATAATATAACAAAGTCACTTAACAGACACATCTGCACTACTTCACCACTTTATCTCTGCACTAACATCCCCATTTCACTGTCATCATTGTTGTTGTTGTTTTTATATTGTACATACATGTTGCTAATCTGTTGTCTTCATTGTCTTTTTCATTTTCATCCTGCTAATTTTAAATGATGTACACTACCGTTCAAAAGTTTGGGGTCACCCAACAAGACAATTTCGTGTTTTCCATGAAAACTCACTTTTATTTATCCAATGAATTGCAAAATGAATAGAACATATAGTAAATACATTGACAAGGTTAGAAATAAGGATTTGTATTTTAAATATGAATTGTGTTCTTCAGACTTGAAGCTCAAAAGGAAGACCAGTTGAAAAACTTCTCTGACCAGCATAACTGTTTTCAGCTGTGCTAACATAACACAAGGGTTTTCTAAAATTCTAACCCTCCGTTAGTCTTCTAAGGCAATAACACAATGTGCCATTAGAACACTGGAGATGGGCCTCTATACAACCGTGGATATATATATATATATATATATATATATATATATATATATATATATATATATTTAAACAGGTGTTTCAACCTAGAATAGTAATTTACTACGTTATAAATGTATAGAGTGCATTTCTTAATATTTTAATGTTATCTTCATTAAAAAAAAACATGCTTTTCTTTGAAAAATAAAGACATTTCTAATTGACCCTAAACTTTTGAACGGTGGTGTATGTACGAGGAGAACGTACGTGTAACCAGAGTTAAATTCCATATATGGGCACGCACACACACACACACACACACACACACACACACACACACACACACACACACACACACACACACACACACACACACACACACACACACACACAGGCCAATAAAGATTTTGATTCTGATTGTTATGTTTTAAGTCATCTACCTGCATGTGTGTGTTTGAAGGACTTTGTGTTTCTTTGTCTCTACAAACCTGCTGTCAAACTTTACAATTCATTTCACTCCAAAACAAATCTTTTTTGTTGTTGTTGGAGAAGTGTCCACCAGCAGCGGTGTGATGGACCACCACTTCCACGCAGGCATGCAGCAGTTATAAATAAACACGGACCCTGTTTGCCAATACGTCAACGCCGCAGTGTTTTACGAAGCAGTGTTTTATACCGCCATTCGCATAAAGCCGCTCGGCCACCGCTTGCGACCCCGACGCTGGGCCGCCGCCGCCGCCGCCGCCGCCGCGCAATTATGCAGAATCCCATTGGCTTTGATTTAGGAACCATCGGAGGGCCGAGCTGCCGGGCTGAGTGTCGACGTGTGGAAAGGAGGCGTCATTGATTGAATTTCATGCCGTTTGTCGGTGGGAGATCTTAACATGCCAGAATTTATAACCCGGAGAATAATAATGTCATATAAAAACTGACAGAGCCAAATCGGGGCCCCCGCACTTCATCTCTGCCTCGGCCCACAACCAGCGGGGCGGCCCTGTCACGGCCACTCTCCATTTCAAATGCATTCTCTCTCTCTCTCTCTCTCTCTCTCTCCCTCTCTTCTTTTCTGAACATGAAACATTTGTGTTTGACATTGGAGGAAAATAAAATCAATATGAATTTATAAACCATACATAGTATACACTTCATTATTCTGTGACAAATGTACATGTCGGCTTTCTTGGTATAAGGAAAGCCGACATATCAATTATATTTATATTACTTTGGAGGGGGGGGGGGTGATGGAATATTAAGGACTCAACATAAAGCAGTTCCCCATTAAAATGAATGCTAATTACTTACAGATTTATGTGTTTATCATTTAAAGTTATTTAAAGCATACTGAACACAATGTCTAGAAACAGGGTGAATATCTATGTATTTTATTATTATATTGTTAATATACTAGCAATATGGTCAAATAATCTCTAAAGTTAAACCATATATACTACACATTTATAAACAGTGTGCAGATTATTTGAATACATGTAATGTGTGTTCTGTATTCAAGTTAAGTTATATTTTTATGACAACATCTCTAGTTAAATATAAACTGAAATATGAAGTAGGAACTGAAATATAGAATAACGACCGATTCAGTTAGCTATTCAACCGCGACTATGTTTACATTGTCACAGTTCATTTCCTTGCGCGGCGAATGACATCAGCTGACAGGAAGTAACACAATAAAAGTCCAACATCCAAAGCCATTCCATTGAAACGATACAAATGAGTGGCCAATCTTCTAAAATATCATCTTAAAAGAGTGTTTTAAATCATTAATCGAATAGTCCTTAACCCAGTCTCTGTCACTTTATTTTATGAGCAGTGCTGTGTGTTTGTATCAGGTTGAAGAGGCCGTGGTATCAGATGGGTGGGTGCATCACGGTGGCGTACCCCCCCCCCCCACCCCCTCCCGACAGGTGCCTCAAGGTATCACTGGGTCACCTTTACACCACCAACACACCAACACACCAACCCTGTCCAGACGTCATGTTATTGCACTGTAATTACACTCCTCGTTGCCCAAAAAAAAGAAAAAAAAAAGAAACGACATGACGCTGGCTGAGCCGAATTATTGAATTTTCATCGGCCGCCTTAGGCCATGTCGGGACTGTTCAATTTTAGCCCGAGGAGGACACACCATTAAAGGAGATGAGTCAAAAAAGTGTTTTCTTCTGATTGCCCCGAGAAGCCATTACCGCCCGACTGCAGCAGGACTGTACTGCTGGGGAGTGGACACAGGCCCTACCTTACACACACACACAGACAAACACACACAGTAACGGGCATGTATTCACAAATGCATACACACATACATCGCAGAAAACCCACATATCCCCGTCCTCACCCCCCCTCCCCCTCCCGCGGAAAGCAGATGCAATTTACATGAGTTGAAGGGAGGTGACAGGTAGCAATCAGCCTGGGGAATAGGGTTAGAGGCGGACGCCTAGTTGCGTATTAACGCCTGCCAACCAAAGCCTACAGATTGCTTATACCAGGCCACGACCTCCGACCCTGCCCCATATCAACCAATTGCCCTTTAGTATAATTATGTGGAATAATCTTTCAGAGTTTGATTCGAAGGAGATAGGCAGGGAGGGCTACTTCTAATTTATTTTTTTAGGGGAGAGCTTGTTAATAAGCACTTTTTTTTTGTGCAGGGCCCGTCTGGACGCTATAAGTGAAATACCCTTAGTACTAGAGGTCAGATTTATCTATTTGCCCGTGTATCCGTCAGGCCGTCCAGGCAGACGTCTCCACCGGCTGTGGAGGAGCACCGTGGGGGAATGTCATTATCCTGTGATGATGTTTTAATGATAGTATCATTGGAAGTGGCCCGCTTGCATCTGTCAGAATTCCATTATATTGTTTAGATTCCATGAAAATTTAATGAAGTGCAAGCCGATGTTACCTCCAGAGTGGAGATGACATTTTTCATACTTTTCTGCGATATGTTTCCAAGACGCACCTGATGCTATCACTGCAATATGATGATGATGATCATCATCATCAGTCGATTGCAGATCCTTAAAAAAAAAAGTCCCGAAGGTTTAAAGGAGAGGATGGGAAGCGATTAATCAATTAGTCGATCGACAGAAAACAAGCAAAGCGAAAATGGAAGACGCTCTAGTTTCACAAATATTAATACGTTTGGCTTTTCTCTGATTAGCGTTGCTTGGATATTTTAAAAAAACACTTGAAGCTGTTTATTTGTTTCAGGACATTTCATAAACTAAACCTGTCACGTCACGTCTCAAAACCTGAAATTCGGCACAAATCGCTTTGCGACCGCATATGACGACGCCCTCTGTGATCAGATCCTCGATTTGGAATAAAAAACATTGTTTTACCTCCGGGTTGAAAAGAGAACAGCACAATCACACTGAGAAGAAACGGAAAGAAACCAAGAACGACGTCGAGCAACTTCCAAACACGTTAATTAATGAACTAACAAAATTTATAGATTATTTTGCGATGGAATTTCTTTTTCGTCGTTTTAGGCCGAAATGAGTCCTGAAGTTTTCTTTTTAATAACCTCTGTGGGTCTTCATGGCGCATGCTAAATCAAGGGTGACATCTACTTGTTGCTAAAGTGAAAGTATAAACTGTTTTCACTACAGACAGTTAAGCTTCTCGTCATATTTTCAATAGGAGCAGTGGAAAATGTCGTGAAAGGTTATTATCCCTTCGTCTTCCTCATCTATCACAAACAGCTCCTTTCTGACAATTACATTACTGTGTTTTTTTTTTTTTTTGGGGGGGGGGGGAGTCTGATCTTAACCTTGGCCCGTTAAAAAAGAAAAAGAAATCACAAAGTTAACCCTTAAGAGTTTGGTATCCATCTCGCCGCCACACACGGCCACATTAGTAGCGCGGTCTGACCTTAATCATACAGTCCCATCAGAAACCCGCTGACCTTCACCTCCCAGGAGAACTCTCCTCATTCACACACTCACCGGGACCTCCGGCTGCCCATTTAGTGCTTTAATGGTGGGAGGCGCGCGCTCAGCCACCCATTTCATTGTGTCCCCCCCTCTCCTCACCCCCCCCCACACACACACACACACACACACACACACAGAGGGAGGGTTTGCATACACACAGACAGAAATGGCAGCCGCCTTCTCTCCACAGGGGGTTAACATCAACATATGTCCCTGTCACACACATAACGCTGAAGGTTCGAGGCTGCGCGTGTCCACGCGTGTGGCATCATGTAAGTATATGTATGTGTGTGTGTGTGTGTGTGTGTGTGTGTGGAGGGGGGGGGGGGTCGCTATTCATTTTCAGACTCGGTGTTAAAACCCCTGACAACTTTTTCTTTTTTTTTCTCTCTAAACAAGACTTTTGACAGACGTTCCCGGCTCCGTCGGCGCCCTGTGCGACACGGCTCGCCTCCGCTCTGCGGTTTGAGCAGTCTGTAAAGGGCAAAAAAAAAAGAAGAAGAAGAAATCAATTCCACCTCGACAAATGTAAATAAGGTCTTATCGGGGCAGCGGCGACGCATCGACGGCATCAAGCGAGCGAATGTTCCACTCGCTTGCCTGTCATTTAACTACATCACCGGATCACTCCTCCATATTTTTGCCCCGAGGACAACCAATTCTCCATCACATCTGCGTACATATGAGCCCGGGCTCACGTGTGTGTGTGGGTATGTGTGTGCATGTATAATAACGGAGGTCTCTGTATGTGTGTGTGTGTGTGGCGCTGGTGTTTGCTTGTGGACAGCATCACTTTACATTTATTGAAATGAGCAGCTCTCCCTGAGGCCTGCAGCCCTGCGAGCATCTATCGACTCCCCAGGATTAGAGGCTGTGGGCTGAGGCGGGCCCCTCCCCCGTGGCCCCGGCGAGGTGACCCGCACCGAGACAAAGTTCAGGCAGGGGAGAATAGGGTGAGCTCTCCCGGGCACAGATTAGGGGCCCCGGCCTCTCCCAGCGGACACTTGAAAGTGGGGAACGATACGATGTGTCTTTGTGCGCGCACAGGGAACGCACACGCCGGGCCCGTCCCTTCAAACGGGCTCAAGTTTGTTCAGGCAACAATTCTCCAATTAAGAAAAAACGTGTCACATGTGACAGGTGAGATACAGTTTTGCAGAGTGATGTGAGACAAATGCCTCACAACATGTGGTTGTTGTGTTGTACATGAAAAGGTGGAATGAAAGAACAGGAAGAGTTCAAAGAGCAATGCATCGATGGATAAAATATATTCGGATAGTTGGAGCAAAATCTATGTAAAAAGAAAAATCTATCAACTTTAACCCATGGTAGAAGTCAAAAAATAAAATCCATATGAATCATAAATTAAACCAATTCACAGCTGTTTGATTATTTGTGTGAGCACAATAAAAAAGCAACCATACAAACTATTTCATAATTCTGATGCAATACTTGTGATTGAGGAGCATGGGGAAAAAAATCCGCTTTTGAAAATCTTATTTCTTGTGGCTGAATCCCATCAACCTGTAAGGTTATTCAGTCAAAAAAAAATTACAAAAATCACAGATTTTACTTACATTCGTCTGATTTGGTTTTAATCAAACAAACTCAATGCTCATTCATTTCGCTTCTCGTACGCATCATACAATTATCTCCATGAAAACTATGTTTCATACGTGTTATCCGTAACACGTTCGGCCCAGTTGTTCATTTTTGTGTTTTAAATGCCTATATTTAGCTACACACCTCCCATCTATTCAGATGCATTTAGAAGTGTAAAGAAGTTGTCGATCTAACAGCACATCGTTCTACACCAGGAGAGCAGCACCAGCTAACATCAAAGCCAAAGGCAGCTCTCCCAGACCTGGACTTCACCCAGTTCGTCCACAAATACAACGCACCACCCGTCTTTTCTAGAGAAACATGCAGTGATGTACAGGAAGTGGGGGACTTTTATGTTTCTGGCATGAGCAGCAGTAGAAAATTGCTGCATTCGGATGGATGGATAGCAACGAGAAGGGGAGTTTTTTTTTTAGCATGGACTGATATAGCTTCACCACATTCGACCAGACAGAGAAAAAAACAGCACAGACGACCAAATACAAGTAAAGTAATGCCGGGAGCGGCCGCATGGCTTGTTTGCCAAGGGTTCCCCCCCGGGCGCTGCGGCGGCTCACAAACACCGCAGCCATGACGACGGCTTATCACCCAATATATCGCAGAATAAAACAATAGAAAACATGAGAATGTTGTGGTTTACAACGTTGATACACAAGCGAAATGTTGATTTGGAAATCGAACAAAAGCACAATAATTAATGCTCTTTAAGTAGGACATTTATTTCTTCCAGAGTAGCCTTCACTGATCCTTACCTTAGGCCACTAATTGCATGGAGAAATTAAAAAAATCAGACAAGGCCATCCATTCAGCCGAGGCAGACGGGGATATGATGCTCTGTTTTTAGATGTTAAAGTGGTAATTAAGGTTTGATTTTAATTGGTTCTTTTGTCTCACGTAAGCAAAGTTGCCTTTGATGCTACCATGAAGAGCAGTTTTCCCTTCTTTTTTTTTAACCATCCAAATAATTTCCCACCAGAAACATGCGATCCACCATGAAAGACACACTTAAATTTTTTTTATTTTTTTTTGGCGTGTGTTTTTCCTGAAGCAGCAACAATCACATTTGCACTTCACCGAATGAAATATCACAGATTCTGGTAAAAGGCATGAGGTTACATACAGGAATTGGCTAATCCGGGTGGGGAAGGGACGGGTGGGGTGAGGGGTGGGGGGGGGTGGGGGGCACGAGGTACAAAGAATGAACTCCTTAAGTCATGAAGTGGCTATCTTGCCTCCGAGTGGTATCATCATCATCTTCATCACCACACAAACCCCTCTCTTCTTCTGGAGTGAAGAGGCAAAATAATTGGATTCTTTCCCACAAATAACACCTTCACCCCTGAGCTTAATTAACTAGACAGACTGCAGGGCCAGGGTCCATTCTCCTCCACTCTCGCCGGGCTCTTGGTGAGAAAGAGGAAAACCCAGCTGTTATTGCCCACTGGCCTTTATTACCATGGCTGAACGGTAATATAGGTTATTAGGGCAAGTTGTTGAAAGGAATGGTCTTTTTTTCTTTTTTTTTTCTCCACTCGCCCCTGTTGTATTCATGTGCAATGCTGATACCGGCCTCTTAAAAAAATATTGACAAAAAACACGTCAGGAGTAAAGATATGAAGTGCTTTCGACAAGCGATTTTCGTAATAAAAATGTACCGTCGCAATACAAAGCCGCTGATAATCGACTTGTCCATCCATCTTCTACGAGCACTTATCCACCTATAATACAGCTATCATCTATCCATAACTGGTACCCCTCCTCTTTTGTATGTATCCATCTATATCTACATCTATATCCATCTCTCTACAACACAACACAATAAACGCCTCAATGAAAGATGGACCGCTCTCTCGTCTCCACACACACACAATCCTCCCAGGTGTCTTTTGTTTCGGGGTGGACATGAATGACAGTAGTCAATATACTAACAAATACAGGCTTCGACAAGTACTACAACAAACAGACGGAGACTTAACAATCCATCGCGGGTCAGCTGATGCTGCGACGCCATTGGTCAAGGTATTAACAGTAAAAAACAACTTAAGGGGATAGTGTGGTGTGGTCTGTGGATTTAAAGGGTTTGCTTTATTACCATGGCTGTTGTTTTATGGCCGAGTGCAGACTGTATGCAGCACGCCCACACGGCCCTCCTGGATGCCACCGCTCATAATATAACTCTTCCTCGGGTCCTTAGGGCCACTTTGTATGGAGGGGTTGCCATTTTGCTGTCACTGGTCCCCCCCACACACACACACACACACACACACACACTTCACTTCGACTCTAAAGCTCCGTGTTTGTTGTTCCATTCTCCTCTATATCTCCCGGAGGAGCTACCCTCATTTTAATATAAATAGAACGCTTCATCATGCAGTGGCACAAAGTTCCCCGCGTTGCATCGCTCCGGTGGCATCATCGGCAGCGGCGAGTCAAGGTAAAGGGGGTGGGGGGGGTGGGTGGGGGGGGGGGAGCACCGGCAAGACAAAAAATAAAAAAAGCAAACACGTTTTGTTATAGTTTCAAATGGCCTGGGCTGGTTTGTTTTGGGGCCTGAGAGGCGAAATATGGAAGATGGAAGAAGAAAAAGAAGGAGAAAAAAAGGCGGCAAACCGAGAAATACGATGCGGGCTATAGCGACCAGGAAGCTCGTGTAGTCTCCAGCCGGCCAAAGATGCGGTTTTATTTTCCAAGTGGCTTGAAACAGAGTACAAATTGGGCTTCTCTTAAAACATAAGATAGAGCGGCAATCAATGCGGCGCTTGTCGGTATGCCAGTGGGCGCGCCCAGACATGGGGGATTTCATGGCTGACTGATGGGCAAACTGCAACTCTATTGAGAATTTTACCCCTTTTTTTCTCTTTTTTTTTCCCGTATGTGTCAGATGTGAAAGCCACTGAGATCTAAGAGAAAGCACTTCTTAGCCAAACTGGACCATGCCTCGCCTCGCCTCGCTCTAATCAGACGCGCACAGCTGTATCCCGAATGCCACAGGGATCATTTGACGAGAGATATTTGCAGCCCCCCCCCCCCCCCCCCCCCCCGCTCGACTCGGGATTTCTGCTCTCTCCCTCTGTAGTGGTAAAGAGGCCCGAAAAAAGGCCAGCGGGGCTAGGACACAGCCCGGGGCAGTAACTGCCAATAGCGTTCGCCCCTGACAAGCTCTGAGTTGTGCCTTGTGATCGGCGGACACCTAAAGCCGCCGCCATTGACTAATTGTGCTTCATCTGGGTGCAGGATCCATCTTGGCTAACAAGAAAGCACTAGAGGTCTTCATTTAGCTATCAAGCCGGCGCTCCCCGGGGAGGGTTTTCCGAGTGCAGCTGCTGTCCTCGCTCGTCTCCCAATCAACACATCAAACGCCATGCCCACGATTCATTTTCCCTCCCTCCCTCTCTCTCCGTCCTCTCTCCCTTGCATCTCGCTGCAAGAGAGAGAGAGAGGCAAAAAAGAAAGGAGGAAAGTTCCGGGGTTGGTGGAACCAAAGAGCAAAGGGAGACGCAGCGGTGAATACTGAGCGGCAGCTTTAGCCCGGCCCTGCGAGCACTCTGGATTTAGCAGGATATTTATTCTTTTATATCCAGACAAAAGAGATTGCACATGCCCTCCTGCGCTCGCCAGAGTCACTGCGGTAAATCAGCGAGAAGTAGAGCCCGAATATAATCAGACGCCATTATGAAGATTCTCACAAAAGCGCGGCGATAATCCGGCATAAACAAATGTGGCAAACGCGGGCCTGACCCGTTGCGTGCGGTTAGCGTCCGACTGACAGCGATGATATTTATTTATTCACTTATTTCTTAATAACTCGATGAATCCACTCGCGTCTATTTGTCAGAGATGGATCTGATCTTGTTCAACAAAACAACGTGAGGATAAATCACATCACTAAAAGTCCCTTTTGTAGGTGAAATCCAGCAGCACACATGATTTTAAAAACGTTTTCCTCGACTCGGTATGGATGCCAGTCATGTTTCCTCTTCGTCCTCCTCCTCTTCCTCCTGCCCTTTTTTTATTATTACATGCAGAAAATCTAATAACGCACACGTAACCCAACCGCTCCCCGTCCTCCGTCAGCAGCAGCTTGTGTGTTTATTAAAAGCTGGGTTTAGCATTATGCCTTCATTAGATTCTTAATTACAGAAAATTACCATAGTGCCACAAAAAAAAAGTATATCTTTGTCCAACAGGAAATATGAAGATATAGAGGACTTAATCTCTCTCTTATGATCACTTTGGAGAGGCAGGTTGTGTACAGTCTCATCTGTACAGCGTGTGTATGGCACTTTACTGGTTGCTATGGCGGCGTGGTCCCTTCCTATGCTGCCTCAAACAAAGCGGGGGTCACCACCCCACAGTTCAGAGAGGATGGATGCTGAGAATATGTTAAGCTCTTTTCACTGATAATCCTATTTTGCGTTGTCAAGTGAAAAGCGTGTTAACACGGTGTTTATCTTTTATATTTACAATTCATACAGTCATGGTTGGTTACACTGTTTCTGCCGGGTGAGTCGTATCCTCCCACGGCCCGTGAAACAGCTCACATACTATTTGTTTTATATTAGCAACATTATGTATTTACACAAGTATATTTTTTTTTATGAAAACAAAAACAAAATCATATTTGATATGAAGTATTTTGGAAACGTTCGCCATGATTTTGGCACATAGAAAATGTACAATTCTTTCTTTGCACTTATTATGTATATAATCTTCAATCAAAATATTAAAACATATGAGATAGGTCAATAAGGTGTACTTAAAACTGCGTTTAAATATGTACCCTAATTAATCTTATTTCATTTAAACTCAGAAACGATGAAAAAAAAATGTTGTCTTGAAAATCTTCTAAATCCAGTTTTTTTCTATTTAGCACATTTAAACCTAAAATTTGAGTTTACATAATCAAACTAAATCAAGATGATAAGACGAGCAGATATGAGATGTAGAGTGCCTTAATTGTACCGATGCTCCATCTGCGAAACATTACGGGATGTGCATATCACGTGACGCCAATATTAAGAAGGTAATCATTTCAAGAGGATGCTGCACACCAACTTATATTATTGAATATAAATTGGATGATTAAAGCGCAAATCTAAGCTTGTTTAACTTTGATCTGAATGTCATCTTCAGCTGATGGATCTGTCCCACCCTGCCGATAATCAATGGCTCCCAACTATTAGTCCAGTTTGGAGACAACAAAACAAACAAGTGCGTCGTGGCCACGAAGCCACGAGGAGCTAAACTAAATGTCACGCTGTTAAACACAGCAAATTGAGATAATGAAGCTCTTTTAGGCAACTGGGTGTCTAGTTATTTCTGCACCAATCAATAGGCAGGGTAAAAAAAAAGAAAAAGTCAATAAACATATGCATGAATTGATTCCATCTGCTTATTATCATATAAAACAGCCTGGTAAATATGCAACTAATTATTGGTGACACTCCAATATCCGATAATGTGCGAAAAAAAAAAAAATGATGCTCAGGCCTCGACATTCAATACCATATTATTTCACGGTAAATTAGTTTTATTGCACTGGAGACGTTTTTTTGTGTTTTTTTTACCTTTCAGGGTTACAGTTATCAGTATTTCCTTCGTTCTTCAAACTCAAAGGTCGACAGCTAACATATATATTAGTGATCGGATATAATAAATATAAGTGTACTACTTAGTTGCTGCTTCAGGATAACATTTTAATAAGTCATAAATCATGAGTCATGTGCCTCAACACATTTTTTTTTTCCACAAAGCCATCCCCCTTAAAAAAAATATAAATAATCCGAAGCCTCGACGTGTCACTGTCTCCACGCCCGTGCCTTCTTTGGCGTGCGCATCGGCGTCGGTTTCGACCGCACGAAGTACCGCCCCGCCATCTTTTTCTTCCGACCCTAATTCCCAGAGCCGAGCAGAATCTCTCGCCTAATCTCCCCCCCCCCAACCCCCACTCCCCCGCACTCACACCCCTACTGGAGTTTGGTAATATGACCTGGAGAGAGAGAGAGAGAATAAGAGAGAGAGAGAGAGAGAGAGAGGACTGAATCCCCCGTCCCGTCCCGTCTCGGCGGGGTCGCCGGTCTTCTGCCTCCCTCCACGAACAAGATGAGCTGTTTTTTTCCATTTTGGGCCCTTAATGCCACTCTGGGCTTCATTGTGCAGATCCCCGATGTGCCACGGTGAAATCGTAGCCCGGCCTTTAAAACCTGCTTGTTGATCTTGAGATTACTTCCCGACAACAGGTACCCCCCCCCCACACACACACACACACACACACACACACACACACGTACACACACACACACAGTAAGCCCCGTCCGCTCTCGATGGGGGAAACCCAGGCGTGGGATGATATTGAGATATCTTCCAATGTTTCCGTGAAACAAACACACACACACACACACACACACACACACACACTCTTGCCACGGTCGTCCACACAAGTGCTCACAGCTGCTGGCGCCGCGGCGCCGCTAAGCAGGTTTTAAGACGGGTCCCAGTCGAGCCAGCTCTCGCCCAACCAGGAGGCAGAGCCCTGGATCCAGACCTTTTTAAGTGATCATCCTTGTATCATAACAGATTAAGGGCTGCTGCTGCTCCGGATTAGGCCTAATCTAACCTTTATCCGCTCCCCGTCTTCACCTGAAACTCGCGGCGACCGAGGAAGTCAATCGCGAAAAAGGCCCCAGTGACATACAGTGACACTGATCTTCCTTTTCGCGCTCTAATTATCAGGATTAAGAAAAACACTTTTGAGTAATTATTTTCACATCGGATAAACATTAGGCTTGCGCAAGGATTTAGCTGAGCTTTCGCCCAACAAGAAGCGGAGATCGGAGCGAGCTTACAAGCTCCAGGCAGGCAGATGGAGATCCTTTCTAATCAGGAATAACCAACAAACAGGCAACGGAAGGAAAGGCGAAGGACAAAGAAATCAACGTCCCTTTTTTTTGCTTCATTTAAACGATTGGGGATTTTCACCGTTGTGAACACAGTGCACACACACCGCCTTGTCATGAGTATATTTGCGTTTCAGATAAGGAAGATGGCGTCTTGTATCTTTTGCTGTTGTCGAAGATTTCATACTCTTTTGCATATCTTAAATCACTGTTGCTAAGTTCTCTTTTTCTTTTTTTTTCCCCAGCGCTGCTTGCTAATGGCTTTGCCAGACAAGTCACACATTTGGAGAATTCTTCTCGGAGGAGAGAGAAAATGTGGAACCATGGGAAAAAGATGACCTTCAGAGCTTGTTTGATATTATATATTATTTCAATCATACACAATTACAAACTGAAATCACATCACAGCACCAAACTGAGGCCCAGATAACCTTTTAAGGGGACAATTCCCTCAGAGGGCTGACCCCTGACCCCAGGCCTGCCAGCAATCTCCAGCAGGATGACTTGGCTGTGGCTGCAGAGGTTACGTGCACGGACACACACACACACACACACACAGACACACTCTGTCTCTCTCTCTCTCTCTCTCTCTCTCTCTCTCTCTCTCTCTCTCTCTCTCTCTTTCCCTCCTCTGACTCTTTCCATCTTGCACATTTAACTGTGTCTGACACATATTAATGCACAAAACCACAATATTCCTGGACACATATATATTCATGTGCAATGTGTTGAAAAGATTGTCTTTAGGAAAATCACAATGAGTTGGAAAAGAGGGAGCCTACTATGAGTTCTCTGTCTATCTATGTATGATCTTTCTAGATCCATAAATGTGCATCAACTGTCTGTAAAAATGTTTAACTATGGACATTAGTGCATTTCTGTGTGGACCACCTGGGTTCCTGGGAAATAATGCACATTTTATTTATTTTTTTCTCATTAGAAATGTAATTCATAAAATCTAACAATGTCATCTACTCATGCCCATAGTGACATGGCTACAGTGCAGTAAGTGGATTAAAACATTAAAGTACATGAACATGTGTCCTGAAAGTTCTTCTTTATAACATTAAATATCAATATCTAAATAAGGAACCTTGGGTTTTATTTAATACGAGTCTAACACTCAAAAACTCTGATTCATGAGGGCTGTGTTTCGTGGTTTGATGAGATTTGGTTTGACAGTGGCCTGACAACATGGATTCAACATGGATACATATCTAAACATCTACACAACTTCCACCAAACATTATAAATACTCACAATTATGTAAATGTCTCATGTGAAATCACCAGATGTTAAACAAATTTGGCCGAGCACAAGACCCCATTGCTCCCGGCAAGAAGCTGGAGTAAGGCACCACCTCCTGCCAGAAACTAGTGCAATAACTCACCTGTACTTTGCATTTTGCACATTTAATTTAATTTTGACACTCTTTTTTTGACACTTTCTCCTTACATATGTTTGCACACTTCTTTCTTATATGTATATTTTATTGCACACTTCTTTCTTATATGTACATTTTATTGCACACTTCTTTCTTATATGTATATTTTATCATTGTTTTAGTTATTTTAGTTTAATGTTTATTGGTGCTACTTTGTCCTCAAATTTCCCCTTGGGGATTAATAAAGTATAATTCTATTCTATTCTAAGTCGTTCGGACGTGGTCCCCAAGAGTGAAAGAAGCTACGAGTTCACCGTTCACCTCGTACTGGTGTCATAAACTACACACAGTAGTTATTGTTCTTTGTACTTTGGGTACTTTGGGTACTTAGAAAGCGCTATATAAATCGAAATCATTATTATTGTTGCACTTAACGTCCACTGATATATATCAGTGGACGTTAAGTGCAACAATATATGTATATATGTATATGTATATATATATATATATATATATATATATATATATATATTTATATGTATATTTATATCAGTGGACGTCAAGTGCAACAATATATGTATATATATATATATATATATATATATATATATATATATATATATATATATATATATATATATATCAGTGGACATCAAGTGCATCAATAAATGTATATGTATGTATGTATATATATATATATATATATATATATATATATATATATATATATATATATATATATATATATACAGTGAAGCCCAAAATAATGTAAAACATAAACTATACGTAGCGGCTTCACCGTACACCAGTGGACGACGATCAGACCGTCTATATTCAGATTTATTTTACTGGAATAAATGAATAATGAATAAATACTTTATTCCCAACATACTACAAACGTCAGCACGTTCTTATCAATTGAGGACATCCTGTCATGAACATATGCGAAAAGAGAAATTTGAGCTGTTTCACTAGAACAATGCAATATCGATAACGACAACAAATTGTCCAACCAATTAGGTTGTTGATCTGCCCATTGTGTTACGCCACATGATCACTCGGCTAAAGTTGCCTCATTTATATAAACCCGATAAAAGCCACGACAGGGCAGGACCTAATGAGATTTATCGGCAAACTAATTTTCCAACACTCATCCAGGAAATGACAATCCTGTTCCTCCGAACTCTGATTAATCTCCCCGAAGTTGAAGTGAACCTTTTCTGTGTTGCCACTAACCCCTCGCTACCCTCTGACATCGCCCCCCGCTGCTAAAATGAAGACCTCTTGTGTCCACCTGCCCTCGGCCGCTACTCAGAACCAGATGTGTCGTGGCTTTGATGTGGACCAACCTTTTTATTCTCGGGTCAGGGAAGGACAAAAAGCCAGAGCGGGGCCCTTCGAAAAGCCACAACACACACACACACACACACACACACAGTGCTTTTTTTGGGGGGGGGGGGTTTCAGCGCAAGCATCGTATACAATTGTGAAAAATGTGAATTCTTTAACTTTGTAGCCACTCCATGATCAGTCATGTGAAGGGGGGTGGGGGGTCTGGGTGCGGTGAGACAGATGTTTTCCTCTGCTGGGGTCTTTTTGAGTCTGCTCTCAGTTTCCTTTGAGCAGTGAGACCCTCAGAGGCAGACAACACTAATGTCCAAAAGTCTTGAGTTATGGCCATTATTTTCAGTTAATGTTCCTTTCTCGCTTTCATTTATTCTGAATGACAAATGACCTACACTTACATCCAGAAAGTTATCATTAACATACTGGATCAACATGCAAGTGTAGCCAGAATAAAACACCAGCAAAGTACTTTCTGTGAACCACGGATGCTCCAAATCTGGATGTTTATGAAACAAAAAAAAGTTTTAGGGATATAAAATGTTAGTGAGTGGCACTTTATCCGTTTCAGAATAGCATGTTGTGTTTAGGTTTAAGCAACTAGGCGTCGGTGTGTTACTTTGGGTTTCACGTGGGACGGGAACACCGGTCTACTGGACTAATGTCCTGCTTCTGATGCAGGCGTTCACACCGTCCTCCCTACGAGGAGGTTACAAAACTAATTTGTGATAGATAGATAATAAACAAACGTAATTCAGGATAAATGACGCAAATGGCAAACAGTGTACATTAGTAAATTGAGAATGTCCTTTTTAGAAGATCCGTCTGGACATTGTTGTACTTTATCTCACACAATGATATTTTTTTCACAACAGATTTTCTCATATAAAAATGATTGATAATCACCTGATATGTGTTTTGCTCTAAGACATTTTTGTTCATTTTAGTTGACCTTTTAATGAAATACAACAATATTGACTATTTAATTGCTTGTACTAGGGTAAGTATCTTATTTGTATACTTATACTTAAATGATTAGCTTTTAATCAGTACATTACTATAATCTCCAGATTGAAATCTAAAAATAATGAATCCTTACGTGACAACCGCTTTAAATTGGACGAGTAAAGCCAGACTTTTAGACGAGTAATGACTTTGATCCAGAAAAATATCCGTGCACTAACAATGTAGCTGTGTGCAATCAGGCAAAGTATTAGATAAATAACACTCATTTCTGATTCACAGATGTCATCCGCTGTATCTTTTAAAATGTGAGTGACCTGCCAGGTCCCCTGTGTTGACCCGTCTTCATGAAACTCCACCATCTCCCCATTCCATTTGTTTAGTTTGTTTTAAAGACAGCAATGGGTTAGGGTTGGGACCTCAGACTGTAGCTGAAGGCCAACGCGGCATGAGAAGGTGAGTTTCTCCTTTTTCCCAAAGCTCCGTTGGAGGTAAAAGAAATCACCGAGACTAGACATGCCACTGGGCCATGCAAACAGGAATGAGACATTAATGGATTACCCAGTCAGGAAAGAGGAATCTCTTTCCTACTTTGTTGGGCTTAGGCAGTACGTCTGAATATGGAGCTTGAAAGAATTGCTTCAAAATAACTTATATTTAGGGCTTTGGTTCAGGTTGTTGTCCCATAATTACCTGTTGTTTATTCAAGGGATGGGCCTGTGTGGTGTGGTGTGGACTTCCTGCACAAACAGGAGGGACCAAAACAAATCCAAGGTGCACCGATGAGACACTTAAGGCTGTCACAGCGAGGGTTGAATAACATCGGCCAGTAAGTGGGAACATAAGTCTCAACTTGACGTTTATTTTGCTATATGATCAACTACTACAAGTACATTTAGGGTGAATACATGTATTAAATGATGTTATTTGCTGCCACTTATCGGAAAGATTGCAAGTTATTAAGTTTTTTTAAGTATGACTCACTTGAACATTTAGTTTCTCATTTTTTTTGCTATATGATCAACTGCTACAAGTACATTTAGGGTGAATACATGTATTAAATGATGTTATTTTGCTGCCACTTATCGGAAAGATTGCAAGTTATTCCTTTTTTTTAAGTATGACTCACTTGAACATTTAGTTTCTCGCAAATATCAATGTTTCAATTACATAGAGAAAGTTTTTTTAAGGATATTTAATCAAGTTTTTGACATCATCTGACTGAGTTCTCTATTGACATATTTAGGCAAACGATCATCCAACCAGATTTATAATAGAATGTAACTTTTAACTGCCAACGGTAGTGAGGCCTTTCACAGTGTCACTATAAGGGAAGGAGGTACTAAATAAGACTAAATAAGACAGGCTGTTTGTGAAACAGCCTGTCTTATTTAGTTGCCGGGCGAGTTGGCTGGAATGTGTCCTTTCTGGTGAACTAGAGTGTGCTAACCTCTGACAAGTCACAAGTCACAAGTTGAAATTAAAGGCAGTGTGTTTTCTCTAGCTGGGCTTGGTTAGCAAAGGAAACATTTGACGCACATGCAACATTTATACACTTTCTTAAGAGCATAAGTGCAGTTTACTTAGTCTCTTGTCACAGAGGCAAAAGGTCAGAGAGAGGTTGGTGTTTGGAGAAGCACATTAAATGTTGGTTTACCCCTCAGAGTTGTTTTTGAGCCTTTATTGGCCACAGCTGGCTTCTGTATGACGAATGCTGTATTATTGTATTAAATTATCACATTCAACTGTCCTTTGGCACATTCCATCAGAGCATCAAACGGCCTCGACGCTGAGAAGGAAGAGCGTAAAGACGAGCGCCGAGCAAAATAAAACAACTCTTAAGCACATTCAAAGCATTGTTTACGTGTCAGTCGGCCTGCAACGGTATCGTAGGACATCCGGGTCTCACTCGCAACTCGCCGATTCCCGTCAGTTGTTCGATGCCCCTCAGCATCCGACATCGATGCGCTTCTCTTTCGACCTCAGTCAGGTCATTCGTTCGCATCCAGTGTCATTAATCACGCGACTCCTCTGGGTCACTTGTTTGTCACTTGCTAGTTAAGTCAAGTTAACCTCAACCACCCTATTTTCCTAAACCTCATTTAGAGTTGTTTTTTTATACCTAATCCTGACTTCCTTTGAAGACAATGTTATGTACGTAACGAGAATAAAACTGACACGCCATCCCTGCCACATCCAAAGATGACGCTCTGAGCACAGTGCAGATCAACGGCGATTTAATAGCCAGCGAGATATAAACCCACTGGGGTTCACGTGCACTAACGTGGGCGTGGGCGGACCGGCTATGTCTACAAAGAACAGAGGCGCTCAGATTACAAGAGAGAGGAGAGCCATTGCTATCTATATATCTGTACTTTACGTTTGCTCATATAGTAATGCTCTGAATTTGAGACACGGACCCTTTTACACATTGGCATTGGAAAATAACAAATATGGTCGATGAAGGTTTTCAGGGTTTTTTGAAAAAGTTGTCTAATACCCAATATTATTGTATTTTATTTATTGTATTGTATTTATTTTATTTTATTTATTTTATTTATTTTATTTATTTTATTTATTTTATTTTATTTATTTTATTTTATTTATCATAATGTGGAAACCACTGCACAGTCGACTTGACTGCCAGTCAAGTCGTTTCTGAAGTCAACTTTCTCATCGATTGGAGGTTCAATTTATGAATTTCTTTTGTTTGGTTTAGTTCACACACCACATTCTCACACACTTATTAAGAAACAGCTCGGGCTTCGTCGGGGAGGGAAACGATAAAGTCCCCGATGTCCAATCCAATAACCTCGCCTATGTCGGCGTCCTATATCTGAGCTACGAAAAGTAATAAGGAAACACAGAGAAATCTTTTCATCTGCCGCTCTGAATGTAAAACTAAAGAACAAACGGTGTGTCGTCCTTCACTCTTCCCCGTGTGTGTGTGTGTGTGTGTGTGTGTGTGTGTGTGCGTGTGTCACGTCTCCCACGGCACGGTCCGCTCATCAGCAGTAATTTGATTTTGTCAGCGCTGATGACAATGATGGCGATAATCCCCCGCTATGCATTCACAATGGAATATTTCCCAGTAGCCTCTATTGATCGGTACTGTTATTTGCCATGAGGATCAGTGTGATAATTAAAAACTAAACACATTTAGCATCTCACTCCCAAGCTTTTATTACCTCTGATGGTTCAGCCGGGGAAAAAAGAAAAGGTCATGTTGAAGAACGCCGCTCAGGGTGGCCGACGGGTTTGACAGGTCCCAATTTGTTTTGGATATGATGGATTGTAATTTATTGTATGAATACAGATTAGTTGGTGATGATGTCTTTACCTCAGACATCCTCTGAGATACAAAAATAAACACCAGCGTGTTTGAAGTTATTTCGATTTTCTTTGCAACATTGCAAAGAAAGACCACGATATAAAAAAGAAATTGTGATACAACGCATCATCGTGTATCTTAGAGATAAAGTCCAAACTGCTTAAAGTCCATATCAACTCTGAGACACGGTCCCAGAGTGTACATCCCAAAACCTTCAGAGCTGCTGGATCAAACACCAGCAACAAACTCTGTGAGGTCAACATGTGGCTCTCCTGAGCTAAAGTTAGAGAAGCAATTTGGGGAGATTTTTAGTTTGACTTCTGTCTTCAACTACCAATAGTAAAATCATTGTTCCAATTACAAGCAATATCAATAATAACTATGTGCCATATGTTAAGGGCTGCTAACAATCTGACTCACACACATCTAGAGTACATCCAAAACAGTGTGCATGGTCCTCTGGCGTGTTCAGCGATTATACTGCAGTACAAAGACACCAATGCAGCACGCGCAATCAATAAATCACATCTGTCAGTCAACGCGTCTAATAAGATCATAGCGTCCGACATACCAGGGCTCCGAGAAAGTGATAACACAGTCCACATGGCGGGCAGATCAGAACCATTTTTCTTTTTTCCGTGCGTCCGTCTGCGTGCGCTCTGCAAAAAATAAAACGTACATCTTAACAAGCCGTGTAATCTTTTATTTCAGACTTAAAATATACACGTACAATAACGTCAATGCTGTGTGTCAGCTGCTTCCTCCAGAGTCATCTTCATCCAAGATATTTGTTCTTGTATTTTTTACATTCGCTTTTCTAAGTTGACTGCCTGCATAGAGGTTGGTGGGGAGAAGAAGGGGGGGGGGTGCTCAGCTAAAGATGAATGGACTAAGACAAATGGCTTCCCTCGCTGCTATTTGGCAGCTGGGGCCCTCAATGGCTCCCTGAAGACGCAACACTTAAAGAAGCACAATAAGGTGGCGGGGGCTCTCTGCTAGTCCAATGGCACTGGACATGATAGAAAAGTCTGTAATCTGAATTCACAGCTGTCTGGCCCTCGTTACTGGGGGGGGGGGGGGGGGGACACACACAGCGAGGGTCCGATGGCTCCCAGAGGTCAAGGCATGACGCCGCCGATATCGGTAAGTTTCACGACAATACTTTATCACTTCTGTCTTATGGAGGGCGGGGCGACATCCCATCTTTAATCAATAATACCCCCCGGATGCTGAAGTATAGGAGTTACACTATACTGATTCTGCTGTCTTATGATAGACATTTACAAACAATGCTTTGCCCCGTGTTGGCATGGCAGTGACAAGTCCTTATAGGGGCTGGAGAAAGTATTCAAGTGTTCCCCGAGTTCACGCTGCCTTGTTGGAGCCTGTTTTGCAAAGTAAATCGTAAATATACTGTATTGGGATCCAGACGTCTTTGTGATAACTAGGACGTCAGAAGAGCACGTCTGGACACATTGAAAAGCAAACCACATCCTGATAGGAAATAATATCTCAATAGATTAATCCGATTCTGAGTCTGAGTCGAGTTTGCATTGATAACGTAGGAAATATGCTGTATTTTCTTGCTCAGAGTCAGATGATACGATATAAACCACTGAGGAATTTGAAGCAACAGGCTGTTAGCTTAGCATAGTTTAGCAGAAATTCTGAAAACTAGAATAATCCAAGCTTTATATCGGGTTTGATTGATCAATAAAGAAACTTACGTTTTAGTTATCGGCCCTGCTGGTTGTCCGGCAGCTGATTTTAGTAAAAATACAAATATATTATGTATTGATAGGTGGACTTTATACATCTGAACACAATCACACCGGCAGGTTCCTCCTGCTGCCAGTGGCTGTGCCAAGCTAAGCTAATTAGCTGCAGCTTTATATTTAAAAGACGTTTATGACAGTGACATCGATCTTCTTATCCAACTCTCCTCCAGAAAGCGTGAGAATATTTCCCAAAATGTCAAATTATTGCTTTTACAAGCTCCACTTTTATGTTCCACAGATAAATATAATAAATATAAAAAAGAGGGGCCACTTCAGCTCCGAGCAGCTCAAGATCATTCAGCGCGCCGCAGTCGAACACAACTCACGAAAGCATTTTATCTGTCTAATAAATTAACGGCGCGGCCATAGGCCTTCGCCGGGAGCAAACACAAGCGCTCCCCCGGGGGAGGCAATTCACAGGGAGAGAGGAGGGGACGCTTGGACGGATCAAATTGACCTTAAAGACTATCCAGTGCGAGATGCGGCAGAAATTGATGGCCGTGTATCAATGAGGTGGAGAGGACGAGGGCGAAAGGTAAACGTCCCCGGGTGGATGTTTGTGCATGTGCGTGGCCCTGAGTTTACACTGGGCCTCTCGCCGCGCGCGCGTGTGCGTAAATCATGAATATCCTTGTGATGTTTAAGACCCCTTTGGAGCGATTTCGCCCTATTTTATTAAGCAGTAACAATTTACACATTTCAGTGGAAGTGGATATATGGCATGCTGTTGGAATGGATCCTTTCATACGTGACCGAATCAGATGATGGATGTGGCATTACTAATCAAATTCATTGGGGGGGGGGGGGGGGGGGGGTAGCCTCTTGGGAATTTAGCCGGGGTGAAGTCAAGCCTTGCATGTTTATGGGATGCGACACAATGGCAATTAACAAAGTTAAATTATAAACGCTTTCCATAAACTCAAGTAATAATTGATACACGGGTGCGTAATTCAAAACACTGTATAGTTTGTATTTAGCCCGGACGAGATAAAATCAAGAGACACATTGACGTGAATGATTGACGATGAAATCACTAGACCATAATATGGATTTCCATCGAGACGCATCCATCTCTTTCTCTCATCACTTCATTTTAATACCTTTTATGTTTTAGCTAGGGTCTATAGGGCTGACCTAACACGGCACATGTTGACATTTCATTGGTCAATGTTTTCGCCGTATCATATTTCATAAACAGCCTCTACATGTTCCAGCATCTGAAGTTCTCATCTAAAATGTAAAATATGTAAAAGCTGGGAAATAGCAGTGGTAAAAATATCACCTGCTGCGTCTTTTTTTCCTTTTTTTTTTCGTAATCTCAGCTTGATTGTTGGACAAACTTGTCAGAATAAGGAGGTCTCCCATTTGAATAAGCAAAGCCCTGCGGTAATTGGGGTGCACGTATTTTCAACAAAAACACGGGAAGATGAATCACGACAAACCATATTCGTCCAGACGGATGAAGGCAGAAATCGACCTGATTCCCAGATGTGTGCCGCCCCCCAACACACACACACACACACACCAACCCAGCCCCCACTCGCAGTTATTCACGTAACCTCCGAGACTATAAGGAAATGAAAAAGGATTAGTGGGACTCTGAATCAACGAAATGACTTTAAATGACTTCTCCGGGTAGCCAGAGGCCAGGCGAGCAGCATGTTTAAGTTGACATTTCAATTGTACAAGTAATTTGCATTCTATTTGACTCCAAATGACACCTCCATAATAAGGATTCCAATAGCAGTTTTTTATTTCCTCAGTTCAGAGATGAGCCTAAGGAACGTGGATTAATCAAGGTATGTCGGAAACCTGTCAATCTGTGACCCCCCCAAAAAAAGAAGGAAACCTTGAACAATCTGAGGTCTTAACTTCAATCAAATTCTTAACGTGTCCACTCAAGACACCAAGCAAATCCTCAACCGTTGCACCGCGCCGTATTAAATACAGATCACTAACTGAACACATGTATCTGTAATATGGCAATCTGGTGAAAATTAGAAATGAAAAAAAGAGGAAATGATTGCTTTTGAGGTTATAACATGATACTGTAGAGAGTGAGGTTTAAAACTGGTGTGATCCTGTTGCTAAGCTACTTGGTAATGTCACTGAAACATCATTCTTGTTTGGAGTCACATGTCCTCTGAATGGAGTGTTTCATGGTTATATTGTTTTCTAGAGAGTAAGAATTATGTCTAAATGTTGAATGCAACATTCTGTGATGGCAATAAACTACATTTTCACGGTGGATATTAGGGTTTTATTTAGTTTCCGAATCACTTCCAGCACAACAAATACAATTTTCCAAGTATGGAGGACCCAGTCATACAAGCTCACTATTTAATTAGTTTCTGTAACAAATTTCCTAATGTTCATATATGCAGTAGGTCCGTCCATATCAGTGATCTGATGTGTCAGAACACAAGAAAAATTATTCCTAATTTGCCTTAAGTATTCTTATGATGCTCATTGTTATTACCAAGCAGTCCTCCATACCTTCCTTTTGTATTAGTTGTTTTCATCCTGGCCGTTTCTCAATTCAAAGTACACGACTGCAGACTTGTGTTCTTTTGGAGTCTGGTCTCGGGAGTCCAGACTCCGGAGGACGGGAGGACGGGACAACGGGAGGACGGTCTTTCTACGATTGGAACGGCTGCTTATTTGATGACGTCACCACATCAGCTGTTCTTGCTCCTGAGTTTATTCTAATTATTCAGTGTAAATTATTTTTTACAGTCGAATAAACAAAACAACCTAAAATGACATTCCGTGACTCAACAACAGTAGTATTTATAAAAAGTCATCTGTCAGCTGTTTATTTTCTCCTTCGCTATTGTTTCCGGTTGCTGATGAAATGCATTGTGGGATATATGCTGGCCAGAGTACGCACAAGTCTCCTGTGATGCATCCTCCGGAAAGTGGGAGGATCAAGTCACATCCGGGCATTTTGACCATGCTTTGAGAGAAGCGAACTTTGAATTGGAACGTGTACCCGGGCTGAGAGTGATGACGAGACACGAGTCCACGAGGATACAAGTAGAGGAAAGGACACAAGTAGAGGAAAGGACGCACAAGTTTGCATATTGAGAAACGGCCCCTGTCTCTTCAACTATCATGTCATTCCAGATCCTGCTTCGCATCTCGTCAGTCCAACTCCCTTCACCTGCCTCTGATCACCTCGTTAGTCCCTCATTACCTTCACCTGGTCTTCAAGCCCTTCCCACCTGCAGCCCATCCCCTCATTAGTCCCTATTTGTTTTCAAGGTACAGTTGAATACGATAGAAGCAGATTCTTTTCATTGAGGATAAAAAGACTGAGCTGTTTTCATAACCCATTTTTTTTAGATTTGTGTAGGGATATCAGGTTAATTCTCTGTAGGCAGTTTATATCACGGTAAAAGAAAAATTGTGTACTTTAATATTATTGTTTGCATTCAGTTTGTCATGCTTTTTATTATTAATACCTGATGTTTCTCTCTGAAGACAAAATGTTGCTCTGGACCTGCAGCACTGTATGAAACCGACTATGTATCTAATATGTTAACATCTAATCTCTACATATTACAAGGAAACTTCATACAGTCCAAAAACAAAGGAACTTGAGGATCATTAGGATAACTTCCTTTCTTTAAATTACTTCTTAAACTTTATTTTAATAGAACCGCTTTTGAGTGATGTCATCCTTTCCCGCAGTTCGTTGGTTCCCCAAATTTAGTTTGTCCGTCATTCTTTATTTTGTAATTTTATTGTACCATTTGTTTTGCCTTGATTTTCTGTAGAGGACTTTGTAAACTCTGTTTTTAAAGGTGCTATATAAATAAAATATTAATATTATTATCATTATGATCTGTGCAGGTCAAGTTTCTACACCACACCAGGAACTTAAACATGATAAAACAAATTTGCTTGTCAAATAAATAAGACGTGTGAGGTTTTCTATCCACCAAGAAAGAAAGAAATACAAATAAAAGTGCCTTTCAATGAAGCGTGTTTGCACTGCAGCACAGTCTGTACACTGTACCTGCACTCACACCCGTTGTCGTTTCATCTTCTGGTGAGAAGAGATGCCGAGACGACTTCTCACCTGTGTGAAGCAACAGCAAAGACACCTGCATCCATCCCATAATGATCCGTCCGATATCATCCTCTTACTTTACGACACACACCACGCGTCACGGCAACCCTTCAGTCTACATTTAGACATTGTGGTTATGCAGCAGTACAACAGGACTATACTTACCCTCAAGCACTATCTCTCTCTCTCTCTCTCTCTCTCTCTCTCTTTCCCCTCCTTTATCGAACTAGGTACTCAGTTGTCACCTTTCTATCTATTTCCTCAAGGTCAGGACATGATGGGTGGATGGCCAGACGCGACACAGAGGTAATGAGTTTGGAATGGCATTTAGAGCAGCGAGAGGCTCGGGACTCGCTCCTGACTCATCACGCGATGGATTCAGAAAGAATAGACAGTGTTAATGAAAATATATACGGCTCCATCCACGGCTCGGACCGAGGAAAAGAAAAAGAAATAAACTGCTGTGGGAGGCAAAAATCATTTTGTCTCATACTAATTATGAACATCAGTTGAGCTGATTTGAAGCCAGAGGAGAAGTCATGTTTAGGGGAGCTGTTCTTGGTGTATTTCACCGTTGATAACCCTTCTGTTATGAGAATGACACAATAAAAGGCCACTTTGTGAAAATAAATTGATCTGCATTAAATAAAAACTTCATTTCCAGTTTTGAGAAACACGTTCAGGCAGCGCATCGACGGTCAAAAATCATAAACTTTCGTTATTCTTTCTGTTTTTATCAGTGTACATGTGTTAAAACTCTATTCACTATTGACCATTGCACGGTTTAACAAC
Organism: Liparis tanakae; assembly: GCA_036178185.1. Taxonomy (NCBI): domain Eukaryota; kingdom Metazoa; phylum Chordata; class Actinopteri; order Perciformes; family Liparidae; genus Liparis; species Liparis tanakae. Next base: position 6,352,646 of record CM070095.1, read on the forward strand.
CTATATATTGTTTTTCATGTGAGGTTGTATTCATCTACACACATTCAGGCCGAAAAAAGTAAGTTTTTATGGATTTAAGGATAAGCCTGTGAAAAGTGAAAAGTAAACGTACAATGTAAATAAATCTGCCTTCTGAGACATAATCTTTCCAAAAACTACTTGTTTGACGTTTTTTATGATCTGCTGAGCTTAGCTGAGTTTAAATATGATGGATTTTACCACTTTGTCATCATTCTGCTGGTTAATGAAGATATTTTGATATAATTGCAACTGTGCCACACAGAAAAGTACGAGATGGTTGGTACCTCATTGGATAAGATCTCATACCGTAGATATTTGGCGTTGCGAACCAGAAGGTTGCTGGTTCAAATCCCCACACAGCTCAAATATGAAGCGTGTACAGGAAGCAGGAGTGGTGTTACTTCCTGGTCCCTGCCAAAGTTCCCTTGAGCAAAGCACTCCCAGGGCAGCCATATGGTAGCTCGCAGTAAGATGGGTTGAATACAGATGTGTAACTTCACCCTGTCATGTGCTATGCACAGCATGGGACAATCATGTTGTTATTTTTCCATGACTCAGTTGCTGCACGCGTGATATTAAACATTACAGGTCTTCCCGTTATCTAGCTGCCTTCAAATAATATAAAGAAACTGTAACACCCCGTTTCTGTTTCTCCTGTTCCGTGTCTCTGTGTCTCCTCTGTCTTCTGTCTTAATTGTTTAATTACCCGCACCTGCCCTCAGACACTCTTGTCTCGTTAGTGTCTGATGTCGTACACCTGTGTTTCCCCACCCCTATATATTGTGTCAGTCTTTCCATTGTCTCCTGTGGGATTGTTCTCTATGGTCGTCTCTAGTTCCGTGTGCTTTTCCCGTCGTCCGGTCCGTGTTCCTGGTTCTACCCGTTGACCCTGCTTATCCGGAACCTAGATTTTCTGCCTGCCCCTTTTGGAACTTGATTTTTGTGAAACTTTTGACTCATTAAAGAGTGCTTTTTTTGTTATTTCATATTGCGTCCCAGCCTGTCTCTCTGCGCCTGAGCCTCACCCCGTCACAAAGACGTGTCGGAAACACACGTATCCACGAGGAAACATGAGCTGAAGCACATCACAACCACTCGTTACACGTATTACGCAATCACTGATACGCGTCATATCGTGAATTCATTCCATAACCTGGAGCAGGATTACGTAACTTTTCTATTTAGTTTGGCACGAATATAAATGGCCAAATTTACACCGGGGTCCTCAATGTTGTCTCCGGGGGGCTAAGAGGTCATTGCATTGGTGTACGCGCTCGTGGAGGAGAAACGGCTTCACGCCGGCCGAAGAGACACATCAACAAAACCGCTTCGCTCCCCGTTATGCATTCCACGCCAGTGTTTGCTCTTGTAGATGTCCTCTCGCGCCCGCGGGGCATACGTCTCCCGCGCGGCCCTCAGAGAGCCAGCAGAGAGACAATTATGTTCGGGCCACCCACGAATGAGCGATTCTTTTCAATTGGCCTGTCAGCATCTCGGAGAGAGAGAGAGAGAGAGAGAGATAGCGACGCGTTCCCCGAGCCTCGCGCCTCGCTCGCCATCTCTCTGCCGCTCTGCTCACTAGAGAGAGGAGGGAAAATGCTTGTTTACCCAGAAGCCAACGGGGCCTCGCTGATTGCCATCCCGACGATAATGGCCAAGGATGAGGAGGATCGATAGCCATCTGCACCCATTCCTAAAGCAATAACATTCACTAGGAAAACCCATTTACTTTTACTTACCTTTTCTTTATTTTGTTTTACCAACAGGACGGCCGGTCGTGATGAAGATGGGATTTGACTCGACGGTGCGGTTGTGGTTATGGATCTTTCACTACTGTATTGCCTTTTCTTCTTTTCTTCTTCTTTTAATTGCCGGTAACAATCATCTCTACGTGTGTTTACTCATGTGACCTTGAAGTATGGACACTGATGGAGAGAAAGGGTGTGTTGTGTTACAGGATACCAGTGTATGGCCTCAAGAAAAAACATAAAAAACAGTTATTATTACAAAGATGATATATTTTTCTAGCTTTCTTAAAGTACACAATTTGTTCCAAACAACAAACACAAAAGGGGTCAAAAAGACGAGTTAAATGCTACATTATTAGTATGAGCGTGTGTGCGTGTGTGTGTGTGTGTGTGTGTGTGTGTGTGTGTGTGTGTGTGTGTGTGTGTGTGTGTGTGTGTGTCAGCACATGGATGTGCGTGCTCTCACTTGGTGAAAACAGGAAGTTTAATAAGAGTTTGTGTGTTCTGCTGAACTTGCCTTGGAGCCAGTTCACAAATCCTGCTGCAGTCAGAACGGCCAGCTCTCCCAGGTGAATCACTCTCAGATCAAATTATCTCCAGCTCTCTCGAAGAGAGAGAGAGAGAGAGAGGAAGGAAGGAAGGAAGAAAAAAAAAGTTGCTTTATTTATTGAAAAACACTTCACCCCTATCATTCAATATTCACTTGAATATTGCACTGCAGCCCCGTACTGAACCGCTACCGTACACTCCTTTTGGTCTCGCCGGTGTTTTTCCTGATGCGAGGTGAATTACGTTTCTGTATCTGTTCCATTCTGTGGCTGTTGTTTGATTCCGTCTCCCAAACTAAACACCCGTCCTGGCTGCCCTCTGGCTAACCTTGCGAGCTTCTGGGAATAATATTTCTTTACTTTGGCACTCCGCTGACCCTGCTGTGTATTCTTTTTTTCTTCTTCTTTTCTTTTTTTATGACGCTGTCACGCTAAATGTGCACGACTGTGGACAATTTGTCAGACCCGCTGTGTCAGTGTGAGACAGTTTGGCCTCGATGGTGCATCTTTGATATACAGCATGCTGTAAATACTGCGTGAATAATATTCTGTTCACTGTTTTTAAGTCAAAACTAGTTTTTTGTGCTCACCGTCTGGACATTTACTTCACGTCTGGTAAACAAAAACCCTGGTGGAGTCTTTGCTTTTAGCTCAGAAATTGACATTGTTTGGTATTTCAAATTTGAAAATACTATAATATCTCAACATAATATATCTGGCCATGCATATAAACACTGTTTACAATAGTGCACAGTGAGGGGAAGTATGCCCAACTATTGATTCCTGATCAATTTATAATAGTTTGCTATGCAAGGATCAGTTCATTTGGCTAGTTGTTAGTTTCATATATATATATATATATATATATATATATATATATATATATATATATATATATACTTATTTATTTATTCATTTATATATATATATATATATATACTTATTTATTTATTCATTTATATATATATATATACTTATTTATTTATATATATACTTATTTATGTATTCATTTATATATATATATATATATATATATATATTTATATACTTTTTTTAAATGTATGAATTGAAATTATATACTGCAATAAATCACAGAAAAATAACTGAATAACCAATATGTCGACGTGTGGCTTCTTCTTTCTGCCACTAGTCAACACAGAGATGACCATTTTGACGGGGCAGTCACAGCTGTACGTGCATTCAGCACCTCACCGGGCTGTGCCCTAAAAGGTTTGGAACACTTTGCAATTAATCATCCGGTTTATGCCCTGCAACGAGTATTGTTTCCAAATGTATCATGATGCCAGACCTTTGAAGGCATCCGTGTCTCCCATCATGCCATCCCCACAGTAGGAGACATGAGATGTCAGCTGTAAATTAGGTGGCACACACGGTGACCCCGCACTGTTCCAGCTCTGGTTAATCCGAGGCGAGGCCCACAGAGGACACAGACGGACACATTGATCCCGGTGACTTAGGTGCTCAAACACCCTATTTATGTAATTCACACCATATCCCAATTTGTGGATGTACATTTGGGCCGGTTGACTCTCCGGCAAATCGGTGTATAAAACGCTCGGCGTGATCACGGCAGGAAATGGAACCGCTCCATCTCGCAGTACTAATGTCTCGTTGTATGAGGAATGGGAGCTATCCAAAACACATCGGTGGTTTGAGAACCGGGATCTTTCAGCTTAAATCGGCTACGGATGCCGCGGTGCACCGGTTTGTTGACTGAGCTGACTGAACCCTGCACAGCAGCCTAAAATACGGACCAACTGGTCCATCCTGCCAGTTGGTTGTGTTGCCTTGTGATCACATTTTCTCCTCTTTTGTCTTTCATGTTTGCCTCACATAATTAAAATGTGTAGCCACTTAAGAACGTCTCTTTCATTTCATTGAAAAAAAAGGGCTTCAAGGTGCTGACCACAAACAACGTCCGTCAGTTTGAGCCCGACCTGGGACTCATTGTACGTCACAAGCCATCAAACTTTTCCTCTCATGACTGTGACCACAATTATTAAGGAGTACAATTATTAACTCTCCTGCTACCTTCAAATGTAGTAACATCTTTTACGCTCAATGTGACCCCAGCAATTAAAACCTCCAGAAAATGATTAGAATTAATATTGTTTCCCAAGTTTAAGTGTCAGGTACTTTATGTTTGTTTGTTGACTTCCTAAATAGTCCTTTAAATAAATACAAAAGATGTTTTTTTTATATGTTTTACACAGTGAAAAACAGCCTGGGTCAAATTGTACAGGACATTGAACACATATCATCTGAATGTTATGTTTTCCCAGTCGTCCCCAATAAATTAGGAAAAGTCATGAAATATGAAGCAAAATATAAATAATTGAATAATTTTTTTTAGAGACGTCAAACATTGAATGGGGTCAAATTGACCCCAAAGGTAACAGGAGGGTTAAAACAATTGATGATAACTGGGCTGGTTGGTTTCTAAAACTTCACATTCACTCAAACTGCTTTTCCTTGTTTTACTCTCTCCTTTCACACCCGTTCTGGTTGATGGATGTAAACTACCTTTTACAGTCTTCACCCTCCAACAATGTGCTTAAACAAGTCTCTCCATCTATTTTGGGCCGATGTGGATGTTTTGCTGCCTTTACTAACCAGCTTACATGCATTTTAAAACACGTTAGTCCGCTCGGAGCTGGAGTGCAACATAACTGTGGTTTAACAGAACATAATCACAGTGTTACTACTGCAGTCCTTTATTATCCACGGATGGAATCTAGGTTAGGTGGTTTGCTCCTTTCCTAAAAGTGTGTGGTGATAAAATGAACCGGAACCTGTGTGCGGGTTTCTCTAAATATAATATTTTCATTTGCATGTATGTCCATGTGCTATAAACTTAGTCCTACGGCCTTTATCAGCATAGGGCTGCAGAAGCAGCTGCAGCCTTTTACCAGGAACCCCGGGACAGCTGCTCGTCCACACAAACACACACACACACATTTTAACACACACACACACACACACACACTCTCCTCAGCCTCTTTCCAATCCTCTTGTATCTATCCCAGGTGGAATTGGGTTGAACAATGGCATGATGGGAAGGGTGTTGTTTGGTGGGCTTGGTGGAGAGTGGAATCCTCCCCAAGGTGACCTCTGAGGGGTGGTGGGGGAAGAGTTGAGGGCTTTGACGGTGTAATGGACTGGTGTAACTCTGGCCAGAGATGCTCAGCGCAGTAATGACACCATCTCGATGCCGGGAGGCCAAAAAAAACACACAAGTACAATTTATTTGGGGTGTTTTTCTTTTCATTGCTGGAATTGAAAGTTGACATGGTCATTTTTGCTGTATGTGTTTACAGCAATTTCCCAACCCCAAAGGCCCTCAGAAGTTAATGGAATTATATAAAACATTCATGAGAATCCATGATAACAAATACAAATAAAAAACACACTTCCATCTTTTCACAAACTCATTTAAGATGCACTCATGCACGTGGGTGGATGGATTTGTTTCTATCCGACAGCTGTGCTACAAAGACGAAAGGGGGAGCAGATGTGTGCTGATTGCACGGTTTTCTCAAGAAACGGAATTATAATAACGAAACCCGTTCATATTCAAAGACAATAATTAAGTAAATATATATAGACAATTACTGTATACATATCTACACCATGAAACCAATTTTAAGAATAGTTTCCTTGGAAATGTTTGCACACTTTATAAATGTATTATAACAACAAAAAAACATGAAGGCATGGTGAAGATTAAATGCGGTGATTGTGCGTTTTTGAATAGAATAAACTGGTTAAGCACAGGATTAATGTGTCCTTTCGTTTTTTAATAAAAGAGTAGAAGAGACATGATGTGAATACGTGTTTGTACATGTGTGTACTCACTCGAATAATTGGTGCGAACACAAAGTGAGACAGGGTACAATTACAGCAGGGGTGTAATTAGCAGATGCCTAAGCAATAGGGCATCGTAAAGCCGCCCATCGCCAACGATACTGTATGTCAACGAGGCCACGCAGACTCACATGAGATCCGGATCAGGCTTTAATTACCTTGAAATGAACCAACTTTGAAGGGAAAAAAAAGTATCTTGAACTTTCATATATATTGATCTTAATTATTTCAGCCCCAGAGGGTTCAACACACACACACACAGACAGACACACAAAGTGAAAACAGAAGAGTAGTTCTGCCTCCCCTCCCCTCCTCTGCCTTCTGACAGAGATTTTGCTCTCTCGGTGTGGAGGTGTTCAGAAAAAAAAAAAAAAAAAGGGAAGGAAAAATAGCCCGGGGCATCGAGGAGAGGATTTGACCTGTTCCCTCGCAGTCTGAGGAAGAAAACGCACTTTTTCCCACACTAGCCATATTCAAGTTTGAAGATTGGGAAGTGAAGCTCCTATAGGTGAAAACCTTCATCCCTCTCACTCTCACTCTCTCTCTCTCTCTCTCTCTCTCTCTCTCTCCTTGGATGTGTGTAGGTGCGTGCAGCGTGGAACAATCCGGACATTGTGCCGACCCGCCCCCGTCGGCTCTCGGCTTACACACCCCAAAATAAGATAAATAATAATAAAGATTTCCACGTTTATCAAGGGTCCCGGGGTCCGCCGCGTCACGTTCATTTACTTTCCGTCTTATGGCATCACAGCTAGTCACGCGATGGTGTGTTAAGCCCCTTGATGATGTATTAAGTTGGATATACAATACGGCGAAATAGATGAAAGTTCTCGCATGTGAAAACTTTCGCCCTCCCTCTCTGTTTGGTCCATTCAGCGCCGATTTAATGAGGAGCTCGAGGTGGAAAAATAAAGTATAGTTTTCATTTATATAAACAGTGGCATTAAGGTGCCTTTGTGAACACGAGGACCCTTAAATTTCACCGAGAAATGTTTTGAACATGACAATTCACCAAAACAGTTATAACACGGTTATAATCAATCAGTAACTCATTTTACATTGTGCAATTTAATTAGGAACACTATATGTCTTCTATTGGGGCCAAATGTGATTTTATGCTGCAAAAATACAATAAACTTACTCCGACAAAGGGAGATTTTTTTTACGTCAATCACACAGCTATTTGACAATAACTCGTGTTTTCCACGATGGCTCTGGTGCCAAGGGATAACGCTCCAATTCTACCGCACAGCGCTGCACAATAACAATATTTCATATCTCCGAGCGAGGGGCACGTGGCATCACAGACGGCGTCTTTTTCCTCCCGCACTGTATTTTCGCAGCGGAGTCGTGCCCGATGATGGTTATGATAATTTGATCTGAGAAGACACAGAGATTTGAACTAGCGGAAAGGGGGACGCAAATCCCTCCGTAAATCCCTACACTATATAGCCCCCAGCCTGCCGGGAGAGTTTAATATCTACTGGAATGATTAAACTGAAAAGGTGAAACCACCATTGTAGTAATAAGAAGTGCGGCTGTGCAACAGGGGTTGGAGAGTGGGCTAATGGGTTGCATTGCAACTCTGACCTCCAATGTACACAGACGGTCCAGAATACTAATTTCACTAATATATGTGCATCTTTTCCTTTTTTCCTTTTTTTTCTTCTTCCTATTAATGAATCACATCGGAATATCGTTGGCAAATGGAACAAGTCGGTATTTTATTAATTAATTTTCTTAGTCGTGAATCATGAGCTACGTTGAAGTTCTCCTATGCAGTAGACAATGCACAAGGCAATAAATATAGAATATCACATACTTATACATAATTTATCAACCGGTTATATATTATATATTGAGTATTACTTTTTATTATAAAAAGTTGTCAAACCAGCTTCCTTTGGTAGATAGTTTATTTTCTGTATGACATCTTGACAATTCTTAAAAATTATATATATATATTTATATATATATATTTTTTTATTTATAGAAAATGTAAATACACGTTGTCTGTTGACATAATTATGAAGAAAAAAATGGTTTGTTAATAGTTGGTAAACAAATTGTGGCATAAATTTCAAGGCCGCATTTTCTTCCTCAAAGTATTTACTAGAATTAAACATTATTCTCTGTGTTGGCGCAGAAAAAAAAGTCCCATAAATGTCTCGCAAATGTTTACCACCAAAGTCAAAATAGACCGGAAGAAATACTGAAAGCAAAATAACATAATACATTACTTTACGCAGAGAGATTAGCCATCCCTTTGGATTCTTCTATTTCTCGATGCCGTTCCTTCAAACCGGCCGCGGTGGGACGGACATCCCTTTTCAAAGTGCGTGAGAGCAGCCAACCTGATTTACCGAGAGCGTTATTAACCGCCATGAATAAAACCGGCTCATAATGCCCGATAACGGGCCGTTCTGTAATCGTATCCCCGTCTGCTCTGGAGCCGTAAAAGGGCCGCGTCGCTCGCATGCCGCGCAACGTATAGGATGTCCCGCGTCTTGATTTCCTAAAGGAGTGGGCACGGTGTCACCAGGCACTGACCACCAGCTTTATTGGGAGGGTATAACACTCTATCCCACGGATCCCATCACCACCACCCCCCCCCCCCCCCCCACCACCACCACCACCCCTCGAACCAACTGGTAATATCCTCTGTTGCAAATGACAAGGGCGTGATCCCTGACTGGCTTCCCGACGACCACGGCCCATAGCCAGTGTCTCGCTGGTGAATCCACAGCATCCCCACTGGGCTCTGTGGAGGCAGGTGAGTGTTTCTGCGGAGCCGCTGCAACACCATTTTTTTATAAAAGCGCATGCACTTTGTCGGTTGTGGGAACGTTAACCGACGGGCTGGGGCCGGCCGGCCTGCCGGCGCCCAATTTAAGGCTGTTTGTGGGAACTGATGGCGGCTGAAAGCTGCAGATATCTGCAGACTGGACTGTGAAATCAGGTGGTCATTTAGTTCACAAAAATGTGATAAGTCAGCATTTCTATTTATTGTTTTTAATTAATTTTTTATTGTGACATTTTCCAAAAGGTCACGGGGACATAATCTCTGCCTGGACGGCCTTCTAGTTTTGATGGTCAACAGAATAAAAAGCCAAGCTGACACTGCACCACCTGACACCACACCCCTCATCTAAATGTCTATTCATAGGATTAATAAGTGTGCACCTAATAAAAACCCATTCGGTTATCACCAGAACCAAATCGGATAGCGCTGCTGGAAAAAAAGGTCACGGAAAGAAATACCCTGTGTAGAAGTTTAGGAATCCTAAACTCGTAAAATCATGCCCCGTAAAAATTCTAATTATTGTCTATACGTAGACGACATTATCTGCCAGGAACGCTATAAAAAGGCAAAAATAAAACAGAAATTGTAAACCGACAATGTTTTTTTTAAAGCCTTCTCAAAAAGTTTTGGGGTAAAAGCCTCATCACTAATTACATTTTAGGGGTTATAGCTTTTTCTCACAGAAATATAGGACATTAAATACTGATATAGTGAACATGACGTGTGTCCTAAATGATACCTAATTTAAGCTCTTTAGTTCTACACTTTCACTGGTTGAGTAACTACACATAAATGAACATGTGACATTAGTTTCAGCAGAAATGAAGGACACTCCTTAAGTAAGAAAGATAGAGCTGTGTGTGCCCTCTAAATCATCTTTGTAGATGTAATTTAAGCCCAATATAACACAAAGAAAAAAGTTGAACACACACTATATGTATATATTGTGGAAGAACACAATTTGAAACATTTTATCTACCACAGTTCACAAGAACTTGCACTTGGAATTGTAAGTTTAACGATAGCAAACAATTAAACACAATATAACGGACAGAAATATGTCCTCAGATCTCATAATGTTATCAAAATATAACTTTTTTGCGTAACCCCCGTGATTCAGATTCACTCCAAACGTTCACGTCTCCTCCCTCGTCCCACGCCTCACCCCCCCCCCCCCCCCCCCCGTCAGATACCGCTGACACTCGAATAACCCCAAATAGACGGAACGGCTTCCTCGGTTTGATCATCCCGTCTTTCTCACTTCCTGGTTGTCGACCCGTATACGCTGTTGAAGCTTTTTAAATGTCAGTAACTTTTTTGGGTATGGCATCCATCACAACGTAGTGGAAGTGCACCATCAGGACCGACTGAGCCTCGTCGGTGCAGGGCTTCATTTACAGTCGATTGCTCGGGTCATTGTATCTGAAGTACCTCCCCCTCCAAACAGACCTGCATATTAAACTGTAACACGGGACAAAAAAAGGTCATTTTTATCTTTTTGCATTATCCTGCTCAACAGCATCCAGGCACAAAAGCAACCAACTTGCAGGGTAAATGCGACGACTCATTCAGGCTCCGTACAGAGTAATTCTGCTCGAGCCCCTTTAGTCTCTGCCGGCTAAATCCTCTGTTAGAGATAGAGGCTGGGTTTGATCCCCTGCAGGATCTCAGTTTATCTCTCTTGCAAATCTGCTGCCAGATGACAGGGTTAGCTTTGTGGACTGTGGCTGCCCACGCTCTCTTAAAGATCGACACGATGCCTGGTGCCAGTGTTTCTTCTGTACTTCTATTCTGGAGCCGTGGAATTATATGGGGGGAAGGGGGGGTTCAAAAGCCATCTATGTCCTAAAAAGGCAATTTATGCACAATAAAATTCTCTATTCACTCATATATATATCCTAATAAATTCAATTTAAAAAATCAATAATGCCTAAAATTAAATGTATTTTTTCTAAATATCCTAATTATTATTAGAAAAAAATGTCACCTGTATAAAAATTATATAGCACTGACAAAAAATTTTTTTTTTAAAGTTACTTAATTTGTGATACTGAAAACAAAGACAAATAAAAACAAAATTATTGTGTTTAACTATACAACTGTGTTTTGTACAGTATTCTGGTCTGCCACACATGCCAAGTCATTTCTGTGCACAGCAACACACACACACACACACACACACACACACACACACACACACACACACGTGTCTTGTGTCATCATTTCATCAGTGCTGTGCAACCAGCTGCTGTCGCTGCTTGCTCATTAAACATTTGTAGAGTCAATATAAATTCCACCAAGGCTCCCTTTCCTCAGGGCAAACACTGGAAAATACAGTATGTAAACGGCGGCGCACTCATCATTCATCTATGCAGAAAATAGAGCTATCTTCTCACCCTACTGTATCAATAACCCGGGAGGGTGGGGGGGCGGAGAAGGGGTCCAGAAGCAAACCTCCGCAATTCATTACGAGCCTCGATCGCGTCGCCTCCGGCAGATGAGGAGGAAGGTCTGCTGCTGTTGACAGCTCGGCTTCTCTGCAGAGAATCACTGATTATCGTTAAATGTCAACGTGAAATATCAAATCGGCATGTGAGAGTACACTCCTGATGCACGAGGTTTACGCTTGAACTTTCTTGAAAAACTTTAATTACCTCGGGAAAACGTTACCGAGCACGCCGAGTCTCTTATCGTCTTACATCAGGGGGGGGGGGGACTTCCCGAGACGGTAATCGGTCGTACCGCCGCCGTCTGACTCAAAGCGTGAGAGAGGGGCCGCGTTTCTTCTCTTTTTCTCCACCACCTTGACTTTCAACGTCCCCGTCGCTAATTCGAGTGAGGTGTCATAACACGGGGTGTGTATTTGGCCACTGGGGGCACCGGGACAGCCAATCAATGTTAAAGGTTCGGCCACCCTTGACCTTTAACATAAGTGTTAATTATGATCACGCTGTGTGCAGTTTAGTCGGGTCGGTCGATGTCTGCAGGACGCCAGACGTCGCAAAATCAATCCGCGAAGCGTTGATACGTACGAATTATTACTTTTTAAACGTGCAATGAATAACATTAGCGCCACTGCAAACCCGTGCGGGAACGACGGTCAACGACTTTTCGGACATTTCCGACGGATGATGTCATCGTTCATCGGGCCAACCCTGTGCAGTTTAGCGGAAACAATTTTGAGTTAATTATGTCCAGATATTTTTGTCTCTTGGAGCAGACATCAAAGGAAGTTTTCATCAACACTGAAGCACCGGTTATTGGCGCGGGCATTTTGTTGAGTCTGATGATATTAAATGTGTGAACAATAAGGATATTTTATAAATTGAAAGCGTGTTCACGGTGACTCATTCTTTGCGAATTAAAACACAATTGCGTGCGGATAAAAAAGTGTTTTTCGTGATGTTATTCCGGATCGGTCCGAGCATGTGCGTGCGTTTTTCTCCGGGTGGGGACCGATGTTTACTTGAGTTCACTTTTCACTATGTTTTGTCTAATCAAGCAGAATATTACCCGAAGGTCACGCAGGTCAGGCATGTAGCTCCAGGGGCACGGGCGAGTTGACTAAAAGCCCCCAGAGAGACGGAGTGTTGAGCTGTGTGCAAGAGCAGATCTTTATTGCGTGTTTCAAAGTGGACACTTGTTGCGTTTTCTTTTTTTTCTTCTCTTTTTTTAACCCTCCTGTGACCTTCAAATATACTAACACCTTTTACCCTTGGTGTCAATTCGAGCCCAAAAGTTTTAGAATTCATATTTTTCCCCAAGTTTAGGTGTCATGTAGTTTATGTTTGTTTGATGACTACCTAAATGGTCCATTAAATACCCCCCCCCCCCCCCAATCACCATTACAATCTCACTGATTGACCTCAAATTAGAAAGAGAGATATTTTTGGTATTTTAATGGCTTTATATTACTTCTAAGTACATATTTTTTTATATAAAATTGACCCCAAAGAACACCGATGTGTACAGGATATTGAAAACATATCCTGTGAATTTTATGGAATTTTATGTAATGTGGAATGTGCAGCAAAAAAACTGATGTTAGCAATTTGTTTAGATATTTTAAACATTGAATGGGGTCAAATTGGTAATAGGAGGGTTAAATACATCATAATCTGCAGGGAAACTGAGAAATAATGCTCCTGCGGTTGTTTTAAAATAAATTTATATTTTGCCGTGACTCGAGTTCCCCGGTGTGTTTTTTTTTTCTTCTGTGTCATGAAAAGCCGAACACATCTATGCATTATGCTCCATTTGAAAATCAGTATATTTGACTTGGAAACCGACCTCTCGGACATGTGGCGCGAGCTCCTGCTAACCTCAGCGCAGAGAGAGAGAGAGAGAGAGAGAGAGAGAGAGAGAGAAAAAGCTGCAGAGACGGTATTGACCGGCGTGGTGAGTAATCTGGCTACTGGCACGCCGCCGCCCCCGCATTGCGAAAGTGAGAATAGCCTGCTGGGAGTAAAAGCACTCTGGGGCCTGCTTATCAAACGCCTCCCAGTGATCCCAGTTCGCTCGGGCCCTCGTGGAGCGAAGGCATCGCAGGAGACACTGGAACTCTGAAAAGCTTGAAAAAAAAAAACATAACCAAAAAGTTATTATTACCTTCCAAAAGCCATGGGAAATATCTACATTTCATTTGTAATTTACTGTCAATTTACCCAAAAGATGCCATCAGACAGTGAAATAAAGTTTTTTTAAATCGCCTGGACGATTCTTTAATAAAATGTTGCCAGATAATCCAAATAACCTCCGTGAAGCATCGCACAGTCGCATTTCATCTGGGTTGCCGTACCGACTGATATTGCGTGCTTCAGCCGGCTTAGGTTCACATGGGCGAAGTGTGCAAACACCAAAAGTTAGTTGACTCTACCCCCCCTCCTCACGGCTGACCTCGAATTTCCTACGCCGCAGACACTTTGAAAAATCCAGTTTGTTTTTCGGGGCCCTTCAAAAAACAACACTCGCTTTTTCATGGTGTAAATTCTTGCCGGGGCCTGAATTACAACAACAGATGCAAATAGTTTGTGTATATTTGGTCAGATGTTTGGTATTTATTGCTTTTATTACCTATATATATCACAAGATATCGCGGGGCAGACTTTCTTTTTTTTTTAAGTAACATTTTATTGTCTCGGACTTAACCTCTCTCATCAGTTGAAACAAGATTTAGGAGATAAGGCAAAAATGTAACCTCGACGTGAACCTTGCGTGAACGCGTGACCTCCCCGAGTGGAAGGATTTTCCTCCGGGTGTAGGACTAAACAAGTCCAATGTGTGCCAAATGATTCAGAAAGAATCAACATTTATTGAACTTATCTGCCCGGAATCAAAATTTTTCTTTTGATCCTATCGCAAATTCCATTAGTGGAACTTAATCAACTTTATAACGGAGGAAACGTGAAGTGTTGCCGAGTCGTAAAGACCCCCCCCCCCCACACACACACACACACACAAAAAAAAAAAAAAGATTCACGACACCTATTTAGTTGCCCAGTGGGGAAGAAATGCGGCGTGCGGCCCGAGGGTGCCAGACAGTCAACACCCGAGTCCACGAAACAAAAGTAAACACAGAGTCCAAAGATAGCTGACGGCTGTCACTCAGACGCATCCCCGGCTGCCTCGGCCCGTCAGCCGTCACTCTTTTCCCAGGGTTCCTCTGGGCCGCGGTATCCCATGCTCGTGTTTTTAGACAAACAGATCGGATTCCTCCTCAAACAGGCCGCTGCCGTCCCTTTTGATAACAATGTAATAATTCAAAACAAATGATTTTGGCTCTTTTGATGAGAGCACTTTTATGGGTCACGAAGCCTCCCGCCGACATCTGTTTGATTTTATCTTCTTGAACTTTATCCTCTGCTTGGAAAATTTACTGGCTCTGACCAGAGCAGTGTGTTAAAGCCAGACTAATAGAGGAGCAAAGACAACCGAGACACTGGGCAGGACAGCTCGTCTTAACCCTCAAAGCCTGCAACATATATAGTGCACTTATGCTTCACTCAAGGTTGTGTCAAGAACGTTCGCACACACACAAAAAAAAGCACATTTCAAAGAAATATGCAATATCAGCTTTTTCTGTTCACCTTGCAGAAGGTCGGTTGCAATTTCTGTGCTCTGAAAAGAGAACTTCCTGTTTCTATTCCTTTAGTTTACTTGTGCTCGCCCGTAAATCTGCGGTAAAGACGCCAGTCGTGCAACGTTCAAGGTGCGCAGCGTGGCGTGGAAACTTGAACGACTCCGAACGAGTTAAAGTTCAGTCGGAGATTCTGAGCTTATTCAAAAAAGTTTCTCGAGATGCACTTGACCGTTTTCATTGGACTAAGCGCAAATCAACGCTCAACGCACAACGCTTACGTGTCTCCAAACGTATCGGGGCTCTTTAATGGTAACAATAAAAAAACTTAAACAACCGAGCCGTCTCGGGGCGGGGGCGGGGGGAGGGGGGGGGGGGGATCGTGAGCGGCAACCGAAAAGCTTTCGGTAAAAGCTGGAGGCCTAAGCAGATTTAGAGGTAGGATTTATTTTGTTTTTTGGCATGGAGACGTTTCAACTATTTCCTGTTGTGTCACGCGGCCTCGATGTTATTCGCCCTCGCAGAAAAAATGTTTGCGGGAAGAAATGCAACATGTGTGAATAAAAAAAAAAAAGAAGAAGAAGAAGAGAGGAACGAGAAACCAAAACATTTTCCTCTTGCTTCTATATATTTCATCCTTTGACGAGCTCGGGGTGGGGGGGTTGTGTGTGTGTGTGTGTGTGTGTGTGTGTGTGTGTGTGTGTGTGTGTGGGGGGGGGGGCTGCTTCTGCTCTAGACCCTGGCCGTGGTTGGAGCTGTATGCTAAAGCCATGGTCAGGCCCCAGAGATTTCCAGCCTCTTAGATGCCTATAACTCATCCCTAGCCCTGCTTCTGAAGGGAGATTCCCCCCCCCCCTCCTCCACCACCCCCTCAATCCCAACCCAAAAAAGTCCTTTCAAAGGCCGCAGACTGGAGACAGATATGTAGGTGTTTTAGATAAGGTAGGAATTGCATTAAAGGATTTTTCCGTTTTAAAGCCTGTTGCCATCTTTTTTTGCCCTTTCCCATAGACTTGAGAAGAGGAGCTGAGAAAGGATGGGAAGAGGGGTGAGGGATGTGCTTTGGGACGGACTAGTCCGTACATCTGTGGTCAGCTCACAGCTCATAAAAGACTAGCGCTAACCTCGGTAAAGATTGAATAATGTAGAGTCCGCTACAGGCGGCGCACGGAACCTCCGCAAGAATACTAAAGTTATTGACCCGAGTTCGGAGGAAAATCCTCCGAGCTCATTGATCTCTCAGGCCGGCGAGATGAATCTTCACGTCGAAGAAAATAGTGATGAATTTTCAGAGCGGTGAAGATTTTTAGATTACATTAGATTAGATTCAACTTTATTGTCATTACACATTTCTTGCCAAACGCAAAAAAAAAACTCTTTGCCAAAAACCTCTGATGGGGATCTTTTTGTTTTCTGCAAAAGTAGAAAAGCGTGTCCGGAAAAAGGACTCGGAGTCGACGGTCGGCGAGAAGACGGACTGCACGCATGTGCACGGCGTTTTTCCAACTTCTCTGTTTTACGAGAGCTCACGCTTCTTTTTTGGCATTTACTTTTTAAAACTTAATAATTATGTGGCCTCCTTTCTGTTTTTTTTCTTTTTTCTCCCTCCGGCCCCACCGTGTTTACGTTCAGCCGGCTTACCGTGCACACGGTCCAGTCCACACACACACACACACACACACGCGCGCGCGCGGTCCACATGTCCTTCTGCGGCGGTGTTTGTTGGACTGGCTGCAGAGAGATTAGACGCCTCGTTCCCTCCGGTGCCTTCGGAGTATCGCTCCTCCGCCCAGAGGGCTCGGCTGCTCATTTTCCAATCGGACCTCGGAGTGTGGAGATTGTCCCTTTTCTTGAAATTTGCATTATTCATTTTTTTTGTACCTCACCGTGAACTGTAATAATAAAAAAAAGTAATATTCTCCGATCATACTGGTATTAACCAATGCAAATTTCAGTACCTTCTTATTCATTTATACTTGAAATGTTTGTTTTTAACACTAAAAACATGACATAAAAAGAACATAAATAATAAAATTATTTTTGGTATCACAAGATTATGATTATTGTCAAATATGAACTTTTAATATAATGCACATTTTTGGGGGTTTGGCAGATGAGAACAATGTAGGGATCACAGGGTTCACATGGTTTAGAAAGTCTCCCGGAGTATTTGAAGTAAAAGATATACCAGTGGTTATGATACACAAACATCCAGTCATGAATTCAAAAAGCATTTGAACCAAAGCCTATATATTCGCTGAAATAATAAAGCACATATTTCTTATTGAGAAAATTACAGACGAGCACAGGCAGTGTAGGGAAGGGCGCTAGACCAGACATGGACTAGAGGACCCACATGGTCCAAACCCACACATCAGAGGACTGGTGAGGGCACGAGGGAGAACAAATAAGCAAGAGAGAGACGGGGAGTTGGGAAACTACGCCGAAATGCTTGTGGCAGCAGCTGAAAATCTGCAGACGGCAAATCTCGAGATGAACTTATAAATGATTTGTTTATGAGGCAGAAAGAAAAAAAAAGAGAAGAAGAAGAAGAAGAAGGAGAAAACTGCAGCGGCTGCCGTCCTTTTATCTTCATCACGTCTTCATTCAGAATCGGCAAACCAAGAGGAGCGTTTAAAAAGATCCGCAAGGTAAGGCTTCATTTCTATTCACACCCCCGGTGCGCTCTGTGTGTGTGTGTGTGTGTGTGTGTGTGTTTTCTTCTTTCTTTTATTCCAGCTCAGCTCATTGGCTCATTTGTTGTTTGGTGGTGTAGATTTTTGCTTATTGAGCAGTGGAGTTTTGTACAGCCTAGGCAGAGATTAAGACAAATTCTGATAAGGACTGGAAGTTGACTCTCAGCATTAAGGGGGATTAATGTTCAGCTCTGTGTGGCAGCGGCCTTCTCAGTGGCTGTGTTTACGCAGTGTTGCGGACACCCGCATTAATCCAAAATTAGTATAAAAGATCAGCTGTGGCCACTGAGGCGAACCTTCACAGGGCTTAAGGCCAGTAATCAAGTCTCACTTTGGGACAATGAGCGGCCTGGAAGGTCAATGAGAGGCCTGGGCTGGAGGGACGAGGAGATGGAGGGGGAGGGGGAGGGGGGGGGGCAGCGCGGGACTTTTGGTGACCACATGGTTTAATTTAGGTGAGACATATCCCCACACACACACACATACTTGCACACACACAGAGTTTTCACCCACGGTATGTCCCGTCTCTGGGCGTTCATGGCCGTGATGTTTTTTTTTTTGTGTGTGTTACAGCTGCAGAGGACATTATCGTGTATAATTTAACACTTAAAAAAAAAAAAAAAAAGTTTCTTCCTTCTCGCTTTTCGAAGCCCGTCTGAAATCGCATACGTGTATTTGATGTCGCGCGAGTTTACATCTCAGCGCACTAAGTATTAGCTCCGTCACGTAATTATAATGTGTGCCGAGGGATTACAACAATAAACAGCGCGAGACGACCTCGCCCCCGCTCGCACGGCGTAGAGCAACATCTCTCGTTCCAACGCAAACCGACGGCGAGCGGCGCCCGCGAGGAGGATCCCGAGGAGGCGTCTCGGGAACTCTGACGGGGAAAAGTCAAACTGTGTCGAATTGAAAAAACGGGTATCTTTTTTATTTTTTTTTCCATTGCCAACGCTGGCTTGTGCGACGCAAAGAGGTTCAGTTAGGAAAATAAAATACAGGAAATATGGCTCGGCGTAGACCGCGGCCCTCGGAGGATGAACGCTGGCAAAACTGTCGATACGTGCGTTATTTTTTTGGCACTCGCGCTGTGAAACCCCCGCGTGCGGAAAAGGACGCCGTTTTATTGACATTTTGAATAAGGCTCGTACGGCACATGTTTAGTTTAGTTTAGTTTATTTTGATCAGCAGTAATATACAAAAATCAAAATTTCAACAAAAGGAGAAAGTGGCCCTAACCTATGATTTCATGAGAAAACTTAATTCAGAGAATCATATACATATAAATATATACTTATATATATATATACACACACATATATACATATATACATGCACATATATATATACATATACATACACATACATACACATTCACACACCCATATATACACTACCTTTCAAAAGTTTGTGGTCACTTGGAAATGTCTTAATTTTTAAAAGAAAAGCATGTTTTTTGAATGAAGATGACATTAAATCATTAATAAATGCACTCTATACATTATTAACGTGGTAAATAACTATTCTAGGTTGAAACACCTGTTTAAAAAACATTAAATATCTACAAGGTTGTATAGAGGCCCATCTCCAGTGTTCTAATGGCACATTGTGTTATTGCCTTAGAAGACTAACGGAGGGTTAGAATTTTAGAAAACCCTTTTGTTATGTTAGCACAGCTGAAAACAGTTATGCTGGTCAGAGAAGCTTTTCAACTGGCCTTTCCTTTTGAGCTAGAAGACTGAAGAACAAAATTCATATTTAAAATAAAAATCATTATTTCTAACCTTGTCAATGTATTTACTATATGTTCTATTCATTTTGCAATTCATTGGATAAATAAAAGTGAGTTTTCATGGAAAACACAAAATTGTTTTGTTGGGTGACCCCAAACTTTTGAACGGTAGTGTGTACACACACACACACACAAATCCACAAACATACATATTTACATAAAACAATAAACAAAAACAAACAAAAAAAACATGTAGCGATACGATGGGTCCGCTGTGTCGAGAGGAACTTGAGAATTGAATTTCCACAACTATGTCTAAAGTGCTTCAATTATTCATTTACAGGGAATTTAAAGCGCCGTGGGCAAATGACAGGGCCCTTGAAAAAAAAGAAATTTAAAAAAAAAGAAACATTATTAACAGAAATATTATCTCCTCAATCAACTTTTTCTTGCCACGCGCCAAAACTTCATGCCGCGCTAACTTTTCCACAGTAGCCCCCCCCCCCCCATATCTTTCTTTTGTGCACACATGTTGACAACGGACAGACTACAAATGAAAGGGTATGAGAGCACGAGAAGAAGAAGAAAAAAACAACAGCAACACGGCCAAACGGCAATTTAGGGCATTTGCACCACATTGTGGTGGAAACAGCTCTCTTCAAGTGCCAGCAGGGTACCAGCGAACACCCCCCCACCACCCCCCACCCCCCCCCCCCCCCCCCCCCACCCCCGCCACCCACTGCTCCTGCTAAGATTAGACAAATTAAACACTATTATTCACGTCACTCCCGCAGCTGGCCTTTTAAGTGGTTCTACGTTAACTATCATAATGGTTTGCTTTGAAAGCCGCAGTCTTCTCCTTCATTTACGATATGAAAAAGCGCTTTTGGCCGAGACTCGGTGGGATTTTTCTTCTCCTCTGCCTCGTGTTGCAGGGGGGGGGGGGAGGAATGGGTTTTCTTTACACTGCAGTTTCTAGTCGTACGAATTTCTATACCTTTCTTAAAATAGTGTACAGTTGCATTCATTTAAACAGCATATGCAACAAATGTGTGTCCAGAAAGGTATTTTGTTAGGACTTAGTTAAGCGATTATTACTTTTCCCCATTATAAATGAGTTTTCTCACAGCGGGTAACATTTACTTCCAAATGTTAACCGTGTGTACCGTACGTCAGTCATCACCGTGCACTATTTCATCGTTTACGAGAGGACTGCAGCAGGTCAGCGAGGCTCGCACATCTGTCCGTGCGTTCTGAACGTTGTCCCCCCGTTGGTAAAAAAAAAAACTTTTCTTCCTCATAACCCGATAATGGATGTGGTATTGGCCGAGGACGGCCGGTGATGGATAACCTAGTTTCAGGCCCATCATCGCCGTGGAGCATGTGCCTCGTATCTGTATAGTCAAACACCCACCCCTCCCCCACCCACACTGAGCACGCTCCAGAATTATTTTTTTTTGGGGGGGGGGCGGGGGGGAATTGACAGTAAGTGAGGTCCCGTTAGCTGCATTACATTTCAAACCTCTATCACCAGCGTGAAATCACAACAGATTACTTTGTTATCCAACTACGGTCATGTGGGATGGAACCGACCAATGGATACAAGAACGTCAGCTTCACTGAAACTGAGGCACAAACAAACAACCACTATATGAAAGAAGTAAATATAGGCCTTATTATCAATATTTGGATAACAAAACAAAATGTCAAATTATATTTCAGGTGTAGAATAACAACCAACGCCTTCAGACGTCATCGGCTTAAAGTATCGGTGGTAAATAGCCCCGAAAATATGGCTTTGGTTAGTTTTTTTTAAGTCGGCAAGACTTGTATACGATATATATATATAAATAAATAAATGAATAAATAAATAAATAAAAGGGACCCTCCTCCACTTTATACATCAAGTTGAGTTTACATCAAGAGGAGTACCACTCCTGCGAAATCCGCTGCATAATGTCCTCCGCTGTGTGCTGTCTAATGTGGCTGTGGAGGGAGTCTGAGAGAATTACCCAGATGATGTCATCAGGGTTATCTCGGCTTGGCTCGAGGCTCGAGGTCCCCACAACACAAACTTGAAGTGTGGGGTTTGTACAAAAAAAAGTGGGCATTTATCTATCTAATGAAAGACCCCGTTTAGTTGCATAATGGGAAATGTAAGCTCCTGTTTTTGAGGCCTGACCCACAGCATTCTGCACCGGGGACTAAAAGTCAACATTTCACTTCGGCTGCTTCCACTTTGAGCGTTTTTTTTCTTCTTTTTATGTATCTGTGAGCCGCCCAATTTTATGAAAGCGCAATACAAAATTGCTGGAGTAACCGTTTCAATATATTGCACCGAACCGAGACTGAAAATGTCGTGATGTGCTAAGTCAGTCATAATACGTCCTCCCACTTCTGCCACACCAACTGGTTTACATTTTGAGAAAACGATATAATGGTATCTACCCTCCACAGCCAAAACAATAAACGCAGTGATGGATCTGAACGCTTTTGATTGAAATGCATTTCAAGGATAAACGGAAGGGAAGTAACATTTCTCGTATGACATCACAAGACCCTATAATGGGTGAGTGTTCAGATAGTTACGTTTCTATTATTTTGGCCACATCTGGCAAGGAGTTCTCAAAAAATGTAAGAAAATCAACTAAATACCACTATTAACAAATCACAAGCGAGTACAGAGTGCGTCTGTGTGTTTTCTGAAACCTGAGTTGCCTCGGCGCGACCACGAAACACAGATTTGTGTCACATGATCACTCTGTAATGAGTCGAGCCTGTATGTGTTCCTACCAACAAACAGCTTTTGGGGAGTCGTCTCCACAGTCGGAGCCAGTTCCATCGACAGTACGACCCAGTGAGGTGGAGATAGTACATCTATGAATACAGTGGTAGTATAGCTCATGCCTCTAAAACACACTTTGACTCTAATGCTAATTATTAGCAGAGAACTAATGATTTTTGCACCGGCAGGTTGTGTTTTTTATTCAACTTTTATGATATCAAATGACAGCGTTTCGCTATTTAATGCAGTTTTTATCTTCATTCCACATTTCTTTTAAGTATTTAAGAACACAAGCCGTTTACAACTTGTTTATAAGGATATGCCTGGGGACAAACACTTTTCATAAACACGAATGACTCATGCTTTACTTTTATATTTATTTTTAAACCTTTATTTAATCAGGTGAATCCCATTGAGATTAAAAAATATCTCTTTTTTTGAAGGGTGACCTGGCTAACACTGGCAGCATCATGAGAAACATAGTTACAAATAAGAAAACACAGAACAAGACAAGTTATAAGATACTAAATAATAATAATAATAATTTTCTGAATAATGAATCTTCTTTTTTTTTTCGATCAAATCTTTTATTGGTTTTCGAGATATGCACATGCAAAGAAAAAGATGTATTGTATATACTTTGTATGTATACAAAGGTACTCAGACAAAAAACAAGAAAATAACATACAAATAAAAATAAATAAAAAAGAATATATATATATATATATATATATATATATATATATATATATATACATACATATATATAAATAAATATATATGATTATATAAATATATACAAATATATATATTTTTTTTTCCGGTGGGAGACGCAGCGCCGCAGGAGGTAATTAGCCCGAGTGGGGGTGGAAGCTGTGACTCACAATCTGAAAACAGCTGCACGACTCACCGTGCGGCGCGAGTCTGTTTGTCCCCGAGCGTCTCCGGGAGCTGCAGGCGGCTGGTTCTCATCCTCACAGCCATGATTTATGCCCGACATATCTTAGTACAGTAAAAAAAAAAGAGCCGGCAAGCAGGAAAAAATAAAAAGATGCTCTTCACATTCGCATGCTTTGCATTTCTGCCTGCATGGGCCAGGATGACATTTCATGTCTTACCTCATATCATCTCAAAAGGGCTAATTCAATTTGCACTCGAAGATGTTTCTAATCCTCTCCCCCGATCTCAATTTGTTTCACCCATCGTCTGAATACCAGAATATTTGCTGTTTGATTGTCTTTAAATGGTAAACTCGGGCCATTTTGACAGGGCTTTTGGTAAATAGCAGAACACTGGTGGTCAAATGTATATTAATATCGCTGTAGATGCATAAGGGAGATATCCAGTGATATTCACCCGTGTTGGTGTAGTTTAGGTTTAACGGTTTACGTTTCTTTAGTGCGTTGGGCGAGTTCACTAAGCCCTTTGCTTACTCTTTGGGAGGTTGTTTGTACGAGTAGGTGGACAGAGCAGTGGGTTTTACTAAATAGATGTACACATTAGTGAAAAGTACAAGACTCAACTCATCATGTGGTTTGTTCCCTGTACAGTTCAGTGGGTGGAGCCCTATAATCCAAGAGTCATCAAGCTAATCACCTAATGGCTCCATATTTAGGCCTCTACCACACCACAACATTCCCATTTATAAATCGCATATCTTTTGCTACGTTTTCACCAAGCGTCCAAACCTCTGCCGGAGTTCTTTTAGAGCAGCCAAAACGGAGGTGTTTGGAAACGCTCCCGAAACGGTAACGTGGAGACCCGCGTCCGTTACTCGACCGGGTCGTGACGTGTCCTTCACCCTATCACATGACTCTGAGCAACAGTTCGACCTCGTCGGTGGTCCAAGCAGAGGAAATCTCTGGTCCCTCTTTCGGTTATTGCCGTTCTTCCTCTGCAGTGTGGAGATAAATCTACTTCCTGTTTACGACGTCACGGAAGACGATGCTGAAACGCCCGGATGGACTTGATCGTATTAGTGTGGATTTAGCCTACAAAATGTCAGCTTTCAACATGCTGCATGACTGTAAGCTAAGTGTTCTGTTGTTAACCCTCCTATTACTTCTGGGGTCAATTTGACCCCATTCAATGTTTAACGTCTCTAAAAAAGATTATCATAATTTTTTTGGATACATTTTTCAAGACTTTTCCTAATTTATTGGGGACAACTGGGAAAACATAAAATTCACATGATGATATGTTTTCACTGTCCTGTACAATTTGACCCCAGGTTTGTTTCACTGTGTAAAACATATAAGAAATATCAACTTTTTTATTTATTTAAAGGGGTATTTAGGTAGTCAACAATCAAACAAACAAACATACCTGACACTTAAACTTGGGAAACAATATTAATTCTAATAATGTTCTTTAGGTTTTAATTGCTGGGGTCAAATTGACCCCAGGGGTAAACTATGTTATTAAATTTGAAGGTATACAGGAGGGTTAAAATGCATTATTAAGGCATTCTCTCAACCCTTATACAACTAGGCCTTCCATCAGCTCATGCTAGACTAGTTGCTAGCTTTTCGTTAGCTAGGCTGCTATATTTAAGCATTGTGGTCATGCACGATCCATCGTGGGCTCGGAAAGGCACTCGTCATTCCGAGGCACGGTATCAAACAACTGGCGCCAACTGTCGCCACCAGAATTTCGTCCCACCGACCCCCGGCTCGCTCGCACTGCGCCGCGGCCGCTAACAGGCCTCCCGAGGTAATCCTCACCCACTTGTGTGCAGAGTGCGAAAGCCATTCTCACCCGCTCGTCGCACGAGTTTGTGGATTTCAAAATAGAGCGTTCGCTCGTACTACTTACGCCAGGTTGACAAGCCGGGTTTTTAAATTGAAGGGTGAAAAAAATGTGGTTCATGTGTTTGAGTCAATGAGTCAGTGAGTGCCAACACCGAAACGTCATTCCTGTGTCTTGTTGACAGTATTCATTTACAAATGGAAGTTTCGAAGGCCGTCGTGATTCTGTTCACGTCGAAACTGGAGTAGGTTAAGTTGAACAGGAATGTCTGTGTGTAGAGATTGTAAAGCCCTCTGAGGTAGATTTGTAATTTGTCGTTTTAGGCTACCGTATTTTTTGCACTATAGGGCGCTCTGGATTATAAGGCGCACTGTCAATGAATGATCTATTTTCGATCTTTTTTCATATATAAAGCGCACCGGACTATAAGGCGCATTAAGAGAAACAAAACAGTCAAATAATTCAGTCAGTTAAACTTTATTAAACGCGTTCACAATAACTCTCACCATTGTTCAAACGTCAATGAACGTATTCACAATACCTGAACCTTGTTCAGTTGTAACACGTGAAAAACTGTGTGATACTAGCTAAATCAAATGTTAGCGTATTCACAAAAACTCTCAAAATTGTTCAGTTATAACACGTAAAATACAACACAATACACTCACTTTTTCCGTTTGATAGCTTTGAGTTTGAAGTCTGCGTCATATGCGTGTCTTTTGACAGGTGCCATTTTGGGGTCCTTATGCACGCACACGGTAATATTATGGTGAAGCACAGTATGTATTACTCCGCGACGCTCCTGGCTACGGAAGCCTTAATGGTGCAATAGGTGCGGCTTTGTAGTTTTACCAAAGTCGTACTAAAACATTTTTACTTAGCGCCGTGAGCGCCGTGTACCACACAAAATCGCTTCGAGGTCAGTAAGCACAACCAAAATGAATCCATATATAAGGCGCTTCGGATTATAAGGCGCACTTTCGTTTTTTGAGAAAATTAAAGGCTTTTAAGTGCGCCCTATAGTGCAAAAAATACGGTATACAAAATAAACTGACTTGAATTTAATAAAAAAATTCTGTGACTTTTGGTATTTAACCGTCCTGTTACCTTCACATTAACTAACATATTTTACCCTCGGGGTCAATTTGACACCAGTAATTAAAACCTCCAGAAATGAAAACCTCCAGAAAAGTATTAGAATTAATATTGCTTCCCAAGTTTAAGTGTGAGGTACTTTATGTGTGTTTCTTGACTACCTAAATAGCCCGTTAAATATATAAAAAAGTTGATATTTCTTATATGTTTTACACAGTAAAAAACAGCTTGGGGTCAAATTGAACCCATAGAACATCAACGTTAAACATTGAATGAAGGTTGATTGAAGGTAACAGGAGGGTTAAAGTCAACCTTTGGAATGCAGTTCTTGGTCTCACCAGCAGGTGCAAAAGTGAACGTAAGAAAGGAACTACTGTACATTTCTAAAGTTCTTAAGTTGCCTCTAAGGGAAACTCTTACATGTGCAGCGTCTAAATAGATAACACGGAAATATCTCTGTTTCCAACCTCAAGTAACGTAACACTTTTCATAATAGCAGAGATGAACTGAGCGTTCCGGCTACCCCTGAAAGGCCAGCAGGTTCACCCGCCCCGCGCTGCATTTCTATCCATTAACACGTCCACTGTGTACGCACTCAATTTGGGAGCGTAATAAGAGGCAGATGAGTCTCGCAGCCGGCGGAGAGACCCTCTAGGAGGGCGAAATTTGTCCGACTATAAGCGGCCCGACGGGGGGGTGAGCGCTTAGGTCAGAAGCCCTTAAGTTGACACGAGCAGACACTCCTATGAGTTTGCGATGAAAACCGCGTGATCCATCATCGCCGGCTCGCTCGTCTGTTCGGGGACCGTGAGCACGCTGAGAGCTCCCACGGGCCTCCATTTGATCACAGTTAAGCTGAGCTACACGGGGCACCGGAGCTACCCCTCATTATGAAAATGGAGGGAAACCGACATAAGCTTCCACGTTAAGTAATTAAACTAGACCCCTCAGAGGGGCTGGTTCAAGTGGATGCACGAGAAGTAAAATATTATCCCAATAATACGCCCCTTTATTCTCGAGATTTTCTCCGGAGCTTTTAGGGTTGTCGCTACCTTGGTTGTATCGCTGAAATCAATATTAATGAGAATATTTTATGATACCAATTGATAATATATAGTATTTTTATCGCGGTGAGGCACGTGTATACAACATATCCAATCGTTAAAGTGAAATTAAAAGGAAGACGTCGTATTTCACCGTGACGGACAACGCAAGATGATGTTCTTCGAATGTTTAAAGCTAAATTTCAACGACTCATTCGGTCCTGGTTTTGAATTCAGACTTTTATTTTGTCATTCATTTAACCCTCCTGTTACCTTCAAATTTACTAATATCTTTTACCCTTTTTGACCACAGCAATTATAACCTCCAGAAAATGATTAGAATTAATATTTTTTCCCAAGTTTAAGTGTCAGGTACTTTTTGTTTGTTTGTTGACGACCTAAATAGACCTTTAAATACATTAAAAAGTTGATATTTCTTCTTGTTTTACACAGTCAAATTGACCCTGAAAGAACAGTGATGCGTACAAGTTGTGTTCAGGACAGTGAAAACATATCATCATGTGAATGTTGTGTTTTTCCAGTCGTCCCCGATAAATTCGGAAAAGTCATGAAATATGAAGCAGAAAAATGATGTCAATCATATTTGTAGAGACCTTAAACATGAAATGGGGTCAAATTGACCCCAAAGGTAACAGGAGGGTTAAGAATTATTATTGGATGAATTATTAAATGACTACAGCTTGACCGATCCTGACATTTTTAGAGGCCAATGCAATACAAAATGTCATCGTCAATAACGTGTATCGTCTGTATACGTGCCCAAACTCTCTTTCTTTTAATTTCAGTACCAACGCATTGGCATCAAAAAGTTTCGACAATCTCTCGAACGACATCTCCAGA
Organism: Liparis tanakae; assembly: GCA_036178185.1. Classification (NCBI taxonomy): domain Eukaryota; kingdom Metazoa; phylum Chordata; class Actinopteri; order Perciformes; family Liparidae; genus Liparis; species Liparis tanakae. The sequence goes on from CM070095.1 coordinate 6,380,687, forward strand.
CGGCAAAGCGTTTGCCGCCTCCGGCCAGGCGCCGACGAGTCCTCGAGCTCGTCCTCAGACTCTCCTCTCGCCGACGACTCGGTTTAATTAGCCGTGTTTAAAATAGTCTCCTGTGATCTCTTATTCCCCGAATCCTCTCGCAAACAAAAAGCTATTCTTAACCCAGCCGAACCACCTCGTCTCGCACCGACGCCGATGTGACCCCCTTTGCTTGCCCCCCCCCCCGTAGCACCGTGGTAGCAACATCCAAGTCTGGCTCTGATTACCATGGGAGCTACTGCCTCCGCCTGAGGAAAAGAAAAAAAAAGAAAATGCTGCTGGTTTTAAAATAAATGTTATTGTTTGTCACAGGAAACCAATCTGATTACCGTTTCTTCTCTCATGTGCACACTTAGCGCAGCGCACCGGGCTCTATTTGTGCATGTGGTTTTCATTCAGCCTGCCCAGCGGGGGGGAAAGGGGGCGTAGGGGGGGGGAAACGGACACCTAGCGTTTTCATCTTTTATTAAGTCACACTTTAGGGGGAAGGTTAAAATGAGGAGGGGCGTTGTTTACTCAAAGTATTTGGCAATCTTTAGAAGACAATCTGTCTGTCCACATCAAACAATAGATCGAGTTTCCCTGCGACGGCGGCGGCGGCGTCTCAGAAATGGCCGAGGGACGACTCTCCTCCGATAGCCGTGACGTCTGCGTTGGCTCAACCCGACAGGGAAAGTGAGCGGTTGTTAAAGTGCGGCGTGAAGCGGCCGTTACGACGGCTTCGTTTCACTTTTGATCGTGTGTATTGATACGGCGGGAATCGTGCATCACCCAATGAAGCATGTAGGTTATTGGAAAAAAAGCCGTTAAGGCGCCGTGTACCCCTTTCACGCCGGGCTTTGTGACCTCTCTTTCTGAGTGTAGCACTCTGGGGATTGATGAAACATACACACACACACACACACATATACACGAAAAGAAGAAGAAGAAGGAGACAGAAAGTGCCAGTGAAAAGCAGAATAAAAAGGAGGAAAGCTGAGAAGCGGAGGGCCCAGTCAGCCGGGTCGGCCCGGCTCAGAAGTCAGACTGTTTGTTTTGCTTCATGTGTCGACGCCGCTGCTCTTTTTCCTCCCCGTGTGGTTCTGTCCTGCCGTGATTCCCCGCCAGGCTGCTTCTCATAAAGCTTCCCTCCGCGGGGGGACACCTCTACTTGACACCCGAGCAAACCAGCAGCACTCACCTCGCGGTGTGAGGGGGGGAGGAACAAAAAGAAAGGGGCAATATGTAAATGTTGTGAAAGGAGCCAATTAGGAAATGTATCTTGTTTGAAAGGGCCCGTAATAGTTTAATTCCAAAAACATGTTTTCTGCCTCCCTGGTAATGTGTCACATGTGAGGCTGTGGCTTTTCTGGAGGAGCAGGACGGGGTTGGAAGAAGGGAAGGTGGGGGTGAGGGTAGGGGTGGGTGGGTGGGTGCGGGGGGGGGGGGGGGGATTCGAACGTGCTCGGTGGCAAACATTTGTTTACGTTTTGGAAACGGTGCATCGTTTCAAAGGGCAGCGTGCATGTCCCGCCGATTGGAAACACATTGCTGCGCTGCACTGAACGGCGAAGAGTCAAACCAACAGTCATGTCGTGTGTGTGTGTGTGTGTGTGTGTGTGTGTGTGTGTGTGTGTGTGTGTGTGTGTGTGTGTGTGTGTGTAGACAGACAGAGCTTTATGTGACGCACTTTGTAAAGAAACAATAACTTAACGCACTTAATCAGCTCATTTGATTTCACTTAAATCCACAAGTCCCCCCTGGTGTGCAGAAATAGACCTCCCACTCCCAGTGAGGGGGCAATCAATGTGTGTGTGTGTGTGTGTGGGGGGGGGGGGTGTTAAAGAGAAACTATTTCAAGGTATTTTAGATATTCACTCAGTTCAGAGACAGAGAAAAAAATAGAACTAAAAAAAGAAATGGTAAAAATCTGTAAGTGAATGAAGGAAGCCATAAAGTGTGTGCGTGTGTGTGTGTGTGTGTGTGTGTGTGTGTGTGTGTGTGTGTTTCCTGCTCCTCTTTATTTTCCACTTCCAGCCTGCAGATCCTGATTGTTATAACCAGACTTTTACTTTTAATTGCTCACCCGGACGAGGCCTTGCGACCAGAGCCGTGTCCTTGAAGGCACCACCGACCAACCCAGAGGAAACGTTTCATTCCTTTTCACTTCCCTCATTATTAGCCACAGCAACACATTTTACTTTCCAATTGACATACATTTAAAAAATCACATCGGTTCTCATTTTTATTGAATTGCAAAAAAAAAAAAAAAGAGCCTTTTGACATTTCATTTGTAAAATGTCTGTTTCCTCCCCCCCTGAATGGAAAGCAGTGAGGTTTAACAGGTTATTCAATTAAAGTAGGATTTTTGCAGAAGTCACATTCACAGGGAATGACATTTATCTGACTCCTAAAACATTGTCATGGACAAGGTTTTTATCAAGCAGGAGAACATTTATTTAGCTGCATGAAAAGATGGAAATATACAAGCAGAATTTTCTGGATCTTTTAAATATTCAGGGAAAGACAACAATGCTCACTGTTTACAGACGTCATCTCAAAGCACTATAATCTAATATAAATGATTACCACTTAAAATACATTACTATACCTGAGTGTCTTATCTATCAGTGTTGTGTATGTAATAATAATAATAACTTTATTTATATAGCACTTTTAAAAACAAAGTTTACAAAGTGCTCTACAGATAAACAAAGCATAAACACAACTTAAATGGTGGCAAACAAAAAAGACCATACCATAAAAGCATTGAATACAAGTAAAACCAAACAAATAGGCAATTGAAATACAAATTTAAAAGGACGACATCACTTAAAAGCAGTTCTATAAAAGTGGGTTTTAAGAGTGTTGTGTATGTACACTGGAGCATGCTGATAAAATACATGTTGGACATATTAAGATGATTATGTATCTGTCGTGTACAATAAATAACACTAAAAGGACTCAAGGAAATGAAAAGTAATGCATTTATTATTGGTGATTAAATAATGACTGTCACAGATGTTTTAGCCATAGGTTGCCATTTAGTTTTTTTCAACATCTTTTTTATTGATTGCGTATTATATTGTATTTTTTTGATCTAGTTAATATATAGAAGATGGTAAAGTAACAAAAATAGTAGAAATAGTATAAAGAACTACACATGAAGTAGTGTAGTTATTTATTACATTACATTACATGTCATTTAGCAGACGCTTTTATCCAAAGCAACTTACAATAAGTGCATTTCAACCTAGAGTACAAACTAAGAACAACAAGAATACAGAAAGTAACATTTCCTCATCATAGTCAAACTACAAAAGTACCATAATAAGAGCCATTCAAGTGCTACCAAAGTGCAAGTCTGTGTTTAATCCAGATATAGTCGGAAAAGGTGCGTTTTCAGTTTTCGGCGGAAGATGTAGAGACTTTCTGCTGTCCTGATGTCAGTGGGGAGCTGGTTCCACCACTGAGGAGCCAGGACAGCAAACAGTCTGGATTTCTGGATTATACTATTTATACTATTTGTGTGTACTTCTTTGTTTGTTTTTTACTTGTGATATTTTTGCTTTATGTATTTTATTATATTTTAATGTTTTGTACATCTGGACCTTGAGTCAGTAATAAAAGTGTAATTAACAAAAATAGAAAATAATGAATTGTAGTTATACATGATGCATCAATAGAAGCAGTAGCACCTCTACTGTTAATAACATGATCTCAAACACATTATAACACACTGCTAGGGCAGTTGTGTAAAGATATGAACAAACCAACCTTGGGGTTACTGTGGTTATTACAAAGCCGACGTAAGCTAAACGTGCTTTGTATATTACTTCCTCTCAGAAATGTTGACGTTTACCATATTACCTATTGTTTGTGTACAAATGCCCCCAGACGGTGGATATGAGGCTGACCAGGCGTCCGCTGTGTGAGCCTGTGTGAGGCAGCGGGCAGCGCGGGGTGAACACGCTGCCGGCCGGGGTGAGGCCTCACCGACGCTTTAATTTTTCTCCCCAAGGTGAGCTGGGAAGAGATCAGTGGCACTAAACCCTGGGAATTACCCTAGATATTGGCCCCCTGTGCTCTGCAAATGAAATCCTGCCGTCAGGCAGGAAGAACATGGTGGTTAACACTCTGAAAATCAGTTTTTGTGCAGACCACAGCTGGCGTGAAGGGGGCAAGGGAAAGCAATGGATAAAGGAGAAGGAGAAGGAATGGGGGGAGGGAATGAGGAGGAGGAGGAGGAGGAGGAGGAGGAGGAGGAGGAGGAGGAGGAGGAGGAGGAGGGGGAGGGCTCTTTAAAAAGAAGGAAGAAAATCGACATTGCTCATAAAGAGAAAAGAAAGGCTTCGGCTTCGGCCTCGACAGAAAGTTGATCCGTCTTCGGACCGCGTGCATTCTGCCGTGTAACGAGTGTCACGATCACAATCACTCCATCATTAATTACGTCTGTCCATATGGCCGCTTTGGGGCTTTTGAGACACATGGAGCGACACCAAACTGCAGTTCCGTGCTGCACTGAGCGAGTGAAACCAGAACCAGGGTCCAGCTGTCCGAGGGTCTGAGCGGGGGTCTCGGGGCCACGGCTCAGAGGGCGAGTGGCGAGATAGAAATCACTCACTGTGATCATAACCTTCACAGCACTAAACCGGACCAGCTGCCGGGCCCGGGTTCCCTCCACATGAGTGTGTGTTGCCAGTCGGCTCTTTGTGTCCTCCGCCTCGAGCAGTTGGTTTCAGTTGAACAGTCCAGAACCAACCAGAACCAACCAGAACCAACCAGAACCAACCAGAACCAACCGCTGCGGACGCATCCCGGGGGCACTGACAACGCAAATATTGACTTGTATCTACTCTCCTTATGCACTCATGGCATTATGTATGTTATCATATGTACGGGGCAAAAGCTCAGAATAATAAACCCCCTTCAGAATAAAAGTGCATTGCTTATTCCTCTCACAATGGTGGCATTCTGTTTGAAAGTATTGGACCTAGAACATGTAGTTGCATAATAATCACAGGAATAAAACAACGACGTGTAAAGGGCCGTAACCGTTTATTTCCTGTCAGCAATTAGTGATGTCACAACAATGTGTGTGTGAGCTGTTGAGACATCACCGATCGGGGTGACGTCAGACATCCTGTGTGTTCATCCAGACAAAAGTTTCCATGTACTTTAATAAAAATAATCAACATATTGTAGCCAAATTCATATTTTCTTTTAAGAAATATCTTTTATGAATCCCGAAAAAAGAGTGAGTTTTCAATACAATCAGATGTTTTTTTACCCCGAGTTGACGAAGTAAAGTAGCTAACGTCGAAAAGAGTGAATCATCGGGAACTCTTCCTCCCACCGCCAGACGGACACCGCACGGCAGGGATCCGTATATGTTGTCATATTTCAACACTCACTTGAACCTCCCATAGATATACACAAATACACACCCACAGACGGAGCATGCACACACACACACACACACACAGACACACACCGTGAAAACACATACCTCCGCCCCTCCAGCCCAAGCCCATTCCCAACACACACACACACACACACACACACACATTATTTATAGGTTCTGATCAGAGTGTAAAACAAGACCGTCTCTCTTTAGACTACCCCTCACCATATCCGTCCTAAAATAGCAGGTGCCCGTCCGGCTCCAGGATTCACAGCTCCAGAATAAATAGAAGGATGTTTACTCGACGCCAGAATGAGAAAAGTGCTAATCTCCAATCAAGTCCAAAAGGCAGATAGTTAGCAAGGAGAAGCTAAGAATATCCCAGAGGGCAACACATTCCTGCTACGATGGAGCTTAGCTCTGATCTTACGACAGTATACGCTGACCCTCGCGCGCTGAAAATGATTAGCGCCGCTGTACTTCTATAGGGCGATGCAGCAGAGCGATGTATATATATATATATATATATATATAGGGATGAACTTAAAGGACGTGATGTGAGGAGAGCGGCGCATTAGTGCGTTCAGTGGGGAGGAAAAAGACGGCCGGTGCGGGGGTGTTTGGAAAACTCACGGAAAGCTCGGTTGGAAGACGTTCCCTGACTGATGACCTTGGCAGTGAGCGTGTTTCACTGAGGAGGCGGGGTTTCCAGATCAGGAGCAACATTTATTCATTTTCTTTCAAAGTTGTGAAGAAAAAAACAGAATTGTCTTCTCAGTATTTCCACATTCTACAATATATATGTATTTATTTCGATCAGCAAAATATACAATTTTTAAAAAAGAAGAAAGATTCATGTGGCTGACTGAAAGAGTTAAGGCTGAAGCTATCTAGCCTATCAGTGCCCTAACCTACGATTAGTTAACCCTCCGGTTACCTTTGGGGTCAATTGGACCGCATTCAATGTTTAATGTCTCTAAAAAAATGATTGACATAATTTGTTAATTCTTCATATTTCATGACTTTTCCTAATTTATTGGGGACAACTGGGAAAACATAAAATTCACATGATGATATGTTTTCACCGTCCTGTTTGTCACTGTGTCAAACATATAAGAAACATCATCTTTTTTTATTTATTTAAAGGTCTATTTAGGTCGTCAACAAACAAACATAAAGTACCTGACACTTAAACTTGGGAAACAATATTAATTCTAATAATTTTCTGGAGGTTTTAATTGCTGGGGTCAAATTGACCATGAGGGTAAAATATGTTAGTAAATGTGAAGGTAACAGGAGGGTTAAGAAACTTTTAAAAAACAGAAATTCAAGCATTTGTCCCCATAATTCGTTTTTTTGAATGCTCTATCAATACCGTCAAATACTTCTCCAGAGTCATGTTTTTAAACTTTTTTTAAAAATTGCACCAGATGTATACTTTCTTTGACGTCATCAGTTAAAGTATTCCACCGCTTCACCCCACAAGATATGCACATGTTTTTCACAGGAATGGGTTATTTTCTTCTTTTTTGTTATCCTAGCAAACGGAGAATATACACAACTTCAATTGATTTGTCAACGGCAGACTACTTATTGGAAACAGAATCAAAATTGTCAGTCAAGACACAGTAATGCTACTGAGGAATAAAAAAAAAAAAGTCAGCTTTGGCTCTGTTTAGAAGATGAACTTTTAAAAAAACAACGTGTGCTTGTGTTCCAGTCGATGAATCACAATAACTCTGTCAGGACGGAGCAAATGAAAAATGGGCGTGCGACACCGCAAGTATTAAATGAACTATTACAACTGAAATATGGTTTCCATAATTGTTCAGCTTTTTAGTGGCGTGTAATTGCAGTGTGAGTGTTAGCGTGTTGAAAGGGCGCGTTTTATTTTCCTTTCGGGTTTCAGCGTTGGGAGTTTCAGTTGGCCCCTGTGTCTGTGTTATGGAGAGCAGGCAGCACTCCCTGCAGCTGCAACATCATCCGTCACGTCTTACCTTCGTGCTTTGAGAGTGCGCGTGTGCCAGAATAAGGGCGAGAGAAAATGTGGCGTGAAAAAGTGGCAGCGACAACAACAACAGTGGATGAAATCGACGTTTCTGTACAAACTGCTGCGGGTCAACTTACATGAAATAACAGGAAGTTGTTTTTTTTCTTCACATATGGCGAAACATGTACCGACTCTTGGCAGCACTTGTCACACGCTACACGACGGCAACATAATATCAATAATTGGATATTACGGTTAATATTTCCCTTAAACTGAAAACTGGAACATTAGCTTGTACTCTAGGTTGAAATGCACTTATTGTAAGTCGCTTTGGATAAAAGCGTCTGCTAAATGACACGTAATGTAATGTAAAGTCCAGTTTGAGCCGTTGTGCTCAATTCATCCACAGCCAACACTACACAGCCTGCACTCCATTGCTCATGCTTATTTCACCCATTAGTCGGACCGTTGTTTTGATAACACAGAAAAAAGTAGAAAATTCAACATTCAACATTTGAGCTCCAAATACGAAGAAACACGGATGATTTCCCAGAGACTGTAGTGCAAATAACTCCTTAAATATTCTGCAGTTAACAGTCAGGTTAGACGTTTGAGCCGAGGCTCTGTGCATGTGCAGCAAGGCGTGCGGCGGCTCCATCGTCCCGAGGCCTGTGGAGTGGTGATGCGGCGCTATTTTCCGAGTGGTCTGGACGGGTGTAACCGTATAGCGTGGCGTTCCATGTCTTCTGCCATTTGGCTGCCGCCAACTGACATGCATACCCAGGTAAAGCAGCAGGAGGTAAAAGGCCCTTTTTTTTTAAACAAGAATAGTCATTTCATAACATCTTGAAAATAAAACTTACCCTGCACGAGTGGATTTTAAAGAATGTGGATCTTATTAAATTAAACTTGTATAGTAACACGTCCCCCAACTATTTCAGCAAAACAAAAAAAGGAAAACAATAATTAACTAGATTGGGCACTCGGTAGAGCGCATACCTTCGCATATCACAAGATTGAGCATTGAATTCTGAACATGTTGGCATTAGTTGCATACCAATTGGATAAAAATTGGCCGCGCTATAGTAAAAAGAAGATTTGTACCTTTTCATGACCTTGACCGTGACCTTTGACCCGATCAATCCCATAATGTAATCAAATGGTCCCCGGATAATAACCGATCATCCCACCAAATTTCATGCGATTCGGTTTAACACTTTTTGACTTATGCGAATAAAACGCACGCACATTTTCAATGCGAAGGTTATGACTTATGTACAAATTAGATAACTGGGTTTTAGGTACTAATCAATAAGCATTAAAAGGTGTTGCCAGGTGGCCTTTTGGCTTCATATTTAGCGTAAAACGATGAGTTCTATAAACTCGCCGCAAGAAAATCTGGAGAACAGAATAATGAATTCCAGACATCTTCCCAAAAGAACATTGTTGATGAATTTTACGAATTTAAACAATCCAAAAGGTGTTTTCACTAGATTTTCTCTTGATAAAGATTGAGTGTTTGATATTCTCTTTGTCTTCAACGCACAAAAGCAGTCCTGTTAATTGAAAAGAAAAACTTATTCCGGCTCCAAAAGCCAATATCCAAAATGTCAACTTTAGGTAAAACCGAAACATATTTGACAATTTAGAGAAGGAGTCGTTTCAACCCTTTCACAAACTGGGCTGCATCCCCGCTCCCTCAAATCCAGACAGACGCTCGAGAGATCTGCAAAACCTGACAGTCGTCTATATTTAAAGACAGACACAGGGATTATCCGAATCAAGAACATTTCACACAACAAAAAAGAAGGTGTCGTTCCCCTCCGGTCTGCCTTTCTTTGCGAGGAGGAAAATTCTGTCATCTCATGTTGCTCGCCTTGAACAGTCCACACGGAGAGGGCAGACATCATAAAAAATAATAAAAAAAGGCCGATCCACCTGTTGTTCTGGGCGTAGGGGGGGAGCATTTGAACCCCACCTGCAATTCTTTGTGTCTGGCAGCCTGTGCTGTGTGTGTGTGTGTGTGTGTATGTGTGTGTATGTGTGTGTGTGTGTGAGACCATGTGCGTCTCCCCATAAACAGGTGGGGTTCCCCGCCACAGATATCGAGTTCCCGTCTTTGATAACGCATTACAGACTTCATTAATTTCCCTCGGTCGGGCCACGCACTCGCCGTCTGACAATCTCAGCCGAGGAATGTTTGTGCGAGCACACCTCCTCGGACTTGTGTAACTTTTACAAGCGGAGATTAACATGTGTGAAAACAAATGTAATTCAACCCTTTATTGTTTTAGGAGGGTTGAAGCGGACGTGCCCGGTGTTAAAGGAGCTGTCTGTGTCGGGACAACCCCCGGAGAGCTATGTCGAGGATATCGATGCATATTCAATTAAACAACAACACTTTTGTGTTGTTAAAGGGAGGAAAAGAGGGGGAAAAGAAGGAATTGTGAGGTAGTGACAATCCATCTTTATACAGCTTATGGTAATAGGCCTCGAGAGCCTACACGCGTCTCTATTTTTTTTCTACCTTGAGCTCTCCTAAGCCAAGAAACAACTCTGCACACATACATCTCACATGTCCAGTTGCGCAGGACTAATGTGCGCTTCACTTTGTTTTCTTGACATTGATTGGTTATCCTCGAGCACATGCGGACACCCGACACCCCCCCCCCCCCGTTTTTTTTTATTCCAGTTGTGCGGTGACTCATCTTCGCGTCTGGCGGATGACACGGTGGCGGCGGGCCGAACTTGGACTGGAACCCCCGACTCGGTCCACGTTGAAGCCGTGAACGCGCCGCCGCCGAAAGCACGCGCGTAGCGTTGCACCCAACTAACAGAACAATGCGGGGGATTAAGAGGCCGCGGCTAAATATAAAGTCGCGTGTAAAAAATGTCTCGTCGCAAAAGCAACAAGTTCTTTATTGTCTTGTCTTTTTCTTGAAATTAATTGCTCCAAATTCTAGACGGGAAAACTTTGAGAAAGATTGAGAAACTTTGTGTCTAGTGAGGAAGGCCGGGGTCATTTAGGGTCAAGTAAAAAAATCTAAACCAAAACTTGTACCACAGTTCCTCTCAACCAATTCCAATGAAACTGTTTCATATTTGATTCGTCATCAAATAAATTCTGTGTTTGTTGTTTTGTAACTATGAGTTTTATATGTTGCTGTCCACCCTCGAAAAATATATATTTTTTACCTCAATGGGATTCACCTGGTCGAATAAAAGTTGAACGCCAGCTTGTTTTTGATTTATGATATTTTGTGAAATAAGCATAAAAACTTTTCGTCGGCGCCATCATGTGAAAAGCTAAATATTATATATTATATTGTCTATATTCATTAGAAAAGTCGATTCATTTAGTTGTTGCTGAGAATTATGGGTAAAAAAAAGAAGAATAAAAAACTTTTTATACATCACCTGTTCTCAGTCTGGGCTGCTTCAAGGAACTCTCACTTTTATCCAGCCGTGTGTCATCTGCTGTGAACATTACCGGCAGTGGCATCGCCCTGCAGGTCTTCTTGTTAAACGCTCGCTGTGCCCAGACACGAGCTCCACCGTGACACTTTAAAGACAGACGGCGCACCAAGACGGCGACAAGTGCCGGGGCATGAACTTGACCTGAGTGTGTGTGTGTGTGTGTGTGTGTGTGTGTGGGGGGCGGGTGGGACCGAGTCAACAATGTAGTGTCAGGACAAAAGACATCATACATACTGTCGGTTTAAATTACAGCCTTTGTGCGAATAGTGGGAAATCATATCAGACAAGAAAAGTTATGACGAACCAACAATGTACCACGGGTCACCACGTGGATGTTATTAGACCGCCATTGTTCCACTGCTATGGCTATTAGCCCTAAAACATATACATGAGTTTCACGTAATCAGGGGCGGTTTTTCCTACAGGCGCTATAGGCGGCCGCCTAGGGCGCCATTCAGAGGGGGACGCAAAAAAATAATTATAATATATATATATCCTTCTTTTTTTTACACTGCTGGGCCTTGAACCTAGGACCTTGTGTTCACCAACACACACTTCCATCCACTAAGCCACAGCACCTGCATGAAGGTTTTTTTTCCACACTGCATCAAGTTCTCTTCTCTACCAAAAGTACCAAACCGTAAGATCATTTTGAATTTTTTTTTTTTTTGAGGGGGGGGGGGGGCACGAGTGAAGCTCGCCTAGAGCACCAAATGTGCTAGGGCCGCCCCTGCACGTAATAGATAAAGTTTATCTTTTCTTTTTAATCGTACATTTAGGGGACTTTCTGTTGTGTTTATTCAATGTCATTGTTCTTTTACCGAAGTCCAAAGAAACCGGACTTGACAAGCACTGACGGAGGAACGAAGCCCTCCATTAAGAGCCGCTAGCGCAACATTGTTAAAGGATATCCGTGTCGTCTATTTTTAGAAAGCTATACCAACTATTTTAAAAGGTCCTCATCATGTCGAAACACAGGTCACCGCCGTCATTGTTTCGGTATTGTTGTTCCCGAAGAGGGGCCGGCATCTGTCGGGACCTTTGGCCCTCTCCGTATTGTCGTGGCTAACGCGGCTTTACGCTTCATTCCGAGCCGTCGAGCTTGTTGATTTAACACCAGAGAACAACGTTTTCTGGAAAAAGGCGGAGGTATTTCTGGCCGCGGCGGCAGATAACGGAGGACGCGGACGCTCGATTTTTTGTAAATGATTTACAATGGCGAGGCGTCTATAAATCTACAGTGATGAAAAGACAGACAGGCATACCGCAGTGGCCGCTGAACAGTGGGAGTGGGAAGTTGTGGATGGAAAGCCAAACAAAAGCGTTTCATCAAGCAATTTTTTATATCTCCCCTCTCTCCGCCGCGTATTGATTTTCGCGGTTCGCTGTGTAACTTTGTGTGCGATCTTTAACGGTTCAATGCCACGCAATAGTGGCTGTTTTCTTTTAATTAGAAAGGTCAATCGTTACCTCAAACAGAGACGCTCTCTTTGCTTGTTAATTTCTTATCGAGAACAAAGGGAATATGAGAGAAGAGAGAAGAGAAGGCCTCTTCCTCTCGAGTAATTCAGTTTTAAATGTGCTGAAAACACACAGTTGTGATATTGTTTGATTCAAAATCATATTGATCTGTGCTCCTTTTTTTGATTCACATTTTCCCCTCTCACAGCCAAATCCTCCCACACGGGCTTTTTGCTCCGCGGAGATCGCTTTTCCGACCGTTTGAAGACGCCAGCCGAGAACCGGAAAAAAAATCGCTCCCGGAGAATATCGCTTTAAGTTTATACGTATTGATTCGGCTCGCGGCAGAAATATAGGCATCGTGTGGGCGTGGTGAGTGGAGCGTAGAGATACGAGGGAGGGGGGGATGACACTGCGTCGCGAGCTATCGGTTTTCAGTGTCTCAAAGAGAAAACATCTGGTTTGGACTCGGCTCCAAAGAACACAAACCCTGCGAAGGAGACTGCAGGAGTCGGGAGCAGACAGCCTTCAAAACAAACGCCACCAGCTTTGTTGGCTCCTGGCACAATTTGCTCCAGGTCCTATTCCGGTTTCAGAGTCGGGATTCTTGCCATGATCTCCGTGTGCAGAAGGAACCCCCCCATTGCCATGCTGCGTGGGGGCCGAGATGAAGAAGAAGAGGTGAATAACGGGGTGGTTACGGTGCCGATAACAGATACCCATCCTATGAATACATTACATTGTTACCCCCTTTGGACACTGTACATAGTTTGGCTTTAGAGTAATCCATCAACCTAGAGTGAGAAATAGCCTTCTATATTTGGCCATTACATCTTTAGCTTGTTCTCTCAGTGGGTACAGGGGCAGCTGAGGAGACAAACCCTCTCCATCACTCATAACTGCTGGCCCGAGGCCCAGAGATCCTGTCACTAAGAAGCTTACATCAAAGAATCTTCCCCTCCGTGGTAAAACAGCCAAGAGGGTCAAAAGGCCCCAAAATGATTTGCATTGCCAATGAGGTACTGACTTTACGACTAAAGTCCACCATTTGGAATGGGAGAGGTCATATTTTGAGGGCTAATGTCCTTAGATGACACCTTGTTTCTCTTCTCAGTACAGCAGACGAATAACCTAGAGAGCACGTCTGAGGATTTCCTATCGCCTATCGCCATCACCTCGAAAGAGCCAACACGCAGCCCTTTAAATCCCGATTAACCTGGATCCAGTTCATTTCCATTAGCCCAATTTAAAAGCATTAAACACCACCATGAGTCACAGGAAAAGGAGCCCTATAAAACGCAAGTGTAAGACCGGCGATAGGAAAACATTTGGGCAAAAAGAGCCGAAACTGGGAATTACTTCTGCAACACTGCCGGGTGACCACAAAAATCCGTCTGCGAACCACGTCAAGACCGTGATCATTATTTCACTCTCTACTCCGGCTTTTCGTCTGCATTCGTTTACCACCGCATCAGCATTTTTTTCCCTCCGGATGAAATCTAAAAGGCATTCCTTTCCTTTTCCGCACCCTCTTCGGAGCCCTCGTCAAAACCCAATATGGTTTTCTCTCCCGCTGCAAGACACATAGACCTCGGCAGTGGATGAATATCTGAGTCGGATAGCAAGTCGATCTTAAAGAGTGGGATTGACTAATCAGACTAAATTGAGCGGCTCACTACTTCAGAAACTAGACTGTTTGCTATCGGAAAAAAATAATTTGAAATGTTATGGAGCAACAATGAAATGAACTGGTATTTAATAAACATGGCCTTGTGCATACATTATACAAGCTTCGTGACTACACTACTTCATCTTTGTGTAAGACATTACACAAGACATTGTACATGTTATTTATAAATTCCCCAATAATTGACCCAGAGAGAGTGAAACTTGGCTTAATCCAATTAAAAGAATCCATAATGTCCATAAAGTGGATCACCAGTTATAATACGCGTAGAACTGGAGTTACAACCGATTACTCCTCCATTCAGTATGTGTGCCTGAGATGAATATCAGGTTGTGTATATTTAGTTGTAATAAAAACCACTGTCCTTTGTAATCTGAATATTCAGCCTGTGATGACATAAAACTAAGTTGAAAACATACAATCTACTTCTTCAAACGACTTTTGAACGATATGAATCTTGAATTTAATAAATGTATCTGGAATAGATAGCATGTGTTTAAAGTGTCTATTGGTTATTGTAGTGTGTTCCACGGGCGTATCATTTACTCTGAGTCCATGCCTGAAGGGAGGATCCAGAGAGATTCGGCTGCACACAGCGAGGCCGTTTCTAAGCTGGAACATAAATATGCGCTGGCACAGGCCGATATCTTGTGGTTACACAACGTAGCCCGCAGAACTACTCATGGCTGGAATGATTGACGTATTAAGTTTAAATAATGGTGTAGCCATCCCATGTCGTCTTCAAAGTGCAACTCATGCGATTTCTGAAATGTTTAGAAATATTAAACTCTCGGGCCGTAGTATGAGTCGGGGCGCGGGATCTCACGAGCTGCCGAGTGACGGTTTGAGAACGTCTGCTTTTGTTTACTGTACCTACGCTACTGCGAGATGTTTATTCTGAAATGAGCGACTTTGGGAATTCGGCAAAAAGTTGGGGAGGATATGCGAGTAATGGTTTGTCATGGTCCGGTTTCTAATCAGAAAAACACTAATTATCTCCGCCGAGCATCAGGCCCGGGAGGATGTGTGTCCACGGCTAACCTCGCATACTATTAGACGATTAGCCTGTAGGTTTTTGGGTAATTTATAACCGCTCAAGGAACTCCGGTTGCGGTGATTCACAATTTATTTATTTGGTTATCATATTTTACTGACTATTCTATCCAGTCACTGACTGCTGACTCTTACTTCTCCAGGAGGGGCCTGCAAGGGCTTAACCACTGCTTCATTAGCAAAAAAAGACACGTCCTGCAATCGGCTATGCTAAAAACAAAAACAAACCCGACGCAACTTTAAAAAAAAATCATTTACAAAATGGATTCAAGCCGACGTTGCGCTCTTGCCCTTGCTGTGTTTAGGGATGAGGAGGAAGAAAAAGGCCCAAAAAGGCGTATGTTTTGGGTTCACGATAATAATAAAAAAGGAAAGAGTACCACACGGCGTCGGCCGAGTGACATTGATGAGCGGTGCTCCTCGCGCTTAAAGTTAAGAATATTGAAACTTTTAAGCGCGCCTGAAAAACGCAAGAGAAACACGCGCGCTGCATTTAAAAGCCGCGTTTGAAAGGAAATCAATGGTTTTGCTAGCGACACATTTTTTAAGTGTCGCGTCCGGTTTGATCGAGCCTTTACAGATCTCTGTTGGAGGCCACTTTTTGGCTATCACCCGATATGTTACGATCCACTTAAAGTTAGGCAATAAACAATATGCATTATCTTCTGGATCATCATAACAGTAAGGCAGCCGGGTAAGATCCAACTCCTCTTTGTTTGGAGGCGGAGATGTGCTCTCTAATGACGTCCGATCAGCTGTTATATTTCAGACGGGTTCCGTTTAGCATTCTTCGCTACATCTACAAAAAAAAATAACACGCCGTAATTTGATCGGGAAGATTCCGAAATGACTCGTGACAAACTCGATGTTCTGCTTTTCCGCTCTCTGCTTATCACCGTACGTCAATACCACGACCTCGCAGCTTTTCTGCACTCGTCCCAGTCACGTATTATACTCCTGTCTCTCTAGGAGGAGCATGGCACACAGAGGCAGTACATGTAAATGTGCTATAAGTGTCCGATATCGTTATCCGACCATCGCATCTTCGGCACTACTCGTAGCAGACAGCACTTGTGACTCTCGAGAGTCCTCGCTCTGCGCTCGAGTTGGCCACCGCCCGAGAGCCAAGAGAGGCGCTATGAAGTCATCACACAAGTCAAGAGCTACTGTGCCACAGAGACTGATGTTCAAGGAGGGGAGAAAAGTTGGCAGAAAATCAGGGTTGTGTCACTGGAAAGGATTTGCAAGTGGGGAGGAGGGAGAGCGAGGGGAAGTTGGGAGAGGAGGGAGGGAGGGAGGGATCGAGGGGAGGAATTAGGGACGAAAGCGGAAGAGGCACGTATTGCAGAGGGTATAGAGGAGGGGGGGGGGGGGGGGCGGGAAAAAAGATTGGATAAAAGTTCAAATAAAGTGAAATCGATACATAAAAAAAGAAAACTTGTGAGGAGAGGAAGAAGGTGAAAGAAACCTGTGGCTGTGAAGGAGAGTGAACGGCGGTGTTGATGGAGGAGGTGAAAGACATTTTCTCTGGCTCCAGGCCCAGCTGGTGTCTACGCTGGACCGCTGCGGGTGTCAGATCTGTATTCCGACCCTGGAGACAGCTGGAGGTGTCAACGCCGAGCCAGCTTCAGTTATACCCCCCACCCCCCCCACCCCCACCCCCCACACGACTCAGCCATGTGTTTGTGCACACAAGCAGCCCCGCACTGTCACAACATGCGGGTATCATATCGACACATGTTCCCCCTCATCGTATGACCTTTTGAACAATATTACACAACCAATGGTACGATTGGTCGTTTCACCTCGTCGGTATGTATGAAAAAATAATTTAACTTGGCATTTGTACTTTAGAACTGTAAAATGGCCACTTGCAAACCAGTAGTCACTTGTGGGATTCATAATTGAGCATGACAAGACCCAAAAGAGAATCTATAGAGGGGCTTTCATGCCCCATTTACATTGAAACAATCACTCAGTGCTGGGGTTTCAAATGCTATGGAACCACGGAGAGACGTTCGAGGGGTTAACCTTCTAACTACAAATCAAACTGGTCGGAAGGCATTTTTATACATTTCTTAATGGGTTCCAGAGGAGGGGATGGCTCCAGAGAAAAAATCCCATTTTGCCTTTAAGCAGAAATCACTTTACATAATGCATTTAAGACCAAAAAAGAAGAAAAAAAAGATGCCCCGATTATTTTAATATTTTGTTTTTAGGAGTAAATTAAGTAGCACATCGTGCCACTAAGATATATTGTAGACAAGAAGAGGCAGCAGTGTAAGACCCATTCAACTGTTAAGAGCTTAGTTCTGGTCTGATAGGTGAATATATATATATAAATATATATTTATTTATTTTTATATATATATATATATATATATATATATATATATATATATATATATATATATATATATATTTCATACATATATATACTTTTTGAAGGAAAACCAGCAACGCCCGTCCTTTGTTAGACTGGAACTCATCCAATTGAGATTTGACGGATCACTCTTCACTCTTCACTAGCTTCTTCAAAAAATAATGTGTCCATTTCAGCAAAGCCTGCATCAAAGTCAGAGAGCAGATGTGTTTATGGGAAATGGGATGCCTAATAAATCTTTTGGCATAATGTTATTGAATTAGTTGGGACTTAGGACCAGATACCATTTTAAATCCTGTCTTTTCCAGTTCACTGCTTTTGATAGCGATATATTAGAGTCCCACATGATATACTTGCGTACCCACCGTCGTTTTTCATCACCTCTATCGAGGCATTGGCGGGGGGGTGACGATGAATAATAAATGAGTCTGATTTTTCTGATGGAATTTCCATTTATGCTGCGAACAGTTTTCAGGAAAGAGGATTTATACTAATACCTTGCAATGCCCCCTCCAACAGTTGCTGTTTGTAGCACAGATTAACGGTGAGATCTCCATCACGTCTGTGGCACGATGTGATATCTGCTGCCCTATAAAAGACACTTAGTCTGAGGACTCAAATCTCAGATGTTCAAGTTGAATTAAAGCGGCCATCGTTGGAATAAATATTGGTAAAGCATTAAATCCACTAATACAAAGCAAATAAACATGTCATCCAGTGGTACTCTTTACAAGTTAAAATCCTATGTTCAACCATTTGGCTTCTGGGTTTGGTAAGATGTATTTGTAACTTGCCTTTAGTATAAGGCTGTGAGGAAGAACTATTACATTTATATGAATGACATTATTATCCATTACATGGATTATATAGTTCCAGAACCAAAATTAGACTATGAAAAATCATTGTTTTTAAGACACAATAGCCCGTAAATGTAACTACATTTAAACATTAGGGTTGTATTGCTACTTTAGATAAGATGGAGCATAAATATAACTTGGTGTTTGTTGTAACCACATACTAATTAATTACTTAAATTAATGTTATTTTTCAGGGCATGTGAAACAAAAGCAGATTTTTCAAGCTTTTTCATTTTAAACCAAAGTAAGTAAATCATTACAGTTGAGCAAGGGAGACACAAATATATATATATATATATATATATATATATATATATATATATATATATATATATATATATATATACTAAATGTCACGGCAATCCATCCAATAGTTGCCAAAAAACCTTAAACGTGAACCTCATGGTGGCGCTAGAGAAAAGGTCGCTGCCCGTATTCATCGCCTGATAGCTATTAATATCTCTTACGAATGGTTGTGCTATTCCATCAGGTAGACGTGAAGATATTTCACAAGATTAAAACACAGATTAGCACTTCAGTGACACTTAAACGGCTCTTATTATGGTACTTTTGTAGTTCGACTATATTGAGGAAATGTTACTTTCTGTATTCTTGTTGTTCTGAGTTTGTACTCTAGGTTGATGCACTTACTGTAAGTCGCTTTGGATAAAAGCGTCTGCTAAATGACGTGATGTAATGTAATGTAATGTTATGTAACAAGATAAATGAAATATTTTGACGGGCTGGTGGAGCTATAAAGGGGGAAAAGTCAACAGCTCACCAAAGTTACTGGGATTCATCCTCTGGGGAACAGGAATGTCTGCACACAATTTCACAGAAATCCATCCAGCAGCGGTAGAGATATTTCAGTCTGGATCAAAGTGGCGGACCGAGCGGCCGACCAGCATCGCCATCCGTGAAACCATACCACAACCACGGCTAAAAATTCAGACAATCCCCATACCTATTTTTGAATCCCGGACTTGGCATGTTTTCGGGATTTGGACGGTGCATATGGTAGATGAATTGGCTTTGATGTCCGTACATCTTATGATTAGTAATCGGGGCTTTTCAGTCAAAGCCTCGACATGTCAACAATAACCCCGGACAAATCCCCGTCGTAAAACGTTCGTGCGTCGCCTCGTCGCTCTGACCTTTCCTCTCTCCTAGCGAAGTGTGCGACGCGGGAAGCTCGTCCCGCTCGTTCCCCTCGGCGTGAGAGCAGAAGCTAAATACCTCGCCAGCGAATGTAAACAAGCGAGCGCACCCCTCGCACAACAGATCTTTCCTTTCTTCCCAACAAGGCTCGTAATCGGACGCCTGGATGCCCCCTTGCCATCCCTCATTACCCAGCATTCCTGAGGGCCACATGCCGAGGGCGCGGCAGAGAGACCGGTGCGAGGTTGGCGCTGGGCCAGGTGACAGTGATTGATCCGAGTGTGATGGATGGCTACAGCTGATGCACCAGCTCTGTTTTCAATTGTTCTTGGATCTGGCACTTCACACCTTGTAAAAGTGCTTTAAGAGGAGCTTTGGGATGAATGAGGACGCAGTGTCAGAAGTAGACAATGGCAAGTGTGAAAAAAAAGGGGTTGAGCGGTAGAACTTGAACGGATGGACTGGACATCGATGTGGAATGGAGAAGAAGATGGTGTCTGTTAACGTTTAATAACACGATCGTTGTTTTTTACGAGACAAAAGATTGACGTGGACCTTAAAACGGAGCTAAACGATAAAACATCAACGCCCTTCATGCACCGGAACCAAAATATCGGTCTCATGACAATCACATACTTTTCATCCAACTTCTTTTTCAAGACAGTTAAGAATGAATAAAGACTTTACATAACAATGCAGTTGGCATTGAAGACCCATAACAGCTGATCGGCCTGTACAGTAGTGTATGACTGACTCAAAATAATAATAAAAACTTACATTTTTGCAGAATATCTTAAACATTGGTTCAAGAGGAGGCAACTTATGCAACTAAATAGTTTTGAAGTCAATAATAAATAATTGTATCTAATGCGACTTTAATAATAATAATAATAATAATAATAATAATAATGTGGTGTTTCTAAGTGATTTGGATGACTTATTATTTCAGAAAGTTATTTCTTTACAAAGTGACATGCAAAGTTAATGCAAACTTAACATATATTGATCATCCCTGTTTTTGAATGAGAACGTGTACATCGTCCCCGATGCTGCTCCTGTGATAACGCGTGGGGCGACGTTAGTAAAGTTGTAACGGGTGTTTTTAAAAAGAGGCCGAAGCGACTCAGCACATGTCGTGGTGGTAATGACCGACCATCAACGTGGCCATTTTGTTCTACGAGCGCCGTAACAGAATACATAATTGTTTCCGTGTCAAATGGAAATTCTCGCTCTCTCCTTCGAAGTGCTCTAGGTTAAATGTTTAGCTGAGGTGAACAGGTGGCACATTCAATCCCCTACCACCACCCCCCATACCCCATTTCACAGCTCCACTCTTGCTGCAGGGAGGGGAAGGGGGGGGGGGGGGGGGCGGAGCTGCATAGCTGAACTGCTCTCCGAGTTCCTGCTTGGCGGCCAGGGGACGGCGTTGTGCTTCGTGTCCCAGCGGGGAGGCAACCTATCGGGGGGGAGAAGGAGCGGGGAGCTCCTCCGCGGCATGCCGAGGGAGTTAGGGAAGGTCGTCCGCGACCTTTAAAGACACCGATAGCGATCTGCCCTTTACCGCACGGCCATTCTCCTTATATTGCATCGCCGGAAATGACGGGGAAAAAACACATTTTAATTGATTTACTCCCGAAGCCTTAACATGTATCGTGTGATGTGATTGTCGGCGAGGTAAAACATAACATCACGTCATTTAATAAGGAGGTTGACATTATGTTGGTGCAATGAATTGGAAAAATGGACTTGGAGGACAAATTAGACGGATTCAAGACTTTCACTTGATGTGAAGAGTGATGGTGATGATTTATATCAGTCAGCTAATAAACTTAAACAATTATTAAACGACTATGGCTCTCATGTCGTGTGCCAGTAGACATTATTGAACTCGACTTGAGGGGTCCGTAAGGTTGTAATAATTTATTTTGATAACATCTGCAGAGATCTTGTTTTAAATTAATACATATAGAAAGATATTATAATAGAAAATATTAGGGAGAATATTGATATTGTTATTAATGTATTATGAAGCATAGGGGTAATGTTTATTCTATGCAAATGTAAATGCCAAGAATTATAAAGAGGGACTTTTATTGTGAAAGTGACTTTAATACTGACAATAATAGACAGGACTTTTATTGTGAAAATACTTTACCAGAAATTACATTTTGACCCGGGGCTAGTGATAAGACTCTGTGAAGAAGAAGAATCGTGTCTCTTCTCCAGGTGTCCCTTTTTTATATCAAAAGCAATCATGAAATTGAAAAAAGGTGTTTATCATGCCACCGTTGCCATACCATTTTTAAATGTAATGCCAGTTAATTTGAAACCGTCATCTTCCATCCCTGATTTAATGTTGTTACAGGTAGGCTTGAATCCCAGAGGAAAGAAGAAGAAAAAACGTTGTTTATGGTGTTTTTCTTCTCCGTGGCCGTAGACCGGTTATAGAGTCAGGAGTTGATCGATTTGCTTCCCCTAAAGATCCTTGAAGTTGAGTGGGATTGGTGACAAATCCTCGGTTCTGTTAATATGGGTCCCCGATGACCTGATGCTATTTGAGCTGCCCCTCGGGTCCAGTGATCAGAATGCTGTGTGTTATGAGCGCCATCGAAGGGGTTAAGACTCGGTTGGGCCAAGCCTTCAACATACTAAAGGATCTGCAGTTCTCTTTGGGAGGATCACGGACCTCCAACCTGACCACCTCGGATGAATGAACGTCTCACCGGCCAATGGGAAATATCAATCAGCCATTTACCTGAAGCCCAACATTCAATGGCGACAAATCCAGTCTGTAAACATTGTTTCATCTTCGCCAACATGGACAATTCTTTTTTGTAAAATCAATCAATTTTGTCAAAGCAGATAAGACATAATGTTTCTGAAGATGCTGACTTCACACCGCAGTCTCGGAGAATCGTTTATTGGATATATGTTGTTTACAACAGCAGCACCATATTAAAAAAAGAAAAATCTTCTAAACCATTTTTCAATTCAGACAATCACAATGTTTTTCTATCCACAGCTTACAGCTGCAATAATAACAATAATTTATAATAACTTTAACCTGCTGGAAATTCACTTTATATTTACTGATTTGTGTATTTTGTGTATATATATGGTTTTCTTTGTATATTTAGAATTTTAGTATTAGTATTTAGTATTTTAGTATTAATATTTTAGTTTTTTGTATTGTTATTGGGTTTATCTTTTGTTTGTATTAATGCTCTAATGTCTAATTATTGTTATTGGGTTTATTTGTATTTGTATTTTATTTGTATTAATGCTCTAATGTGCACCCGCTGCTGTGATCCTGACATGTCCCCACTGTGGGACTTCTAAAGGAATATCTTATCTTATCTTATCTTATAACAGTATATTGTTCATTTAATATACCAGCAATCTGTTCTAGTACTACTACTAGTTACATGTCTAAACTCTGAGTATCTGCTAAGATTACATTTGAAGAGCAACAGTACAACATATCCGATGTGTCAGGTTATTACAGGTTATTTGTCTACACCACATTTAATTAATTAGTATACACTCTGATCTTCGAGTGTTACTCAGACTGATAACGTGTATATCTTTTTCCTGATGATTTGAACATGGAGTCATTTGTGTTTTGGAATAGAACCACAGAGGAAAAAAACAATAACACTTTTTGTTAAATCCCTTAAGGGCCATTTTCAAGTTCAATGAACATGTCGATTATCAATATGTCTCCTAGAAATAGAAAATAGAAAATAAAACCACACTTTTCCTATAAATACACACAAGCTAATATATTCAGAATCACGTTCACTGTTGTTCAATGTAGGATCTTTATGCTTTTGAGGGTGGATTAAATTATTGTCCACAACAACCTCTCAGTTCCTCTTCATCAGCTACACCACCGGCTTTTATTTTGCCTAAACCAGCGCGCGTAACATTACTTTTGACTGAAGTTTTAGCTTTGTCAAGATACAAGATGAGGTCAAAGGGTCGTCTTCAGCTGAATCTCACATAAACGGAATGTGACGCAATAAGACGCCGATTAAATTCTGATAGGTTTTTGCTTTTTGCCGTATTTATTAAAGTTACATATGAGAATATGATGCACAAAAAAAAGCAATGAGGGGAGCCTTGAAATTGTCTGGAGTGAATGTTTGTCCCGCCGCACATGCACAATGAAGTCATGTGCGCCGCCAGGGATGCACAGCTTTTGCGTGATCCATCACATCAGGCATTATCAGTCATATAATGAAGGCTTTGGTTCCACTCCCATGCTTTTCCTTTCTCTCGCACTCCTCAGACATCCCCCCCCCCCCCATAATAAACTATCTCATCCCTTTTTCATTACACAAGTATTCCAACACTGGAGTAGCCTGAAGGTTAGCAAAGCTTTCTTGTGACCGGAAGGTTATATAGTCTGAATCCGTCAGATTTGCTATGAAAACCTGTATGGGGGGGGGGGGGGTCTGAATGAATACATGACGACCTCCATCAAAGTGCCCTTGAGCAACAAAGTAAAAAGCTCTCGTTGGCTCCGGGGCAGCTGCTATATAGGACAGTGTGTAACGTGTTTCGCGTGTGGAGTTTGCAACCCCCCAAAAAAAACGTGTCACGGAGAAGATGTTCCAAACCCGCCCATGATATCTGCCTAGTCCCTAAAAATGAAGCCTGTTGTGCAAACGTCTGAGAGGGAGGCCGAGGGAGGGGACGCAGTCGCGTGAAACGATCTGGAACGAGATTTAACACTTCTAATGACATCCATCAACGGTCGGGGCTTTCGCGTCAAAGCCAATGTGTTTCCTGTTAGCCGAACACCGTTCGTGACAGCCCTGCGATTAATTGAAACATTCGAGACCGGGTAAAGGGGGATGGAGGGAAGGGAAGAGGGGGGGAATGCTCTGGGGCTCATGCGGCCTTGGTCCGCATGCACTGAAGTCCCCCGCAAGAGACACGGAAAGCGCGAGCGATCCAGCGGGAGCTCAGCCTAGCGTCGGAGTCAGCGGGGCTAGCTCTCCCTCCCGCTCGGGGGAGGGGAGCCAGATGTAACTTTGTACTCAGCGGCGGAAACTCGTGTCACGTAAGCGGCAGCCGGCGCGGCGGAAGCGTCCCTTCGCGTGGCGAGGTTATTGTTCTGCCGTGCGTGATGTCTTCTGAAAGGCTGCCCTTAAGTCTTCAAGTAATACATACGCTTCAAATGGCCGACATGAGAGTGTACCAGTATTCAGGCCCTTGTTGTCCGGGGGAGGTATGTAGATATATAAAGGACAGGGTGGAGGTATGGAAAGTGGGAAGAGGCGATGGGGAGCGATGAGGGACCGTCCCGAAGCCAAAAGATTAGAGGTTAGATTTCAGTCTCGGCTTATGTGTCCTTCAGCGAAACATTAAACACATAGTGTACATCCAGTTAATGGCTTTTTTTTTTTTTAAAGGCTCCTCGGTCAAAGAATTGCAAACTCAGCGCTGTTTTACCAATATAATGATCTGTTTCTGTCATTGATCTAGCAAAAATGCAGCTTCTAACATGAGGATGTTTGCAGTTTTTGTATCTGTTGATTAAATATTGTTGGATTAACAGAGAATCACAGGTCAGAAACAGATGAATACTCAATTAAAATGTTCTCTAGTTGCAGTGATAATTATTTCCTTATGGGACATTTCATTCATAATACATCTGACCTAGTATGTTCCAGATTTTTATGGTTTTATTCACATCGTGATTTTTGGACCGTTTGGTTTTTAAAGTTTTTTTTAAAATAAATAGTGTTGGAACTTTTTATTTTGACATTTGTATTTAGTTTTATTGTAAAGTAATATTGATTATTCAATGCTTATTAAGATTATATTTTGATATTTTACAGTTTATTCGTATGATAGTTGTAGTTTAGTTTAATACATTATGACTGTTGTTTGAATATAATTAGTTTTAGGTTCACTGATTGGGTAACACTGGGCACCTGTGGTTATATGTCGGTGTGGATAGTTTCAGGACCAGCATGCACCGGGGTGGCCGATGTTTTTTTTACCAGCACAGAGAGGAACTGTCAGCATTTTGTTTGTTCTTTTCATTTGTTTAGGAACAAATTATCTGAATAATAACATAAGGAAATGGACATTACTTTATTTTTGGCTGCTCCAACTCCAAAAACCCCATGGTGCGTCATTGGCAATCTAATTTATAGTTTTATTTTATTTCTAAAGACAAATAGCCACTACAAATAATTTAAAATCTGTTGCTCTATTAAGATTTTTTTTCTTGACTTGAAATCTTTATTCCCATCCATCAGTGAGGGTTTAGGCCATTCTGGCATTTTTTCTCTTGACACTCTCCAGTTAATATGTGAACACATGTGTCTGTGAATCTGTTGTGACGACTGACTGAAAATCTTGCGTGTTGGAAAGAAAAAAAAATTAAATCCTCAGATCTATTATTGCGCGGCATGAAACTTTAGACGGGTTTTCTTTCTGACAATGACAAACTGCCACCACTCTATTTTCGTCCCGACATTTTGAGACTCTTTTTTCTTTTGTTCCCGTTGGAAAACTCATCTAGTTGCGATCGCCATTCTCTTTGTGCATCTGTTCGTCACAATGGAAACCGGTGTGAGCGCGACATTCACGGCGTGCCACGGGGTCAACGGAGCCAGACCGGAGCAAACCGGCGTGTCAGTCAAAAAGACGGACTTGGAAACAATCTTAAACATTATTTACGATGCCAGCAACTGCTATCACGGTGAACTATGACATCACCTAGGCTTAGCCCATTAAGCATTTATTTGCAGCAATGTGGCACCCTTACACATCAAAGCTGTCCACCCCGGTGTTCCCTGCACCTCTGACAGCCTGTCCGCTAATTACATGATCTGGTGGTTGCACCAGGAAGGGTCCAGACTGGTTTGCACGGCTCCACGACAGCTGCTGCTGTGCCCTTGAGCAAAGTGCTAAACCTACAACCAACCCAACGGCATTGGCCGGCAATGAATAATATGAACCGACGTCTCTTTAAAAGGGTCTTGGGTCGCGAAAGAAACGGTCATCTACAAAAGAAACGTAGAAATTTAGGCAGAAGATATTTAGAAATGTTAAATCGAAATGACACTGGTCGACATTATTAAAGATGATTGCATTCGCTCAGGTTGAGTTCAACACTGTCTTGTGTTATGTTGTATCGAAAATAGCAAAGAACATGAAGGAATAGTCAACGGCAAAGTTCACACTTGACTCCTCTTCACTTCTTGGGGGACTTCTTTCTCCTGATGAGGTGTAACAGTACAGTGCTCTTCCATGCTTGACTCACAAGGGATAACACGTTCAGCTCTGACCAGCAGAACATCTACAAACAGCTGTTGCGGAAAATGAATGTGAAATCTGTGCTATGTCTATGAAAACAAGTCAAATTCCTAAAATCGTAAGAATCTAATTTATTGTCTTGTGTCCGGCCCACAAGATGTCTTGATCTAGACTCGTCTCCGTCTCAGGGTATTGAGAAATGCTCAATTTGTTCCTCGTATATTACATAAGAATCAATCTGCCGGCATTACAGAAACCAAAAGAAATCCAAAGGGGTTTCACTTAAGAGTTATTTAAAGATCTTTTAAAACTACAGCATATGCATTGTTTAGTTTGACGTTAGAAGATAGATCGATCTTGTTCATGAATACATTGTTTCCGCCACTCCAAACTCCTGAAATCACATTAACGTCTTTTACCTTTCTTTAGTTATTTGACTTTATATTTAATGTTTATCATTTGGTTGTATGTAGTTTGATTGTTTGGTCCTTCCCTCCCTCCCATTGGTCCTACTCTTGGAGGGTATGTATAAGTATAAACATGTGGGAGGGGATGGTGGGAATATGGGACGGGTGTGTATGTGGATATTGATGAATTTGGATGTGTGCTGATTATTATTATTTTTTTATATATATATATTTATTTATTTTTCTCGATGTCAAGGATTAATCTGTTTGTGGAAACTGCTAAATAAAAAATAAAAATTTTAAAAAACTCCTGAAATCACGATTAGCTTTGAAAATGCGTGATAGCTTTTTATGGTCTTGGACAGGATTAAATAATTCTGGACTCCGTCTTGACTGGGACTCACTCCATCACTTAAAACATTGCATTATTGTCATATTGTGAATATTCCAATCATAGACGTGAGAGATTAACTCGGCGGAACTATTTTTGGCACCCGAGTTTGCCCTCTGGGATCAATACAGTTCATATTCTTTTGTAATTATGCTGTCACTTTCATCTTCCGATATTTAGTAAGCCGAAGCTTAGATTTATTTATTGCCGTGAGGGGATCTCACTGTCAAACGGGACAGGAAGCGATACCCGGGAACGATCCCATGCCTTTCAGACTGACGAGAACAAACAACATTTTCCGATCAACGGAAACAGGAAGTTCCCAATCGCGCCAACTTCCAGATCCTTCTAGTTTATTATCCTGCTGCTGTGCCAGCAGACCTCTGCTCCACCTGCTGCATTTGATCTACGATATGCTTCTCTCACCACATCAGAAGGCTACAGCATTGCGGGTGTAATGAATTATACAAACTAAAAGCGAGAGCGTTCATTCTTCTTTCCCACTGGAATTTCTTTCAACGCTGACATACCAGGTGTCCGTTATCGCTGCAGAAAGTCAGGTTGCGGTCGTATCATTCGGTTTCGTGTGAAACCGATCAGTGAACTACACCTCCCATTTCGCTCACCGACTCCAGTACAGCCCGTTACCTTGGCTTAACGCCGGCCAGCTGAGCTATATCCATGCACAGATGTAACATTATCTTCTCTGATGTGTTTAATCCACCAACTCATTTTATTTTTTTTAAAACGGGACTGGGATGTGCTTCCACAAAAAACGCACAGACGTCTTAGTTTCAGCCAGAGACGTCACTTTCATGTCTTTAGGCATGGAGTCTGTCTAATTACATAACTTCACAGTCTTATTCTTGAGTGTTACGACAAAATGCAACTTTTATTATTTGGGAATTTGAGAAACATTATGTGCAATTCACGACACAATTCAATTGGGATGAAATAGTTTTTTTTTTTTTTTTTAAAGTGTTTTAATGTATGAAATACGGTGCAATGGTGCCAAAAGTCAGTGTCTATAAATGCAAATCAACACAGGGGTTCAAAGCAGCAAAGGGATTTCCCCTAAAGCTGCATTTAGGTGAATTTGTTCAACTTTTGTTTAAAAGCATTTTTTTTGTTGCACTGGTTGTAGAGGGAGATGGCAGCTGGAAGCATCTGGATCAGTCTCTTCATGAAAGTGCTCAACCAGGAGGCGGTTTGTGCAGGACCCGGTTCTCCACCACCTCCTATAGTTCTCAGAACAGAACCAAACTAGAACGGGCACTCGGTAGAGCGCATACCTTCGCATATCACAAGATTGGGCATTGCATTATGAACATAAAAAATGACTTTGCTATGGTAAAAAGAACCTTTTCGTGACCTTGACCTTTAACCCGATCAATCCCCAAAACTAATCAGATGGTCCTGGGATAATAACCAATCATCCCACTAAATTCCATGCAATTCAAAGAAGATTTTGACCTTTTCATGACCTTGATCTTTGACCCTGTTAATCCCAAAATCTAATCAAATGGTTCCCGGATAATAACCAATCATCCCACCAAATTTCATGGGATTCAGTTTAATACTTTTTGACTAATGTGAATAACACGCACGCACGCATACAAATACGATCAAAACATTACCTTCCGCATTTTCAATGCAAAGGTAATTATGAGATGCACTTGTCATCTCAAAATTTCATTTTGATATATTGTGCAATGACTCTCAAATGTTTCTTTGATCTATTTGCGGCAACAGTATGTACCTGACCTCTTTTAGGTCGACCTCAATGTGTTTCCAAGTAAAAACACAAATGTACCTTTTAGTTATTTCCTATGTGTTTCTATATTGTGTGAGCTACAGCAGTGTTATACAAATGATAATGACATAAATGAATATTACGTTCCCATATTGTGTCTCCCTTATATATTAGCACACCTTGTACCCTTGCACCTACATGTATGTATCATTACGTTCTGTTCTGGTACACAGTAAGGATTACAATTGTTTAGGAGTTTATTTGAATAAAATTGGGGAGAACTTTGCTGGCAATAATAATAATAACCATTTATTTTATATAGCGCTTTTCAAGTGACTCAAAGTCGCTTTACAGAATCCAGTAGTCATCCATACACACAGTCATCCCGCAATAATCTAAAGCTTTCTCAATTTTATCGATTTTATATCGACATTTAATATTACGAGTAGCAATACTTAACAGTAATAACAGTAATGCCTTTGAGTCAATTGAAAATACTAAACATATTAAATTATAATGAGCAAGAAAGTAAAACACTGACTTTAAAGTCAGGAAAATAATAAACACGTCACAAAGAAGTTCAAAATAAAGTTGTTAGGAGGTTAGGGTTGATATTTATTGTATAGAAAGTTTCACACATTGTCAGTTTATTTAATTATATCAGAAATATTATTATATAATATCTAATATAAAGACATATTTAGTAGGTTTGTTGAACATTTATTTTATTGTGCTACTCGGTATTAATACCGTACATACAGTTTACATGAACATACTGTATTCTATGTGACAAATTAAATACTTTAACCCTCCTGTTACCTTTAAATTTACTATAATCTTTTACCCTTTTTGACCCCATGTTAAAACCTCCAGAGAATTATTAGAATTAATATTGTTTCCCAAATTTAAGTGTGAAGTACTTTATGTTTGTTTGTTGACGACCTAAATAGCTCTTTAAATAAATAATAAAGTTGATATTTCTTATATGTTTTACACAGTGAAAAACAGCCTGGGGTCAAATTGACCCCGAAGAATACCGATGCGTACAAGTTGTGATAACACATCATCATGTGAATTTTATGTTTATGTCAATCATATTTTTGGAGACGTTAAACATTGAATTGGGTCAAATTGACCCTAAAGGTAACAGGAGGGTTAAAGCTTTGAGAATGATTTTTTCTCGTGCAGCCTGAACAGTCTGTCTCCTTCCTGATTTTCTGAGCAGATGCAAACAGCTGCTGACAGCTTCCTGTGTGTGAGGCGCTTCCCAAAGGTCTGCGGTGGGTCTGGGTCGTCCCGGGATGACGTCCAGCCTCAGCTGCCCCAGGAGCGAGACGAAAACAGAGGAGTCCATCCCTGGGAGAGACAAACATACGAGATGAATACTCCTCAAATCACCATGACCACAGTTACATCTTTCATTTAAACTCATTATCCTCCCAGTTTATGAGGTGCGTACATGTCACAGCGGGGGGGGGGGGGGGGGGGGGGGATGCTGGACGCAGCACGCCGCCCCGTAAAGCTACCTAACAGATCGCTCGTGTTGCATTTAAATGTTAAATGTTAAGTAAATAATTGTATTAGTATGATAAAGTAAAAAGGTTTATACGATTAGTCTCGTTTCGACTGTCAAAACAAACCAAGTGAGGGTCAGGTGACCGCTGGATTATATTCTAGAGTTATGACGTTCGCCCCTAATCGTTCCATATGGTTCCCACAACATACGTTTAGATTTTAGATTTTTAGACCATCTTTTTTTCTGAAATTGTAATGTTCAATCCTTAAACCCAAATAAGTGTTTTCAAATATCCTTTTACAGGAGAAGTCGTCGACTGAGTGTCACTTTCCAACAACAAAATATTTTGACCAAGAATTGACAAAATTCTGCGAACTCTTCACCTTAAAACAAAAAAAAATCATTGATTTCTAAAATGAGAACACTTTTAAGGATTTAAGGGGATACGGGCCTTTTACAGCCTCTCGACAGCACTGATCTCGTAGTTCTGTTCGCCAACGAGATTCTTTCTAGCAAATTGTTTCAAGCAGTTCAAAACTCCAAGTTATCTTTACACGGCTTGGGTTCAGCTCATGTTCAAATCCAAAGTGCAAAGGGAAGAAGTAAGGTTACTTACTCGGATGTTCTGATTCTTCCCTTTGCAATTTTGGATTTGAAAAGAGCTGAACCAAAGTCGGTCGGGTTTCCATGGCATTTTCATTTGTCAGTGATCTGTTGCTATTCAGTACAGCTGAGTTGTAAAGCTAAAAAAAACATCTTTGCAATACTTTAGATACAACGCATAAGTATTAGAAACAAAATTAAGAGAAAGAGACAAAGACAGTGACAGAGAGAGAGAGAGACAAAGACAGTAACACAGAGAGAGAGAGAGAAAGACAGTAACAGAGAGAGAGATTAAGTAAATTGATAATTAGTTTTCCAACTCAGCGTTTTCATTGTTTTTCCAGCCATGATAACTAATCAGAGCCAGTGATAAATATCTAGTTCCTCTTGAACTTATCTCTTTTAAAGCTATTTCTGTAGACACAACCTATAAACTGCATTATTTTCTATACTGGGAATGTATTCTGAGAAAAGCTTCCCGGTGGGCATCAGATCATAACTGTAAAGATGTAATTTGTGCTTTATCCATGCCAGTCGAAAAAGATAATAACTCAATACCATAAAGTGTAAAATAGTCTCATAAAAGTGGCATTATTGTTACGCAACACGTCTCCCCACCAGATTGACGGTGGTTCATTCTGCTCAGGCTGCATCTCCACGCTGTTGATAGAAATCAAAAGCTGGCAGCGGGGAAAGAAATAGTGAATCCGTCCACCTTTAATCTCCCTCATCCTGCTGTCAGGCCGGGGTGTGTCCCCCGGTCTTCGGTAATAGTCGGCAATGAGAAGCTTGAGTAAACACAATCAATGGAAGATACGAGCATATGCACCGCCGAGACTTACCAAGCCCCCCTCCCCCTCCTTCTTTTATTCACCGCTCCACGTATTCGATGACACGCCCCTACCTTTGTGGATGGCGGGCAACTCGCAACCTCAGACCGTGGTATCGATGCGATATGACGCGTGGCGATAGAAGGTCGTGTCATCGGGAAAGTGGCGGATCGTCGTGGAGGAACGGCAGAAAAAAAGAAGAAAAAAAAAAACTTGAACCGGAGGGATGCCCCCTCTCCGTGTATAGTGCTCCTCCATGCTCTCCTACTCCTGGATTACAATCTCTTCATCCATTATTAATGAAGTTAAACTACTCGTGGCATGCTGAATGTGCTGCATGGGAGATTTGTAGCTAATCCAGCGCAAAACAGCCCCAGTCACATAATGAAGGGGGAAAAAAGCACAAATGTCAACAGTTTCACACTGGGACTGGATTAGACGAGCCCCCCCACCACCACCACCCCCCACCCTCACATTCACACACGGCCTGCTTTCTCTCCTCCACGAAATCACTGCACACACACACACACACACTCAATACACACACACACACAGAAAGTCTTGTATCCAGCGTGAACATCCACCACGTTCCACCAGCTGAAGTACTGACTTGAAGGGAAAAGGCCAAAAGGGGGTGTCGGGGGTATTTATGTGTGTGACATTGTTCAACGTGGTCTCCCAAGGAGGGAGAGAGAGAGAGAGAGAGAGAGAGAGAGAGAGAGAGACGGTTGTATAACGGTGTTTCTTTCCCAAAGAAAACTGCCACGTATAAAAGCGATATGACACTGTGGTTTACAGTGTACGAGTGGATGTTGACCCCCCCCCCCCGCCTTGACGTCGTCAACGCGGGGGTTGGTCGGGCGTGTTGTGGCGGAAAAAAAATCGCCGTGTCGTCGTTTACGGCTCAGCCGGGCGACGGGGCTCCGTGAACAAGGGAGACGAGACACCGGAACTAATCAGAGCAAAGGACATGAGACTAGCATCCTGATTTCAGATTAGCCACCCTCCCTCCCTCCCTCCCTCCTTCCCTCCCTCCATTTCTCCTTCTGTGCCTCTCCATCTTCATATCTTATCTTTGTAGTCTTGTATCTCCCTTTCGGAGGAGATCTTTTGGACCTGCATCTATAGCATATAGGTTTTTGTAAACTCTTTAAATCCCCTTTCTCAACTTCGGTCTTCTCACGTTAATCTCATTTTGCCGTCCCCAAGGACTAAATACTGTCCGATTATCAGGTTAACAAGGACAATGTTTTTAAGTTATTCCATTCCTGTTGGCAGTGTCTGCTTGGACTTGTTGTGTTATCTTAACCAACCAATGTTCAGTCAACAAAGAAGCAGTTAGCGAAGTCGAACCAAGTCAACAACATAGAGCCGCTGCATTGATCTCTTTCACGCTTCTAACAATGTTTCCGTTGTTTCGTTCCTTGTTCCCTCGTCGAGTCCTATACCTTCAACACTGACCAGAGAAACCGCCGCCATTGAGGCCTCGTTAGTCGTATCGGAGGTCTTGCGTTATCGGTTTCTGACGTATTTTAATCCGAAAGTTTGGATGAAACCGACCTCACACCAGTGCTTGAAGACCAAACCAATATTATTGTCTTGGGACAGCCAAGGTCCGTCAAAAACTTAATAAAAGCTACATTTAATGATGACAGTGCGATAGGTTGTCGATGAACAATTTCTTTAACTCCCGCTAGACTGCTGCCAATCATCTTCAGGCGTCCGGCAATGTGAACGCTCAACCGTTGTAAACATGGTCGTCCGTTCTATATCACAAGGACGCCTGAACTATTGGATACAGAGACGTGGGAAGGAATGCCAAGACCTAGCGTTTCACCGTGTGTACACCATTCCTTCTGAGCAGCTTTCTACCATGGTCGAAGTTATTTCCTGTTTGTGCAGCAAGAGTCAGTAAAGGGCTCCCACGAATATGTCTTATAATAATCCCACGATTGTGTTGGGTTTTTCTTAATCCATTAATCTGCTCCAAGATTGCTAAATGAATCTATTTTCCTTTGACGCTCTTTATGCTACGTTACCCTGACTTTCTTTACGAAGTCCTGGCTAATGTGTGCGTGGGTACGTTGTGGTTGTGACGTCACCCGTTGGTTTGTGGACCGACGTTTGTGCAACCATTGAACAGTAATTACCATATTAGGACTGCGAAAGAGTGATGTAGAGACGTCATATACGGCTCTGGTAGGGACAGCCCACCTGTCAATCACAAAGTAGCCTCGCCCTGAATCCTGCTCTGCCTTATGGTCTATTTTACTCTAAATTGGACCACTTGAGGCTTTAAACTTGTGTTTACGATGTTAACTGATGAATCAAGTGAGAAGTAGAGCCATCTATTTTGACTTTAGACCAAACAGTCGCAGACTTCTTTCTTTATGCAACCGGAGCAGTCGCCCCCTGCAGACCAGGAGAGAGAATGCACTTTTCAGACTCTTCTGCATTGGCTTCACTCGTGAGAGACGGAGGTTGCCGCCTGGCATGAATTATAATCCATTAGGTTATTTCTGTACCTACAAATATTTATATATATATATATATATATATATATTTTTTTTTTTTTTTTTTTTTTCTTATTTTTTTTTTTATATATCTATATATATTTATATATAGATATATATATATAGAGAGAGAGAGAGAGAGAGAGAAAGAAAGATTTGTCCCCCCCCCCCAAAAAAGAAAACATAAATAAATTGTTTTTTTTGCACATATCATTCATACTACACTCCTTCCCTTCCTCCTCCTCCTCCTCCTCCTCCTCCTCCTCCTCCTCCTCCTCCTCCTCCTCCTCCTCCTCCTCATGCCCTCTCTCTGCCACAGTAGACCAATTAGGACTAAGCTGATTCCAGTGGTGACCTTTGGATCCACCTCAGGTCTGCTGACAGGAGAGTTAACATGTAGCTGAACTGTTTTACATGTTATTGACAGGGTGGGAGGCATCATAGTCATTTTATCACACCAATTTCATTCTTGGCCGATTTCCCCTTAGGCAGGTTAGTGGCAGCTTCCTATTGATTTTTCGTGTAATTGATCAGAGACCTGCTTGAGCAATTTATTGGCCCGCTCGCACCTGTGATTAAGGCGGAGGCCGCATGTGTTTATGCATGCACCGACTATTATTTTTCCCAAAGATCAACCGTGTAAAAATACCAACAACAAGAAAAAAAACGCCCGTCTGCGTCCGTCGGCGTAATGAACGCCATCCGAGTCTCTGCAACATTTTCTAATCACGCTTGACCGACGTCATGTCCTAAGTCAAGAGGAATTGGAGACGGGCTCGTCCGACTGACCACGGCAATGACAGGAGGTAAAGTGTTCACATGAAAGCGTGGACCAGAGTTTAATTCAAAGTAATTGTTATTCACTTGAAGCCGCCTCTCGCATGGGATTAATATTAGAGGACTCGGGTGGCCAAAACCACGATGACATCAGCCGAGCATTTTCTTTGGAAGCCGAGGATAGGATAATTACAGAAGAAGACAAAGACGAAGAGCCGAGCGCTTTTTAAATATACGGCGTGGTAGCCGGGAGGAGTGAGGGTAGCCCACGGTGTAAGTCATTTACTGGCCTTGTGCATAACTGCTCCAAAACCACAAGCCGTGTTGCTGAGTTGCAGTGCTTAGCGCCGGTGCAGCTCATCTCCCTCTCGGCGCTGTGACCGAGCTGGAACAGCGAGGATCAGGCGTAAAGCCGCTCAACGAGCTCGAGAGCCATCACAGAGCCACGCTTTTAATTTGGTTAATTTACAGGTATGTAGCGTTTTTCGCTAATAACGTTCTTGGAGTGATACTCGACAAATTGAAAACGCACACAGGATGTGTCGTTCTGGAAGGAGAAAGAGACTCGTCCACACTCCTATTCATGCTCACTTTTCTCCTCTTCTCCTTCCTCCTCCCCTCAATTGTGGAGAAAGTCACATCCCCTCCCACAATAAAAGCTAAAAGTTCCAGCCATTGCTTTATTTCTAACATATTAGCCGTACATAAACTGATTTGTTTAGAGATTTGCGGGTTTGGAAACACCAATTTGACTCCACATTTTATTACACGGCCACAGAGTGTTGGCCAGACAGAATACTAGGCGACAATTGCATGTGGTTTGAGGCTAAAAACAGAGGGGGGGGAGGGGGAGGGGCGGGGGGGGTCAGGCTGGTTTCTCAGTGAGAAGAGCACCTCTGAATAATGGAACCGTTTTCACATCTGCAATACTCAAGCTTCCCAGTGCAACACGGCGGTGGCTGACACGGACGAGTCGGTTTCTCTGCTGCGGGGAAGAAGAAGAAAAAAGGTTTAGATTCACTTTTAATGACGTGGAAGAGAAATCAGAGACGTTTCTTTCTGATTTAAACTGCAACTTAATCCATTACTTATTGAGCACGATGCTCTTTGACACGTAGATTATTAGTCGTATTGTGAAATGAAGCCCCTTTTTTATTTACAAAGTGCAATTTGGCACACAATGGAATTCCACATGACATTTCAAAGCTTATTGGAGATAACAGGTCATGATGCTTGAGCCTATTTCCAGTTTATAAGCTTTGAGCAGGCATATTTGGTCCTTTTGAATAAATCATATTGCTGTCAGGCTTTACAGATCTCAATAATATATATATATATATATATATATATATATGTGTATATATATATTGTGTTTTATGCATTTTTTTAAGTCTGTGAAGTGAATTCATTAAATAATATAAATTCTGAATAAATAGGTTTGCCCACTTTAGAAAAAAGTGCGTTTTGGATGTGTGTGCG
This sequence comes from Liparis tanakae, assembly GCA_036178185.1. Lineage (NCBI taxonomy): Eukaryota > Metazoa > Chordata > Actinopteri > Perciformes > Liparidae > Liparis > Liparis tanakae. The sequence continues at coordinate 6,417,722 of CM070095.1, forward strand.
TGTGTGTGGAGGGGGGGGGCGTGTGCGTGTGCGTTTGTTAGGCTTGCATGCGCGCTATTACGCATGGAAAGAGAGTGTTTGAAAGTCCTCTCCAGAAGGGGGTATAAATTGAAATGCCCAAACTGTACCGACGCACCGGGGGGGGGGGGGGGGGGGGTCGTTAACCGGCAGCAGAGCAGGTCGCCCCGGTTCCGTCACGTCACAGCCGCCTGTCGCCAAAGATGACGACGGCGGATCGATAAGCGCTTGAAATGAAAAGAAGCCGCGGGTTTGCCCCCCGAGGCGAAAGATGTCGCCTCCCCGGCAGCGTCCTGTGAACTTCAGGCATTCCTCTGCACCTTTCTGCGTGAGGAAGAGCAGCCTCTGGACCTTTTCTTTCTTCCTCCCCTTTCGTTCTTATAAAGAAAGTAAGAAGGAGAATAATAGAGCCGAGCCATCACATCACGCCTCTCTCCACCTCTTTTTTTTCTTCTTCTTTTTCCTGCGCGTGCGTGCGTGCGGGGCGTGATTTGAGGACGTGCGCGATGCGGGGCGGGATGGTTTCATGCGGGTCGGTTTTTTTGCTCCTCGCTTGCCTGCTTTTTTTTTGTTTGTGATCGTGCGCGTGCGCCATGTTTGTGCTTTGAGCTGCTGTCATATATATATATATATATATATATATATATATATATATATATATATATATATATATATATCACAACATCTGATATTAAAAACGCACGGGTCTGATATTAAAACGCACGGGTCACGTTTTCTTTTTTTTCGAAGACCCATAAGCGAGCTGTGTTGGCAAATAAAAAACATTTTATTTATTGTGTCCCCATATTTGTTTGCATTTGACCAAAGCTCCTTTTTTTCTGCCTGCACGTGCGTTTAGGCGAGTGGGGGTGGAGGAGAATAATAAGAAATATGGCCTTCTTGGGCCTATAGTCTATAGTCCTGAATGAATAAACCACATCTATAAGCAATAATCATATTTAAATAAATAAATGGCATCGCTTCTTGTATACTACCCTCCTTTGTGAGGCTGCAGTATAAGACATCGATCACATCACCTGTGTGTGCGTGTGTGTGCATGTGTGCGTGTGCGGGTGCGTGTGTTTGTGTGTGCGTGTGTGTGCGTGTGTTTGTGTGTGTGTGGGAGCCAAGTATTCAAAACCATGCATGCTTCACCAAATGCTATTTAGAAGGGGGGGGGGGGGGTCTCTTGCTTTGCTTCAGCGTCCCCTATCGCCTCCATATTCCCGTGTGGATGTGCGCATTAATTACCGCTTTAATGGGAGTATGACTAAAAATGTAAAAGCGGGATTAGGCGCGGGCCCGCGTCCGGTCTGCTCGCCAAGCTTAAAATGCGGAGAGAGAGAGAGAGAGGGAGAGAGAGAGGGAACACCACCAGTCTGTATCTAACGGAACGGATCCATAAAAAGGACATTTGCATCCGAGCCAGCTGTTCGCTTCATCTGCACGTAAATCCGCAACCTGACCGGAGCTCTGTCTGGCCCTGCAGGAGCGCACATTAAAATGAGTTTGAGTGTTTTTTTTTTCTCCTCTCTCAATATTCAAAATATTGCGTTTGAAATGTGTTAAATCGTATGTGCAATCAGTGGCTGACTAATGGTTAAATAATGGGCTTAATTGAGCTTCAATTAGGCTCAAATGTGTTGCATAATAGGCTATATGCATCTGTGATTGTAAATGCAATACTTCTTTAAATGAACAAGCCTGGTGTGGCTCTTTAGTCATATATCCCGGGGTATGGATGGTTATTTGTGTTTAGATAATAAGCAGAGGAGTTGGAATTGTTGGAAATTGCCGGTTGTGGTTTGGCAAATTGAACCGTTTAGCTTGTTTTGCATGCCTGCGCCTCAGATTGTGCAATGTGTCAGTGAACGCACCGTAGCTAAAAGGCATATCACGTTGTTGTTTGATTTTTTTAAACAATGCGTGAGCGCTTTTTGAAAAAAATATACATATTTACAAAAAGGTGGCTTCTGCATTTTTGTTTGATTGTTGTTGGAAGTTAAGAGGCTCCAAGTTTGCCCTCTGCGCTCCACAGGCGCATACATACATACACAAACACACACACACCCCTTTACAAAAGGCGCGCGCGCACACACATACACACAAACACAGGGTGCCTCTCTGAGCTCAAAAGGAGGAGAACAAAAATGCACCACTCTCGCAGCGTCTTTCAAGGGGGAAAAAGTTGAGGAAGACAGAAGAGGACGAACCAAGGGGAGACTCGGATGAAAGCGCTTCTCCTCGCCCCGTAAACAGATGCTTATTTATGCGCATAAATGAAACTATCCGCAAAGGTATAGCGCCGCGTCTCTTCTTTTTTTTCCCACCCCCTTTTCTTTTGGTTGCCGGGATAACATAGCGCGGGGAGCCACATCCACGACACAAGGCTCACATTTCCGGACAAGAAACTTAGACTTAAGCGCCACACTGGACCTTGAAAGTTGGCAGAATTCTTTTTGACGCTCTTTAAATCAAAGAAAAACAGAACCCCCCGCTGGTGTCACGTGCGCGTTTTTTGGACGGTGGAATTTATCTCTGCGCCAGAGAATAAAACCTCCGACTGCCGGTACACCCAGAACCCACCGGTGTCTACAGCTGGTAAGTGCCGCAGAGGAAGAGAACATGGCGCTAAAATAAAATAAAGTTAAACTGAGATGTGACTTAATGCAAGAGAAGTGTGAGGGTGGGGGGGGGGGGGGCGCTTGTCTCACCTCTTGTTGTTGTTTGTGTGTGTATACGTGTACGTGTCTATGTGTGTACGTGTGTGAGTGCGTGTGTGTGTGTCTTTTTTTGGTGCGTTTCTGACTCAAAGTCGTGCAACATAAAAGGGGCACGAAGCAACGTGAGGGCAGGGTTCGCCTTCCAGGTCGGCGGATGATAATGATGGATCATTAGATGTGATGGAGTGTGGAGATGGGGGGGGGGGGGTGAAAAAGAGAGGGGTTAAGGGGGGGCATTTAAGGGGCTTGATTGCGTGAAAACTGTTAAAATATCGATTCAAATATCAGAGGAATTAAACATTGCAGGATGACATCCTCGGTGCGTTGTGATTTCGGTTCACACAGATTCCTACTCATGAATTAAAAAATCACCCTGTTGATACTTGTTATTGTTTCAGAGAGAGAACAGTGAGTTCAGACTGGTTGTACACTCCTCTGCATCATTATTATTATTTTTTTTAATTCGGAAGAAAAAAAAAATTGGTACATGTGTGTATGTGTGTGTGTGGGGGGGGGGGCAGATGCGACGTTCACGGTCTTACAGGGGCCATATGGTGGAGGTTAGTCGATTCATCTCCCGGTAAAAGGCTGCAGTCTCATGCTCCACTGTGTTAATTTCACCAGTAAAGCCGGCGCGAGGCTATATGCCAGCTTTCTGTCTGCACTGGGCCTCGCGCCACGTGACTCACAGCCACTGCTGGTGGCGGTGAGAATGAATGGAGGAACGGGATTAATAGAAGTAATCATAATATTAACGCAGCTGGATCTTTAAAACCTCTCCATACTGGACATACACTGGGATGTAAAATACACATTTAATATTTATTACCGGGCTTAATTACCAAGAAACAAAGTAACAACATTATCAGAAATTAGCAGTGTTATTTGCAGGACTAATACTAGTATAGGCTACCAGTTAAATATATACAATACATTATGTATGACTTTTTTTTCTCCCATGTGGTTGTTTTTATTTTTTTAATGAACGCAATAATATAGATGAATTTGGCCAACATTTAAATACCATACTTTTTTATTATTTCTTAGCATTTCTAAATGTTTATTTCCTGTACATTTTAAGGAATAGCATGTCATTCATTTTAAATCTCCAGCAACAAGAGATGAAATAGATCAAACATATATCCTTCGATGTAAAAAAAAAGGCCATATATTTTTATTGTTTACAGTCAAATACAATACTGTAAAATACATAAATAACAGTGATTGCAGAGGCCGCGGAGCAGCCGGCAGGCAGGCTGAAATATTGGAAGGACCTCCGATTAAATCTCACTGATTAGATAACACTGAGTCGCATCCAATGACCTTACACCTTACAGCCTGACCCCCACTATTTCATTTTGCTGTGGGGACGCATAGGAGGGGTGAGAGGAAAGGTGGCGCAGGTACACGCCGTGAAAACTTAACCTCCAATAGCTGCATCTCCTAAATAAGAGAAAGGGAACAGGAAGAAGAAGAAAAATAAACCTCACAGATGATGTCGAGCAGGTGAAGAGAAGAACTGGGGGGAAAATGGTTAACAGCATGACTGCATGCAAATTTCCCCCCGACTTGAATTATCATAAGCAAACAGTGCGAGCCTGGACTAATAAAACCCCATCTGTGTAACTTCATATCGAGGTAGTATGAGGGCTGCGATAATGAATTTTGTAATATCCCACCGACAGACATCTCAATCAGACTCTAATCCCATGATTTTACTTCGGAATCACTCCACTTCCAACTGCAGGCTGCACCAAAAAAAAAAAAAGAAGAAGAAAGAAAAAAAAACACAAGATCCAGCTCATGTTTTATATATTCAGACTGCACCAAAAATAAATATTACACTGGGAAAATATATAACACAATATGACGTGGAATAAAATATAGCTTGAGACTATAAGTCGTTTTAAAATCAAGTGAATAAAGCGTCAGAAATCTATTTTTTCCCCTCTATTATTTATTTGTAATCCAGAGATGTTTGCCATGTAATGTTTTGCATTTCACAACACAGATATAATTTAATTTCACTGATGCAATTTTAAAACAACGAAATGTTCACATCAGAATGATAATTAGAATCTTTCGATAAACAATGTCTGCACCGCCGATGAGATATAACTTATTTTTACTATATTCTTTAAGGATATGCTCTTGGAGAAGTCGTATATTTTAATGTTTTATTTTTTTGTTTTGAATATTTTCATCATGTTCCTCTTATAATCGAATACGTATTGAGCGTATATTACACTTGTTTAGTTATTATACTACAAATAAATATGGACTGCAGCGTGGTTGTTTTATACCAGAATTAACGGCTATTTGTGTCTCTTTTGTCTGTTTTTACAGAAGCGGTTTCCTCACACCGCCATAATGGACTCCCACTGCCGCAAACTAGCCACCACCTGCGCGCAAATCGGTGAGCATGTCATCCATCATCGATGCCGAGTAATTCCCTCACATCACAGAAATGATGAAACATGGTTATTTTGGACAGACTGTTGTAGTTACATCTGTACATAATCGGTTCTTATTATATGCCAGTCAATGTACATTAAACCTTTACCCTTGATCAATCTAACGGTGTGTGTGGCTTTCCAAAACACATTCAAATAGATATAGATATTAATAATAGCTCTCTTGGTTTCATTTACTGCGAGTTTAATTGAAAAAGCAGCCAGAAATACAGATGTTTTTTTTTATCCGAAACCCTGATTTTATTTCACATGAACACTATATGTTCTGATATCAATTGTGTTTAAGTCGTTCCCTAAAAACAAGCTCAGCATCTTTTAATTTTAATAATAATTTTAAAAAAGGCAAAAATACTGTAGAAGCTTTAATTGTCTTCTTTAAAATGGCAAGACTTATGACGCGACACTTTTTTATATTTTTAAGTGCATTTAATCTATTTATTGTGCAGTAGATGTTGGTAGTCGCGGGTATTTCGGCCTCTTTTGCTGGTCAGCGTGGAGAAGCGCGGCCGGTGGCTCCGGCGCGTTGTGCTGTGTTAGAGCGACACCTGGTGGTCAGACGCGGATCTGCAGCTTCACGGCGTCCGAGGATTAGATCCGGATGAGAGCGATATCATGTGCTGTAATTAGAAGATAAACATATAGAGGCACATTTTCTACTTCACTACCTCTACTTTATAAATATACTACTCTTTTTCCACCAGAAGGCAGCTATTAATACAGCTACAAAACACACATTTGATATGGCTTTTTTATTTTGTATTCGATTCATGACAACATGTTTCCTAAATAACGTCTATACCACAATGCAACAAGAGACTGAGGGGAAAGCCACAATCCCTTGTTCGACACAGTCTGGGATTTATTAATTATTCTCCAACGTGGCGGGGAAACGACATCAGGTCTGGTTAGGGTCCTAAACGAATAACCGATAACTCTCATTCCGTCTCATTTAGCCCGACACTGATGGGGCACTGTGGTGGCAGGAGGGCAGGCTGCTCGTGTAGCATCACGGGGCATCGATTAAGAATAATAGGATAACTCAAATAAATAATATTAAACTGAATCACACGGGGAGGGGGAGTCGGTTTGCAAATAGAGACACCCCAGCACCAACTGTTTGTGTTTAATATATGCAGCGCCGGTTGGATTGACTCCGGGGAAAACTAAATGTATAATGAAAGCCCATTCGTGAGGAGGAATATACTAATGGAGGAATCTGATGTCTCCTTAATCCTATGTAAAAAAGGAAAAAAAGCCTTGTCCTCTCCCTCCCTATATTGACTGAATTGCTAATTAATGGCCCTCAATGGCGGAGGCCTATTGCGCGCGTGTAATCCGCAGAAGAGAGATAAAGCATTCAGGAGGTAGAAATGAAGAGGAAACCGATAATCCACTTCAAGTTTAATATGACAACGCGGCGGGAAGAGAAAAGGAGCAACACGACTGTCCTGCTGCCTGGCATCAACAAGGAAAATATTAGTTTGTCGGTGTTAATTTCAATAAAATGGAAGCTTTATTTTGAAATGTCAAACTTTTATTTTTTTTAGAATCGGGTTAATCCAATGCACAATATCATTCATTAATATTATATAAAGGGCTCATTTTATTTTCATCAATCATATTATCCCCCTGCATTCATTTTAAAACGGGCGTTTCTGTACATAACATAAGTTTGCCGTTAATGCAAAACAAATTAATTTAAAAAAATCTCTTAATGAAAATAAAGCCATCACTATTGAATGATTGCGACTTAAAATGTGCATCGTCCTAATTGAATTAGCCACGAGTCGACCCAAACAAGGTTTTATTGCCCTGTATGAGAGGCGATTGGCTCCCGGTGTTTTAATAAAGTCTCCTCCGTCCCTCGGAGTGCGCGTGTGCTGCATGCAGTCTATGGTCTGCTGGTATTTATATATCAGGGGCTTTCACGGGATTAGCCCCGCAACTTCTTAAACAGCGCCAAGTCCAAATGTCCCGGCTGAATGGGCGTCCGCCCGGCCACGTGGAGCCGGGAAGTGGTGGCGATGAACCGACTGGGTCATGGAGTAAGAACCCCCCAACAAAGGGGCAAGCGTTTATTAAAAGCAATAAAGTCAGATTTTAATTCGCTTTAATTAGCGTGAGCGTGGTCCTCCCCTCGATCAGTCCATCACTTCACTCACCTGTTACCCTCCTGATATTTCTCCCACCTCCAAACTCCCCCCAATACCCTCCTTGACAATTAAAGTCGCATTTGTTTGATTAGACATGTTTACTTTGCCTTTACGCGTCACAATCTTTGGGGAGTTATAGGTTCAAAAAAAAATGCTGGCATATCGGCTCAAACTCATTAAAAAAAAGTCCTCCTTCAGATATTCTTAGGCAAATGAGAGTCTTATCAGATTAAAAGAAAGCACTACAGGAGTGCTGGCTGGGAACGACTGAGGGGTCCAAAGTGAGTGGAGAGATCCAGTTAAGCACCCGGATGAAGTAATCCGTCGTCAACAAACCGAGTCCGCGTGGTTAACGGTGGCTCCGGTGGGGTTGATTTAATGGATATTTGAACCTCAACTCCGGGGAGGTCAAGAGGATCGTCTCATTTGACAACTCGTATGACTGGCTGCATACGGGGACGTTAGTGGATAGTAAGCCAATTTAAGTCCGTTTGGTCACGTTGTACTTCACATCCAAGTATGGAGTTGGATCTGAGGATTACAATGGGAATGTTAAAACGCAATGCATTAGCGGTTGTTTGCCTTGAAGTCTTTTTTTTTCGGTAAACCTTCCCGTTTCTCCATTACCTTTTGGCGCACACATGGCATTCACGTTCTGCACCCAGCTGCACCAGATTGTACGTCTCCGTCGACGTGCGTTTTTGGCGCAGTATGGCACACTTATTTATGGCACATTTGAAGTGTATGTCTTTTTTTGTGCACGTGTGCCTGTAAATGTGTGTCCTGTCAGAGAACCCATCGTGCTGTATCGGGCTGCTGTGTTTGATATTCACTGCGCGTCTCTCTCTATTTCATACCATCCGCTCGGCGGCTCGCTTTATCCACATCGAGTCCCTGAGTAAACTGCGGCGACAGAGCCTTTGCATCAGCTCGGGTATCAATAGCAGTGCATCGTTTTTGCTGGGCCACTGGACCCATCTCGTAAAATGAGGCCAAACTGTGTTATTTTCATTTTTATTTGGTCTTGGGCTGCTGCGCAACGGCTACGCGCGCGCCGCGGGTACACCGTGCGTCCCAGCTCTCTTTACATGCTTTTATTTGGAAGAGGGGGGGGGGGGAATAAGGGCCAGCCCCGGCATAAACACATTGGCACACATATCTCGTTTCCGAGCGCTCCGGTTGGCTGGACGCGCCGTCACATCCACATGGATGTGCCTGTCAGGATGTGCCAGATGGGCGGGCGCAACGCCGTGACGTGGAAGGTCTGGGGAGAGGCGCAGGCAACAGCTGAGCAGAACAGAGAGCTGTGTAGTGTGTGTATGCCTCTGGATCTAATATCACCTACCTGTCCTTGTCACTCTGATAGTCAGCCGAGGTATCCGCGGTTTACCACTGATGCTGGTATGGCAGCACTCAATGGCCCCTTTTAAAGCAACTTTAAACAGAAACACGGTTTCATCTCAGCCGCGGGAGGAACTGCTCCGCTGTGCGTATTTTTGGAGAACTGAACACATTCCGCAGACGGATTTTCCGCTCATCCTCGTTGCTCTGAAGGGACTTACTGCGCGTTTTGACAGCCGGTTGTGCGATCTCCTTTACCGATGAACTCTATGAGGGATCCATTAAACACAGACCTCCACCACCACCACCACGTAACGGGGAATAAACTCGCCTCCACGCACCACACGGCTGTGGCGATGGCCTCCACTTTGCAGCCGCTGCAGCGGTCTGTGGACTCTAAACACCGGTCGGAGGTGCACACGGTGTCGGACACCTCCAGTCCGGAGTCCGTCGGTAAGAACCGCGCGGGGGGGAAGCAGATGTTCTCGGCGGAGGCGCCGCAGATGTCCTCTTGACATCAAGCGAGCGGTGGCTCCCCATTAATCCAAAGGGAGTTTCACGCGCACGCAAATTAGGCGTAATAGCTGTCAATTGATTCACAGGCAATCCGTTTTGACACTGGCGTGTGTGCGTGTTGTGAAAAGTTTGTGTTATGTAAATTAAAAACAGATTGTCTCCTATTTAGCGTGGTCCGATTATATTAAAAAAAGGTACATTTACTCAAATCGAATAAAATTAAGAATCATAGCAAAATAAATATATATATATATATATATATATATATATATATATATATATATATATATATATATATATATATATATATATATTTCTAAATATAAAAGAAATTTTAGTTATTTTAGATTTTTTTCCCCTCAATGAAATCCGACGGGGAGCAGCTCCTCCACATCCCAGCAGTGTCATGGGATTCCGTGTTTTAGTTCGGTTCGCTCTCTGTAAGCGCGCGGACCTGACTCAATCAACTTATTTTCCTCTCGACAGAAAAAGAAAAGAACCAAAATAAAAACGACGACTCCTCAGACGACCCTTCTAAAAAGAAGCGGCAGCGGCGGCAGAGGACTCACTTCACCAGCCAGCAGCTGCAGGAACTGGAGGCCACTTTCCAGCGGAATCGCTACCCGGACATGAGCACGAGGGAGGAGATAGCCGTGTGGACCAACCTCACAGAGGCCCGCGTCAGGGTGAGTAGTCCCTTGGGTGCACGACAAAAAAATATGACTGTGTATAATTTCGGCTAATTTGGGCCAATCGCTCGGTTAACGGTTTAACTCATCGTTATTACGCACGGACACTAAACTTTACGCACGGCTAAAATCTTTCCTAAAAATAATGTAGGACCGTTTTTTGTTGTTTTATTTGTGTTTAAATACAATGCCAATTCAAGCTCAATTTAAATGAGATGGCATGGTTTTGAATAGTCGGCTAAATATAGTTTAAAACCTCTGCAGACAATGATAATAATCCTCTTTCGTAACACCTAATGTGCGGTTCTCGACATGTTTTTAATATGTCATTTTAGAATAAAATTGGACTAAAACAATAAGCATTTGACCACTACGTGTAATTACACACCAATAGGTTGTTACCAGTAGAAGCTGTTGACATTGTGTCGGTGGTGGCAGATACCAGCGGCGTTCTCCCGCTCGTGTGAAAGAGGTGCAAAGCTTGTATTTTTGCGATTGCCGCACTGGTGCTGTGTGATTAAAGGTCAGCGTGTTAGTGGAAGCCTGCGGAGGAATACACATCCTCCCCGCGCTAAGACGGCGCAGGGAGAAGCCCGCGGTGTGTATTCTGCTCAGATAACGACGGATTCAAAGCCGTCTGGAATACGGATTAATAGCGAGCAAATATAATATCACAACTATTTAAATGTGGAATTCAAAGTAAGCACCAACAGCACACAATTAAAGTATATAGGGTCAGTAAAAAACATATAACTCTAGCCAGGTTACTAATAAATACAAAGGCATTAAAAACATGTATTTTTTATTCATTTATTTATTCTTAATAAATATTATTTCTAACCTGCCGGCGTTTCCTTTGCTCCAGGTTTGGTTCAAGAACCGGAGAGCCAAGTGGAGGAAACGGGAGAGGAACCAACAAGCCGAGCTCTGCAAGAGCGGCTTCGGCCCGCAGTTCAACGGACTCATGCAGCCCTACGAAGACATGTACCCCAGCTACACGTACAACAACTGGGCCGCCAAGGGCCTCACGTCGGCCTCGTTGTCCACCAAAAGCTTCCCTTTCTTCAACTCCATGAACGTCAACCCTTTGTCCTCGCAGACCATGTTCTCGCCGTCCAACTCCATATCCTCCATGACTTCCAGCATGGTGCCGTCGTCGGTCACCGGCGTGCCGGGCTCCAGCCTCAACAGCCTCAATAACTTGAACAACCTCAGTAACCCGTCTCTCAACTCGGGGGTGCCCACCTCGGCGTGCCCCTACGCGCCTCCGACCCCTCCCTACGTGTACAGGGACACTTGTAACTCCAGCCTGGCCAGCCTGAGACTGAAAGCCAAGCAGCACTCGAGTTTTGGATACGTGCAGAATCCGGCCACTAATCTGAGCGCTTGCCAATACGCCGTGGACAGACCCGTCTAATACCTACCCTGCACTGCAAAACAATAACCACCTTGGCGAGTCATTATAGGCGACTAGTGAAACTTAGTGTTATTTTTTTTCTCCTTAAAAAAATAAAAAAGGAGTTAAAGGGAACCTGGCCGATAATTGTACTTTAGTCATGTGATTTAGGGAATTTCTTGGTCATGTGGCATTTCCTTGGTACTAGTTGGAGAGAGACGTGTATTTTCCTTCAAGATATTTCCACTTCCCCAAACTGCTCATTACTAACCAGTGCGGATATTCCATCCATTTATTTGGGGGTGGGGGTGGGAGGGATTTCCCATCGAGGGTGATTACAAGACCAAATGGCTTGTTACGGTGGTCATTTTTTGCAGTGTGTTGGTAATCACAAGCAGCCGGCCACAGGAACAAGAGACTACTAAAACTACTTTTTTTTTCATCCTTCATTTTTTTTCTTCAAGAAGGGCACTAGAGAAGACTGAACCACTGAAACAAGCTCAACAACTCCAGGTCGGAGTCAAACTGAAACGGGAGATTTTAGGTTTTATTCCCTTTTTGTTGATGCATCTGGGCCTGCTTCACACTGCACCACAGTTAAAAAAAAAAACATTTAAAAAAGAGAAAAAAAGGCCTGTTTTATTTTTCATATCTCGTCATGAGTTTTTTTCTTTTTCTGGTGGATTTTGGACGTTAATTGTTGACTAATAAGGTTGTATATATTTGAATGATCATCTCCTGTTTGTCGAGGCGAATGCGCTATAACCCTCCAGTCCTCTCCAGGTTCAATTTATCAACGCATGTGGAAGAAAAAAAAAAAAAAACCTTTACAAAAAAAAAAGGAATCATGTTTTGCTTGCAAACAAAAGGGAATGTACATACTAAAACGCACCAGTTGTGTGTTTCTAACATATTATAAATTTATTATTAATGTCTGTGTGAATATCGATTTAGAATAGCAATTCTGGATTTAAAAAAGAAAGAAAAAGAAGAGGAAAAAAAAGAAGCAGCATCAACACACACAAAAAAATTTCCTGCTAAAAAAAAATGTTTTTTTCTCTGTGTATAATATTTGGTACGGACTTATGTTTTTTTTTTTTTCAAACATCCCAAAAAAACTATTGTGTTTTATTTAATGGAAGTAAATATATTGTTCAAAAACATTCTGATTTTATTGAATCTTTGTGTTGCTATATAGTCTGTTAGTGGGGTGTAAAGCAATGACAAGTCTGTCTATAGCCTTTCGATTATGTGAGGCTAATCTATAGAGGAAAACAATGGGCCGCTCCAATACACATAGCGGGGAGATGCTCCGTCAGATTAACTGCTGAATACATGTCTGCCCGGCCAGCCAAGGGCCTCGGCTGAGCCCCGGTGCTTGAAATAACACGGGAATCAACAAACAGGACTTGGACCACACAACAGTGACAACTAGTCCATTAGGGTTTGTTTTTGTCTCCTGTGTCTGAACTCTGAAGACTATGTAGCGGATTAGTAGAAAAAACTATCACAATACACATCCACATTTATTTACCCTTGTGTTTATGTACATGAAATCTAAATCAACTTTATAAACCCTTTGTTTGGAGTGTGTATTCAAGTCTCGCTGCATGCCTTATAATCTAAATTATCGATATGCAGCACAACGTGACTCTCGCGTGCATCTGTTTGCTTTTGCATTGTGGCTTTCTTTTGTAACGTTTTTATTCTAGTGGTAGTTTTTTTATTTCAAAGTGTATAGGGCGTTATAGTGTGCAAACGCGCCACAAGCAAAACAAAGCAACAGTGGAGGGAAACTATGATTCACAAGCTTGTGCAAACAATGGCGCGGGCACACACACGCACACACACGCACACGCACACGCACACACAAAGGGAGAGAGAGGGAGAGATACAGAGGTATGTGGGCCGAAGCTGACTGGAGGAGGCGGGGGATGAGGGTGCAGCTTCCCGGCTGCAGGCAGCGCGGTGGACACCGCGGAGGGAAACACCGCAACGCAACCTCCGCGGAGAGAAACTGAGACAAAGTAGTGCCACTGGGGGCTTTGCGGGGACCGAGCTGCGGTCGTATCTGGTGATTCTGCGGGTGTGTTTGTGTTTGGAGTCCATCAAAAGTAACAAGTATAACGTTTAAATAGAAGAAGAAACAATCAAGGGGGGGGGGGGGGGGGGGGGGATCAAATGTGGCGGTTTGGTGAAGGAGCTGATTTAGGATCTGATGACATGCTATACAAGAGGCCTCGGGTCATCTCCCGAGGGGAGGTTATTATGATGAGAAATAAATCAGTTAGTGCAAGAAAGCTGCGCTAAATAACAAACCCATGGAGGAGAAGCATCCTGCAGCCTGAACTCCTGAACTCACCCTCCAGAATTAGATGTTCTTCTTTTTCTAAACAAAAAAAAGAAAAGCTGGGGGCCCCTTTTGTTGCACGAGTGTCACCTTTTGATGGAGTCGGTAACGCGGAGCAATAATCACCTGACAGACAGGGGATAAGCCTCGGCTGCTGTAGAGGCGAATACGCGCGTCTGCAGCCTCAATACACATCCACACAATCAACATGTGAACAGAGGATGACCCGCAGAGGAGAGGCTTCAGGGGGGAAATGTTCATTTGGCTGAAACGGCGCACAGGACTGCAGACCTTTAGCCTTCCTCTCCTCCTCCTCTCCTCCTCCTCCTCCTCTCCTGACCACACAAGGTAAGAACTTATTAAAGTTTAAAATGGGAAACAACAACACACGTGTCTTTTAGCTTCTGACGCCGCATGTTCACTGCATGTTTAATCCCATGAAAACTAAATAAATAAGCTTGTTTTGCTATACTTGTATTTTGCTCACGTTTTTAATTTTCTTCTTTTTTTTAAATGACATTAATATTCCAAATTCAGACGCTGCATATGCGTCAAACCCCAACAAAATGTAAAGCAAGGGAACTATAGGCTACAGGAATAACCACACACAATAATACACACAATAAACGTCATAAACATCCATGTTCTAACAAAAGACATAATTAGTATGCGTTTGTTTATTCCGAATTAAAATTGATCCTGCGCCTCAATTTGTGGGACACCTAAAGCGCGCGACTACATCTTAATGTGGGATTTGTTCCGCCAGCTGATTTAGAGAGGAAGAAGAAGAATAAAACAACTCCACACCGAGGCGACACTCCCTCCTCTCCACTGGGAATCCATCTCCATGCGAGGAAGTGCACATATCCGCACGTGTGTCGTCACGCCTCTAAATCATCTAAATAATGAATAATATCTCAATATTCGTTTGAGGAGACGCGGCGGGTTGTCCATAACACCAGGAGGGAGCAGGTTGTATGCCGAGGCCTGGAAATCAACGATTGTTTATTTGTGGAAAAAGAAAATGCAAACAGGTTTTTTTCTTCTTCACAATTTTGTTTGCGCCATTTTTAAACCCATAAAACACCGAATATGACCGGAAACTGCGCTAATTATGAGTGATAATGCTCAGCAGTAAGGTAACAGTTATGCGTTTGCATGTCATTATTGCACAAGTTGAGCTTGATATATATAGAAATACTGATCATCTACAATTGGATATTAATGTCTGGTATTAGCTATGTCCTATGTATATATAGAAATTAAGACTTTTTTCATGTTGCATCTGTTATTCTTCAAAAATATATATGCAACGCCAATATATTTAATCACAGATGACGTCAGACACATATTTTAGATTACTGGAGTTTGAGATGATGAGATGTATAGAGAGCGTGTGGTTATGGGGTTAAGGAAATGAACACAATGCTGGTTCTTTCAGAGCATATAGGGGTGGTGGGTGGTGTGCGTGTGTGTATGTGTGTGTGTGTGTGTGTGTGTGTGTGGGAGGAGGAGGGAGGGGGGTCCTGATCAATAGTGTATTCCTGTGGCAGGCAGTGATGCAACAGGACAACATTAAAATCACAGCAGGACTTAAAGTGCAGAAACTAAGCTGCTTTGAAAACTCAACAATCAGGATTGAGGCTTTGGGAAAGTAAAAAATAAGAAGAAGGAATCCAGTCATTTTCAGGTATATTTTCAGATTTTAAAGTCAAATGTGTATTTATAAGATCTCCACATGCCTCAAGATAAACATACACATATTGTATATGCATTAGTGTGAATAATATACATCTTTTCGTGCATCTCTGCATACATGTGTGCAATTTATGTGCTGATTTTTGTATTTTATTCAGGTTTTCCGCATGGCAAAAGGGACTAAACTCTTTCTCCGTTCATCTCTGAATACATGAGGGACGATAGAAAAAAAAGCTACAGAACACACAACTGGTCTCAGCACTTTGCCCATGAGTGCAGCGGTCAGGCGGCTGCTGCTAGTATGGGGGAGGCGGGTTAGGGTTTGGCTCTTGACCAATGGCGGCCCGGCGGCTTCAGCTAAAGGTCACATGGTGTGACCTCACACATTCTCACCCTCACCTCTAGGCCCAAAAGAGAAGTTGTCCATAACAAGATGCACTGACGCCCATCTCAGAGGAACTCTGAACGCTTCGGAGATCTTTTTCTTATTATATTATATTTAGAAATGAAGAAAAAAAAGTTACAGACATCTTTGCATCCGGCTTTGATTTTTTTTTTTTATGTGCTCTTGTGTGAAAATATTGAGTTTCATGATGCTCGAGATTAGCCGAACAAAGACATGCAAACTTTCTCACTCTCCGTTGCATGCATGTTGGCTATATGTTGAGTTTGTGTATCCCCGTATATAATGTGTGTGTGTGTGTGTGTGTGTGTGTGTGTGTGTGTGTGTGTGTGTGTGTCAGCCCCTCTCACAGCGGAGGCATGGTGCTGTTTGAGGGCAGGCGGCTGGCCAGAGCGTGTGAAAGCAGATAACCGGGGAAAATTACACGACGCACACACTTCCTGCCCTCTGAAGTTCTATAAAAAAAAAAGGGAGGATGAAAAAACACCAAAAAAAAACACGCACACACATACATCTGAGATGTTGCCCTCCCCCTCCCTCCAAATCAATTTCTACACATTAAGCATGCTGGAAAGATCAGCGGCGCGGCTCTCACGGGCCTTGAAATGATCCGTCGGCGGAGGCCCGTATGAAGCTGTTTGATAGAAGAACTGTAAACCGCGCCGGGTAGAAAAACAATAGAAGTCTTTGAGAATATACACTACACCTGTCGGGCCCGTTTGTTTATCTCGCTGCTCAAAGGTCTGGAGCCCTAGAATGGGCTTTGAGGCGTCTCTGCAGCCATGTCGCCCTCTTCTATATCGGTCCCCCCAAATTTGGATCCGAGACGTTTCAACAAGAGCGCGTGAAAAGGCACTCGGCTAACCAATTTACCAGAAGAAAAGAAAAACAAGCTGCTGCTGCTGGAGCTGCTGGAGCTCCCTGATGCGTTTGTGTTTGTGTGAGACGGGCTGAGAGCCCGCGTACTTAAAACTGTCTGGGTGAAGAAGGGAAAAAAGAAAAGTGGAGTGGGATTCAAGTGGCATTATTGAGCATCGAGGCTAAATATAGTCGAGCTCTATAGCTGCGAGAGAAACTCCTCCGATGCAGGTTTAGGCCACATGTCTTCTTCTCTACGAAACCATACAACCCAAATGTGCAGAGTTCATGCAAATACTCCCCCCCATCCCCACCCTGTGCTATATACCTTCTTTTTTCTTCTTCCTCGTGCCCCTTCATGTTAACCCGACAAGTCGAAAGCCGCGAACAATCCTCGGCCCCGTCTCGTCCGCGCGTCGTGTTCAGACACCGTGGGTTTACACAGCGGGCCCCAGATGGCACCTCTCAGCGCTGTTTTCTTTGGGCCTGTCATCTACTGTAACGTCTTAATTGACGTTTACCTCTCGCTCGCCGTCTGACGAGCAGCCAGGCAGGACAGCTTCCCAGGCTCCGGTATAGAAAATTACACCTGGGTGCTTCTGTTTTCTTTTTCTTTTTTTCTCATTTACTTTTTTTGTGTATGTGTGTGTGGGTGTTGTGCAATTCCTCCCATCACATGCCCGGGTGAATGTTTAAAATGCAATGGAAATTGTCAACCCCGCCTGTATATATCAAAAGAAAAATCATAGATCGCATGCAACAACCACACGTTGTTGCATAACGGAGGCCAACTATTGCACCGCATGTTTTATGCATGTACTCGTTCTTTATGCCAGTAACTCCAAAATGTACCAGAGGTCAAATCATGCAAAACTAGAACGGGCACTCGGTAGAGCGCGTACCTTCGCCGCAGACACTTTTTGGGTACTTGGCATGAGAATGTGGGGAGCTTGATGTCATGAGAACATTTTGTCATTAGTTGCATGCCAATTGGATACAAATTGACCGCGCTATATGGTAAAAAGAAGATTTTGACCTTTTCATGACCTTGACCTTTGACCCGATCGATCCCAAAATCTAATCCAATGGTCCCCAGATAATAACCAATCATAACAACAAATTACATGCGATTCAGTTGAATCCTTTTAGAGTTATGCAAATAACACACACACAAATAAATAAATAAAATAAAAAATACACAGCGATCAAAACATCACCTTCCGCATTCTCGAATGTGAAGGTAATAAACAGATAATGTGGAAACTTATGTGCAGAAATGTTTTTATTTATATATTTGTTTTAATCTCGAGCACTCGCAGAGTTGATGTCACACTTGACACACGTTGCATATTTGGGCATAAAATGCACAACAATGTGGAGAGGACCACTTGGAGAGAAGCGTTGCATCATTTATCCCTCTGACGTCGGGATCAGCTCAAAGCCATTTGAGTTTCCTCAATAAAACATCAGCGCTTACATCTGGTCCAGTTATAGGGGGGGAAATATGAATTATAGCAAAACCAGATTACTCAAAGCAAGTTATAGAATGTCAAATAATGTCTCTTATGCAACAGTTTAACGCTGAACTCAAATGTATTTGAATGATTACAGAAATGTCATATACAGTAAGTAATCAGAGAGCACTAGTATACTTTATTGCTCCGGCATTATATGTTCACTAAATAGGAAGTTCTGACACCTTGAAATGTGGAATAAGAGTTAAGATGATAAAAAAAAGACATATTGAGTTTATGCACTCGGTAATTTCCAGTCTTTTATTTCTTTTCCTTGGCCTAGTTTCTGTAATTAAGTGTTGAAAGCTCATTTTACACCCATAACTATAAGTTTGATAATTCTACACCCATAACTATGGACTTTTGTCATTTTACACCCATCTCCTCCCTTTTTAAAAACCCATAAAAGTTAAAGTAGGTTAGCAAATGTGACTTTATATGCAGCCAAATACTCCAGCGTCATTCGCCGTGTTTCATTTTGAGGACACGCTGAAGAAATATAATCGTGGTCACATCTGTTATTTAATATCATCTCTTTAAAAAGCAGAACGTGACCTTTGCCCTCTCGGCGCTGCATCTTCCGATCAGTAAACAAACGAAGGTCGAATTTGGGAAATTTGCCAAACAGCAATTTAGAATCTGAGAATCCCTAAATGTGCCGGCGGACATGAATAGATGAGTCAAATAATAACTCCCAATCCGCCGTCCCCGTGTTGAAAGGACGTCGGCGTGAGCCGAGTGAAGGCCGGCAGCAGTCAAATCAAACCCCCGCCTGTTATTAAACACGTCAGCCGTTGTTTCTCTTGCAGGCCATTTGTCACGCCGTTAAATGGTGTAATTAACGTCCTTGTTATACCGCACATGGCCCCAGATCGACGTGTTCTTGTCCCTGACTTCCAGGGCCGGCTGCCGACCCGTCTCCGACCTGCCAGCGGGCGGCTCCGCGGTTTTCCAGCCGCCGACTGCCAACAAACCCGGAGCGTCCGTCAGCGGAGGAACGTTTGAAAAGGTCCGTCTGTCCGTCCGGTCGGCAGATTTATAAAAATTGTTTACTCCTCGTGAAAATATCTATTGGAATCGCTCCGTTACTGAAGCCAGATGTTTTTTTCGAGGTCCGCTTTCCCCCAAATATGGAGCCATTTGTTTCTCCTGTCGTTCCATTTGTTCCATCTCTGCACCCGCTGAGCAACAGTTGGGAACATGGTTTATTTAACTCCATCGATGAGCCACTATCCCGTAAACCATAGAAAATGTCTCGTTCTCTCAGTGTTTAAAGCTAATAACATAAATATTGATTGATTTCCTCATTTCTCTGTTTGTTATTCTTCATTTATTCCACTTTGGGCTCATTTTATATGTAGCTTTTATAGCAATTTTCCATTTATATGCATAATATTATTGTTTTGTTGCTATCCATATTTCTATTATTATATATTATGCCATTTCTAATGTTCAAACTTATAGCCCCATTATGTAGTTTTTCCCTTGTAGCGCCCCCTTCTGGTATTTAACGTTTACTTCAGTGTCGTAACATACCATGTTACGATAGATCAGGTGTCGTGAACCTCTGGCTCTGAGCCATATATGGCTCTTCCGGTGAGGCATATGGCTCTTTTGAGTTTGAGATAAAACAAAAATAATCTCCGCCCGCCCCCCTGTAACTTTCTCTCTCCTCCAGATGACAGCAGCAGTAATGTCAGGTCCTTTCTTAAAGACGTCTTTGTTATTTTATTAAACTAAACGTCTGTTATTGGTCGTCTCCACAGCAGCATGTCTCTCTGTCTCTACGCGTCGCGTAGCGGAGCAAATAAAAAGTAACCTGCGAGCGTGGACTGGACTATGTGACGTTGCGTAATCGTTGCCAGAAAACAGATCCAAGTACCGGGCGGCTCCAAAATGTTACATAGCGGAGTTTTCTCCCCACAAACCCCCGATGGCAGTGACGGAGGCGCAAATCGGCATATTAAAAGTCATTGTAGCGGCACCATTTATTTCAAGCTGTTATTTCAAGGTACAATTGTTACATAGTGTTGCTTTAAATATCTTCGCACTGTCCCCATCTTATTGGTCAAAGCGCGCACAACATTCATTCACAAAAATTAACGTATATACAATATGCGAGAACATGGATCACCCCGTAAACGTACACGCTATAGAACTCACGCATAAATCAAATGACACTCGTTCAGGCAAACGTCAGTGAAATAAACCAATAACTCCCCGCCCAAAAAAAAAAGGGGGGGGGAAAGCAAAGTGAACGCTCCACCTGGCGTCTACCTGGTGGCTCCCCTCGTCCACCTCTCCCAGCCTACAGCGTTTGCAGCCCAACAAGAACAGACGGTGTGGGGAGCGATTTATTGGATTGGATCCCACCCAGCAGCGACTTATACGCTCAACCTATATGTCACAGATGGTAGGATTTCGGCGTGGTTGATATAGGAAATCCACTAAGGAGTATTGATCTTTCTAAGATCTGCTCTCTCTGCCTGATCTCCACAGGATCTGAACATCCGCAGGAGGCCCGGGTGTGTGTGTGTGTGTGTGTGTGTGTGTGTTTGGTGAGCAGCAAAAGTTAAAAGGTAATATGGAATATTTTCACCAAACGGCACCACCCAAATCTATCACCGTATAGCACCGCTGCTTTTTTTAAAAACATTTTCTTGTTGATGTTTTTTTTCTTTTTAGGTTTCCGAAAGATTTGGCCGCCATATCTGAACAGAGATGGCCACCGACAGCAGCTCCGACTGTAACCGCACAGGGGGGGGGGGGGAGCCCAGGAAACTCACAGTTGACTCACTGTTATGCTTGCAAACGGATCTCTAGATGATGGGGGGGAGGGGATTAAGTCCAAAACCACAGCAGTAATAATCAGTTTGCATCAAAAGATGTCACCAAGAGGAATAAACCTGCAGCAGCGGGGCGCTTTATTCCTTTTATTCCTTCAGATTCGGAGTTCCTCGCAGTGGGATTTCCCAGGTTGATACATCACCTGTTACACGTTACGAGCAGCGGGCTGGATTGATGATGAACGGACGTTCAAAAACAAGATGGAAAAGTCTGAGGTTTGCCATCCGTTAAATCTTTTACCATAACTATTTATTTCATCATAAACCCTGTGATATTCTAATCCTGTGGACCATTATTGACAAAGCGATATGCAATGTGTGTGTGTGTGTGTTTCACTTCATTTATGTGCACTGTGGGACAGACTTGTGATCCTATACATCACAGTGTCCTATTTCTGATGCTCTATTTTATTTTTGTGGGATAAAACTGTGAAACTGATGAAGGTTGGAGTTGCGAATATTGAGCACATGCGTGTGTCACGATGTATCTGCTCATCTTTAGGTGCACATTTTGCAATCTGGTTGAACCACTGCACAGATGTGACGCCTGAGAAACAGTCCTATATATTTTTTTAATGGCTTTCCTTTGATTTCCTGGACCGTTAGCCAGCGATCTTGCGTTGAATTGCACAAGCAGCAGGTTGATGGAACAAGTGCATAAAGCATGTAGCCCCTCCCCTCGCTCCCTCCGGCTCCGTTTTCTCAGACAGTTTTAATCTCTGGTAAGACAGTCACGTCCAGATTTGTCATCTGCCTTGGAAACTCTGGTGGAAAGCGACCTCAGTCTCCACGGCTCTCCTTCATTACTGCGCACGGTGGGAGAGCCAGAGCGCACGGTGTGGTAATCCCTGCTGGAAGGCGTCACCATATACCATCATTAATGAAACGGAAGACACACACACATTCACTTATTATATATATATATATATATATATATATATATATATATATTTATATTTATATTAATATATATACATGAATATATATATATGTATCTTAATATATATGAATGAATATATATAAAGTTATATATACATGTATATTAATACATATATTAATATATATAAATATGAATAAATATAATATATACATTTAAATAAATATATATATATATATATACATATCTGCATATTCATTTATATATATGCAAATATAATACACACATGTATATGCATATTCATTTATATATATATATATATTTAAAAAAATATAATACACACATGTATATGCATGTACACACCCACAGCTGTGATTGGCTGAAAGATGGTTGCATCTTAGACCACAGCTAAAGATTTAGATCTCTGCAGGAGATGTTATGTTGGCTCATATTTATCCTCCACCAGTTCCAGGCATGGACTGCTCTTATTTGTTGTTGTTGTTGTTGTTGTTGTTGTTGATGACATCAGTGTGAGGTACTCCTGTGAGGCATAATGCTGTTTGCTTATTTCTGTGTAATGTCATCACCTGGAAAAATGAGATTTCTTTTATAAATCCTAAGGGGATTTCAGTAGTGACGTTTTCTTGTGGCCTTTGTCTACTCGTGACCTCTCTTTACAGACGCTTTACACCTAACGGTGGCAAGTAATTTCACTCAACTAATTCCCAAGGGAACAGAAACAAACATTAGGATATTCATAAAAAGTAAATAGTTTCCTTTGTTGCAGAAATATAAGCTTTTCTTATTGCTCGCCTGTTCACCAACTCTCAAGCAGTCAGATTTATCTCAGCAACCCTAGACCTTTGACCTCCAGCCTATGTTTACACTGATATTTTTAGCATTTTATCAAACTACAATGCTTTTAACTTATGAAAGGATTATTTAGCATTAGCCATGGCCTCAAACTTCAGTTTCAGTATTGGGCATTCATAACAATATGTCTCATTGTAAAGTTTATTTTGATATAGTATAAAGACAACACATTACATTTCTTGATTGTATATTGTTTTTAAATGTTGCTACAGATCCTTTGCTAGAAACTGTCCCCATTTCATTCATCAATATACTTTACGTTTTGTAAGTTATTATTTTGTAAGTTATCATAAACATTTATTAGAGGCTAAAGGCTGTTTTATGTAATAATTTCTACGAAAAGGTTAAGCGATGACTCCAAGGCCTGAACAAATAAAGTATGGAAATTACAACTCATCAATGTTTTATTCTAAATGATTTATGGAGGTGCAGTGACGGCTGACGAGCTCTCGTTCATTCAGGCATGCAGTTTACGGCGCAACCAGCAGAGGGCGCCACATATAATTAAATCAAAGATAATTAAAAGAGCAGTTCGTCTTGTTTTGAAGATTTGTCTCGTTTTGTCTGAACTCGCTGCTCAACATTAATGTGTTTTTTCAACAATTATATAAATTATAGTCCTATCATATTCCATTAGTGGATGTGTTCTACATTTTTACTTCATAGTTTAGTAATGCCCACTTCTAATTTTGTACAATTAAATATTTTGAACATCTTTCACCACATCTTTAGCACATGAATGAATAATATAATTAAATGTATATATATATATATATATATATATATATATATATATATATATATATATATATATTTGGGAGTATTAGTACATTTTGTTTAGTGTTGTAATTTAAACACATCTTACAGATCTACAAGGTAACAACATGCATGAAAAAAATGGCTAAAAAAAAAAAAAAAAAACGCAGTGTTCTTCTGTCGTGACACCAGCACTGTATTCTACTCAATTTATGAGGCATCATGGCGGGTAATGAAGCGGAAAGGTCAGAGGGAATACGTTCTCATTTGCTCTAAACCAATAGGTCCGATTTCCACTTTCCACGCCACCACTCTGTGACTGCAGCTGATGCCCTTTTGCTTTAAAAAACAATACATTCCCCTTAGCCACTCATACATCATATCACCAATTCTCCATCTTATTGGCAATGTCACACACAGGGCCGGGAGATATTACAGAATATATTTATTACCGCGAGGGTTCGCCCACGGCCTCAGATATGATATAAAACGGCGTGTAATGTAAGCCATACATTATGAATCCAATTTGTTTGCCCAGAATCAGAAAACAGACCGTCGAGGTTGAAGGTCACCCTGAGAGCCACTAGGTGGCAGTATGCTGGAGTGAATGGAGCCATTGATCACTCACAGAAAGATATATAAAAAAACAACCAGCAGCCTCTACTATTAAAAATGATGAATCAGTCTAAAAGATGAATGCAAAAGACTTTATTTAATAAATTATTGAAATATTACAGAAATACCTTAAAAGTGGCCAATACCCTGATGTATGCATGTAAATATTATATAAAATGCAACATAATATAATGCAGAATGAAACTGTTGCTATGCCAGACTATAATATAGTTAAGCGCTCATGTTCTACATACAACATACACATATATATATATATATATATAGATAGATAGATAGATAGATAGATAGATAAGGTATAGACGCACCTTAATCCAATCCACTTCAACACAAATATGAAATGCATCCTAAAAATGTTTTCATGATGAGTAAGGCAAGGCAAGGCAAGGCAAGTTTATTTGTATAGCACATTTCAACAACAAGGCGATTCAAAGTGCTTCACATAAAACCATTAAAAACATCAAAACATATTTAAAAATAGTTAAGAAAACATTAAAACAGTCAAAAAGCAAAAATTGTATAAAAATCAGTTAAAGGCAGCAGCAAATAGAAAAGTCTTCAAGCTGGATTTAAAGGAGCTGAGGGTCTCAGCAGACCTGCATCTTTCAGGAACCTTGTTCCACATATGTGGAGCAGAAAAGCTGAATGTGGCTTCTCCATGTTTAGTTCTGACTCTGGAAACAGAAAGTAGACCCGTCCCAGACGACCTGAGGGGCCGAGATGGTTCATAAGGTAGCAGCAGATCACACATGTATTTAGGCCCTGAAGCATTCAGTGCTTTATAAACCAGCAGCAGGATTTTAAAGTCAATTCTTTGTTGGACAGGAAGCCAGTGCAAAGACCTCAGAACTGTAGTGATGTGATCCACTTTCCTGGTCTTAGTTAGGACACGAGCTGCAGCGTTCTGTATCAGCTGCAGCTTTCTGATTGACTTTTTACAGAGGCCTGTGAACACACCGTTACAGTAGTCAAGTCTACTGAAGATAAAAGCATGGACAAGTTTCTCCAAATCCTGTTGAGGCACAAGTCCTCTAACCCTTGATATATTCTTCAGGTGATAGTAGGCTGATTTTGTAATTGTCTTGATATGGCTGTTCAGGTTGAGGTCTGAATCCATAACTACACCTAGCTTCCTGAACAGCTTCCTGACCCACACACATCTAGTTGTATTCTGTATTTCAGATGCCAAGTTCCATAGAAAATAACAGACATACAACTATAAAACAGAGAGTAAACAAGAAGATATGTATATATGTGTTGTGCTTCAGGCCTTTTAGGTCTTCCCTGCAGCGTTATGTGCAGCTTAGACAACCCGTCGCCACGTTAACAGGTTTACTCTGGCTGAGTCGAACATTATTGCAATCATCAGTTCACCAACAGGTCATCGTCGTCACAATTGGCGTCGTAACTCTTGAGTTGCCGCAAATTGTGCATTCTGTCAGGTGACTGACCTTTGACCCCAAAAATCGACACCGAGTTCCAAATCGCGTGCTTTTCCCCGGATCCAGTCTCTGTAATAGGATGCCATGGTCAATGGAGTCGAACACCTGCAGCTTGAAATTTTAGATATCGCATTGACAAAACTAAACAGACAAAAAGAACCCCAAAGAACATAATGCCCCCAGGTAAAAACCCAAAACATTAAAATGTATAATTAAATTAAATAAAGTGGAGAAAAACTGGAAATTCTTTCATGAGAAACAACAGAATGGCACTTTGTTTTATAACCTACTCAAAAGGATTCATCTCACTTGTTTCTGCAGTGTGGCGCAGGCGTCAGGAGGAACTGCACACGGCCTTAAAGAACACGACCACCGCCTAATCCGTCATGGCGTGAGCGCCTCCTGCGTCCAGATGGCCGCGGGAACGTGTTAACAAACTTTGTGTTGCAGAGCAGATGGGCTTTTCGCCTCAAGGACACAACGTATTTTTAAAAAAGCCCACGGAGCAAACGCATTAGGAACAAAGTGGAATGTCAGGAAGTGCCGACTCTACGAAAGGCCCAGGTCGGGGATACGAGGAGGGAGGACGCGTCGCGCTGATGTACGGCTCCACTTGGGGAGGTCACCGGTTCTCTCTCTACACTACATCAACTATACGCTCCACGGAAAGTATAGCTTTGCCTCCGACTGCATCTCGTAAGCGACTGCCGCCACCGCGTGACCGCCGTCGCTGCTCTTCTACATTACATCACGTGTCATTTAGCAGACGCTTTTATCCAAAGCGACTTACAATAAGTGCATTTCAACCTAGAGTACAAACTAAGAACAACAAGAATACAGAAAGTAACATTTCCTCAACATTCCAGATTCTACAAAAGGAGATGTAAGCTGACATGTTGTCGCTACGCGAGACGACGCACGCTGAAGCATATTTCACTTTAAAAAAAGGTGTTAATGTAATTTAATGCATACGGGATATTTTGCAAAAGAGATGCTTTTATTATTTCTTTAACCCGCCTATTGCCTTCAAATTTACCCGTGGGGTCAATTTGACCCCAGGAATTAAAACCTCAAGAAAATTATTAGAATTTATATTGTTTCACAAGTTTAAGTGTCACTTTATGTTTGTTTGTTTGTTGACTACTTACATAGCCCTTTAAATAAATACAAAAGTTGATATTTCTTATATGTTTTACACAGTGAAAAACAGCCTGGGGTCAAATTGTGTTCAGGACATTGAAAACATATCATCCTGTGAATTTTGAGATTACCCAGTTTTCCCCAATAAATTAGGAAAAGTCATGAAATATGAAGCAATAAAAAAATGATGTCAATCATTTTTTTTGAATTTGACCCCAAAGATAACAGGAGGGTTAAGTACTCGTTAGAGCGATACGAGGCATGATTTTGTAATGAGATGAACAATAGAACTTAAAAGAACAATGAGGCACATGGCTGTACGACATCATAGAAGACATGCAGTCTTAGGTCGGTTTAATGGCGTCGCAAGTCCACTCCACTTGGAGTAGATTAATCATCTAGTCTCTTTACGATGTTGCGTCTAACATCCACGTAGTTGAAATCAACTAAATATTCCGGGCCCTCCGACCGTCGGCAACATTTTCACAATCGTCTTCCAGCAACAAGTCACTAGACACAAAAAAGGTAAATAAGTAGTTTATATATTTCTGTGTAGGGTCCTTTCCATAACGTTGTCAGCAAGAGAGTCAGTTATGCAGAAGATGTTAAATATACGAGCAAAGCAAACTACTCACAAAAGGTGGAAGTTCAAATTTGAGCGTTAACTTGAATTGTTGTCTTAAGTCTGTCTGAAGAGATTCTGCAGTCATCTGCAGACACGCAAGACGCAGCAGGACGAGTTGTTGGCCTAGCAGGCGTTCGGTTTTCGATGACAACGCAATTTTTTATGTCTTTACATTTTCAATGATTTCAGCGCGAAATAAAAACACAATTTATTATTCAGAGAACCAGAGCAGAAGCACGATAGATACTCAAAGGTGTTCTGCTTCAACGCTTCTCTTGAAACCAGAGCTGATGGTCCCCGAGCAGTCCCAACACACACACACACACACACACACACACACACACACACTCAAGTGACTTTTCCGGATTTAAAAAAAACACATCTCATGAATGCACTCCCTGTACTCTGTAAACATCGCGTTCCAGATGCCCGACATGCCAAACGTCACCCTCGAGGCCAGAACCAGTACACAGGTGAACTCAATAATCCACAAAAACAACAGAGGCAGGTAAACCTGCAAGTAGGTCTACACCAGGGGTGTCAAACTCATATTATTTATTTTACCGTGGGCCACAACAGCATCATGGCTGCCCTCAAAAGGTTGACACTGAAACATATAAACGTTTAAACTACTACCCAGCATATTGTTAAATAACTCTATATTTGTTTATTTGAGTGTAGAAAAATTGTACATAAGAAATGTTCTCTAATAGTATAACATATATGCATTTAATTTGAAACCTTCAAAATAAAAGCACAGGATATTTTTCTTACATTTCTTGAAGAAAAGGTGATTAGAAGTCTTTCAAGTTGTCAGGTGCCACATGAAATGATGTGGCGGGACAGATTTGTGTTTGACACATGTGGTCTACACATAATACAGTGATGTGATAAATAACACAGCCCTTATTTAGGCTTCTCCAACAACATTCTTTTATTGTGGCGTGAATGAACCGGGCGGATGGAATCCCAGAGGATTCTCCACGAGGCAGACGTTAAGATGACACATTCTGACCGGTCACACCTTCACTCCAGCAGAAATGCACTCAAAGAGACTTGTGGGCAAACTAATAACGCCGTGATGATCAAACACACCGACACGTATACCCGTTACTTTTGAGCTGAGCTCATCTCCAATGTTTCAAAGATGATGGTAGAGTTGAATACATAAAAACTGAACAATAACTGACACCTTGTGTGAGGACTGTTGCATCATGCAATGCAGTATGATGCAACAGTCTCCACACAAGGTGTAATTGTTCAGTTTTCAGTCCTACTGCTAACAAATGCATTGCACAGGGTTTGCAGTGAGCAGACAACTACCCCTCTAAATATAAATATAAGTTACTGTCAAATGTCTCACAAACAACAACAACAACGTGTATGCTCAAACATGAGTCATATTTGACACCCATGTTAAAGCAGAAGTAAATTCATAACACATCCGCCATGCAGACGAGCAAAAAGCCCCAAAAGGCATTTCACAAACAACACTTAAAGCAAATGTTACACATGGAAGACAGCTAGACATGAAGCAGACAATGAGCTCAGCCGCGAGCAACCTGCGAGCACACGTGGTGCAGAATCGACTGGAAGCGTCGCTGACGAGAGCACATTGACGCACGCGCGTGCTAAATAATGTTGCGTTCGCACAGACATCAAGTCCCAATTAGGATTGGAAGCACGTGCGGAAAGGACTGCACTTGGTGACGTGCGCGTGCAGGCCGCCGCTGGTCCACACACACACACACACACACACACACACACACACACACACACACACACACACACACACACACACACACACACACACACACACACACACACACACACACACACACACACACACACACACACACACACACACACACACACACACACACACACACACACACACACACACACACACACACACACACACACACACACACACACACACACACGCACACACACGCACACGCACGCACGCGAAGTCATTCTGAGGCGACGGTGGGAAGGTTAACGGTTTAATGGGCGCGCGCTTGGCTAAGAGAGGCCCGATGACGCTAAAGTGTGCAGACATGATTCGGCGGAGTGAGCTTAAGGAGCAGCGCCGTGAGCAGCGGCAGTTTAAATACACCGCCGTGCCGCGAGAGGGGTGCGTTATTAACTACCTAATTACCTGCAGCTGGTGACGAATGTCACGTGGGAGTGTCCCCCCTCCCTACTTGTGCTATCTGGGATCTGTTTGCTCAATTTAAAGGGACATGCCCTCAAACCACTTAACGGCTTTTCATTATTGTCAGTAATGTTTGGTGTTGATTTTCTATTTATGAATATAGCAAAGTATCAGCATTAGATTAAAACAATAAAGTAAAAAAAAGAAGGAATATTTAACTATAGTTGGGTGGGTTCAGGAAGCATGATTTCCTGATAGGCCTCAAACCAAATTGTTTACATACCTCTCAAACGTCTCATAGATACTCTGACTGGTTTTTCCTCATTCTGGTTTTTCAGGTTTATGTAGGACAGATTGCTTAAGAGGGACGCTGACTTACAGGAGACGGTTTAAAGCAAGACACCTTATCCATTATTTGTGTCTATTAAATATGTCTACTTGTTTCAAAAGGATGCTACCAGTTTAAAAATAATACTTCAATTAACTGACATCAAAAACTCTTTTAACAAATTAATCACAAAACCTATTATGTATTTTTGTATATATCTTTAAATCATGAACATTGCCAATCAGCAAATAAGCAAACATTTGTATTGACTAACTATATTTTCCACATGGATGTGAGAAATTACAAATAAGCTGACTACGATTAAATAATGTAGCATATTCAGAAAACACATAATGGTTTAAACTTTTTGACAATTTGATGTAAACCACTAACCTCATAATTATTGCTCTGCACAGCCTATTCACACTTTTATAATATAAATTTGTAACAAATTGCAGAAATTACCTGTGTAAAGTATGTCACAGTTTCTTTCCTCAGTATCTGAACATACTGTTCCAGTTTAGACATTCAGCATTATGGGACTATGCTCCAATGCTCAGGAGTCAAATTATTTTCCAGGTGAACGTCCCTGAACACCTGCCAACCAGTCTCTCTTTGATTCCTTTAACCGATTCCAATAAAGTGATGACATAGTTGTGTGTGCATGTGACAAATGGGGACGTGCCAAGATTGTGGTTTCCATTACATCCAAAAACAAAACAAGGATATCTCTTTATAAATGGCCGATACTGTTGCTGTGAATCATTGTGAATATCAGATTTGTCTTCAATCACCAAGACTCAAAAAGTGGAGCTTCTTTCCGGTCTCGCCCTTTTTATTCAACATTGTGATGCAAAAATCTTGACAAACCCGGGTAGACAATGCAGCGCAAGAAGAGATTTTACATTCAGAGTGACGTGATGGTACGTTAAAATTACAGTCCATAAAGCACTGATGTCTGTATCATAGACATTATCATATTGTAATATAATGGATGAGATTGCAACAGTTTTATTGACAGTGGTACACTTTCAGAAGTGAGAACAAAGATGATTTGTTACTGTGGCTGAGCTGAACACGGCTCGACGGGTTGAACTGGAAACTTCGACACTGCAAGTTTTTCTTCGAGAAAACACGTCCGAGAGTCATATTTGACCCTCATGGGGAAGCAGAAGTAAAGCATCATAACACCAAACAAGCAAAAAGCGGAAAAGCATTTCACAAACTAGAACGGGCACTCGGTAGAGCGCATACCTTCGCATATCACAAGATTGGACATTTACTTATGAAGATTTTGGCATTAGTTGCATGCCAATTGGATATAAAGTTTTTGACCTTTTCATGACCTTGACCTTTGACCCGATCGATCCCCAAATCGATTCAAATGGTCTCCGGATAATAACCAATCATCTCACCAAATTTCATGCGATTCGGTTTAATACTTTTTTACTTATGCGAATAACACGCACACATACAAATACACAGCGATGAAAACAATACCTTCCGCAATTTCAATGCACAGGTAATGACACATTAAGTAAATGTTGCACATGGAAGACATGCAGCGGAGCAGAAAACGTGCATAGCCGCTAGCGAGCACGCACGCGGAAACAATTAGCATCGTTAGCTACCTCGCCGCTTAACGAAAGCCCATTGGCACGCGGGCGCAATACATTTGGAGGGAAACACGAGCAGCAGGGACTTTGCTTGGCGACGTGTCTCCTTGGGGGTGAGCCAGGGTCGTGGTTTCAAAGCAGGACAGTAAACTTCAGCTTGAAGTGCGCGGGCAGGCCGCCGCTAGTCGACAGCGGAAAAACAACAACACGCGCACACAAATGTGTGTTTTTTTCCAACACAACGTCATGACGGGGCGACTTTGGGAAGGTTAACGAGTTGACGGGTTAACGGGCGAGCTCGGTGACGAGAGGCCCGATGACTAAAGCGTGCAGACATGTTCAGGCGGCGTGAGCTTGAAGAGCAGCGCTAGTGTAACAAAACCGCAGAGTTGCGAAAAGGGAGTGTTATTAATTACTTGCAGCTGGAGAAGCATGTCATGTGGGAGTGTCCGTCGTCGTCCCCCCCCCCCCCCCCCCCGTACCTGAGTTAGCTGGAATCTGTTTTCTCAATTTAAAAGAAAGTTCCTCGGAACCATTTAACGACTTTTCATTATTGTCAGTGATATTTGGTGGTGATTTTTCCTATTTGTGAAAATAGCAAAGGAGCAGTTTTAGATTAAAACAATAATATTAAAAAAAGAGAAATATTTGACTTTCGGTGGGTTCGGGAAGCAGGATTTCCTGATAGTCCTCGAACAAAATAGTTTACATACTTCTAAAAAGTTTCATAGATACTGTGACTGGTTTTTCCTCCTTGGGGTGTGTCAGGATAATCTGGGACAGATTGCTTAAGAGGGATACGACTAGCTGGAGACGCTTTAAAGCAAAACACCATATATGGTATTTTAGTTTATTAAATATGTCTATGTAACTGCCTACTTGTTTCAAAAAGAAGCTAACGTCTTTTAAATAATACTTCAATTACTGACAACACAAACTCTTTAGATAGAATTTAAAAAAATATATAATGTATTTTTGCATTTATATCTTAAATCATGAAAACTTGCCAATCAGCTATTTTACTGAAATTACAAATAGGCTAAATATCATTAGATAACACAATGAATATAATTTTTGTTGGATTCAATTGTAACTTTTTGGCAATTTGATGTAAACCACTAACCAACACATTGTAGAAATGACCTGCGTGAAGTATATTCCAGTTTCTATTCCTTAATATCAGACCACACAGTCCCTGTTTTGCAAAGACCTTCAGCATTATGGGACTACACTCCAATGCTCAGGAGTCAAATTCTTTTCCAGGTGAACATGCCTGAACACCTGCCAACCATGTCTCTCTTTGTTTATTTTAACCGATGCCAATACAGTGATAAAATATTTGTGTAATGGTGGTGTGCAAAGATTTTTGGTTTCCAGTGGATCCAATGACAAAACAAGGAAATGCTTTCATAAATGGCCCATACTGTTGCTGTGAATCTACCCGACACATCATTGTGAATATCAGATTTGTCCCTGAGACTCAGAAAGTAGAGCTTCTCTCCGGTCTCGCCCTTTTTTATTCAACATTGTGATACCAAAATCGTGACCAACTCGGTACACGCAACATTTTAGAGTGACGTGATGGTACGTTTAATAATTACATTCCATAAAGCCCTGACTTCTGTATCATAGACATCATCATCTTGTAAGACAACATATAATGGATGAGATTTTTACTTTAACTGGCAACAGGTTTATTGACATGGTCCGGATGCATTTTACAGTGATGTTAGAATCAATGCGCTTGACATTTTCTTTTATAGTCTTCCCAATGCAAACACACTCTAAAAAGCCCAACTTCATATGTGTTGGCCTAACACATTTTTTTAATTTGAGTCAACAAATACCTTTGAAAAAAGTTGAACTAACTCAAAATGTCAATTTTATTAATAAGGAGTGGAATCCACTGAAAATGTTAAGTTGAGAAAATTTAGTATAGTGGTTTGGGCATCTGCTGAGGTAACTACGGCCACTGTGTATGTCAGTAAACACACATACACATATATAAATATATAAACATATATATATATATATATATATATATATATGTGTGTGTGTATACTACTTTAATCGTATATTTTAAATAATAAAATAAATATAAAAATATTTTCTTTAGCCCCTGTTTAAAATACATTGATTTTTTGATACCATTGTTTGCTTATTATATTTAGATACCTTAGTTTTTCAGATTTCATTTGATTGACATCTACTTTTTTATACCTAAATCTTAATCCTAACCTGCTGAATGTCTGTATATTCACAATAAATGTTTTTTTTGTTAATAATGATAACATTTTGTGTTTGTTTTCTTTAACTGTTGACTTTTCCAAAGAAAACGGTGTACAATTTTTAATTAATTTAAATGAAGGTAACGTTGAAAAGAATGTTGAGAGTACTCAAATAATGGCCAGTGAAATTTAGTAACAAAACATTTTAAGTTAAAAGTAAGTTGGGGTGGCTGTAGCTCAGCGCAGCCCTCTGTTCCTTAATAAATAAGCATAAGTTACATGCAGAGCAAAAGGGGCGGTTTAGCTCAGTGGGGAGAGTGCAGGCTGCAGGCGCCGTGGTGAGCCACTTTCAGAAGTGATCACAAAGATGATTTGTTACTGTGGCTGAGCTGAACACGGCCTGACGGGTTGAACTGGAAACTTTCTTTGTGACAAACATCAAACATGTCCACAGCTTTGGGGGGTTTCCTTGTGCATGCCAAATTCACAAGTTCTTATAGATGTACATTTCACACTGGTTCACTTTTTAATTCAGGTGATTTGCACAAAGGATAAGCTAACGATCAGGTGACCTATCTGAAGAGGTGAGGTCCCAGTGTTTGTGTATGAGATCAGGGGTAAATGTCCAATTTTAACCGGCGATGTCATCATAACATTTCATCAGCCCACCATCCCAAGGTAACCTGCAAACAAAGCTGCAGAGTCAGCATCGTTGGCTACAAGTATGAACCGTCACCAGTTTCTATAGGTGAGAGTTCAATTAGGCTTTTTCAAATGGGATCACTCCACCTGTATCCGTTGATAAGGCAGCCATTACACCACTCTCTCAAAGATTAGGAAACTGCAACAGAGATTGCATGATGATGAAATGATTGTGCAACAAAGTGGTCCGGCCAGTATTTCAAGACTACACATCATGTATTCCTATTATCTTTTTCTGATAAGCTGTGTATTTTGGAGGCATTATTGAACCAGAAAACATATGAAATAATGCTGCTTAGATACTAATGCAGTTGTTTTAATAATAATGAATACAATAATATATATGAAAAAAACACACTGAGTGGTTTCCTTTTCCCTGCATAGGTGCTTTGGATACTTAAAGTACATTTTGCATGCTTTGAGTCTCTAAACGATCTGAACACTTCTTACACCGCTGCTAAAGTGAAATATAACACATTTTACAGAGTGTATAGAGCTAACAATGTTCAGATAGTTTATGTAAGAAACTATGTGGATGATTTTCTTTCAAGCCAACATATGAATATGTTGCTGTATGCTGGTTCTGGACAAAACAAGCACGATACATAAGTTATAATTGTTAATAGTTGTTTAATAAATATAATAAAAAACAAATCACCCCAAATAAATAAGAATAACATTGTATATGATTCATTTTTTCTGTAAAATAAATCTGACAAAACATTTTTAATCTGTGGAATACTGCCTAATAGTCTTATTATTGCCATGTTTATGCCAAGTGATCATATACCGTAAGCTTAAATAAGTATATTTATTATTGTTGAACAAAGGTTAAATGTCAGGGTTAGGGTTCAAAGAGTGCCCCCAATTTTTTTTTAATACCCCAGTGGGGAAAAAATTGCCCCCTAAATAAAATGTAGATTTCCTCCCCTGACTTGAATCCATTTGCACTGAACTAGACTCCCTAATAACTATTGTGACAGGGGATGACAAAACACGGCGGCGTTAGGACCCGGAGTCCTCCTTCTCCCGGGGAAGAGGGCGTCGGCTCCCTTTTAGCCGGTAGAGGAGGAAGGTGCCGGGGACTGGCGAGCTGCTCGCGCACAACCGCGAGGTTCAGACTGCAGCGCGCGCGACGCGAGACGAGGACCGACTAGCTTAAAAAAACTGACAACCTCACAGTCGAGTATCTTGTTTTCACCGGCGTAACAATATAGAAACCACAGCGCAGCCAGCATGTCGGTGCTAGCGCTGCAAGAGTACGAATTCGAGAGGCAGTTCAACGAGGACGAAGCCATACGATGGATGCAGGAGAACTGGTAAGGCTGCACCGCGACGTGACGTTAGCGCACCCGGGTGTTCTTCTTCTTCTACTTCTTTCCTTTTTTTATTCCCACATTACAGTAAACGTTCCCATGCACAGCGCGCGCAAGAGAGAGAGAGAGAGAGCACCCCGCGCACATGCGCCAGCCTCGCTCTATGGGATTAAAACCTCGCTGTGTCCTATTATAATTCCGGCTCTCTTGTCATCAGCCGCAAATATCTGCCGCTCGTGCTGACATGAAATGAACAAATCCGCGCAGCCCCCCCCCCCCCCCCCGAGCCGCGCGCGGTGCCGCTCTGCCGCCTCGCGCGTCGAGCCTGCGCGGAACTATTTGGACACGACTGCATCTTTTACCCGGTTACTGGATTCGTCCTCGACTATTTTGAGTTTGTTTTGCCGTGATTTAATCTCGCTACACGAGTTGCCGCGATACTTATTGTACAGCATGGCCCCGGAGACCGGTCCAACCGCATATTTAACCGGTCACTCAGCCCTCCAATTGGTTTCTCCTTCAAACGAGTTCGTCTTCTTTATCTCAGTAAACATAGAACTACTGAGCATATATTATTTTTTTAAACTATAGATTATATTATAAAATCACAGCGCAGAGAATTACATTAAAAGTAATGTGCAGGTTAGTGTGAGGTACCTCTAAACTATTCCGAAAAATGTAAGTTCTTCATGTTCTGGCCTGAAACCAACCGTTATTTTTTATATAATCTATCCATCTGTGAGATGAAATATAATGTATCAGGATAAAAGGTAATAATGGTCATCACGTGGTCCCCGAGTCTGAAGTTAAGTCCTCAAACAACAAGCAATACAAACCCTGAATATGTTGTATTCATAGTGAAACCTCAGGAACTATAAACCCATCCCATTGCCAAATATCCGTCAATGGACTCCTTTATTCATAGTAATTATTAAGTTTTATTATGGAAAAGAAAGGAACAGACCACTCTGAATAAGTTATTACTGATGAATTACTAAACAAGCTCGTTACATGAAACCTTGTAACGACTAAAAAACGATTGTCCAGTGTCACGATTGCCTGGCAACTTTCCCCTAGACTGTTATCTCAGTGTGGCTACTGAGATTAAGCAAATATTGCTTTGTGTGTGTGCATATTGATGATTGTTTCATATGTAGGTCATGTGCTGGTCCATCCGACCAGCCTTCATGGACTCACTGAAGGGTCATTATGGTTCGTGCCTTATTGAGCCAAGAGATGGTTCTCATCCCAACGCAAACGGGTCATGCGTTAAGTTTGCGTCGGCTTCATTAGGCACTGGGTTCGCTAGAAAGCAGGAGGCATTCATCTGGCTTCTCCTGGCATCTGCTTTGCACCGCCTGTGGAAAGAGCCACGCACACGTTACATATTTAAAATACATTTTGATTAAGTAGAAAGCCGTTGGAGCAGTTTCTTTTTTTTATTCATTGAAATTAAATCTGTGTTGCTGGGGTGTGTGAGGGAGAGAGGGGAAGCATGGGAGCAGTGTGCAGGAGCTGTCCATACCCTGGTACTGACAACCGACCAATCACGTCGATCTTCTAATGTCGGCTGACAGCGGTTCAGCCAATGGGGTTGCAGCTGGTCTGTGCTGACTCCTGCTCTGCTCCAGTAGGGCGCACATGTCCGAGAGAGGCAGGAACCGCAGAAAATTGGATCTGATGGCTCGCTTGTTTTCTCTCCAAACTTGTTCGGGGAGTCGACCGAGTAAATGTGGCGTGTTTTTTTGTGACTTACGGGGGAGATGGAGGCAGAAAAGAGGAAGTTGTGTAAAACAAAAAGCTGTTGGTTCACTTCCAAAACCAAACGGCAATGTTTACTCACCAGACTCTGACTTAAATCTCAGACTTGTTCATAACACTGGTATTAGTTATTTAGCTTGTGGGTAAAGTACCTTCATCAAACAGCTATAGGGACTGCAGGTAACATTCCAGTTACATTAGGTTTTGAGTTGGTTGAGATTCAGTCCATAAATTCCAGTTCTGGCTTAACTTTTTAAAAACTATTACCTCAAGAAAAGAAAAAATAACCAATTTTCAGCTGATTTTGGCTGCCACAAGCCATCTTTTGTATTAAACAACAACATATTACTTTATTGATTAATGCCAATTAATATATTTCTGAGCGCTAAGCCCTTGTAAACCAACATTAGTATGCTTTTAAGTCTGAATTTGTGAATCATAATTTAGTATTGCAAGTGATCAATTAACCCCTTCTGAGATCTGATTCTAATTAGATATGCAGGTGGCGGCAGGATTTCTCTATAACATAAAACCCCATTTGTCGCTATGGAGACACAGCTGAGGATCTCTCTCGATAAATGACAATAAATGCAACTATTTAGACCTCAAAGGTAAGAAAATATATACAGTTAAGTTTTGTTTTTGTTTTTCCAAGTTGGTCATGAAAGTAGTTATAAGAGTGAAAGGCATTATTGGTGCACTTTAAACAAGGGATTAGATCAGGAAACGATCCGGGCTCGTGATGCTGGAGTGTTGACGACCTTCTGTCCAGCACTTTTCATTTATTGTCACAGTTTGGATAAAATGTCGCTTTTAGTGGGAGAATCTCTTTGCCGTGCGCCTATTGTGCGTTTTTCTCTGGTTTGATGAACTAATTGATCAGCTGGTGAGTGCACAAGCCAACTGGTGGGTGATTTTGGGGGGTAGATTATCCATTTCAGCATTCGTATAGAGGCTGGTAGTAAAAGAGATGCAGATTATAACAATGACTTCACTCAAACTGATATTGAAGAAGAAAACAGTTGTATTTTATTTTTAGAATTTGAGCTGTTAAATGAGCCACAAATATTTTTTTCCCAAAAAGGTTTTGTTGATAAATCAAACGTGTTTACAATTGATCAGCTGGTGAATACTCAAGCTAACTAGTGGCTGATTTTGGGGGGTAGATTATCCATTTTAGCATTAGTATAGAGGCTGGTAGTAAAAAAAGATGCAGATTATAACAATTACTCAAACTGATATTGAAGAAGAAACAAGTTGTCTTTTTTATTTTTAGAATTTGAGCTGTTAAATGAGCCAGAAATAGTATTTTTTCCAAAAAGGTTTTGTTGATGAATCAAACGTGTTTCCACTTCCTCAGTGCAGCCGTGGGTGCTGTCACTTTTCAACTGAAACCTGCATGATTTTATTCTTCAAAGGAATTTACGAGACACCTTGAGACCCACTGTACGACGATGCACAGGGATGCCCATCTTTAGACGCTGTGCATTGTCCTGGAGGATCAATGGAGGCTGGTACTCTGATGTGATGATTCTCCTGAGACTGGCAGCAGACAGATCAGCATTGTGAAGTGAGGATGATGAGGCAGACGGTGGTCAGAGGAAGAGGAGGAAACGAGTGGACGTGGACCTCGATGCCGTTGTCTAGAGACGACCTCGTCTTCCACGTTATGTAACGACCACACGTGTACCAGATTGTGCTGGAGCATTTTTTTTTTAGTTTTTCGACACGGTATGTCAAGTTCGACGTTGCGCATGAAAATATGTGCAGCTTACTCAAAGTTATCAGCATTTGTAATAAACGTGCAAAAATGTGATTGCGTAAACCAGGTCGCTTCAGCAAAATAAACAGTTCTTCTCCCCGTCGTGTTTTGCTACATCAATGCTTCCTTGTTGGTGTCAGCAGCTTCACTCGCCACCTGGCACCCGAGGGTGCAAACAAAACCTGTCACCTCAGCCGGGTGATATTTACGGGACTACGCTTTAAAAAAAAATGGAGAGGCAAAATTTCCAAATTCCAGGGATGTCATTGTAGCTCGTACACATTATTCTGTCCAAGCCCACACACTGGATCCCGTGCGTTGACTTTAAAACATTTTAAATTGTGCTTCAAAACTAGGATCTGAATTTTCAAAGTTGTTTGATTATCTATTAAACATAAATATGTTCTCTCCATATTCTTTTTTTTAATGATGCAAAATTGAACCCATAACATGTAAACATTGCTGTATGTCATTATTCAGATCACAGTGATGAAATACAGTGCAGTGGGCAATGCTCCCAGACAGATGATTTATTCCGTGGCCATTAAAGGTAAAACATCTGGCATCAAAAGCTCAACTGCTTAACCCCATAGCTGCATATAATATATAATGTATTTAACCAACTGATGAATAATCCAACATCCGATTGTTGTGTATTATTACACTATTAATGATTTTGGATGTCAATCGGTGTCAGCATTAGCATTTTGTATTCCCCCCTTCTTTGTAGTTGGCATTAGTTGTGATTCTGCATCATGGGAACACCTGCTGCCGTTTTGAAGCCGGCCCGTTCTGTCGTCAGCAGCGTGGCGTTCAAACGGGAGCCGCTCGCCTCGCGTTATAAACGCGTCTTCAACCCGCAGAAGTCACCGTGTCCTCATTACCGCGCAGGGCGATTGGAAGATGTGTTCTCTGCTCCTGGAAAAGGCCTCTGAGGTAGATGGCATCTCTACGGGTCTCTTTTACGGGTTCGTACGGTCATGGAAAACCTGGAAAAGTCATGGTATTTTTAAAATGGTCATTCTCAGGCCTGGAAAAGTCATGGAAAAAACTTAAATCATAAAAGTCTGGGAAACGTCATGGTAATGTTGTTATATTCACATGTTCTTTTACGCCCAGTTTGAAGTAATTAATATCTTTTTTTTTTTAAAGAATGTCGCTCAAAAACACAACATTTTCTAAATTGTTCTAAATTGTAATGGAAATCCACTGGTCAAAATGTGTAAGAACCCCGCCTTTACTTTTGATGGATCTTCAGGAGGCGTGAGGGTGTGTGTGTGTGTGTGTGTGTGTGTGTGTGGGGGGGGGGGGCTAAGAATGCTGCACTGAGCGTGAACAATGAGATGTTTGTTGCGGTCCGTCTGTAAATGCTTCTTCCCACGGCTCGTGTGATTCAGCTGAGAGGTATTGCGACGTCGGGTCCAAAGCCCCGCGGTTCTTCTAGAAGTTCAGGTTCCGGTGGGACTCGACGAGGCGGTGAGAAAAGTCTCTTCCTCACAAGTCTCGCATTACCGACTCGCTCCGAGATCATTCCCGCCTATTGATCCAGAGCTGGTCGATCGATGAGTCTGGCATCAGGCTATCATTTAAATAGATATTTATTTTGAGTTTTCATATCTTAAAAAGTGTTTCACACTCAATAAAAATAATTGGGTATTACGGACGGGCAACTGTCAAGGACGCCCGATTTTAAATCCTCCGTGCAAAACATGTGGGAGAAGGAGCTTCATGGTTAATTATATAGAAGCCAATTAAAAATGTTTTATTCAAGACATTATTTGTCTGGTGTCAAACTCGGGAAGCAAGAATTCGCTCCTAGTCCATCCCCACGGCGAGCTGACCTCTCCTTTTGTGTTTTTAACTTTTTATATTTATTCCTTTCCCCCGAATTTGCTGCACAGTTTACAAAACAACTTACCAGAGACATTGTTGTAACTCTTCTGCTTAATCGAAGAAAATAAATGAATGTTTATGACGGTTACACCGTCACGCTCTTCTACACGCTGCTGCCATTTCTAACACGAGCGACGCCTGACCATGATGACCATGATGATGATGATGATGATGATGATGATGATGATCTTTCTGCCGCCTGACCATGACTCCTCTGATGACGACTGGCGATGATGATGATGATGATGATCTCTGCTCCTGAAAAGGCCTCTGAGGTAGATGGCATCTCTACGGCAGTCTCTTTTACGGGTTCGTACGGTCATGGAAAACCTGGAAAAGTCCCCCCCCCCCCGCCCCCCCTTGCATTTCCAGGAAACCTTTGCTCGGCTGTCCGCACGCGTGCCGCTCATCAGGGGGTCGAGTCTTTTG
Organism: Liparis tanakae; assembly: GCA_036178185.1. Classification (NCBI taxonomy): domain Eukaryota; kingdom Metazoa; phylum Chordata; class Actinopteri; order Perciformes; family Liparidae; genus Liparis; species Liparis tanakae. Next base: position 6,459,240 of record CM070095.1, read on the forward strand.
CGGTTCCATCCAGAGCCTCGTGTGTGTGTGTGTGTGTGTGTGTGTGTGTGTGTGTGTGTGTGTGTGTGTGTGTGTGTGTGTGTGTGTGTGTGTGTGTGTGTGTGTGTGTGTGTGTGTGTGTGTGTGTGTGTGTGTGTGTGTGTGTGTGTGTGTGTGTGTGTGTGTGTGTGTGTGTGTGTGTGTGTGTGTGTGTGTGTGTGTGTGTGTGTGTGTGTGTGTGTGTGTGTCGTGCTCTGCGTAACAGGCCTCCGACGAGCCATTGTCTGGCTGCTTAAAATAAGCATGACTCAAGGTGTTCCTAAGCACTTAACGGGCCGATGTAATTACCACTCGACTAAAGAACCCGTTTATGGCCAGATGAGATGGATCGTCTCTTCTTGGGCCACCAGACGGATTTTTTTAGTTTCCCTAGAAATCGCGCGCGGTAACCGCGCCCCGGCTGCCGCTAACGGGATTATCGGCGGCCGCTTCCCGGATGACGTTACTCTCCCGTCGCGGCGAGGTCTGACCGACCACCTCTCGATCTTCTTCAGCGGGCTGCTGCTCGTCCTCTCCGTTGGCACGGCAACTCCGGTTTGCCTTTTCCTCTTAGAGACGGAACAACAATGGTAGGGAATAGAGTTACGCCCCACTACCCCCACCCCCACCCCCACCACCCCAAAAAAAACAAAAAAAAACTGAGTGCCCTGTGTGTTACACACGCACTCATGCACACACGTTGTGCGTACGTTTGCGTAATGTATGCCACTCCTTGTAAACACACCCTCTGGGGAGGCGGTTGGACGTCGGCTCCAGCGTGCACAGACTCATCCTCAGACTCAGGATGACGTCACCGGGGAAATCTCCTGGAGCAGATCATGCAGATCCAAGTTTCCCTGCAGGTTGACCAGCAGCTTTATACAACCCTGCAGGGGCGGGGGCTAACGAAAAGCTAACGTTAGGCTACAAAGGAACGACACCGCGCATGACTTCACCACCACTAAAGGCCAAAGGGCCGGTGTTTGCCGTGATGACCTCTTTGTATTGTTGCTTTGCTACTCCAATCCAACTACGACCGTCGACATTTTAAAGACGCGTGAACGCTTAAAGATCCATGCGTAGGGTCGGGTGTTTACTAACAGGTTTCCGTAGAAGAAAAAACTCGTTAGAAGCTGTTGTGTTAACCACAGACCTCATGTCAGGCGTCCAACACAAACCCATTGATTTGAATACTAGATAATGGACTTATTAACCCATTAACTGGACTCTGTAAAGCGACTATATAGAATAAATGGTTATTATTATTATTATTAAGCAAGTTTTTATGACTCATTCCTGCAGCTTTCTATTTCCCTGCATACATATATTGTGGTCTTTTCATATTTTTACTGTCATCTAATATTTTATTCGTCACATTCTTTTCATCTAAGTATAGGATATCTGATTTGTGACCACGCTGGTAAAAATAGTACATTATGTTCTGCCCCTGTATCCTCTCGAGCATATAGAAATATATATATATAGCATTTCTAAATGTATTTACAGAATATCAAACTTTCGCTGCATGAAGGTCAGATTCACGTGAACTTCTGCAGAGGATCTGGGGAACCTGCGTTTCTAAAATGGAGCCGCCGTTGCTTCTCGTTATTTGGAGCAAAACTCGGCTGGAAAAGGGGAAAAAAACAAATAGTTTTGACTTCCATCTCTGCTGATTCTGTAACCGCTCCACGCTGCGCCTCCTCTAAAGAGCTGGACGCTGTCGTTTCTCCATTTGTGCTGCGTCGCCCCACTTTGGCCAAACCATCCGATAAATCGCCCCGTTTAGACACAACAGATCCAACAATTAGGTGATTGAATTAAGTCCGCGGGACAATATTTTATAGGCGAATCAATTGAGGAACATGTTGTTGCTTCTGTATCAGTGGCTGGGTTGGGTTGTAGGTATTATTTGCTAAGTGAGCTTAAAGGAAGCGTTGTTTCTGACTCTAACTCCAGCTCCAGAGTTATGAGCAGGACTCGTCTACAGATCCAACTTTTCTACATCTTTTTAAAAAAAAAATGTATCCTTCATTCTAAGATTCGGATCTCATGACTGTGACGAAGCAGTTGTAATACATCTTTTGGCCCCTTGGATCACATCCAATAGAAATAAAATACGGCTTTTTCGGGAGGCTTGTATTTGACTCAAAGCAAGAGTGGGAGGACTTTGGAAGTGAGACGTCTCGTGTGAGTCTGAATACTGGCGGTCAGCAGCAGGGCTGATGAGGGGACGATGTGAATCCACACCGGCGTCTCAAATAGATTCCTGTGGCTGCAGCTGGTCCTTGTGCAAAGACTACAGCATCCCACACACACACACACACACACACACACACACACCCTCCCTCAACCAGCGTGTCAGCTCTGACCATGCCCTTGTTTCTTTTTTACCCTTTGTTAATATTATTTTTTGTCTGACGGCGTTATATCCATCGTCTTGACCTTTTGTCTGTGTGTGCTCACCATGTTGATGACACAGAGGACAGGAAAGCCCCGCCGTACCTCTTGTGACGAGCAACCGGTCGCAACAATCGTCGGGGTATTTATTTTGATGTAAATAAACACTAAATGTATCGAATAATTTCAAAGAAATAGGGGTAGAACTAGCAATTATTTTAGAAGTAATGCATATCCATCTATTTATTTTTGGAAATTGTAAAATCTCACATGTGCTTAATTGATTTCTCTTTTAAATTCCCTTTTTTTTTTTTTTTTTTTTTTTTTTTTTTTTACTTTCCAGCGGAAGTCGCGAGTAATGTGTTTTTAAAAAGTCTGACGCATGCACATGTAACGCCTGAGTATCTGGACTTGGTGAGTGACCCAAGGTGAGTCTCAGGTGAACAGAGGCGAGTGACAATAACACATTCCTGTGCCGCCTGTCAGCGCCCCGACCTGAGGCGAACGACCAGCAGCCGGATCCAAGAAAGTGTCGGTTAGCGCACAATGCAACACAAAGTTACCGCTAGGGGCAATATGTAGTTACTTTGGATCAAGTACTGTACTTAAACACACATTTAAGATACTTGAGCCTTTTCTTTTTCTGCAACATTGAAGCTATGAAAGTCATTAATGCATCAATAATGATAATGCAATGATATTTATCGTTAACTTTATCAAAACAAGAGGTCGTATACTATTATAAAAAAACACTCCGAAAGGCTTCATTTGCATATTGAACATCACTTCATTTTGTTTCTCGTGTTATTCCTTCTGTCACACACAAGGTTTCACTTTGACTAATTCATTTTTTTTAAAACATCGTAAAAAAAAACACACGCACACACACACACACACACACACACACACACAAAAACGCAAGAAATGTGTCACCGCCCATCAATCTGACCTGTCAACGCGTTTGACAGCGGAAAAAAAAACGTTGCAATGCAGAGATTGTCGCTCCGCTCCTCTCCGGTAAAACCGGCTCCGCCGCCGGATGCGTTCCGCTAAGCGTTCCGTTCCTCGCCGCTCGGCCCGCCCCTCCCCCTGGTGTTTATTGAGGAGCGGTGATGTCATCCCTGCGCTCCGGCCCTGTTGTCGTCCTGCGAACGCGGCGGCGCCTCTCCTCTGTGACTGGGCTGCTCTGTGCTTTGTTCTGTGGAGGCGGCCCGTTGGTCTCCAGCAACAGGAACGGGTCATTTCTCATGTTCTGGACAGTGACGCGTCCATTATGTCAAACTGATGACCCTCATTGTTACCTTCGCGTTGGAAATGCAGAAGGTAATGTTTTGATCGCCGTGTATTTGTATACATGCGTGTTATTCGCATAAGTCAAAAAGTATTAAACCGAATCGCATGAAATTTGGTGGGATGGTTGGTTATTATCCGGGGACCATTTGATTCGATTTTGGGATCGACCGGGTCAAAGGTCAAGGTCATGAAAAGGTCAACATCTTCTTGAATCGCATGAAATTTGGTGGGATGGTTGGTTATTATCCGGGGACCATTTGATTAGATTTTGGGATCGATCGGGTCAAAGGTCAAGGTCATGAAAAGGTCAAAATCTTCTCTTTACCATAGCACGGTCAATTTATATCCAATTGGCATGCAACTAATGCCCAAATGTTCATAATTCAATGCTCAATCATGTGATATGCGAAGGTATGCGCTCTACCGAGTGCCCGTTCTAGTTATTATTATTATTATCGTACTTTTGGCAGTAGTTCACATTTCACATTGTGGGCATATTTGAACCTTTTTAGTGAAGAAAGGTGGACGTTTATACATGTCATTAATTAAAATGTACAACCGGTCAGGGCAAAAAGAAAAAGAAGATTATGTATTTAAGTGCAACAGTCACGGCTCTGAGGAATGTATACCAGAGAACACGTTAGAACGTCAGTTGAGCTTGAATAGATGTTCCCATCCTGGGGTTTAACTTTTCTTTCATACAATACAATACCACACACACACACACACACACACACGCACAATGCTTTGAATATAATAAGGAGTTACAACAGAGTAACACATTATTATTTGGTAACAGTCGTGTAACTTTTAAAAAGCAGCACACAAACAACGCGACCCCCCTCGGGTAAGCTTTACGCAACTCCTCGTCCCCGGGGCTGCTGGTCCGAGAGTTCCCAGAATGCCTCTCATTCCTAGAGAGTCAACCTGAAGGTGTGATGTGTCGCTGCCAAGGGTGTAGCTACACGTGTTTATTTTCTCTTCCTCCTGGAGGCCTTGCCCACTGGCACTCGCAACCGTTGCATCATACATTTATTTCTCTAAACTTTTCCGGGTCTAACGCTGCTCCAAACTATCGCTCTATACTTTCTTTTCTTTTTTCCCCAAAGCAACAACCTGGACTCGAATCATTAAATCATTACTTCGATAATTGCTCCTATTATACGTTGGAGCTTTTATTCTCACGCTGCTGGAACGCTGCTGGGAAAACCGACTTTTGGGTTGGGCCAAAGCGACACTCACTTCTCCCATAGTAGTGGAGTCGGGGTTCGTACCGTCATGGAAAACCTGGAAACGTCATGGAGTTTTAAAATGGTCTTTTCCAGGCCTGGAAAAGTCATCATAAAAGTTTGGGAAAAGTCATGGAAATGTGTTAAAATCACATGTTCATTTACGCCGAGTTTTGAAATAATTATTTTTTTTTGCTCAGAATATAAGCCGGCGTACGCTCTCTATACGCAACATTTTCAAAAATGTTCATGTTTATACCGAGATTTCAGTTTGGTTATGAAAATTTGGTTTAAAGTCCTGGAAAAGTCATGAAAAAGTCCTGGAAATCCATCGGTCAACATGTGTAAGAACCCTGTGAAGTACATTAAAGGAAAACGACAAAGTGTAGTTACATATGTCGAGAAATGCAACGTTCGTGGTGAATATCGAAACCGATGAATCACCGTTTGTCGCTCGCGTGACTCGTAGCTCCCCGGATTATTTACATTTACCATGTCTTCTTTCATAGATTAGTCCGGCGCTATTTATCCGTCAAATTTCTGCCCTTTTTTCATCCGGTTCACGTTTGTCGTAAAGTCGACGAGGAGTCAAGTCGAAGGTTAACCTCTGATCTTTTTTTTCTTCTTTTTTTCCCATTGTGTGTTCACAGGAAGAAGTCGTTTCTCTTCTCGGCTCTCTACGTCGCCGTCATCCTCGGCGGGCGCCGCGTCATGAGACAGAGGGAGAAGTTCGAGCTGAGGAAGCCGCTGGTGCTCTGGTCGCTCACGCTGGCTCTGTTCAGGTGAGGGAGGGAAACGCCAAGAGTTGACCTCACTGTTTAAAAAGAACGAGTCTTTGCGGATTTCAAACCCATGAAAAATGCACTTGTTTGTTTGTGTATTTTATCCAGTCAATCAAATACAATACAATACAATATTATCCTTTATAATATACAAAAGAGAAAGACTGAAAAGTTATAGGTAGAAGCAAAAAATGCTTATAAATTCAAAATAATAATAATCAAAATAAATCAGAAAATTAATATAAAATAAAGATAACAAAAAAATAACAAAAAAATATATATGTATTTATATATACTACCACATACATCTTCCATATTTAATTACATTTATAACTTGTTTTATAAATAATTCCCTTGAAAACCAAAAATGAGTTCAGCAGTCTTACATTCATTTCAACATTATTCCATAATCGGACCCCTACAACAGAAATGCATCTTCTTTTAATCCCTTTTTGTACCGTGAACTTACAAACATCTCTCAAGTCATATTTACACTCATGTATTGAAAATCACGAGTGTTTCTTAGGCAAGATATGTTCACATTATACAAGAAAATCAACCAAACCGTACATGTTGGCACATTATTAAAACGGCAGACACACATGGCATCAACCTCGCATATCACCTTTTTTTATTTATTTTTTAAATGTTATTATTATTTTATTATAAGACAAAGAACAATACATAGACATAACACCTAGAGGACGACAAAACAATGGACATAACATCATAAAGTCAGAGTATTGTGAAAGAAGAAAGAAAAAAAATTGAAGAAGAAGAAAGAAAGAAAGATGCATGTGTACATGCATATCATCTACTTAATAAATAAATGAAGCACATCCCATGACTTCTTTCTTCATGCGTCTCCTTTGCCTGCCGGTCCTTGCAGTATATTCGGAGCCATCCGTACCGGGAGCTTCATGGTGTACATCCTGATGACCAAAGGGCTGCAGCGGTCCGTCTGTGACCAGAGCTTTTACAACGGGCCCGTCAGCAAGTTCTGGGCGTACGCCTTCGTACTCAGCAAAGCACCAGAACTGGGTAAGTCGCATTTCTCCCGCTGTCCATGTGTCATATGTAGTTTACCGGAAACGACCCGTCTGAAGTCAAAGAGGCAGACCACCTAGCAGGGTTCCGGTTGGATACATTTTTTTCATTTTCATAACATCGTGCTCTTTAAGTGAGGCTTCCTTTAGACGGCTACGCCTCGATTTTACCTCATGTCAAAGGTATTATAACACGATAGTGAAGCGCAATTACAATAATTAAGTGATCCATTCATTAAAACTCGATGCCAGGCTACACACGTCCGCAGCGGGCATTCCGGACGCGCCTATTGTACGCCGTACCGCAGCGTGACCTCACAGAGCGCATGCACTGGCTGCTTTACCAAACGCATGTGGCGATCTTATAGCAGCTAAGGAGTGCCATTAGGCATTTCAAACCATTTAAATCGAGTATGTTTATGAACAGGGTCCGTACGGTCATGGAAAATCTGGAAAAGTCATGGAATTTAAAAATGGTCATTTCCAGGCCTGGAAAAGTCATGGAAAAAAATTCAATCACAAAAGTTTTGGAAAAGTCATGGAAATGTGTTATGATCACATGTTCATTCACGTCGACTTTAAATCAATTCAGATGTTTTTGAAAGGAAGACGCTCAAAATATGAGCCGGCGTACGCCAAGTCCAAACAGATGGATTTGCACATAAAGGATAATAGTTTGATTAAAAGAATAAACATTTATATAAGTGATTCTAAGAATAAACATGTATAGTAATGTTTATTCTTTTAATCCAACTATTGTCTCATCTATTTGCTTTGCTTTGTAATTCTCATCGTTTGAATACTGCATTTTCAAAAAGTTTTCATATACACACCGAGATTTCAGTTTGGTCATGGAAATTTGGTTTAAAGTCCTGGAAAAGTCCTGGAATTCCACTGGTCAACATGTGTACGAACCCTGATAAAAGTTTGGGAAAAGTCGTGGAAATTTGTTATCATCACATGTTCATTTACACCGAGTTTGAAATAATGAATATGTTTTTTTTAAAGAAAGACGATCAAAATGTAAGCCGGCGTACGCTCTCAATACGCAACATGTTCTAAATTGTTCATGTTGATACCGAGATTTCAGTTTGGTCATGGACATCCATCGGTCAACATGTGTAAGAACCCTGTATCCTACATGTTCTCTATACACCTCCCCGTCTCCTAAACAACCGAAAACCTCCTCTGTCCCCACCGGCAGGCGACACGCTCTTCATCGTCCTGAGGAAACAGAAGCTCATCTTCCTCCACTGGTACCACCACGTCACCGTGCTGCTCTACTCCTGGTACTCCTACAAAGACATGGTGGCCGGCGGCGGCTGGTTCATGACCATGAACTACCTGGTGCACGCCGTCATGTACTCTTACTACGCGCTGCGGGCCGCCGGCTTCAAGGTGCCGCGCACGTTCGCCATGTTGATCACGCTGACCCAGATCACCCAGATGCTGATGGGCTGCGTGGTCAACTACCTGGTGTACTCGTGGATGCAGCAGGGCCAGGAGTGTCCGTCCCACATGCAGAACGTGGTGTGGTCCTCGCTCATGTACCTCAGCTACTTCGTGCTCTTCGTCCAGTTCTTCTGCGAGGCCTACGTCGGCAAGTCCAAGTCGAAGGCCTCGGCCGGCGGCAAGAAGAAGAGCGAGTGAAGAAGACGGCGCGGGGGAGGAGGGGCGACGACGACGACGACGACGACAACGGGAGTTGGAAACGGACGAGCGGGGACCAGTGACTTGAGATATACTGTGTGTGCGTGTGCGGTGAGGGGTTTGTTGGAATGTAAGGGGTGGGGGAGGAGGGTCAAGAGGACGGCTGGTGTTTTGTGCTTCAGCTTTTTTTTTTTTTTATTCTAACGGACGTGGCGTCTCCGCCGAGGAAGCGGCGAGAGTCGCGATCGGAGCCGTCGTGACGTGTCCGCCTGAAGTTTAAAATCTCTTTTTTTTTAACAGTTTTGTTTTTTTAATAACCAAAATAAAATATAACCACCACAAAAAAACAAACAAAAAAAATTCCATCTGCCACACGCATATGTTTACTGGGTATTATACAAATAGATAAATTGGTACATATGAAGATGGACGGCGTCGACGTCGATCCGAGTGTTTTTTTTGTCGTCTGTTGTGTTTAGTTTGGATCCGTCGAAGAGGAAGTTTGAGACGCTGGTGCGAGTCGGTGGTCGATGAGAACTGGCGGCGTGAACGGCACGGTATCTTCTGTGTCTCGCGTTGCAAAACGCGATATTTTCTCAGGTCTTAGGTTATATCTCTTTCTTAATATAATATGCATATCAAGAGAAAAGTAGACATGTTTGACATCGGCGGCGGTTTACGGTCTGGAAATCGTTTAGTCGGAAGAGTGTGAATGAAGCCGATTGGACTGACTGCCTCAGGCGATCACTCTGCTGCAAGGCATGATGGGAAGCGGATGCTGACGGTGCCCCCGCACCACACCCCCACGCACGCATCGCCGCTCGTCGTGACCTCGCAGAAGTTGCCGAACACACTCGGAAAAATGACTTGCAGTTGATTTCCAAAACGCATCCCCGCGCTGAAGGGTCCCGACCAGTGAAGAGAAGCGTGTCTGTTGGACACCGAAGGCTTAAAATGGAGGACAAACATATTTATTTAGCAAAAGAAGAAGAAGAAAAAAAAAAAATCAAACATGCAAATTGTTGAAATCTGCTGTATTGACTTTTAAAAATGCGATGTATCCTTAATGGTGTCTGTTGTGCTATTGTGCATTTGCACTGTGTCAATGTCAAAAACAGTTGTTGCCGAAAAAATGTAACGTATGAACAAAGAGTGCAAAAATGTGACGTGCCTTCGTGTTGTGTTGTGTTTTGTCTCCACTTCAACATCTTAGTCCCTCATGCTTTTGTCGGTGCGGTACCCGGAAAAACCATTTTAGTCAGCAATAATTGGAAAGGTCAAATTTATGGAGCGGTAATCACAACCAGTTAAGAGCTCTACCTGTAATGAGCTCTTAGGCTAATCAAGGAGTCCACCTGCTGGTTTCACCTCGCCATCTAAAGTCAGTGTGTGTCAACGCTGCATTACACCTTTATTACATGAGTAACGAGCTAATTAGCTCTAACTGATTACTATGCATCCCAGGGTACACAGCCACCGTACATGACCTCCCCCTAGAGGTGAAACTGTACAATTACACTTGTTCAGTGAGACTAAAATGAATTAACAAAACTTATTTTTGGTAACTTGATAACCAACATTATTTTAAAATCTTTCCTGCGATTAGTAGTGGGATATGCTCATAAGCACAACCTAAATCATTATTACCATAGAGAGGAATCACCTTGGAGGGAAAACTTATTCTCAAATAAAGAAAATGTCCCACTTCGTACTATGTTAGTAATGTCATATCTTATATAGATAAGCAGCTCATTGTTTATTTGAGCTATCCTCTTGTTTTTAATATATAAAAGAAGAAGAAGACCCGGATGTGGCTAACGTAACGCTGAGTGTGACGCAACAATGTAGCGACCAACATGAGGTGCGCTCAATAAAACATTTACACAAAGTCTCAGAAAGAAACGAATCAAAATAAAATGCCATAGATACTGCCAGTGTAATTCCACTTTGTAATATATCATTAACTTTTAATGTTAGGTAAGACTTAATAACAAATGTCCCCCTCCACATATCCTTTTAATCATTATTTATCCCTAACACAATTATTATATCAGACAATTACACACAATAAGCAATTTCATGGGAGATTAAAAGTGTAATAATTCGCTACCACATTTACACACACTGGTTTTACACTACTTGATATTGTATGAAGTGGTTCTCCTTGTACACTAGCGCCACCTGCTGGAACAAAAGGAACATGATGGGAAATGTCGTCCCAGTCCTCCCAGTCTTTTCCCAGTTGGAATAACTTTTGAGGATGAGACCACACATTATGCTACTATATCTACTATTTTAATAGCCTAATTAATTAAAATTAACTTTAGGCATAACGATTAATACTAAATGTTAAGAAGTTTCAGAAAGAAGGAAAGAAAAAGTTTTGATTCCATTTACTAGATAGTGGCGATAATTTCTTAATGAATATATCAAATATGTGCTGGAAGTTATGACACAGAAAATGCAGAACAACTATCTTCCGTTCGATTAATACTAAATGTTATCCAGGAGAAGTTTCATAAAGAAAGAAAAAGTTTTGACTAATAAACTATCATTTCTTAATGAATATATAAAATATATGTTGCAAGTTATGACAGAAAATGCAGAAATACGTTTTTCCGTTCGACTTAATATTGTTATCATGGTTTCAAACATTTAAAAATGTTTTTAGGTCGCTGCGATGTTCATTGATGTGCATTAAATGTGTAATGGCGGTCACTTTTTAAGGGAGTTCAGGCTTTAAGACTCTAAATGTTCCCTCCAACTTCCCCTCAGGAGAGAAACCCCCTCCCAAGGGATCCCTCAGGTTTTGGGACTTTCCCCTCCTCCCGGGGTGCACCCATAGATTCTGGCTCATGTATCCATGTCCAATACATGCATTAGCCCCCCCCCCCCCCCCCCCCCCCCTCCTCCTTTTGATTTCAAATCTGCCCAAATCCTCGCCAACTAGTGTTACCCTGTCCTGCTCAAGAGCTAGAGGGACCAACTACTGACCTGGAGGATCAGAGCAAAGCCTTTGAGTGGGTAGCTAATTCCCTCTTTAGCCCTCATCAGCTGTCCTCCGGGCTGAGACGGAGGCGTGAGCGATAAAGCAAAGCTCGGCCCATCTGGCAGAAAAGTCCAAAATGAGCTAATAGAGAAGGAATGAAACCGCGTTCGTTACTTGTGAAGAAGAAAAAAGACACTTGTCCAATCTTCTCTCATCCTTTTTATTGCTTAAATAACTCTCGGTTCACGTTTTTCGGCCTTCCTTCTCTGTGATAATCCGTTGGCACGTTCAACCCCTTTTTTCAGATGTTTTGAAGGATTCAATATCTGGAGCTGAAAATCAAACTTCAAACTCCCACATGGCGACAGAAGGTGACTTTCGTAGAACATTGGGGGAAGATGGTGTCTGTGAAACTACAACTGTTTCTATTGTTTCCAGACTTTCAACTCAACTGTTGGACAAATTCACTTTTCCCTCTAAATAATCCAGACACTTAATCCAGTGCACAGAAAATAAATGATATAATACGATCTAATATGAATGGTGAGTATTTTGATTCTAATACTTGTGTATTTTTAGATAAGTATGATTTTGAATTCTGAACTTTAACTATTTTCACACTGTGGATCAGGCGGGTTCTGCAGGAAGTCCTTCAGCTCCGACTCCTCCAGTGGGGCCTCCATCAGGGACCCGTCCACCGCAGACAGAACCTCATTCCAGGAGAAGATCTGAGCACTTCTTCCACCTCTTGACCAAACACCATACAGCCAAGAAAGGATTGGATTTCATTTTTTGTCGATAACAATCCAGTAAGATATGTTTGGATCCGAGCTGATCCCTATCCTTAGGAACCAACCTGATCCTCATCCTTATAGGAACATTCCTGATCCTTATCCTGAGGAACCAACCTGATCCCTATTCTTAGGAACCAACCTGATCCTTATCCTTATAGGAACATTCCTGATCCTTATCCTTAGGAACCAACCTGATCCCTATTCTTAGGAACAGACCTGGTCCTTATCCTTAGGAACAGACCTGATCCTCATCCTTAGGAACAGACCTGATCCTCATCCTTAGGAACCAACCTAATCCCTATCCTCAGGAACCAACCTGATCCTCATCCTTATAGGAATATTCCTGATCCTTATCCTTAGGAACCGACCTGATCCTCATCCTTATAGGAACATTCCTGATCCCTATCCTTAGGAACCGACCCGATCCTCATCCTTAGGAACAAACCTGATCCTCATCCTTAGGAACCAACCTTAGTAACCAACCTGATTCTCATCCTCATAGGAACATTCCTGATCCTTATCCTTAGGAACCGACCTGATCCCCGTCCTTAGGAACATACCTGATCGCTATCCTTAGGAACCAACCTGATCCCTATCCTTAGGAACCGACCTGATCCTCATCCTCATAGGAACATTCGTTATCCTTATCCTTAGGAATCAACCTGATCTTTATCCTTAGGAACCAACCTGATCCCTATTCTTAGGAACCGACCTGATCCTCATCCTTAGGAACCGACCTGATCCCTATCCTTAGTAACCAACCTGATCCTCATCCTCATAGGAACATTCCTGATCTTTATCCTTAGGAACCGACCTGATCCCAATCCTTAGGAACATACCTGATCCCTATCCTTATAGGAACATTCCTGATCCTCATCCTTATAGGAACATTCCTTATCCTTATCCTTAGGAACAGACCTGATCCTTATCCTTAGGAACCGACCTGATCCCTATCCTTAGGAACAGACCTGATCCCTATCCTTAGGAACAGACCTGATCCCTATCCTTAGGAACCAACCTGATCCCTATCCTTAGGAACAGACCTGATCCCTATCCTTAGGAACAGACCTGATCCTATCCTTAGGAACCGACCTGATCCCTATCCTTAGGAACAGACCTGATCCCTATCCTTAGGAACCGACCTGATCCCTATCCTTATAGGAACATTCCTGATCCTCATCCTTATATGGGCTCAGGAGATCCCTACTGGCAAGCCAGCAGCCTTCAATGTGAAGAAGAACGAAGCAGGTATTTGTTCAGGTGTTACTAGATGGTCAGGTAGTGAGAGTTTGAGTACTTCTGGAGCGTAACTAGCTCTAACCTGTGCAGTCTCATTCGATAACACCTTTGTAGTGGCCATTTCTCCAAATAACTCAAATACAACTATAACTCAAACTGCCACTGGCGTACCGTGGGGTTTTTGGAGATGACGCGGCCAAAAGAAAGTAATGTCCATTTCCGTATGTCATTATTCTTATAATTTATTTTCTTAACAAACTAAATGCTGACACTGCCTCTCGTGTGCTGGTAAAAAACATCGGCCACCCCGGTGCATGCTGTTCCTGAAGCTACCCACACTACATGTAATTACAGGTGCCCAGTATTACCCAATCAGTGAATAAATCCTCAAACTAAATATATTCAAACAACAATCACAGCAAACTAAACTAAACTAAAACTATCATCAGAAAAAAGCTCTTCTAACATATCAAAATATAACATAAACAAGCAATGAATAATCAATATTACTTTACAATAAAACTAAATACAAATGTCAAAATAAATAGCTCCAACAACCTTCATTAGATTATAATGTCCAGTTTTTATTAAAACAATGCTGGAGACATCAGGCTTTGAGGAAGAGTGCATTGCATAATACAAAAGAGTATTTCTAATATCATCTTCCATATTTTCTACCCTATTTCTACCAGAGAGGTGACAAACACTCGTCTGTATCATACACAACCAGCACTGTTGTATTATATCGTATCTGCTGTAGTGAGGTGTATTCTCCCTAATTAACCACAAGCATATATATTTATAATACCGTCGAACACAACGGTACCTATACAGAAGTTACACAATGGTGGTCCCTTGAGGCCCCCGTTACTTACGGTGCCCGTGACTCTATTGCCCCCTGTTGCCCCAATCGAGGAGCAATACAAGATAAATTGACCCTGGGCCCAATTCCATCTTTACTTGAAGGTTGAACCGCCGCTGCTGTTTAGAGTGGCGCCCTAACCTATCTGTTAGCTCTAATGGAGGCCAATATATAGATAAGTGTGTCTCCCCGGGAAAATCAATATCGATGTGGCCCCTGATGGTTTTTGAGTCAAAGTGCTTTGTTTTCTGCCATCGCCTCCACAGAGAAAAAAGAAAGAGGCTGCGGGGTCCTTCTATTAACAATTCCCAGTCAACCTTGAGACGGAGTGTCGCAGTCGGAGATAGAAATAGAAATGGGCAGACCGGGGGTGGAGGGGGTGGAGGGCCGCAGCATCAGTACCAACGCCACTAGAGCGTTAGATTTGGTGGAGGAGCGAAAGAAAACGCACCATCGATGGAGCGAGGGGCAAGAGCTACGAGGAAGAGTGTGATGGAGGAGGGGGGGGGGGAGAGAGAGACGAATGGCCAAAATAATCTTTCAATTATGAGAAGACGATGTCATTAGAAAAAAAGAGTGTTCTCGCAATGGAGAGGAGGTTCGGTGAAGAACAGGGCGTCGAGTAGAGCTCACAGGTTTCAATGCATCTCGGGGGGGAGGGGGGGATGCCAAATGCGTTGCGTAATGTTATTATATAAGTTTATGTACTAAATAGTGACAATTATTGCTTACTTACGGCTCTTTTAAGATCTATTATTAAAAGGGAATCTTCTTTTTTTTAAGCAACATTGTGTGCTTTATCAAAAGACAGCACTACAGTAGATAGTGTGTCTATAACACGACTACATTCAAATAAAGTGAACATGGTGTGGTTATTTCTTAACAGAGCACCTTTTTTCTTTTTTTCTTGTTTCTGTGAAAATATTTGTTATTGTCAGACATAAAAGCAAGCCTCATCTTGCAGATTTTGTAATTCCAGTTATAAGTACATCGCGGCTGAAAAGAACACATAACCAGAGAGTTATGGACAGTGTGAATGAAAACAGAGAGTCGTGTTTTCCAAATGCATATCACCCGTTTTTGCTTGTTTACATTCATGAAAACTCACATAGGGCAAAAACGTCAAATAGAAATAACACGTCAATAACGTCAATAACATCACACCTTCCCTTTCCAAACCAGGTGATCCCATTCAGTCGATCATCCGTCCGGCTCAGCGTGCCCTCGGCTGCATTTATCAAAACATATATTAATGGAGCTCTGGCACAAGTAAACAAAGATCTTTTGTATTAAAAATAAATATACAATCGGTGATCAATATCCCACGGTTGCATCGTCAGGTTGGTTGTGTGAGCCGCTCTCTTGATGTCAGCACATTTCACATTTACCCATCAAACCCATTATAATTTGGATTATTTAGGGGACGTAAAGTATCTCATAACTTTGCATAACAATATGATTTTGAGGTACTGATTTGGGGGACATTTTCTAAATGGAATGCAGTTTTGAACAATTGACTATAGACTAGTGCTAAAGGCTAATTATAGAACATTTTAGCTGGGAACATGTAACAGTTCAGCTCCACACCTTCCTTTTTCATTAGTTGTTTTCATCCTGTCTAACGATCACGTCATTCCAGATCCTGCTTCCCATCTCGTTAGTCCAACTCCCTTCACCTGCCTCTGATCACCTCGTTAGTCCCTCATTACCTCCACCTGGTCCTCACGCCCTTCTCACCTGCAGCCCATCCCCTCGTTAGTCCCTCACTACTTAGCTCCCTCACTTCCACTTGTCCTCTTCCAGATTGTCTTGTGTTCTTCTTGAAGTCCTCCAACGTTACCAAGTGTGTTTATCTGTTCCTGTCTGTTTTGTTCCTGCTG
This sequence comes from Liparis tanakae, assembly GCA_036178185.1. Classification (NCBI taxonomy): domain Eukaryota; kingdom Metazoa; phylum Chordata; class Actinopteri; order Perciformes; family Liparidae; genus Liparis; species Liparis tanakae. Next base: position 6,475,419 of record CM070095.1, read on the forward strand.
GAACTTTGAGGAAAGTTAATTATTTTCCAGTTCTGTCTCCTGAGTCGTGCATTTGGGTCCACCCTAATACTCCCGTGACAGAACATATGCCACATATCTTGCGTTTATGGCTGCAACTGAAACATCATATTCTTGTTCTCGATTAATTGGTCTGCACTCATTTCCTCCGTGGCTCATCTTCCCTTCCTTCTTTCCTTCCTTTCTTCCATCTATCCATTCCTGCTGCGTTTGGTGTCTTCTCCATCTTTATTTTTCCTTTCAGTCTTCTTTTCCTTTTTTGATACCTACTTTGCTCATTCTCCATTATGTCATTTGTTCCATTTTCCTTCTTCCTCCTTTGACTCATCACAGAGTTCCACCCGATTGACTCTTCCCATGTCTCCCTCCTCCTCCTCCTCCTCCTCAATGAGCTGCATGAGGAGGATGAATATTAGTCCGGTCGTAAAACACGGCAATGTAGTTTACAAATATAGGTACAAATATGAATATGCTTTCTCAAACAACTAAATGAAAAGCATCCCTTTGTGTTTTGTCGTTCTCTCCTGGCTCCATCCAGGCGGAAACTGTTGTCACGGGAGAAACTTTGTTTACTTTGGCGCACAAACGGTATCTAATCCATTTGATTCGAGGATTGTAAATCTCTTAGAGATGGTGGTGCACATCAAAGTACAACACGGCGGTACATTTGTGTTTCGGAGCTGCAGAAACAAAATTATCGACTAAAACTTGAACTAAATTCTTAGTTTTTATACTTGATGTTAGACAAACAGAAGATGGAGATGACTCATAATAACTTCATCTACTTGTTCTTTAATTAATTTTCAAAAAAGAGCAATGGGAAGAAATATGACACGATTTCATGATTTCTGTTCACTTGTTTTATGTGATTCTTTTCTTATATTTTCCTTTTAACTTTTACAAATATACTTAAAGGTCTACTGCGGAGACAGACTGTCCATAGTACACGTATGTATTTTACATTACATAGTCTACGCTATTGTCAGCTACAATATCAGGTAAATAAATGTCAATGCAGGAGAGTTTCATTCCAAATACTGCATTTTAGAAAATTGTTTATCATATAATATACAAGTCTTTTTCAGGTATTTAACAGTCTCTGTGTGTAAACTATAGTTCAACTTTCCTTTGTCATGCTAACTAGCCAGTGTTTGTATTTGTCTAATGACATAATAATATAGTAATAATAATATAATACGCTTTATTTTGTGTAAAGCCTGCAGATACTTGTAATAGTTCTCAAGCTATTAATCAAGTTGTGTGTTATTGAAATCTATAGATGAGAGTAGTAAACCATATATTAGTCTTACCCCAAAAATGCAACAAATACATTTATGGTCATTAAGTGAGGTTTGTTGTTTTGAAATTAAAACTCTTAATTTACCACTTTGCACACGGGCCAGATGTAACAGTATATGTATAAGTGTATGTGTGTGTGTGTGTGTGTGGGGGGGGGGGGGGGAGATGTTGGGTCTGGTGACTTGAAAGACTACATGAGCTCATCTGAGTCGGACTTGAGCGATGGACGGGTCTCCACGGCAACAGCCGACACCATGGAACACTCATAGCCTCGGTTGAGTTTGGAGAATGTTCCCGACTCATGGTTGTCACCTTGCAAAGAAAAACACACAAAAAACACATAATTTGGGGATTTTATTGGAAAAACATCACAGTAGAGAAGATTTTATTTGAGTTACTTAATGATTAGAAGTCAATACTGTCTGTAGAGATGAGTGCCATGGTGCTTCTATTGGTTTTATGTACCTTTTTCTGAAGAGCAGGAAGGACAGACAGCTCTCCTGGGGCAGCCCAAGGCCGGGATGACCATTCCTTCCACAACATGCTCTGCCACCATGTAAAACTGCAGGTGTGCACAGCAACCAGTTGAGACTCTTGCTCTATCATCCTAAAATATGTCTTCTTGCTTGGTGACGGCGGTCTTACCCGAGCCACGCTGGCAGTGGTGGTCTCTGACATGTCTGTCTCGCTGGTCTCGCTCACGTTATCCACCGAGGGATGTTTGTGGAAGAAAGTTCTGGTTCTGCACACAGGACGGCGAGAGGAAACATGCCAGATCGGAATTAATTCAGGAATCCCAAGTGTCCTCAAACACACTCAACACCGAGATTAACAAGAAACTGTTTACATGCCAATCCATATTAGTTCAGATACGGCTATTAAGTCACAGAGGTAGTGCCGATATATATATATATATATATATATATATATATATATATATATATATATATATATATACAACTTATAAAATTGACCCATGCTCTGCATAAGCTGTTGGTAGTTTATTATCCCCAAAAAAAAGCTAAAACATTTTGACTTTATTGTCGTTTAAAATGCTTCCAGGATACATGACGTCTAACTGACTTGTTGACCAGAGGAGAAATATTTAGCTGTAAAGAATATACTCATTAAAGGCCTGTGTGACTTCTGCTTTTAGTGTGTTTATTTTTAATTTGTTGCATGAAAGACACCGCATAAGAAGCAAGTTGGGTCAGGAAATGAATTTATGAATGTCTTTGTACAATGACGATTCAAAAACATGATATTAACGCTAAAATTGCATTACTAATTGTTGACAATGTATTTAAAGTTCTATTTACTGTATATGGTTTGACAACATGGACAGGTGATTGTAAAACCATAAAGGCTTTAAAATCCTATTGAAAGGCCTGTGTCATTATAAGTTGAATTAATCATAATAGTGATAACAATAACAATGTAATATTTCATTCTACACAACTCTATCAATAAGGAAATGTCAGTTTATTCCTGTTAGCCAATATCACAATATGTACTGTATGATAGTAACAGTGTGTGTGTGTGTGTGTGTGTGTGTGTGTGTGTGTGTGTGTGTGTGTGCGTGTGTGTGTCACACACACTTTCTTGTGAGTTTACTGGTTTAGTTCCCTCTTCAAGTGCGCTCGCAGTGAAGTGCAGAAGGCAATTTGAGGAAGAGCTATTGGCGGCCATGTAGCGTTTCCTCCGGGGTCATACCTCAACGACTCCATTTTGCCGCTGAGAAATGACCTATTTTGATGCGTAATTGCTGTAGAACAAGCTAAACCAAGCATGTAATTGAAAGCGTGCCTCTTGCACAGAGGAGAGCAATAAAAAAAATAAAAAAAATGTTTGTACGCAGTCGGCGGAGAGAGAGCTGGAGGAGGGTGGATCGCTCTGCAGGGCGAAGGAGAGGAGGAAGGCCCGACAGCCTCGTCAATGAGCCCGCGAAACTAATCAGCTACTCGGAAAGCTCAAGTGGAAACAGCTGAGAGGGCGCGCGAGGCGAGGCGACCGCCGCGTGGAGCTCGCGCGCGCGCGCGCTCTTACACTGTAAACACCGAAGACCGGGGCCGCGCGCGATGCCATTCGTTCCGCGCGCTGACCCCGCCCCCTCCCCGCGCGGTCACGCCATGACACGCGCGGCATTACACGGCTCACGCCACCCCGGGGTGTGATAGACACCTCTAAATACCGCCACCTCATTCCTCCTCCTCCTCCTCCAGGGCTGCGTGCCCTGCCCTGGCGCCTCCAGTGACCGGAAGACTAAGCGCAGCACATGTGACTGCTTAAAGTATACAACGTTATGGTAATGTGTCTACCATGGGGAGGGGGAGGGGCGTAGGTACTGTAACAGAGCTCTCTTTGAACCGGAAGCCTATAATAATTACACAACGGGAACCGGATTCCCACATTTACCAATTAAAACCATTATAATTAGGATGATTTTTATTTTCATATCTTTGCATAACAATATGATTTTAAGGTACTTATTTGGGGGGGCATTTTATATATGGAATGCAGTTTTGAACAATTGGCTATAGACTGGTGTTAAAGGCTAATTATAGAACATTTTAGCTGGGAACATATGTCACATGTCTTGCATTTATTGAATTATTATTATTTATTAATATTCTTGTTATCAATTTTTTGGTCTGCACTCATTTCATATGTGGCTCATCTTCCCTTCCTTTCTTCCAGCCATCCATTCACACTGTTTGGTGTCTTCTCCATCTATATTTTTCCTTTCAGTCTTCTTTTCCTTTTTTTTATACCTACTTTGTTTATTTGACTCTTACTTTCTTGCCCTCCCCTCATTCCTCCATTATGCCATTTGTTCCCTTTTTTCTTCCTCCTTTGACTCATCAGAGTTCCACCCTTAACTCTTCCCACGTCTCCTTTCTCCTTCTTCTCCTCTTAATCATCCCTCTGTCATTTCCACAATGCAGTTTGACATGCCCGAGACCCTCATTTACCACTTCTCCTCCGTCTCCCCTCTCACCCGTAACAGTAGGTGCCACAGGCAGCGATCGAGAGCAGGGAGACGAGGGCCACCATGCAGGCCGCGATCACCACGTTCCTCCTCTTCTCCTCCTCGGCCTGCTGAAGATCCCACCACTCCAGGTCGCTGAATTGACAACGCTCCCCCATGTAGCCCGAGACACAACTGGAACAGGAGTGGAGTCAACCCCAGCGTGAGTTGATCACAATAAAACAGCAACATGTGTAAGTATAAGTAATACTGATCATACTGAGCACACTGCAAGGTAAACATCTACGCTGCATCCGAGAAGGGATTTAAATGTCTCCAATGTTTGAGCTGGGTACAAATATATAATTTATGATGATATCCAGATGTTGCTTGAAAATGTCAAACTTTTTTCCAGTTCCTAATTAGTTTTATGGAGCACGTGTATAGAAATGGAAAGGTTAAATTATGAATCCTCTGTCCATCAGCCACTAGGTCATGAGGTTATGGCCATAATAATGGGACAACAGTGACACCCAGTGGTGGTCCACTGTAGTGAATAACACAAAAGAGAAGATGCCAGAAAACCTGTAACGTGTGCTGCAGGAGGAACTCTCATACTTTCTAAAAATATGAATGCCACTTGAAAGTAAATACTTAAAGATCACCTCAATATACTCATCATTAGATTTTGTGTTATTGCATAATTCTCATCTGCGGTAAAACAGAGTTTGACACCCATTAATATTAGTTGTGTCATTATTATTATTATTATTTGTATTCACACCGCATAGGAACTTTTTACATTGTGTGTTGTGCTGGGTCACATAAATAAGTAAATACATAAATAAATGCATGGATAAATAAATAAATGCTTAAATAAATGTATAAATAAATACAGGAATAAATAAATGTATAAATGAATACAAGAATAAATGTATAAATAAATACAGGAATGAATTCATATAAGTTATAACTGAACATGACATCATTAAATAAATGCATTTCTCTATTTCTTCATTTATTTATATCTCTATTTATGTGTCCACGCGTATTTCTTCATTTATTTATGTGTGACATTTACGTGTCCTTGTGTTGACTGAGGTGCACATGAGACGAATAAATCCATCAGTAACCGAAGAACTAAGGTGTTGTGTATTTCCTGGAGGGAGTGATACAGAGGATCAAACTATGTCAGCTGGGGAAAGGGACATTGTCTCTGTAAACACAAGACATTTGTAATAACATCAGCGGGTATTTACTTGCACGCGTACGACTCCATCTCAGGATAGTAGAAGCAGACGCCCTGGTACAGGCAGTAGGACTCGTGGGACGACGGGCAACTTTCCACGGAGTTACTGTTGTGGTCCTGGGTGGAGACATCAGCGGGGCTACTGGTCGTTACCCACGGCGACGCAGTCTTCAACTCTGAGGAGAGGAATTTGGGCAAATAATATCATCATCAAAAATCTAATTTTTCATAATTTATTTTATTTTTAGAAAAGATTGTCTTTAATATAAGACAAAAGACAATACATAGACATAACGCCTAGAGGACGACAAAACAGTGGAAAAAACATAAAGTCAGAGTATTCAAAAATGATGTGTGTGTGTGTGTGTGTGTGTAGCTTTTTAAAAAATGTTAAAGAAACAAAATACATAGATGAAGGCAGATGTATATGTATGATCATATGCATGTACATAGAATTTAATTGGTTTTCAGACAAGGGAAAATAAAAAACAATAGAATAAAGATTAATGAACTAATCAACAAGATGAGTGGTGTCATGTTTGTAAAAACATAGTGGATGATGAGCAGATGTCGCGGTATTCTGTCGTGTTGTAAATGATAGATGAGGTGAGTTTTTCCATTGAAATATATTCTGACATTACATTTTTCCAGTGTGTGATATGTATGTTATTCCTTGATTTCCATTTCACGATTATTGTTTTCTTGGCGATAGTTCGGGCTATAGTTATATAATATTTCATTCATGATAAAGGGGATCATGTCACCACTGATGATAGTAATGTTACAATCCCTGCCACTCTCTCTTAACGCTTTAAATAGTTCCGGTGTTCTGTCATTTAATGCTGCTTGTCAAAAAACGCTCCTTGTGGTATTGCGCATGCGCCGAGTCGATTTTCCGAGTTTTTTCGAGTTTTTTCCGACACGCCCATCATGTTTAGCTAACCCTGTCTTTGCAACGGTGAGTGACGTCACCTTGTGGTATTACGCCAGTCGATTTTCCGAGATGCACGGCATGCACGGCTGATAACGGTGAGTGACACTTTTTATAATTAGACTCATGACAGAAAAAAACACTTACTTTATGCCTTTATTTGATGTACAGATGTATAAAACCATAAAGTAGCATTTTTTTTTTATAGGGTAGCATGAATCGATACACACCTATCAGTTTATGCAGCGGGTAGCAAATTTTTACAAGGCAGCAAAAAATGACAGAGTATCACAAGGTGTGTGTTCACATGCGATGCCAGCGGCTCATCGACATGAATCATTATTTCCCTTGGCATTACTAGAACATTTCTCCATAACTACGCATGCACTTCTTCGTAAAAGTATATATTTATTTTTGCCCTCCTGAATGCTGCGTACGAACAAAAAAAGAAAATTGGTCGAGTCGCATTTATGGACTTTCCTATTAGTCTTGAGGTCCGGTCATTAAATCTGTATCTTTGTTTCCGGAGCAGCTCTACCTCTGTGCGTAATGGGTTTTAAAACTCCCATGCCAAAGTGTACAATTTCCACCCGTGTGCCGCTGTGAGTGGGGATAAAAGCATCAATTATCGCCCCACAAATTGTCCTCGGGATAATGCTACTCGCTTTCTCCCGGCACACGCTCGTCAGACCCGGAATGACTCACCCACGCACAGCTGACCGTCACCGGTAAAACCATCCACACACAGACAGCTGGGGCTGCCGCCGCGCAGCAGGCACTGTGCGTTGACGCCGCAGCCCAGGGCGGAGCACGCGCTCTGGTCTGACGGAGCGGGGGGGCACATGTGGAATCGTACACGTTTAGTCAGAATCGGCATCTCTTAGTGGGGAAGAACGATGCGCAAACCATCTGCAACCGTTACCCGAAACCATCTGGTCCGTGTAGAGCGTCGGCTCGCGGCCTTCGCCCGAGTCCGAGTCGGGCTCCGCTCCATCGGGCGTTGTCAGGGGTGTTTTGGTCTCGACAAACGTTGAATCGCCGCCTCCGGATTCTGCAACGATGAATTCGTCACTCGTCAGTTTTGCTTCTAAATAAATAAACTAAACCAGAACGGGCACTCGGTAGAGCGCATACCTTTGCATATCACAAGATTGGGCATTGAATTATGAACATTTTCACATTAGTTGCATGCCAATTGGATATAAATTGACTATGACTATTGACTATGGTAAAAAGAGAATGTTGACCTTTTCATGACCTTGACCTTTGACCCGATCGATTCCAAAATGGAATCAAATGGTCCCCGGATAATAACCAATCATCCCACCAAATTACATGCGATTCGGTTTAATACTTTTTAACTTATGCGAATAACACGCACGCACGCATACAAATACATGGCGATCAAAACATTACCTTCCGCATTTTCAATGCAAAGGTAATAAATATACTGTAGGTTACCCGCTGTTCCCCTGGAGGCGGCGGGCGTGCAACTTCTTCCATCGGCTGAGAGGGCGTGGCCCGACAGGCAGGAGCAGTGGGCGACGCCCAGTTTGCTCTCACACACCTGGGCGCAATCTCCATTCAGGTGAAGGCAGACGTCGGCCCCTGAAGATGAGGATGCAGAAGCACGATATGAGACTCAACCAGGATTACATATCACATACCTCAATGTTCATCTCTGATGCTTTAAAATCAGATACATTGTTTATTCCGATTTTTTTAGGGGGGATCATCCTTCATTTGTTGCAAATTTTAAACCTCTGCATATTTCTTTTTAACTGGGTTTATTTAATAAGGGACAGTGCACATGGATAAAAACATTTCACTAAATGTGCCAGAGTTAGCTATTTTTCATCTGTAGTCCCATATGATGAATTAATCTTTAAAAAAGGAATCCCTCCCCGCACCTGGCTTGGCGAGGGGGTGAACCACCACGATGGACGCCGGTTGGACCATGTTGCCGCGGACGCGCTGCAGTTTCTTCCCGGTCCGCTTGTGCACGCTGCTCAGCTGCTGGCGCTCCCCATCAGACATCCACAAGCGGTCCTCGAATACCGCAAGGTCAAAAGGTCGACCTGGAGGAATCGGACGAGAGAGGGGGAGAGATCATTCTGCGTCTCGTGTCGTGTGAGTGCTGTGATTTGGAACGGCCTACAGAATAATGCTCGCAGAATCAGTAACTTCTTTTAAATCACTTCTTAAAACCAATTTGTATATAACAGCTTTTAAGTGATCTAGTCGTTTTATGCAGAACTATGGTTCCCCAAATTTAGTTTGTCTGTTTTTTAAATTATTTGTAATTTATTTGTTTTTTTATTTATTTGTTTTAATTTATTATTTTATCTTTTTTATTTTTTAAATATATACTTTTAAATTTCTTACTATTCCACTTGTTTTGCTTTGACTCTCTGTGGAGCACTTTGTAAACATTGTTTTTAAAGGTGCTATATAAATAAAGTTATTATTATTAGTATTAGTATTATTTGCTACGACATGAGCGAAATAGGGAATGCAACATATTTGATTGCTGGCTACAGATGAATTATTCTCCGTCCTCTCTCTTCTTTCGCTCTTAAATTCTGAAATTGAGTTTGTTCAGCTGCACTTTACTTTGCCAGGTTCAGTTCTGTTCATGTGGGGCTTGAATTAGCTGGACTCGACTTAAGGTCTTCACGGGTCCCAAGAATTAATACCAAAATCCTAAAAAAAAGAGACCCAGAACTGTCCTATCCAGAAGCAAACCAGACCCAGTCTGTCATTTGAATGCTTGGAACCAGACTCATGGAGAACCCAGACATGTCTGACCCAAATCCGCCTCTGAGATGCAAACCCAACCGCCACCAATTTCACAGTGAATGAACAGGTTGACCTGAAATTTGACGGTGACAGATGACAAAACGCAATCACATTTGCATTTCTTTCATGTCTGGCAGAACAAAGATATAACTTGGACTCGTTATAATAACTTGGACTCCGATAATAATTGCTTTTATACGTTAGCATCGGTAGTTTTCAATCATCTGGGTTCTCAGATTCTGAGACCTTTTTATATTTGTTATTTGTTATTTTTTTTTAATGATTTTATGAAGAGGCCAGTATTTTATCGTAACCTGTATGTTTATTGCTTTTTTTATTATGTTACTGTATTAACCTCTTACTCCTTTAGTGAAGGCTGTAACATCTGGCCACAGGGACCAAAGCTGAAATTTTGCCTTAGCTAGCGTTAACATATTTACCCATGGGTTGATTAATGTGTACGGTCCCTGTACAAATAAATAAATAAATGAAAACAATTAAATTAAATTTATTTTGTATAGCCCATTATGACAAATTACAAATTCGCCTCAGAGGGCTTTACAATATGTACACCTACGCCATGTCTGACCTTTGACCTCACATCAGACGAGGAAAAACTCCAAAGAAAGAGGAAAAAAGTGAAGAAACCTTCAGGAGAGCAACAGAGGAGGACCCCTCTCCCGAATGGACAGAAGCAATAGATGTCATGTGACCAGAATGCAGTATTATAATCTAATGTGTCGTCAATACAGCGCCCTTATCGTATCACGCGCGTGTGTGTCTGTGTCACACAAGCCTCACCTACTTGGTTCTCTAACAGGACTCGTCGGTCCGAGCCATCCAGGGCGGCGGTCTCCACCAGGCCCCTCCCCCGGTCGCACCAGAACAGGCGGTCCTCCGTGAAGTCGATGGTCAGGCCGCTCGGCGACACGAGGTCGGCGCTGGCGATGACGCCGCGCTCCTCCCCCTCCAAAGAGGACCGTTCCACCACAGGATGGGCCCCGATGTCAGTCCAGAACAACTTCCTCAAAAAGTAAAGAGAGCGTTGTGAATCAGCCGTATTAATGCCAGAGAAGCTCCAGGCGTTGCTCGTCGGATGAAGTCCCTCCAGCCGAGTTGCGCTAAGTTTGTAGTTTTTATACTCACTTTGCCAAAGGGTGAACCGCGATTCCTCGTGGTTTTTCCAGCCCTTTGCTAACAATGTTTCTTCTGTTCCGCCCAGTTAAGGCACTGCAGTCCACAGTGGACTGGCTGCAAAAAGCAGACATTACATTACATGTCATTTAGCAGGCGCTTTTATTCAAAGCGACTTACAATAAGTGAATTCAACCATGAGTACAAACTCAGTACAACAAGAATACAGAAAGTAAAGTTTCTTCAAGAAAGCCAAACGACAAAAATACCATAATAAGTGCAATTCAAGTGCATCCGAAGTGCTAATCTATAGGTATAGTCAGAAAAAAATTAGAATTCTGACACGGCTAAGTAATACAACTGTTGCACTACCAAAAAAACAAACTCTCACATTGTAATTGTTTTTATGTTTAATAGAAACAAAACAAAAGAATACAATCTATTATAACCAAAGTATAAAATATATATATATATTTTAATACAAATTAACATTTCGATTTCGTTAAAACTTTCAGCACTTACCGAAACAATCGTTTCAGGATTCATCCTCAACATTTAAGCCCACCCACCCTTTATCCGTCCAGTACATCGTGCGGTGGACCCAGTCGACCGCCAGTCCCTCTGGAGAGTCTAAACCGCCCGAGACGAGAACGTCCCTCGAGCCGCCGTTCAAATCCACCCGCTCAATTGTCTTCCGGCTGACGCTGGCAAAGTACACCTTCAAAACCGCATTCAGGAATATCATAAAGAAATGCATTCGGCATTTCGAAATAGACGAGCGTGGATGATATCAGACGTTCTGTCTTGCGACTACTAGAACATTAGAGTTCTTCATAAAACAGGCCATGAAATGACAGAGTCTGTCCACTAGATGTCGCTGGTTGTCTTCACAAAAAACCTGGATTTGGTCTTCATAAAAATGTGGACTTGTTATCATAACTCTAATAATAATTGCTTATTCATTAGCATCGGTAGTTTGAAATCATCTGGTTTCTCGGAGTCTGAGACCTCTACTCTCTGATTGGCTGACCCTCCAAAAATGTGCCTGAGAGGGCTTTACAATGGGTACACATACGACCTCCCTGACCTTTAACCTCATATCAGATCAGGAAAAGTACATCTTCAAAACCGCATTCAAGAATATCATAAAGAAATGCATTCCGCATTTAAAATAGATGAGCGTGGATGATATTAGATGTTCTGTCTTGCGATTACTAGAACATTAGAGTTCTTCATGAAACAGACCATGAAATGACAGAGTCTGTCCACTAGGTGTCACTGGTTGTCTTCACAAAAAACCTAGACCTGGTCTTCCAAAGTTATGCAACTCCTGAGGACTTCTGACACCTCAGGGCAGTACGGCACCAAATGTACTACGATTGCCTCGATGAAAAACGTTTTAAAATAAAATATCAAGGGTTTTGCCATCTTACATTTTTCTCGACAGGGTCATAGTCCAAAGCTATGATTGTTCCTCTTGGATCCTCCACCAGGGTTTGATCCCTGGTGCCTTCTGGATGAATTTCTCGAACGTCCACTAGATTGGCCACGAGTAGATACGGCGGTGGTCCTGAGGAATATAAATGTATTGTGTCATGATGGGATGTGCTGCAGTTCCCCCCCCCACCCCGGGTTGTAATACGGACAGCTTTGCCGTGGCGTGACTCACCGGAGGCCATGCAGCGCCGGCCGTCTTGGTGGAGCTGGTAGCCGGGCAGACAACCACACCTCCACCCGCCAGGGCCGACGGGAGTACAGAGCTGACTGCAACCCCCTCTGTCTGCAGACGAGCAGCCTGCAAGGGCGACACACACACACACACACACACAGATTCACATCGAGGCCCCGTTTCCTAATGACATGCTTCATACATCTTGTTACTGGAAAGACGACAATTTGCATGTAGTGTCGGGCACTGTCTCCGAGTTTGACTTTGGCTCTAAAACTGAAGCTATGTATTTCATTTTTATTCAGTCCAGGTTTAGAAAGGCAACTCTTGGTCGGAGGGGAAGGAAGCATTACTTATGCATGCATTATATCCCAGGGAGCTGGGCCACCGAGCATCGGCCACAGAATACAAGATTGCAAATCTTTATAATCATAATTAGGCGGGAAAATCAAAAACCTCAGTGTTCACAGATGAAGTCTTCTGATTCCATCGCGTGTATGATTATTATCTGTGCTTCCCGACTTCTGATCCCTCTCACCTTGGTTGGACCACTTTGATTCAATTCTTACCTATATTTACTTTACTCTTCACTTATATTTAGATAACTCATGATGGAAGTGATGCTGTCGCTACAATGTTAGGTTAACAAAATGACGACAAATCTGAAATATTGTACCATCCTAATCATTCCCAGTATAGCTTAATATCAATCAATTGTTAATATTAATATTCTACTATGTTTATATTTCTACTCAAATTCCTTCCTGATGCATTGAGCATCAGCATGTAAACAGACAAAATACTTCCTACAGTATATAACGTATGTGTCAAAAACATATTAACTATATAATATAATAAGATATCCTGTTGTTTCATACCAAATAATTGCATAAAATCCAGAATTTTATGTTATATCTTCGTCTCAGAATAACCTGTGAGATGCTCCTTACCAGTACAGGCTTGTCCATCCTCCTGCAGTGAAGATCCCTCAGGACACACACAGACAGCACCCTCGTCTGTCGTCAGGCATCCATGACCACACCTCCTGGTCATATTGCCTTCGCATGGTACAATTTCTGATTGTGGAAAGAAAATCAATATCTTAATTTAGTTTTCTAAGTTAAATTTTCCACGGTAACAATGATGGTACAAATCGGATCGAATTAAATCAGATGCATGTCGGAAACGATGAGCACAAGCTGAAGGATAAACTGTATATTACGGGCCGTGTTGCAACATCAAAGGGATGAAATGTGTTCTCCAGGTTATTTGGAGGCGTGTTGTAGAATCTCACAGCCCGATGGACCTCAAGCTTCTTAGTAAAATCCCTTTATGAAATCGTCCCTCACCCAATTGAAACAGGTGAACGCGTGATGAGCCCAAACAGTGAGGCTGATGTGATGTTAGCTCACACAAGCATGGCAAGTTCTGTGCCTGTGATGGCGTACAGATATGAATCTGATGTGAAATAGTTACAGTATCTCTGCTTCTGACTGGTAACTTCTCCCTGGTGGTCACATGTAAAAAAAAAAATTGTTCTCGCCTTCCAGCTTCTTGCGGTGTTGTGCTAGGCTATTTAATAATTAATTGCATAAATGGTGAGCAAATATGCAGAAAGGTAGTGTTCTATATATGAAAATAATATTAAATTAAACTGAAAGAAGACATCAAAATTCAATGCTCCGCTCTCAAAATGTACGAATGATTTTTAATAAATATATTTTTTTAAATCTTAAATATTTAATTCATAATAAAAGATGCAAGCAGCCCGGCTATATACCGTGCCACGTAATCTCTGTTGGCGGTTGTATTGTGTAGCCCGCCACTTGTCTTCTTCTCGACCTTGGCAAAGGCCGTCTGCTAAATGGCTTAGGGCGGACAAAGCTGCTGTCCAGATATGTTCCCATTGCAAATGTCGCCTCAACATCTAATCTCATTGTGAATGCAAACCTCCCAGTTCTGTTGGCCTCCTAGCTCCACAATATTGACAATATATCCACTGTGTAGACAGTTACACTATGTTTTTTAGGGTGAGACCAAAAACTTAAGAATTGTCACTAAATCCGTAACAAAAGAAATTGGTATTACCAGTTAAGTTCACTAAATGAAGATAGTTTGTGCCAGAGCATTCGATTGTCTGAGGGTATCTGTTCACGAAAAAAATCACTTGGTCTGCTGCTATTCTCGAAATAATAATCTGTTGATTCTGCTCTGACATCAGACAACAGAGCCAGAGCTGCATTATGGCAGACAGAGGAATGACCAAACACAGACTGAGGTAGAACATCTATACGGAATACCTGGTACCTTTGTCTCCAAACTCTGACCTTTTTTTATACCCGACTGTCTGATGTATAAAAAGAGGATTGCTAGCAGACATATTGGTTTAATCCTAAAAGAAATGGTTGAAAATACCTTTATTAACTGGCATATGATATCCCCCGTTCCCATCGACCTGACATAGCCTCTCAGTCTGAGCAGAACGAGACCTTTACTGACAAAGTGTCACTGTTTTGACCCAAATAACTTGACACACAATTGACAGCTCACATATGTCTAGTCCAGAATGCTTAGCATATGACCCGGGCCTTTTTATTGGCTCCGAGGGGTCAAAGTCGTGTCTGGGGGACAAATGTCACCTTTCAACAACAAAAAGAAGAGGTTTGTATCCCAAACCAGAGCTGCTTTCATCTTGCTGACCAAAACAAAGCGTCTTCTTTTTCCTCCTTCTCATTTCATTGAAACACAATTCTGCACAGAAGACATTTTGAAAATGGACAACTGCAGATTTTAATTTAAAAATGTATGTCACAGTCCTTCTTCAAATATCTCTTGACATGGATTCCCTTAAAGGACAAAACTGCTTCATGGTGTTATATTCAACACTACATGAGCGCCTGTTTCAGACAGTTTTATAGAGAACACTATCCAGCAGTATATTAGCAATTTCCAGTGCAAAAGTCATCAATTTGTACACACCACAGCTAACAGCTAGTGCCATGTATCACTCCACAGCTAACAGCTAGTGCCATGTATCACTCCACAGCTAACAGCTAGTGCCATGTATCACTCCCTAGCTAACAGCTAGTGCCATGGATCACTCCCCAGCTAACAGCTAGTGCCATGTATCACTCCCCAGCTAACAGCTAGTGCCATGTATCACTCCCCAGCTAACAGCTAGTGCCATGTATCACTCCACAGCTAACAGCTAGTGCCATGTATCACTCCACAGCTAACAGCTAGTGCCATGTATCACTCCACAGCTAACAGCTAGTGCCATGTATCACTCCACAGCTAACAGCTAGTGCCATGTATCACTCCCCAGCTAACAGCTAGTGCCATGTATCACTGCCCAGCTAACAGCTAGTGCCATCTAGCTTTTGCCCTCATCTGTGAATTTATTTTCAGTGTGCCATAGACTGTTCATATAACTAATAATATTGCGGTATCAAAAGTAAGGTGTTTTAGGAAATTAGAATACATAAAATAGGATTGAAATGAGCAACATAAAAATAATAGATACTTCCACTGTACCTCCACATGTCTTCCTGTCCGGGAGGAGGCCATACCCTTTGGGGCAGGTACAGAAATAGGAGCCAGGGAAGTTTTCACAACCGAGAGAGCAGCCGTGGTTCCAGTTCGCGCATTCATTCACATCTACGGCAAACACACACAAACATAACAATGTCAATTTATTTTAATGAAGCTTTTACTTAAATGCCTAGCCACACCACAGAGGAATATATGTTTACAGTAGATAATGGACGTCAACTTGTGGTAATGGGCAGTCAACGCTGGTATCTCCACCGGAGAACACATCTTTCCTCGATGTAATGTTTATTTCTTTAATTCATGGGATGGATACTAACCTTTACAATAAATGCCTTGCATAAGAGCAAAGCCTTCGGCGCATTGGCACGCCCCCTGCTGGGCCAGACTGGAACACACATTCACGCACTTTCCACTCTGTTCGTCACAACCTGTTTGAAAAGGGGCCGATGGTCACACATTACCGACGCGTTATCATTTGAGACTCGTCTGAAGTAAATGTGAATACAAGGGATAAAAATGGAGAGACGCTACAGAGAGATTTTAAATGTCAAAGTTTAGCTGTAACCTGGAACAGATGATTGGGAGTCTGCCATTGGCTGGTTGAGGGGGTGTACCACCTTGATATTAACTGGGGGTTTTGCCATTTGTTTTATGTTAACGATCAGTGGCTCTCCACCAGCGTACTTGTTTACTTGTTTTATAACCCGAGATGCTGCATCAGTGTAGTACAAGTGCTCCAGGAAAACTGATATCCCCGGTGACTGAGACCTGACCAAAGGAGACAACAACAAAAAAAGCTTTTTATTCCCACGCGCGAACATAAATATCACAATAAATAAGTAACGAAAAAACACAACCATTTGCTTACCAAAGTGGCCAATCCACGATGTGCAGGACGTTGCCGTTGAAATCGCAAGAGGCAAGGATACTCCCCCCTTGGAGACCAAACTGAACCCAGAACAGTCTGTGGTCCTCTCGGTCAACTGACAGGGCTTCCAATTGTTCTGCTCTCTTAATAAGTGTCGTTTTCATCCGTCCTGTCACATCGGACCGCTGGATGCTTGGGGTCGTCCCGCCAGACAGCCAAAAAAGAAACCTGCAAAATATTAGTTTTGAACTGAGAAAGTTCTTTGATAATAAGCATTGCCAATATTTGCAAAATTAATGTATATTTTTTTGTTTTGTTGCATCGTGGTTGTGAAGATATGATGGGGCTAAATACCTTCACACCTGTTCGGGCACCTCTCCAACACCCTCATACGAATACTAACAGGAGTGCCCCCGAACCAGTGGCTTTGTAATGGTTTTGCCTCGTAGTCATATTATAGTAATGTTTAATAAATTCAAAGACACCCCACAGACATGTAAGTTAAAAATTAAACATGCTCTTGGTATTTTATTTCTTGGAGAAATATTCCAAATGTCGATAAATATATCCGTCGCTGCCATTATTCACTTTTGCACATTCACTCGAGGGCATGGACATAGACAGCGCAGGCAGTGTGTGTGTGTGTGGTGTGTGTGTGTGTGTGTGTGTGTGTAGGGGGGGGGGGGGCAGGCTGGGAGAATGAGATTGCTTCTCAGGAATATGCCTGAATCCACAGACGTCACTCACATTAAACAGAAAATGGTGATATTCGCTATATAACGCCGTGGAAAAAGTAAAGCCATCTCTATCGTAGTTTTCCTTTTTCGGGGGTAAAATCTCAAAAAAAGATGATATGCTATATACACTGATGATTACTCGGTAGTATGTATGTTGACGTTAATCTGATGTTGATATACCTATCTGAAAAACAAGTGCCATCGTGAGTGAGCGGATTACCTGCTTGTGGGGTCAACGTTGATAGAATGTGGTTGGGTCAAGTGTCTTAAAAGAGTCCTTTGATTTTTCCCATTTATATCCATTGTCTTGATTTTTCCCTTTTTTCCGCTAGTCCAATATACACGGTTCCAAATCCAGTCCACTGCGAGGCCCGAGACATGTTTGTCGGATGAGTGCAGTTTCTGGAAAACAGACGTTACAATTAAAAATGTCCTCGTCCAACCAATTGTCGTATATCAAGAAGTTTGAGTTTTGATGGTTTAATTTTCAGAAGGATCTTCTTTAGAATCCTTAAGGGACTCAATCTAAAGTTCTGTCCTCAACTTTACAGCCGTTACATAATCACCTGTCTGTGTGCTCCTCTCACGGACGCCTTGTAGATGACCCCCGTGTTTTTGTTCGCCCAGTAGACGCTCTCATCTCGGAAATGAAAGTCCAGCAGCATCGGGCTTCCCACTCCAGCCACGAGTCTTCTCTGGTTCTTCCCATCAAGGTCCATCCGATGAATAGCTTTCCCATGGCCAAATATCAGGAATGGCTGTGAGGCTTGACCAAATAGAACATCACATGTCTGTCAGTCAATCTCATGCATTTAATTCTGAAGGCCCTTATAAAACACAAAGCGCCATAGTTTCAAAGCTTCATATTTGTAGACAAAGGTACTTCAATATTACTCTACTACATTTGTTTATACTGATTATATGTATCCAGTTAATGCATTACAAAAATAATGAATTTACCTTGAATTAAACGATCCAACGTTAGAGAAAAAGAGGATTTAATCATCTCGATTACAGTCAGCTTCAACGTTGTGTTCATGGTACTAATCAGTCACTAGTTTAAAGTCTTCATCTGCACGATTTTCATTGAGTAAATGATGTTCTCAATTAATGGTCGATATAGCCGGATATGATAAAGGGCATGTCTACCTTGCGATCCACAGTTTGAGACCACAGTGTCCGGTTTGGAAGTTGTGGGCGTTTTCATTTTATAACTTTAACCCTTTCACACTTTGTTTTTATTTCATGATGGTTAATTGTGACCGTTTTGGTTGAATACAAATTGCTAATTCAGCACTTAGTTTTAAGCAAGATGCAGATGGCCAAAGTCCTGAACTATCGGCTTCAAAACTGCCGTCCAGAAACTAATGGATGACGTCTGGGTGACTACCTCTACCTCTTATATGCAGTTTGTGATGATGTAGCATTCACTATTGGGAACATGTGTTAAAGCCAGACTTTAAAAATGCAGTCATCTTTGAGCCGTTTATTCTGCCGTTATACATAAATCTATGTTGCTACAGCAACACCATTTTTTTCTGCCACTACACTAGAGTTGCTCCATAAGTTATCGGCTAACCTTCACTTTGGACAAGAGAAAGAGATTTATGAATGCACATCAGGCTTTAGACCCATTTAACGCATCAAGGGAAAGAGAGTCTGGAGGTCTCAGGACTGAGCGATGTGTCCTTGATGCTGATGATTGTTGTGGTGAGAAGCATAAAGGGACCACAACTTAAGAATCTCATCATAGAACCTCTTGGTTGCAAATCAATACATACATATAGTGGGTACATTTTACCCATGGTATACAGCAGACCATGGCGGTTTATTAACTAAATACCTTACAGGGACAGATAGGTAACCATGGCAGTATTTACCATTTTTATAGCGGCTTCTTAGCTCTTGTGTCTTTTGTTGCTAAAGTTGTCAAATCATCTTACTCAAAAAGCCTATTCAAGGCTGTCATGGGATGAAGTTCAAGGCGGACTCAGATGCCTTCAGGTAAAACGTTATCCCGTGGCACGAATTTCCTCACTCAATCTTTCGATTCAGACAATATCTTCAATGAATGAAGTCGAAGGCTCAAGCGGTAATGGGCCTTTTCTCTTAGGTCTCCGCTTCAGTGCATAACATTCATGCACTGTGGTTCAGTTATAAACAGCAACAATGTCTACATGTGTAAATGGAGTGATGGATATCCATTCCAACGAGTCCTATTCTATTAACACTGATTTACATTTCATAATGCAGGGATTCAGTTTACTCCAGAGCCCATTAGATGTTGATGAAGTATGACATGAGGCCACATCTGTGTTCCCTGTCCGTATGACTATTGATAGAAGGTTCACTGGTCTATCAGGGCAATAGTGCTGCCATGTGCATCCATGGATACCTCTCTTAACTCTTTGGAATGAAGAAAACAATGAGGAAGACCAGACAAACAACATAATGATTGTCTTGTCTGGGATCCCCAAGATGGCTACTGGTAAGTTGCTTGGAGGCATCCAGATGAATCATTAATTGACAGGTTCACATGGCGGTCAGCAGGAGTTTTGACCTGATGAGCTAAGGGGGGGGGGGGGGGGGACAAGACTCAAACCAACTCTTTTTTTCATTTTCAAAAACAAAACTGAAAAGTAAGCCACACATAAATAGCAGCAATGCAAGGGAATCGATATGGACATTTTACGTTGTGGTAACATTGATTTGGCAACTTTGAATGGCCTTTTAGGATGCTTAACCACTTCATTGGGTTAGCTGCAATGAAATCCAATCCTGCTGCTCATCAAAAGAACCAAACACTTCATTATTATAGAGCTGTGGATGAAATGTGAAAGGCTCAATAAGTAAAGCGGCATGACATCAAGGGTTGGGCAATATGACAACATATATTATTTGTTTAAAGGTTTCAGCACCAACCTATATCCTGTTATACCTTTTGAAATATGTGGTTGTATTGGCAGTATTGAATTTACAGGCTTGTTGCATTAATGTGTTAGAATATACTGTATATATATATATATATATATTTTAACCATTAGAAAAGATTATATCCATATCACCTACCCCATTTTTGGTTTCTAGAAGAGTCATTTTATTGAATGTAGCTTCCATTTCTTGGTCTCTAATTTATTGCATAACCTTGAAGGTTTGGCCCACTTATTTAAAGGAAGCATTTGAAGAGCAAATAGATTTTTCAGTTGGTGCAAAAAGGTGTTTTTTTGTCTTCTCTGTGCTATAATAAAAATAAAGTATATTTGTTTTAAATATACTTTATTGAGGCTGCCTTTTGCATAAGGCTCCATGTTCCAGCATCTGTATTAATGAACATCCACCCTACTGGAGTGAGAGAGGAGAATCCAACTGGAAGGACGATGATCTGTTGCTGACCATAACCTTTAACCTCTCTGTGGAGGATACAGAATAGTGACTTTTCTCAGTGGGTGTTGCAAAAATGATCACATTATTGCAACTCATTATAACACATCACAATCATGTACAACTTAACTTTGCCATCTGGCATGACGGAGGTTAATGGGTACATGATTTTAGACATCAGACGTCCTTCACCCGACGTCCTTGTGGCATCCCACAGAAAACTTGGGCTCAGGCTGAGATACTCCCACTCAGACACGGGCCAGTTTACTGTACACTGTACAGTGCATTGTATTGTCTGCTCCGCCAAGTTTACTTTTCCACACATGCGGTAGAGTGGCTGACTTTTACACTCTGTTTCTCTGTTTTGGCTCTATGGGGGGTGGGGCGCTGGGGGGGATGGGGTACTTCTAATGGGAGCAACCTGCTGGGTTTTATTCCTCTTGATTGCAATTTTTTCTTTTTTTAAATGTTTGACCACCAACCTGAGACAGACGAGTCGTTTTACAGTATACAGTCGTAAAAGTAGTTTACTGTATGAAGTCTGTTATGGTGTTATGGTCCAGATATAGAAGATAACAACTTTGAAAATGGTGTAAATGTCTATTTAAATTAGATTTTTTTTTAGATATACAGATATACAATTCAAGTAATTATAACCCATCTAAGATTGCTGAAATAAAATGTTACGGTAGACGAACACTTTTCTGCTGTACACGCAAAATACAAGATTTCCGTGGCGGTGGACATTTGTATACATAATCATATCAAGCATCATTACGTTTTACCAATATGTATTTGTGCCTTATGAAAGTAGTTCTTGTTCTTGTTCATATTACTTTACAATTTCATCAGATTGTTTTGATTGTTAGGCTTGACATCTATACTTTACCGTCCACAAAAAGACGTGTAAACGTATTCACACACATGGTTGACACGCAAAGCGCCCAATACCCAATGGAGTGTATCGTATCTCAACAACCCCTCTTCCAGATGTGAACCAAACTCACCCACACAGCTGCCGTTTCTCCCGGCTCGCGGCAGCCGTTCGTCCCAACATGCCTCACCGAGGGCCAAGGCTCCGGAGCTCTGCACCGTGACATAGATCAGAGCTGCCGCGATCGTCACAGCCAACATAATCCTGCACGAGGAGCTGCACTTTGTTCACTTGTTCTCAGGCATTCCCAGTATTAGCACTGGCACACAAGAATTCCCCAGAATTAAGCAACATTTGTCTTTGGACTGTTGGCATCCTTCATCCGTCCAAGACTTCCGACTTAAAGAGACGGTGGAGCTTCGCTAGAGAGACAACGTAATACCTCGATGGAAAGATGGAGTACTCGGGAATGAGAAGTGTAGCGCCAGTGCGGTGTCCAAGAAAGAAAAAAAGAAAAAAAACTGTGTGTGGGATTCTCCTGATTCTCCTGCCCGTCTGTTTTGGAAGCAAAGATTGAAATTCCTGACACCCCCGTGGTAAATTCTGCACATGCTAGTCCAGCATTAGGAGCAACATCTTCTTTAAGCTACAGTCAGTGTCTCTAGTAGAATGTGGACTATGTAAGACATGAGGCAGGGTCGAAGACAGGTCCCACATAATAACAACGTCTTCCCCTGACCCCACCCCCTGACCCATGTCCTTTGTGAATGTGGATGGATGGATGTGTCTGAGTTCTTGTGTCTGGGAGAGAGATAGAGAGAGAGACTCGGAGGTGGACGTCACTTTTAACGCTATTAGTCAGAACACAACACTAAAATATACATTTATTTATCTATTTTAGGGGACTTCATTGACCTTTGGTAACAGCATTCATAAATAACATGCAGACAACACACACAATAGACACACTAATTTGCTTGGGTGTGAAAGAGAAGACAGACTGTCTCCTGCTGAAGGCTTCCGGTCGGTAGAATGAGTAATTTATAGAGAACGAAGGAGTTTGAGCAGATTATCCATTAAAATTGTTCGTCCTCTTTTTTTCTTTACCCATGAGGAACCAAAACGTTTATTCATACGCTCCATGACTGGGAGATTGTCAGCTATACGACGTCCCCAGTAACCTCATAGAGGGGCAGTCCAACATGGACATGGCTGAGAAAGTCTCCTCGTCTTCAGACTGATGTTAGCCGCCTGGAGGTCGCTGACCTTTTCCCACGACTTCATCCCCTGGCACATAACAATGAACATGTTTAATGTCTCTAATTTCACATCAGGAGGCATGTTGTGCTGAATGAAGAGTGAGAGCGTAGAGGCTGCTGTCATACTGAATGCCACCTTTTTATTTTGTGAAATAAATATTTCCGGTCCTTAATTTCACCTGGGTGAGTTACGTTTGAGCAGTTAGAATACAAAGCATTTTTGTTTCATTTAGTTTATTACCTGGATCCCCGTTAGCTGACGCCTTAGCGGACGCTAATCTTCCTGAGGTCCACAGAAATAACGACATGTTATACATAAAAACATGCAAAACATGACGTGAAACAAACAGTTAAAAACTAGTACAAACAGAATAATACAAAATAAATAATGTGCAGTCGAGGACCAGGATGTATCAATTTTGCAGGACATCAGTAATTTATACAAATAAAGAGCCGATGGCTACAAATGGGATGGAAAATGTCAAGGAGTTAATATCAAGTGGTTGATGCCCGAGGTGTACCTTTAATTGTTTTTTAAATGACAAATTATTACCTGTATGAGATATAAGATGAGGTAGTAAATTCCAAGCAGTAATTGCACGAGAAATAACTATATATATATATATATATATATATATATATATATATATATATCTATGTGGGTAAAATTCTACTTTTCTACTAGTTTCCAGCAAGAGGTTGACTCTGTCTTTGACATTTTCACTACTACCGTGGGCTATTATTATAAATCCTCAGTGTGCAGTAGGAATAAGAGATAAAGTATATTAATATGAAAATCCATTCGTCCAACCATCCAGACATCCATCAATCAATCCAGCCATCCATCCACTATCTACCTATCCATCAATCCACACATCTACTTATCCATCCATCCATCTTTGGTAGTTCACAATAGTCTGTGACAATATAAACCGTAAGGAAAATACTTTTCCGTTGGTCCATATTTTTCTATGCACATTATAATTCTCCATTGATCAATCTATCGATCGGTCCAACTGACCATCCATTCATTCTGTTGATCAAAACCACCTGGATGTTGCCATGATAACAACACAGCTGTTGGAGATTACTTAGTACTGCAGGCTCATACAGCTGGAGGCACAGAGTTATCTGTGGAAACAGTTTTCCACAACCACCCATCCGCATAGCGGGATTTACGGCAACACCTGTTTGGATGTTGAGGGAGCGTGACAACTGTGACCCATTGATTTTCAGGATGAACACGTCTTCTTCGGTTGATAACTCAGACATGTGATATGCCCGTGTTGCTCAACATTTTTCTTTCATGTGAAGTATATATGTGTTATCGCTGATCATATGCAGTCTTTTCAGGCACTCATATTTGTGTCATCACCCAAGCACCATGCAGCATCATAGACTGTACAGTCCACACAGAGAACATAGATGACGAGGATAGCAGGAGGGCACCGCTGTTTGCATTGTAATGCTAGGGAGAACACACAGTCTGTTGCTGAGGTAAAACTAAGATTATCAGAGAGAGAAATTCAAAAAAATTCAAAAAAACAGATTTGAAATGTAACTTTGACATCTCGGTAGTATTTACTATCAAGTGTATCAATTTGGATGATGTTGGAATAGTAATGTGTGTTATAGTTGCTTTCCATCAGATATACAAATAAATGCCCATTAAAGTAAATTGGATTTGAGAGTGCATCCGTCTACCACGATAACACTGACAGCACAACACACATGATGCAACAGTTTTTGTTCAGTTTATTAAAAACAAATGTACAACTCCTTTTATAGACAAATGTATACATAAAGTCATAGAAACTGGCAATGTTTATCAGACGAGACACACATTCTATCAAACAAACTGAACATACTTTCTGGTCCATTAAGGCAACAATCACCTTGATCCTTAAAGTGACAATAATGTAAATGTGATGGGAAGTGGATAATGGGCCTTCTTTGACACCACCACATAATATTCATATCTGACACTTACACTTTGGCATTGAGTACAGCATTAAAGGCCACACACAGCTCATGGACAGGCTCTTTTTATGGTACTTTGAATACGTGAAATCAATCCAACAAAGATGCTGTGCTGTAGTGACAAGCATTCAAACAGTCTTCATCAAATATAAGGCTCCATCATAAATTAGGGCATGACATTCAGTCATTGACTGACCTAATTGGACTTTTGACATTGGTCCTTTTGAATTCCCAAATAACCTCCAGGGAATGTTTCCATGGTACCGACACGTTTCTAAATCATTATATGAATCTTCCTAGATTAATAGTTGATGGAAACTGAATACTGAAAATGAGTTATTGACAGCCCCCGCTGTGTGAAACAAATACATATATATATAAAGATGTATGAATGATTCCATCGTTAATAGTGTATCAGTGTTATAAAAGGCATATATTTTATAAAATGACTTACTAGCATGGTGTTTGGCCATTGGCCATGGATTCCTGGTGTCAGCAGAGATACTCAAAGCGGGAACTGTCACTCTTATAAGTCATCTGAGAGTCAATACTCCCCCTGGAGCACAGGAGAATTCGCTCGGATTCATTAGTTGCTCTCCTTGCCCAAAGTTCACTTGGATGAGAGTTCAAGGTCCTTTGCTTCATTGAAATGGTCTCAAACTTGACGTAGCTGTCTTTTTCCAGCTCCTCTTCGTCTGAAGCTGAGCTCTGTATACTGAAGTACAGAGCGAGAATCTTGTAGACCAACAGTGCAATAATTGACACAACAAAAGCGCAAGCAATGCCGCTTACGATAATGAAAAGCGGGCTCTGCCTGTCGTTCTTTACGTTGTCCAATGTGTAGAAATCGATGCACGGATCCTTTCCAGCAGCACTCCCTTTCGCTACGAGGCAAACCGAGTGCCTCATCCCGGAAGACAATCCCTCGAGGAGCACTTTCCCACTGCCGGCATCAGTCTCCAATGTCCTTTTGTCATCCTCATCATAAGGTGAGTATACCACCGTCAGTGGGGCATCATTCGGTAACCCGTCTGCTGTCCAGAGCAACACTGCAGTGTCAGCAGTTTCCTCTACAATCTGAAGGTCTTTGACGGACTTTGATGGATCACTTTTCTTGCTCTTTTCGTCGGCTGCAAGCTTTCTCCCATTAACTTCTGGCTGGGTTTTTGCTTGTTTGATCGGGACTTTCTGGACTCTGGGGCTGGGGGTAGTTTTCGGCTTCTTAGGGATGGCCGTTGTCGACGTTCTCGGCGTTCTCAGCGTTCTCGGCGTTCTCAGGGTAACTGTGAAGGTGGTGCTGGGCGAGTTGGTAGTAGTGTCCATTGTGGAGGAAGTAAATGTCGTGGCTTGACTCGTCAGTTCGGTGGTTTCGATGGTACTAGGCATCAATGGAAGGATGGTGGTACTGACGCCACCAGCAACCGAGACAGAAATGGTGGCGTCTGCGTTGCCAGCAAAATTCTTCGCTGTGCAACTGTAGTTCCCGGCGTCTTTGTGTAATATTCCTTGCAAGCTCATGATGGACCATCTGATGCCATCGCCAGGTGACTCCTGGACTGCATGTAGAGGGGAGCAAGAACATAACAGTGAACATAGAGCAAGTCTAGCCAAGTCTTGAAGTGATGTTCTAATGGATTATGATTGTGTGGCACTAGTGTGCAGCTCTAATGCTTCCTACACACCAGACTACGACCATCTACAGACAATATACACTATGTCTACTAAAAGGTCCCAATGAATCTGGAAACAGCATCGTTTCTGCTTTCTTAAATACACTTTGATAAGTCTTCATATTGTACCTGTGTTGTTGACTTGCGAGCCATCCGACCTCGCCCAATAAAGCGATGGGGTCGGAAACCCTGTGGTGTCACAGCGCAGGAGGACATTACTGCCCAAAGGAGATGTGATCTTGGTTGCCGAAGTCATGACCGACGGCTTTACACAATTGTCAAGCTCAGCCCGCTGAAATGAGACACCAGCCAAATGCTCTGGTCCGTTGCAGGTCATCAATAGGTCCATCAAAACTACTGGCGCGCCAGTCATTTTGGAAAGCTCCATCAGCTTGGAGATTTTGCAGTCACAGAACCAGGGGTTGTCTTGGAGGCCTGGGAATAAAAAAGAGACATTACGGTCAGATTGCTGTTTCATACCAGTGCAGTGTCAAACAACATCCATTTCAATAATAGTCAAGCATTTTATGGATTATAATTCATCGAATTTGAGGACGCAGATGCCACTGAATTGTGTTGCAATGAGGCTTATTGACATTAGGCTGCAATGATTTTGGCGCTGTGAATCATGTCAGGTGAAAAGACTCATTGAAATGGATAACAGTATTTGAGGCAGATTGTAAAACTCTGAAAGTTTCTCAATGGCAAATTCCCATGTAGGGCACAAGAAAACTAAATATAAAAATAACTTGAACAATAACAACTTATAATATCGTCGAAGTGATTGAATCCTCATTGGGTACCTGACTACCCAGGCGAAAAATAGAGATACATTAATATATTTAATCTATACTTAATAAAATTACAATAGTACATTTCAAATATACTATCAAAGAAATGTACCTTTTAAAATATATAAAAAGTAGACTAAAGTCACACTTTCATCTATTTAAAAAATTCAACTTTTTACACACTTTAGAATAATTCTACTGTAGAATACTTTCAAGAAATATATTGTAAGAAAAATATTCTTTAATTGTAAGTTCTGTGCAATTACTTAAATGTACTTTGTTAAACTTGGTTTTAAAACGTACTGTTTTAATATTTCAAAATGTATGCAGTAAATTATCATTGAACCAATGTACATTTGATAAATACAGAGTTTGAATATAACATATTTTGGGTAATTAGTAACTAAACTATCTATGCTATTATTCATATATATTATTGTATACTGAAAATATACTTTTGGTACAATAATAGCATTCTAAATATATGAATAGTATACCAAAAGTGTATTTTTGGTATACTATGATTCTAAATATATTAGGATATATCCCGATACCTATATATCCAGTATATATACTCTCTCACTGCTGTAGACACCTGCTGCACACAATATGTAAGCACATGTATTGGTTTATATTAAAGCCCTTTAACCCGATTACTTTGTCTTAACAGTAGCAAAGCTGGCTCTGGCCTCCTGTAGTTTGTGGCAACATATACTCTTTCCATTCACTTTCTTTCTCCTTGCATATGTGCTAAGAGATCACTGACAATTTCAACTCTTTATAATATCTTAAAAAAACCTTCACTTCTGCTTTCAAATCCAAACCATATTTTAATGTTCTATATTTTCAAATGATCATAATGAATCAGTCAAAACAGTAAGTACACATTTAGAAATGTAATGTAATTTATGAGAAATATGCTGATGTGAAATAGTGAGGAAATGCAAAAGAAGTGGTCGTCTGTTTGTGTGAGGACTGTTTCTTCTCCCCCTAATCCTGTTTCTCCTTCAGACCAAACAACACAGTCGGCTCTTTTCGGCTCGGATAAGCTAGCTCGCCGTCACACAGCTTATTATCAATATCCCTCTCACTGCGCAGTACATGCAGCACAGATATAGTGAAGTAAATGTTAGTTTGGTAGAATCTAGATTGAAATTGCTTGCTTTCATTCACTTAGAAGTCTTAGATGCAAGAAGAGCATGCAAGGAAATACGAAAAATGTATTAAAAATGCTCGACATATTGTATTAAGACGTCATTTTTGATGTTTCTCTTGAAAATAACTTCCTTTTTTTTTTTTTACAGCAAGGGAGCGTAAAAAGATTTTACTATAATAAATACATTATTAAACATAAGTAATTGTTTTACTGCTCCTCCTACACAAACTTTCTTTTCCACTCCGGCCTGCTTTAAAAGAAAATACTCAAAAGTCCCATTTGCATATTTCCTCTCTTCTTGCCCCTCCTTTGACTGTTTCTCCCCAATGAGGGCCAGGGCGATAACTTAGCGACCATTGGTTCAAGATATTTCCCTGAGAATAATTTAAAATCAGAATCCATGACTTTACCGTACATGTATGCTGACATATTGCTCATATTTGCCCGAGCACAAAAGAACACCAGTCGGATAAAAACTGTTTGTACTCCCCTCGTAAGATAAATGTAGATTAATTTAACCTACGCCCTGAAACCCTGTAAAATTTACGTTGGACTAAACCGTAAAAAAACATTTCTGTCATTTTATTAGCCAAATATGTATCAGTGTAAGTACTTTAAATTACCAACATGAAATAAATCCATTCCTTTCAATAATCAGTAAAGCTTTTAGGAATGCACAGAAGGTTTTTGTGTCACATAATTACTGATCAAATTGCCTAATCTGGTAAATTAAACTGCACTCAGTAACTGTAATGTAATTTAAAGCAATTATTGACTGAGAATAAACTGGGCCATATTATGTATTGTGTCATCTTAACTACATTATATATTAGTTTATTTCAATTTCTTATGTACACTCTTAACACTACTTCAGTACTAAAGAGGAACCCCTATTTATTATGCTGCAACTGCGAGTTATCTTGCAAATTCAAATGTTGTCACAATTAGACTAAGTGTCATTTTTTCTCTGTAATTGACTTCATCTGAAGAGAACTAAGACACTTGACCCTGAAATGCTGCGTTTCATAAATTGTAATAACTGTTTAATCGCTGGAAAATATCACAGCCCATCCTTTCGAGAGCAATAAACATCGACGTACTAGGTTTTTCCCCAGTGCCCTAAAGGGAACTGGGCCTGGGGCTAAAAAAGCGTTCACGCTGACACAATCCTTGAAGAGTTTTTCAGGGCTATCCCCTGAAAAATAGTTGTGTATGTGTGTGAAAAGTTCTCCCACGATTGACTGTTAGCCCAGGGCTCTTATGCAAAGAGAGGAACACTGCACTTGTCTTTTTTTCTAACTTGACCCTGGCCTGGATCGCCAAGAGGCCGTGCGTTAAATATTCAACAGTTGATTAAAACAATACCTTGAACATGTGCATTGAGTGTGCCACTACTTAGAATAAGCTGATTTGATTATGTTCTGGCTGTCACGGCTAACAGCCAGTTAGTCTGACTGGACAAACAAGTCCGAAAGACGGTACTAAGGTAATTACAAACAACTCCAAAAGTATCCTGCTGTGGCCCTCTTGTGTTGTATAACTAAGCCGGACTCAATCTTTTTCACCCTTACCTAACACAACTTTCTGGGAGGCATTAGTGATAGGTGCTCCATTGAAGGGAGGCCAGATATCCATGAGATCAGAGGGCAGGGTGACCAATTTGTTGCTGGATAGATCCAAGTAGGTGATGTTGAGGAGGTAGGGTACTGCCTCATTCGGAACACTGGCGATCCTGTTGTTATGCAGATCCAGTGTCCTCAGCCTGGGCATCTCTTTTAGAGATTCCCAAGGGAAAACAGAGATCACATTCCCGTCCAGCCGCAGCTCGTGGAGCACTTTAAGGTTGTAGAAACTTGCAGTATCCACTGAGCTGACGGCATTGTAGGTAATCCACAAGAACCGTAACTCCACCAGGTAGTAAAAAGCTTCCGTTGGGATTCGCCGCACCATAGTTTTCTCAATGCGAAGTTTGACCGTATCCACCGGGACGTTGACGGGGATATCCGACATGTCTTGGTCGTTGCAGAGCACCGATCTGAAGAATGACACAGATAGACAAATGTGTTGAATGTGTTGAATATATCCTAACGCTAGATAACATAAATGTTCTGCAAAGGGTAAATCAATTATTGACATTGATACGAGAGAATCCTTTTATTCAATAGCTTTCAATAAAAGTGTTTAATTGGCATTACATGATTACGAGCTGGTACCTTCAGCTTTTGGTGTCTATGATGATAGAGTCTATAGTCCTGTGCCAATAAATGTGCTGATATACCTTTATAATGTAAAGACACTTCACCCTGAATTGCTCCCTGTAGCTTTGTCTACGTTGTACCATGATTGTAAGTTGCTTTGAATAAAAGCGTTAGCTAAATGTAATGTATTGTCATCTTCAGTATAGTGTCACCTCTTCCCTGTTTTGTGACGAATCAAGATTCTCCCAGTTGTTGGTTAAACTTCCCTCATAGAAACCAAATCAGCCCCAAGGAATTTTGAATAAAGCAGTAGCTGCTATTTAGCGTTTCCTCTACTTAATGTTAGACTCAACATTAAGGACTAACCTTGTCCTTTTCTTTCTGGCAAAAATTTCGACCAAAGTTAGATGGATGCATTGTGCAATACAGGGTTCAGCACTTATCAGGCTAATTATGCAGGTGGCCATTAGGTCTTTCTCAGGGATAAACGGATTAGCACCATGCCAGGACACGTACATTATGTCAATACCGGTCAGTACAACCGGTACAAAAAATACGATGGTGCACTGTGATGTAATACATCTTAAACCACAGAGTGCTTGTTTTGTCTTTGGATACTGATACCTCCGCATTTTAGCTTTTTGTTTTAACGCAAATGGTATCACAACATTTTTTTCTCAATAAACATAATCATATAACTCTGTAAGTGCTCCCTCTTTATGGCGGTCTGAGTCCAGCCATACTGAATGTTGTGCTTATTCAAGGTATAGAAGGAACTTCTTTATTTGTAAGTGAAGGTATAGAGAAGGTGACCTAATGAGGTAAACTATTATACCTTTTTTTTCTCAATCTAATTTCACAACATCCTCTTCCATTTCACTTTTCCAAATTGCAAGTGTGCGTGAGACTGGTACCAGTCAAAGTACACGTTACCTGGATCCTGTTCCGTCAATACGTCCATGAGAGACACAGGTGCACTGCGATGGACAGAAGGGATACGCCATACCGAGGCAGCAGACGAGTACATGCAGGTAGAGAAGCCGACGCATGGTTTCAGCAACGCACCCACGGTCCTCACATTGAAAAAAGATCAGGGTAAAAGACATCCAGATTCATCGAAAACCTGGAGACATTTTCATCCCAGAAAAAAAACAAATGGAGAATAGTGAAAAGAGCTTTCAAAGTCCATATAGGAGGCACCGGGCTGAGGATCTAATTACAGTACAGGTCACCTGTCAGATTGACTGCGTGGGGGTTGGGGAGGATGGCAGATTAGTGGAGGATTTCTTGGGCTTGACAGGGTCACGCAAGCTAGGCGACGAAGCACTACTCCTTTAGACATGGCGCTAATCAGCTAATTCTAGAGAGGTTTCCCATCAGGTGATCACCCCCCATCCATTCAGGTCCCAACCTCTCCATTGCTTTAAATGTAACTCGCTAATGTTCACGCCCTCACATTGGTCATATGCATTGATAGACCCATGGGAAGACTTTTAATTAATACCACCTTAGTGTACCTAGCTTCTCCATGCGTACTTACGTACGATCAGCGGTCCTTCGTAATGCGCTGGAGGCCACGTGAGATGTGTAAGATGTGTGCAAAGTGTAATCTCGGACAGGATTTATTATCTGACTGGCTGCACCGGTGACTCAGGATCGGAGGCCAACATCAATATCTGCCTGCCGGTGACAGATCCACACCCGTGGACAACTTTCATATTTTTGTGCACACGTTTTTTCTCCGAGCTCAGTTTGAAAGGGGTGCTTTGCAGTGCACTATATACCGCCGTGTCATCCACATTGATTCATATACCGTGTCACGTCAATTTGTTAAATTAACAAAATACTTTTCTGGCTTCATAGAAATATCATCATGTTCTTACTCAAGCGGGCGTGAGACCGTGGAATGGAGCGTTGACTTCCGGGTCCCCGCCTCTTTGTTTGGAGAGACTAAGAGAGACATCTGGTGGGCGTTGAGGGTCAGTCGCAGGGGTCGCCCTTCAATCAGAGGGTCGGCGGTTCGATTCCCCGGCTCCGCTAGTCCATGTCGATGTGTCCTTGGGCAAGATAATTAACCCTACATTTAAACAGCTTGTGTATGAAGGAGTGTGACTGGTAGTAAGAATCCGGATGGGCAGGTCCTTGCATGGTAGCTCTTCATCAGAAGACTAGAAAAGCGCGATAGAAGTACAACACTATAGAAGTACAATGCTGTAGAAGTACAACGCTCTATAAGTACACGGCTATAAAAGTAGAGCGCTATAGAAGTACAATGCTATACAAGGACAGCGCTATACAAGTAAAACTCTATACAAGTACAACAATGATATACAAGTACAACGCTATACAAGTACAACCGTAGAAGTTTAGTGCTATTTTTAGTTTAATGTTTATTGGTGCTACTTTGTCCTCAAATTTCCTCTTGGGGATTAATAAAGTATAATTCTATTCTATTCTATTCTACAAGTAGAAAGCTATACAATTACAACGCTATACCAGTACAACGCTATACAAGTACAATGCTATACAAGTACAATGCTATAAAAGTACGACGGTATACAAGTGCAACGCTATACAAGTACAATGCTATACAAGTACAATGCTATACAAGTACAACGGTATACAAGTACAACGCTATAGAAGTACAGTGCTATACAAGTACAATGCTATAGAAGTACAATGCTATAGTAGTACAACGCTATAGAAGTACAATGTTATAGAAGTACAAAGTTATACAAGTACAGCGCCATAGAAGTACAGCGCTATACAAGTACAATGCATTTACTACTAGCATCGTGGGACGAGGTAGTAGGCCTACTGCTGTTTCCCATGGTGATATATATTAGATATATAATATAGATTATTTCTATATAGATTATTTCCTTTCTTCTCTTAAAATATAAATACATCTCTCAACACTCTAATCCTGCCTGACTACTTAAAGACCCACCTGAACAGTGATTTTCGGTAAAAAAAATTAATCATATGATACTACTATAGGGAGACCGCACAAAACATTTTAACCCACTCATGCACACAAAACGGACACACGACACAAAAAGTATTTATTAACAAGTACACAAGTGAATTTTATTAATGCAAGCAAATTTGATCATACAGGTCAAATAAGCCACTTCAAGCTGTTGGCACATGAATGTACAAAACATATTCAATTTAAAGCCTGCAACTAAGCATTCGTAGTGAAAGTACAAAAGACTAATACAAGGAGAAAAGCTGAAAGCATGTTTTCAGATTACAAGAGTAAGCAATGTTGGTACAAGTATCAGTTTTAAGACATGGTTGAGAGCTCATCACAAACTAAATAGACACAACTCAAAGACTACAGTCTCTAATATCAGTAGCATAACGCGGTAAGCGTTGGAGGTTTATTACTGCACATATAAACAAAGGGTTGATCCAGCAAGACAGTCAAAAAGTGTGAAACTAAAGAAGTGAAATAAAGTAACTTTTGAGTCGATAAGACTTTATCAATGCATGTCCATGCCACGAAAAACATCTAAATTCACAGTCTTTTCACTAACAGTACAGTTATTCAACTTTGAGTTGAACACCAATGCACTTACATCTAGAGAGAGCACAGAAATGGTCAAATAAGTGCATGAAACTAGCTTATTTTTTAGGAATACAGAGCAAAAAAAAACACATTTTTGCCAGGCAATGAACAGACAAGCCACCTTTTCTTTTTCGGAGCGGCTTATCATCAGGATGTGTAAGCAATACTATACTGTCATGAACAAAATTACTGTGACACACACTTTTCTCACATCTGACAATTCACCAAGGAGCGCCATTATACACCAACTGTCAGGGTTTGTTTTTCGGGTTCGGGGACGGATGGATGCAGAGTGGACTGACCCACAGTGACCTCTTCTTACGCTCACGTGAATTGTCCTTAATTGTCAGTGCTTAACATATAGGTACGCTTTCATATAGCCAGTATGTACAGTGCAGAGTTCTGCACAAAACAGGAGTTTTGTATTCATAATATTCCACTAAGAAATTAAAAAAGGGCGCTTATGAAAGTATGTGTGCTTTTGTGGCTCGTGATTCAAAGTCATTCACAGTCCTACGATACATTAGATTGGTAAGATTATCATAAAATACCAGCTGATTTATCTTTAATTGACTAATCGCATCTTTGATATCTGTCAAAGTCATTGTTTCCTGTTTTACAGGCTTGGCACATCTAGCGAATATTTGTTTTACTCTAATGATTTAATATTTATGTTTTATGTTGTGTGGTCTTGACTTGCTATTGGATAACTTCGAAAAGCAAATTTAATTGCTTTCGTGTGAAAGCAATTTGAATCCCCGGGAATAATACTCGCCGACGGCTTACGGAGGCCTCGTGGTTTGCGTTTGCGAGATTTTAAATATTTTCACAACGAACCATCCTGTACCGTACAGTACATAGTTGTTGAACATGAAATCTCCAGACACACGACACGAGAAATGTGCTTGAAAACCCTTTTTAAGCCCCTTGTTGACCTCCTCCGAAATCAGCAAAAATAAATTATGCACGAGAGCAAAATGACACATATAGCGTCCAAATAAAAAAAAATAGAAAAATAAGAAAAATAAAACGACTATACGCAAAGTATTCAAAGTAAAAAAAAAAAGAAGAAGTGAAATACTACTGCTACTTCTGATTCTACTAACTACACTAAGACTACTATCAGCACTAAACAACTTGTATCAAGATCAATAAAACTGCCATAATGATATTCATAACACCATCCATGAGAGAGGTAAAGGGGCTTCTTTTTTTCTTTTTTTCAATCTGAAATGCTGTTAAGTGACTGAGGAGGTTTGTGTTACGTCCCCCCCCCCCCAGACCACATTGTCATATGACGCACCGGTGACGTCAGCGGTGGCGAGGGCCCTAGGCGCCATCCGCCCCCCCTCGGGAGGGGATGGTAGAGAGAGACAGAGAGAAAGACAGAAGAGAGAGAGAGGGAGAGAGGCCGGAGTGGCAGGGCCAGGCCTCCTGCTGGTCTTTATGTGTAGGCGTTGAGACGCTCCTTGGAGCGGGTGGAGTGGATGTCGTGGAGCTCCTGCTCCTCCTTTGACTTGATGTCCTCGTACTTCTGCATTCGGCAGGCGTCCTTCACGTAGGCCCAGTTGGCAGACAGAACCATCAAGTAGTGGATCTGTGAGATGCGGAACAAATTTAAATATGAATTCTATGCTTCGGCGTTCACATTTCCTCAGTTAAATGTCATTGTAAAAACACACTTTGTGTCCCATAACTTCTTCTTAGAATATAATAGATACATCAATATTCATTTCTCAGTTGTAATATTTTTATATTGTGGATGCAAATAAACAATTGACGCTTATATATATTATATTTATATTATATACATATATGTATATATTTATGTATTAGATATATATTATATACAAATATATATATATATGTATATATATATATATATATATATATATATATATATATATATATATATATATATATATATTTAATGCAATGAATAGAAGCGTAACGCTTGTTTTGGGTTTGCTGGCCCTTTAAATTAAGGAGGACATTTCCAATAACCCAGGAGGTGGCAGCATAATGCTAGACGTCGCCTTTGGATTGCGTTACCATGGCAGCTGAGAATATAATGAACGTATTGTGCTTTAATGACTAAGGTTGAAACACTGCTTCTCTTTTCACAAGCACTGACAGCTCCATGGCGTCCCCGCTCTTTGTGTCTCATTAGCAAAGACCAATTAGGTGACTGAGATTCAAATTTTGGATTTATTTTTGCACTGATTGTGTTGGAAGCTGTTTTGAGGGCGGCTCATTATTGGGATGCATCAGTGTATCGGTGTTGAGGATTTTATTTTCTGTGCCACCAGCTCTCGGGAAAATAAAAAAGTTAAAATACAAATCGGTGTAATTAAGAGATTCCTGCCACAATTTGCCGCGTCAGCCACGGATAGCGAACACTTTTATTTG
Organism: Liparis tanakae; assembly: GCA_036178185.1. Lineage (NCBI taxonomy): Eukaryota > Metazoa > Chordata > Actinopteri > Perciformes > Liparidae > Liparis > Liparis tanakae. The sequence goes on from CM070095.1 coordinate 6,511,935, forward strand.
TTTGTATTCCCCCCAAAAATGGCACAATTCACTGAGTGATGTTTGCAACAATCTCAGAGCCTTTCTTCTCCCTGTTTCCATGACAACGGCATGACATGCCTGGTGCCTCCTCCTAAGGAGGGAGGCAAGGAGGGAGGGAGTGAGGGAGGGAGGGAGACAAACCCTGTCTTTCTCACTGCGCCAAAATGCCTTCCCTCCCATCCACAGCCGTTCTCTCACCGGCAGACACAACAACACACGGCTATTCGCCCGAGAGCTGCGTTTACCCACAATTATCTTCATTCGGATGCAGAAATTACTATAACATCAAAGTAGTTTGAAAACAACGCCACAGAAATGCGTTCTTCTGCTTCGTGGTGGATAAAAAAAAAAAGGCGCTACACTGAGATGTTTTTGACCCTAGAGAGAGAGAGAGAGAGAGAGCAAGAGAGAGAGGTGCGAGTTTGATTTATGCCTCACCATAGCAATAACAGCAGCTCCCGCTCCAGCGAGGGCACAGATGAACAGGTGGAATGTCATGTCCAGCTGTAGCAAAAACAAATCACATGCAGCACACATTACTCTCCAGGCTCTGCCAATGAAAGCGCTGTTCGAAAATGAGCTTCTTAAAGCACGCATGTTCGTTCTGGGTTTTTTTACGTCCACATACCTGCGATAATCTACAATTTTAATATTTAACATTTGTGAAGTTCTTCCCGTAGATGTAGAATGTTTGAGGTGCCTTTGGGAATTGCGCATGTGCAGCAAGTAGAGGTATAACTATAAGGCCAGAATCACACTATTTGTCATTTTACATAGTGAATCAGGCACGTGCACAGACATTTTGGGGGGCAGGTGCTCAAACCCCAAAAAAGGGCACCCAATGCCAAAAAACAATTGTGACAGCATTGAAGCATAAGCAGCATTACACTGATGATGCTGTCCTCCACCTGCGTTTCCTCTGGGCAGGATTAGACCGCTAGCTTACATTTTCTTCATGAATAAAGATGAATTATTATATAGTAACATTCTCAAATAAATGCCCCGGTGGATTTTAAAACACATTTAGGGGGACTTGATGAAAGAGAGAGTAACTTTTATTTTTAAGAAAAAAGTGTCTCCAGCAAAAAGGGCACTTTACTCATCCAGAGCAAAAGGGCTGGTGCTTGAGCACCACTAGGGCTCAATCTGTGCACGTGCCTGTGAACCTAGTTGTCATGTAAATGTAATCAAGAGACGCTTTATCAGGACCGTGTAACATATTTCGTTAAACGTTGTGCGTTACTTCCCCCTCACCTCATTGGACTCGCACATCTTGTAGAACTTCTCTGATCCGGCACACACTGTCTTGGCCTCGGCAATGGGCACGATACCTGAAATGAATGAACGACACCGGTGTGAAAACTAAAGAACTACAACATGTCGACAAAAGAGCTAAAAAGCGTTGAAAAAGGTCCATTGAACCACTATCAGAGAGAGTTAATGTACGTTATGCGGCACAAAGGAAAAACATGGGCTTCTATTATGGTGGTGGCAGCTGAAATGGTTGTTGACACAAAGGCGGTATATTAATGGCCGCCGGTGGCTAATGGTCTGAAAGATGTGACACTAATTAAAAGTAATGAGCCAGCCATATAAGCTACTGGTATAATGGACCTTTATCCCAGCTTTACGTAACGCTATTGTGGATCATTCAAGTTTTCAGGACAATAATTGGAGGAGCAGTGGATCAAATATATTTTTTAATATTAAAAGACAATGGATCACCTTCAAATTAGATCACTTACAGTATTTACTCTCATTTATATATTTAGCAAATTTGCATACATGCAAAAATAATGCAATGAAACCAATAAAGTGTGCGATATATCACAGCTTGTTAGACTCCTGTGGAGGAGGAGATGAGTTCTGTTGAAAGCCAAATTACATTGTGACTCACCATCAGCTGTGTACAACCTTAATAACGGCTTTATGACTGCGCTCACTAAATGCGGGGCTACTTTTGGTTCCTAGAGTCCTAAAATAGAGGATGGGAGCCAGAGCCTTCAGGTATCAAGCTCCTCTTTATGGAACCAGCTTCCACCTTCAGTCCGGGAGGCAGACACAGTCACCTCATGAAGAGTAGATTGAAGACTTTCCTCTTGATAGTCTTATATTTAGGGCTGAATCAGGTTCACCTGGTCCAGACCCTAGAGATGCTGCTATAGGCTGATAGGCTGCTGCCGGACGTTTTAGGATACACTGAGCACCTATCTCCAATTTTCTCTCTACTTAAGGATGAATTTTCATCTCTCCATCACACATTACTAACTCTGTTTTCTCCCATGTGACTTCACGTCTCATAGGGTCCATTGGACCTGCTGGGTCTGATGCCATGACCCTGCTGATGCCCCGCCCACTCCTCCTCTCTACCTCCATCTGCCTGATGAATCATGGAGGTCTGGATCGTGGTCCATGCCGATTACCAACTATTCATACATATATGTAATATTCATTGAATGTGTTGTAACTCTGTAATGTAATTCCTTCTGGTCACATGAAATCTATTGTTCCGTCCATCCTGGAGAGGGATCCTCCTCTGTTTACTTTCTGAAGATTTGTTTTCTATTTCTTGGGAGTTTTTCCTGATCTTATGTGAGCTCAAAGGTCAGGGGTGTCACATGTGTAGAGATTGTAAAGCCCTCTGAGGCAAATTCATAATTTGGGATTTTGGGCTGTACAAAATGAACTCAATTTAATTTAATTTAATTATCCGCCAATAATAAAAATATTACAGAAACCGATTGGGGGGAGTTTTTCTAAACCCTACAGTCTGCTAGATGAAGAAGATAATAGCAGCAATTTGCACAGTACAACATAGATGAGATTGAGATCTGAACAGAAAGGGGAAGGGGGGGGGGGGTTGAAGAAATGGAGACAGAATATCTATCCTTACCATACTGGCGTGGGTCCAGGCAGAGTGTGGCCCCCTCCAGCACGGTAGTATTTTGGCAAATATTCCAGATGTTGAAATAAATGAAGACTGGGAGGGAGGTGAAAGCAGTCACTCCGAGCCAAGCCAGCATGAAGATGTATGTCAGCATGATGAACTGCAGAGGAACACGGATCACATTTAGCCACTGCAGGTTTTTAATGGCATACATGTACCATTCAACTGAGGTTTTCTGTATCTTTGCACGCTACAAACCCTAATACCGACGCTGTAGGACGCAGTTTCGGCGCAGTACCGAAGGACACATGGGTCTCGAGGGATCTGAATGCTCTGGTGTGGGACTGTGACTGTTTTACCCGGCAGACCTAATTTTGTATTCTTATGGAAGAGTGTAATTAAATTATTTTGATAGATATTTTCAATGTCTATCGGGAGTATCCGTTTAAACGTCTTTTAGATAATCCAGACAGACGCGTGCTAATCAACCTATCATGTTGATGCATTACAGTATGCGTTGCTGCCAAATACGTCACTCTTACTCTGTTATATATGAAGTGGACTCGTAATAAGATAAGAGTAATACGACTACTCTTAAACAGTAGGATGGGAGCCAACGCCTTCAGGTATCAAGCTCCTCTTTTGTGGAACCAACTTCCACCTTCAGACACAGTCACCTTATGAAGAGTAGACTGAAGACTTTCCTCTTTATAGTCTTATAGTTAAGGCTGAATCAGGTTCACCTGGTCCCGCCCCTAGAGATGCTGCTATAGGCTGATAGGCTGCTGGGGGGCGTTTTAGGATACACTGAGCACCTCTCTCCTCTTCTCTCTCTCTCTCCATCAGGAGTCTTTGTGACTTCACGTCTCATAGGGTCCATTGGACCTGGCTGGGTCTGATGCCTCCTGCCATGACCCCACATGTAGTATGTGTACAGATTGTAAAGCCCAACTCAGGCAAATTCATAATTTGTGATATTGGGCTATATGAAATAAACTTAATTTAAATCAAGTAATAATCCATAAAATGATTGACAGTGTCAAGGCTCAAGGGATTTGTTAAAAAACAATACAAACTGAACCGGACGCATAGTGAGCGGTGACTGCCACCACGGCTTGGAAGAAGAAGAAGAAAAAAGACGCCTTCAACCTTTGAGGGGAACTTCCTGCGGCGCTCATTTTTACTCTGTTTGTGTGAAATTCCTTGAAATGTGCAGCAGGTACGGAAGTGTTGTAGATATCATTATAGCAACTCGATTGGTCGCTCGTACCCAAGCGCTGACGCAGCGTCCACAGGTGGTGATCTTGAAGTCTCCGTACAGGTCTTTGATGGCGCCGCTGGTGAAGAAGCCCTCCACCATCAGCAGGATGCCGTAGACAAAGAACGCCGAGGCGATGCCGTAGATCACGTACTTGATGATGTCAATCCTGAAGAATGAAGAGAGAACCACTGAAAACATCCACGACAACACAATGTTACACTCTGTTCCCCCGCGGGACGGGGAGATTCAACTGCTGTTTCCCCGGGTAACGTTCTCCTCTGCCTTTTTTTTTCTCCCGTGACACGGAGGTTAGGTTTTTGGCGCAGTGTCGAAGAAACGTGGTGTTTTCGACCTACCGTGTCGAAAAAGGTAGAAAATTGCCAATTCTTCCGTGTCCGACGCGTAGCCTTTCCTTTACTCACATGGTGAAGACGTCCAGGGCGTCCACGGGGCTGCGCACCACCTCGAAGTAGTTCTGGAGGATGGTGACGGTGCCGGACAGGGCCTCGTGTCCGCAGCCGCAGAACAGAGCCACGCCCGCGTACAGCAAGATGGTGGCGATGAGGGATGGGTACGGGATCCCGCCCAGGCATTTGATGCAGCATTCGAGGCATCCTGAAGACGCACAAAGAGACACAAGTTTTAGTCGACGGGGACGGATAAAGGACGAGTAAACTTCTCAAACAGAATCCCCAGGGATGGGCTGGAATTTGGGAATTCTCGCCCGTGGCAAGACGGACATTTTGAATAATTCAATAAAACGTTGCCATTGGGCGAATACACTGTACTTGTGTTTCTTTTTTTTTGGTGAGAATCTCAAACATTAAGACCAGACGTGAGGAGAGAAAAACAAAAAGACGATCCGATGGCCTCCCCTCCCCCCCCTCTCCCTTATTCGACACTATAATAAAATAAACTCTGCCTGAATTTTACATTGTGATCCTGACCTTTAACCCCATTTTTCTTTTACTTGCTGGGGGGGGGGGAGGTGAATAATCGCTCTTAAATCTCCTGTCCTGCACAGATTGCTCGCAGAGGAGCTGAGTCTGTGAATACTTGCACCTGCGAATGTGTCTGTATGAATTGCTTAGATTTATGAGTATCTTGTATCTTATCTTGTGTATACACACAGTGTGTGTGAGGCTGTGTGTGTGTGTGTGTGTGTGTGTGTGTGTGTGTGTGTGTGTGTGTGTGTGTGTGTGTGTGTGTGTGTGTGTGTGTGTGTGTGTTTTGAGGTTCTGAGTCCACCATTTTTCAGAGTAACCATAAGAGAAGTGGAGTTCTCTTGCCTGTGGAAGCTCAGGACCAAACATACTTAATAGGGCTCATGGTATAAAGCAGTATAATAATAATAACTACACAAGAGACATGTGTTTTTCCCCACAGGCCCGTTGTGAATCACTTCATGTGTCTTAATTTAGAGCTGTGAAATGCCCCAATGTGAGTCCATCTTTTCATTCATCTGCATTGAGGCGGCTGCTCTTTTATATTTTTTTTTAAAGAGACTCCGTGACAGCGCAGTGTTTTATTTTTTATTTTTTGTTAATCGTCAGCCAAAGAGACGACGCGGATACTTCAGGGTCGCTTAATCACGTTTTTTTTTTTCAGCAACCGGCTCTTCCCCGCTCGTCTCTCGGCGTCTTCTTCATCTGTGTTGCAAAGTGGGTTTTGGATCAAAGTCAGACGCAGAGAGTTGAGGAAGAAAAGGAGGAGGAGGAGGAGGAGGAGGAGGAGGAGGAGGAGGAGGAGGAGGGGGGATATTTTCTCAGCGTTCCTGAGTGGAATACAAAGTAGCTGATCCGCCTGCCGACCGCTCAGACGCTTGGTGCAGCCCAGACCCTCGCCAAGGCTTAGAGCTCATCTGCATGCTCGCTGATGTCATCCACAGCTAGACGCTGGAATGTCTACTCGGCCTCCGGACTCTATTCCTAACCTCTTTAGAGGTTCCCTGAGAATACATGTGGCGGGTTTCCCAATAACCTCTGCAGCTCCTCACAACCGGGTCAGCTGTGGTTTTGACGAGATGCAAACACCTCGGGTTGAAATAGTCGAGATTATTACCAATGCCTGTTGGATGTGGACCTGTTCAGTGGATGATTTATACAAAAGTTACACGCCTACAGGTGGGTTTGTGTAGATTTGCTTGCATAGCAACAGGCCGTGGTTGCCGTGCCGCCAGCTGTGTGTGTGTGTTCACAACACGTGTGTATCCTCGCTGCCTTGGTGTTTCTCCATCACACCCACCTTCTCAGAGACATGGGACATTGGGATATGAGCCAGGAAAAGGACATTTCAAATTCAGGAAACACCTCACCTTTCAGACTATCGGGTACCAACGGTGCCGTCTGACATCCACTCCCGGGCGCCGTCACACCGATTCACACTTAAAGTCTTGTGACCGCGGTTGTTTAAACCTCCGGGACTCCCTATCTGCTTGCGACACTCGGACAATTTAAGTCCAGTTAAAAAAAAAAAAAATCCCTCTGTATAGCTTACTAGAGTCAAATAATGTATTGCATTGTCGTTTCGACGTCACCACCTGCACCACTCGGTCATCTCTCGTAGAAGCACCGTGAACTTGATCGCACTTTGCCCAGTTATGCTCGGAAGTGAGCGGTATAGGCGATTCGTTCATTTTTAACGGGAAGATGGGGAGGATCTTTCACCATCGACCCCCCCGAGAGGAATAAAGTTGCGATAACCGGAACACGGAGGAGGATGGGGCCGTGGAGTCTTAGACTTGTTGATTCTTAATCAATGAGGGAGACGGACTAGACTGACAGGTTAAAAACCTCTCTGCTAAGGAGGGGGAGATGGGGAGGAACAGGAGGGATGCTGCATTTTGGTTATTTCTGCTTACAAGGAGGATGACATCACTCTAAATGTTCAGACGATGCAATACGCTCAACTATCCTCAACTGTTTTTATGAAGCACCCCCGAGCACAAACTTCATGAATCTCAGAGTAGGCATTTTTTATTATTATTGTTGTTTGCTGAATAGTGGGAGTGGTAGCAGTTACTGTGAGCAAGCTGTTTTCACTTTTTAGAGGAAATTCACGGTTGCTATTGACGCTCGGAGGCGGTCCTCATCTCCCTGTATGTCGCGTCTACGTGAAGATGAGCAGTCGTATAAATGATTTATGTCAAGGCCTTAATCACGGATTATTACCTGCGCATTATTTACATTTCTGCACACAGATTAGACCCCCCCCCCCACCCCGATGTCCAACAGCACCAATCAACAGTCAGGTGTCAATACTGCTTATCACAGACCCGACTGGCTGGATTTCATTACAGGACTTTACTGAGGACTGAGTGGAGGGTGTGTTTCCATGGAAACAGTTGAAGACGAAGTTACAGTGTAAGACAGGAGCATTAGTCAGAAGATATAGGCATATTTTTTACCTTGAGTTAATTTATTGTCAGCTATTACATTCTTCTGTTTTTAAATTTATTTTCATGGGTTGCTTTAACTATGTTTTAATCAGTTTTATTTGTTTTTACAATGTTTTTACTATCTGTGTGGCACAAAATAAAATGCATTATTATTATTATTAAGATGAAAAAATAAAAAAAATGCAAAAGATGTTTTATTGCCTACTTTTAATTTTGTGGGGTTAGGAGGGGGAGGTTGATTTTTAATAAATGACACGTTCAAATGATTTGTGAATGGTGAATATCATATCATGGAGTCTCGGACTCAGAGCCGCATTTTCGCTCGGCCGACACCTCCTCGCATAGCAGCACACCCTCTCATTTCCTCTCTGCACCTTCATTGATCTTACCCGACTGCTGATCGGGCTGGTGAGAAATGGCCGGCGAGCGGCGGTGCGCCGACGACTCTGAGAGCTCTCCTGGATGCTTGATCCATAATTTAGAAGCGGCCCGGCCCAGCAGAGCACGAGCCTCCCGCATTCATTATTCATGCTTTCTACTTAGCCCAACGTCACCTGCGATGGAAATTACAGATCCCCTGCTTGATGAAGACGAGCAATTATTTGAACTGATCTCGCTCACCGATGTAATACTGCTTGTCATGTTGGGCTTAAATGACTTTGGTTATTTAACCCTCCTGTTACATTAACATTTACTAACATATTTTACCCTCGGGGTCAATTTGACCCCAGAAATTAAAACCTCCACAAAATTATTATAATTAATATTGTTTCCCAAGTTTAAGTGTGAGGTACTTTATGTGTGTTTGTTGACTACCTAAATAGCCCTTTAAATATATAAAAAAGTTGATATTTCATATGTGTGGTACAGTGAAAAACAGCCTGGGGTCAAATTTACCCCAAAGAACATTGACGTTAAACATTGAACGGGGTCAAATTGACCCTAAAGGTAACAGGAGGGTTAAAAGAACCAGAAGAGGCAACGACTCTGAAACTCGTAGTTTTGGCCAAGCAGGAGACATTCTAGTAATTTGGGTATTAGAAGTTATTGTTTACAGGAAATCACTCAAAAATGTATTTATTTTTGTTCATAATTACAGTCCCCGAAGCATTAAAGGTTCATGATGTTATTTCCGAGTAACACTGAGATTTGAACGCCTTTTAGTTCAGTATTTGGTTCTAACTGGGTCGGTAATCAAATGAATAATAACACTTGCCCAACACGAGGATTACTCTAATGAATTTTGAACAAAGAGACAGGATTTCAATAGACGGTGGGGTTTTAAATAATTTATCCCCCCCCCCTCCCTACCCACGCACAGAAAAAAAGAAGAAAAGAAATGAAGCCTATACATGACCCCAAACACAGAGGTCCAATCAACAGAAGGCTTCTCCCTAATACAAAGAGAAAGGATGAACCCCCTCCAGAGGCCCCTCCCACCTCCTACTTCTCCTCCATCTGTCAGTGTCATATCCAACAGGCAAAAGGGACACACACACACACACACACACACAGCCACTCTCACTCGCCCAGTCAACACACAAGGGACGAGGTTATCGTTAAAATGATGACGTCCTTCAAAGAAAACAGGACTTTAACATCCGGGAGACAGTTGGGGTTAAATAACGAATCATATGCCCATATGCCATATGTCATATCCCATTTTAAGCCTCTAATGAGTTAGATGTTGTTAGTTCATATTGTTAATCGTCATACCTTTCAAGTTCATCAGTAGCTTTGTGTTTAGATTTGTATTGCATCTGTTTTTCTGCCCGTGTCAAGCATGTATTTAGGCATATTTAAGCCTTTTAGGAGGTGCCAAAGCTTCCAGATGTATCGTTAACGGTTCCAATATTACATTTTATTTCATTTACTGACCCTTCCAACAAGCTGAAAGCATCATTTATCTTCATAAAGCCTTGATTATGTTCATTCTGTCTGTTTTTCTGAGTTGTTCCTGAGTATTTATTGCTATAAAGTGTGATGGAAATAACCATCTAAACTTAAAACTTATTAGAATATTATTTGGGGAAGCCTAATCTTTCTCTGCATCGTGTATTTGTCACACGAAAGTCTAGATTGTGCTCTTTGTGTTTGTAATTAAACTGTTTTCCCAATCATATTGGAATGATTCCATATAATTACATTTTGAAGAGGAAATCTGGCCCTTAATTGAAATGGATATTTTACTTAATTAACCATTCAGGCTTTACTTTTTATGCAGTTATAGCCACAAAGAAAATGAATAAGATGCCAAGTTAGAGGAGAGGAAATTAGCAAAATGAAAATAAAGGGTGTGACGGAGAAAAAAAATGATGATCACATTCGTATGTCTGGTGCATGTTGGCCTTCACACACACTGCAAGACATCCAATCAGACTCCATTGTTGCACATTCGGCGAGCAGTTATTATTTCCTCGTTACCAGATACATATTGTATGGGGGGGGGTGGCGGCAGTGAGCCCGGTCATAGAGAGCAGAGAGAGATAGAGAGAGAGAGAGAGAGAGAGAGAGAGAGACCTCAGTGGGGGGATGGTGAGTCTGTGTCAGTCTGAGAGTAATGGGTGAATACATGTCTCGTTGCTTTCCTATATTTAATACGCAGGCCCCTTTTCCCTGAAGCGAGCAGGTCCCCCCCCCCCCCCTCTCTCTCTCCTCTGCGCATGTTTAATCAACCAGTATGGTTGCCATGTCAACCGCAGCGCGAAATCTGGGAATAGGCCTGGTACTTCAGAGCCCGTGACCCACTTACTGTACGTGAACAAATTCAGTGGGACTATAGTAGACTGAGACACGTTACACAGATATTTAAAAAAAACCTGTGTGCAAAAAATAAAAATGTTCCTAACAGGCCGGGTCCGAAAGCTCGGCCACTCGACTCCTCTCTATCCTCTTAACGGAGGGATGGAGGAGTCTGAACTGCAGAGCGAATCTTTAAAAAACTCAGGAGAAGACACAAGGGTTGTTCTTTTACTTTCCACTTCGGCGGGATGACATCAGCTTAAACTTCTCGTTTTTAGGCAGCGGTGAAGGGATTTTAGCCATGGTCCCTTTAAACTGTCGTCATATGGACTTGAATGTAAAACCAATCTGTACAGTTGCATTACATTTGTTATGTATTGACTAGAAATACACTCTACTTTTGAATCGCACATTTTAAATGTCTTACTTTAACTAAACTTAACTAAGTCGTAGTCCTCGTATTAAAATAAGACAATGCAAAATCACTCTCATGTTATACTATACTGTATATATTTCAAATTCTAAGATATTTCAACGTTGCAGAGATCAGGCTCTTGTGGAATGCTGTTAAATTGCCTCATTATATCTTGAACACCTATTATCCTTTATCTAAAAATCAATATGAGGGAGTTATGCCTGTGAGAACAATGAGAACACCAGTTAGAAGTTCTCCCCTAATAGCTCCGACAAAATTTCACAAGAACAATCGGTGGAAGTCCCTCAACTTCTTCAGGTTAGGCTTCAGGGCAATGAGTCAGAACGGGAGGGAGAGGCGGGGGAAGGGTACCCACTGTAGCATGATCGCTGAGCACTGATACCGCTCTGTGTGTTGACGCTATTATGTCAGAGTGGTATAGTTTTTAAAAAAGCTGAATAAAAGAGCATTCAGGTCATCACTGGACACAAACTCCAGAGTGAAGCCTACAAAGTAGATTGAATTCCTCAGGGTTTGAAGCTCTTTGAAGCAATTTGACCAACCCCAAAAAACCTTCATCTTGGACCTGATAGTACTTAAAAATTACAAATTGATAGTATCTTTAAAAGATAATGGATTATATATATATATATATATATATATATATATATATATATATATATATATATATATATATATAATATATTATACATTAAAACATAATGGATTATATATGTATATATATTTGTATATAATATATAATATATATATATACATATATATATAAATATATATATATATATATATTATATATATATATATTATATATATTATATATATATATTATATATAAATATTATATTATATATATTATACATAAAAAAATATGGATTATACCGTATATATATAATATTTGTATATAATATATATACATACATATATATATATATATATATATATGTATATATAATATATGATCAACCAATTGTGGTCTTGTGTATACATAAAAATCATCAGTCTCTAAATTCAAAGCGTCCTCAATTTTACATTTTTCATTGCCTTAACCTCAATACAAATTTGACATTTATCACGGGAACTTTTTTATTTCTATAACCAAGTAAAACCAGGCGAACCGTGAACAACGCAGCCGCACTCGTGCATTGTGTCTGCTGCGCTCGCGGCGTGACAAACCCCGCCGGGTTCGACCGAAAATATCACCGGAACCGTCGCCACGCGTCGCCGTGCCAAGTGAGCGGCCCGATCGAACCGATCCAACAGACGGACTAGCGGCGCCGTGCCGAGCCGCTCCTTGGCTCAGGAAGTGCCAACAGGTGTGCCTCTTCTCAGTTTTTCCATTCGGCGACGATTCGAAATCGGCGTTAGCTAGCGATCGGCAGAAGAAAAAAAAGTAATTCGGTTTAATTCTCGTGACAATGTCGACCCGTCGGAACTTCTCTGCTCAACATTCAGATTTCCCGCTCTGCTTTTACGTCGGCGAAGGCTGCGTTTTGCAACCATTGGGCGTTGCTTTGCTCGCCGTTGCCCGATCGGGGGCCCCTGCGGTACGCGGTGAGCGCCGCTACGTCTGGCTAGCAGCCGAAGGGAGCGGCGCCCACCTGGTGCATCTGACTCACAATCGGAGATCTGCAACCTCGGAAGAGGACGACAGAAGGGCGTTAGCGTGCCGCGAGTCCGTAAAAAAAACACTATAAATATCAACAAGGAGCGGTTCTTATGAAGGTAGACAATGTAGCGTGACGTTCATAAGCTTTTAAAAGTGGCTAAACAGTTATTATCACAGTGCTTGTATTTTAGAGGAACTTCTGCCACTAGCTCTGCTCGCTTGAATGCCTTTAGTGTTCCCACACAACCTCTGATTTGATATTTGACGGACTGGAGGGTCACTGTGACTTCTCCATGTCTGTTTTTATTCGATTCCTTCCTCCATTTATTTATCCGCCTCTTTATTTTCACGTGGGTTTTCCGGTCGCGGCTTTATTCTCTCCTGGAAAGGAGCATTGGAGTCCTACAAAAGCATTACGGATATTAACAGAACGAAAGACACGAAACCAACGTGACACGGAACGAAAGCTGACAGGGTGGTGTTATTGTTCGCCATGCTCCGTCAGACCAATGTTTCAATCATCCGGTGTCATCCGGTAATCGGGAAAAGGAGCCGAAAGTCCCACATGGTTAGCTGACCGGTGAGCCACGGCCACTCCGTCTCAACAGATCTATCTGCCGACGTTTCATTCTTTATCAACCAATACGTCTCCCGAAATGTCGTCATGATCGTATTGAGGCCCGGCAATAAGCGGGGACCTGTCTTTAAATTTACTTACTGCACTCATTTTTCATCTGTGGGGGAAAACATTCACAACCTTCCTAACCCAGTTAGACCTCATGAGATCGATTTAAAAACCCATTTGGAAAACCACTTGTCCCCAAGTCTTTTTTGTGTTTATTTTCTTGTGTGGAGTTAAATGATAGTTTATTTTAGCATGAACTGCTGAAATGGACTATGCATGTATGTAACTACTGTTGTAGAGCCTTAGCTTTAAACTGGCCTTAACCCTCCTATTATCTTTGGAGTTTGACCCCAAACAATGTTTAACGTTGCAAAAAAAAAGATTTACATTATTTTTTTGCTTCATATTTCATGACTGTTCCTAATTTATTCGGGACAACTGGGTGAACATCAAATTAACATTGATATGTTTTCAATGTACTGTACACAACTTCTAAACTTCAGTGTTCTTTGGGGTCCATTTGACCCCGGGTGTGTAAAACAGATAAGGAATATTAACTTTTATATTTATTTAAAGCGCTATTTAGGTCGTCAACAAACAAACTTAAAGTACCTGACGCTTAAACTTGGGAAGCAATATTAATTCTAATCATTTTCTAAAGGTTTGGCCCCAAGGGTAAAATATTTTAGTACATTTGAAGGTAAGAGGAGGGTTAATCAAACTTTGAATTGGTTAATTTTTTACTCCCCAGATGTTTCTTCATGCACATTACACGCTTCATCAGTTACCCCTTCAGCTGTGGCGGCGTGCATCGTCTCCACGCTAGTTCACATGTTGCTTTTCCATCAAAGAACGAGATAAACAAGTTTTAAGCAAATGATGTCAGTGAGTTGCTCCAAAAAACAAATCGAGATCCTTGCGTTTGTGGTGACTTGCGGGCAGTGATTCATGCGGGCATGCCGCCCAGTTGACCGCAGACATTCCTCAGGCAGCTGGACCAGATTGAATGTCGGCGTCTGAGCTCACAGGTCGCTCATTTACTAGGATGGCGGGAATGTTTACAGCATTATCACGTCCCAAAGGACAGCCATTGTGGACATTTTTAAATGTTCTTTATTTTCTCTTCTTAGTGCAACCTGCATTTTATCCCTGACCATCTTTCCCCTGTTTGAGTTGCAATGTCAACAAAAGATTCTTTCAAACCGTCAGCGTTTAATCAAGCTATACAGAAAGAAAGAAAAATGTATACAATCTTTTAGATATGTAGAACAAAAGGTTTGTCAGGCAGCCAAATCTCGATGTATAGTCTGTGAGACTCTCCCTCTTTGTAACCCTGAGCTTGACCCAAATGAGTGGACGTGGCTTGCATGGCTGCATCTTTCAGTTGGGTGAGCATTTCAGTTAGTTAGTGGCCGAGGCCGACAGATTTATCTTTCTGAATAGGAAGGCCTGGAGTACACACCTAGTAATGGCGACTGAGAAGTGCTGGATCAAAAAACTGTGCGGTTCGACGGAGCATACGGCAAACGGCCTCATAGACCATCTTGCAGCTATGTTGGCGGTCCCTTTTTTAATCGTTATTCTCTCTCTATTGCAGACGTTCGTGCTTCCTCTATATTCTCCTGAACCGCTCACTCCCGCTGTACTTGTAACTCAATTTCTGTCAGTCCGACTATGTCTCTCTTCCTCCCACACTCTCAGACACAGCAAACTATTCCTGTGATACTGAAATGTCATCAGCAGGAGTGGGTGAAGAGAGAATAGATAATGACTACACTTGGCCGCTGCCATGGCAACCGTTTCAGCTCGTGTGCGTGTGTGTGTGTGTGCCTGTGAGGAGCAGGGAGGAGAGGCGGGAGGGAAGAGGAACTACAAAAACGAAGCCATGCCCCTCTCAAAAAGTAGATCCGAGAGAGGGAAGGGAGTGAGACGAGGGAGGCGTGAGACAAAAGGTGTGTTCTTGCATCTTTATTCTAAATGTTGCCGCCCACGTGTAAACACAAATACAACAGCCTCCCACTCTCTTGTTTGTGTGGCTTCCAACTGGACAGTGAATCATTCATGCAGAGAAACAGTGGTGTGGGAGTTTCAAGTAAAAATAGCAACAACCAAAAAAAAATCCACAACGCATGCATGCATCTCTTATATTAACACAAAACAAACGGCTCTTGCAGACATCGTCTGGGTATTCGGACACAAAGGACAGACCCTGGAAGCTGATGGATTAACTAGCGTAGCAGCTTTGGGGTTGCTTCTTCGTCGTTTGGTGTTTCCCTATCAGCCGTCACGACGTGAAGCATGAAAGTCGTATAAAGGCAAACAAAGACAGTCCACCCCTCCGCCGGAGCGGTTCACACCCCTCTGACTGCCCAAACAGCGCGGATAGACGTGCACTCTTCAGTGGAGTGCTGACACTCAATGGACAAAGGAATCACCACAAACAGCTGCTCTCCTATTCATAAAGGGATGAAGGGCCAACATTTGTGCAAAAGTCTCTGCAGATGCACCGCTGGCACACTGACAACACACCAACATGTCAGATTTATTGAAGGAAATCTCCCCCCAAGAAACATGTGAAGGAATAGTTTCTTACCTTTCTGGGACTGGCCCTCATCCAGGTCTTCTTCCATGGTGCTGATGCTGTTTTGGGTTGTTTTTTTTAGAGCGATGAAGGGAAAATGCCTGTTGGGCAGATACACCTTATTCAAATGTTTGAGAGGCTAGTCCACGAAGCGCTTCCGTTTTTCTTTCTCCAGCGGCTTTGGAAGTCCCAGCTCAACACCGAGATTGCCTGTCAGTTGTGGTTTCTGTCAAGCGGCCGGGCGATGCGAGGGATCACTGAGTCTTTGTGGTGCTGTCCATCGCGAGCTGCCGTGGCAAGTGCTGAAAACCCTCCTTGGTCCCTTGTGGAGGAGGAGGAGGAGGAGGAGGGAGGAGGAGGGAGGAGGGAGGGTAGATGGAGCAGAGAGTGGTCTCTATGGTAGGCAGGGAAGCGCATGTGCAACGGGCGCGGGGTGGGGGTGGGGAGTGTGCAGCTCAAGAGGCAGGTGTGCAAAACGTGTCAAATTGAAAACACTGAACACACCGGGAGGATGAAGACGGCGGTGATCCTACGCCTCTCGACTTGTGTCACGCTTGGACAGGGGCGCTCACGACCGCTGGTCACCGCTAATTGCCCGGCCCACCCTCAGCGCACCCCCCGGTTCTCAGACTGAATGGTTAAGTCCGTCGCCCCCCCACCCCACCCCTCCACCCGCGGCCATGACTCTAATGCATTAACTCAACCTCTCCTTAAATAAGGGAGGGGGGTGGGGGAGACGTCTGATTTTAAAATGGGATTCTCCTAATCTTATTAGTCATACAGATTCAATTATACAATCACCAAGAATGTGTCATTAGATTCCTATCATACAATGCATACAATGTGTGTAGATAGACACCGCAGAATGAACATTGTTGTGAATTCTTGAGGTGATTTTAAAATTCAAACTCAAGGATTATGTGGTCTACTCTGGGTTGAGGATTTTACAGCTCACGGTCTTAAGCAACCCTTCGGCTGGCCAATGAAACGTTTCTTTTCTTGACACCCACCTTCCAAAAAAAGATATCTTATCTTGGGAAATATGTCATTATTTAAATGTGTGTACAGTAAATATGTCTGCACTGAACAGACTGCCATGTTAACTTCCATATTGACAATAATGTCACGTGTCCCGGAGGTTTGTGCAAACGTTTTGAGCATGAAGTCGTGGGGCATCGGAGCAGATGAAGTGTTTCATACAGTACTATGCATTCTATATAAACTTATTATAATGTAATACATTTTCTACAAATATAATAACTCAAGATTCGATACTTCGTTGCCACTTCAACGTGGTCAATAGGAATTTGGTTCGGTGAGCTCACAAGCTGTGGCCGATAGATTTTCACTGAGGCCTGAACTAAACAACATGACAAATGTATTGACGGATTTAGGGGCGGAGAGAAGAACCGGAGACCCAGAGGAGAGGAACCGGAGACCCCGAGGAACAGTTGAAAGATCATTGAGGTACATTAGGCGGTGCCGTGGGATGAAATGTGGCGTATAAATAGAAGCTGACTTGACTTGAAGGACGGACAGATGGGGGGATAGACGATCAGACAGGTGGATTAGATGAAACTTTAATGATCCCTGTGGGGAAATTGAGCGTCTGCCAAGTCCAGAAGGAGGCCAATGAAGAGTTCTGACAGTGATATAAGTAAACAACGGTGGCAATTTATGGCTTAACTTGTGCTGGGAACATATCGAAAGATATCTTTCCTCCAGTGCGTCCTCCCCGATTAAAGGAACTCGGAAAAGCTCAATTAGGCCTTCTAGAGGAAACAAACCATCATCTTGATTATTTGTTTATGGTAATTATGCTAATATTCCAAAATGAATGCTATGATTAATTGATGTCAAGATGTATCTCTTTATAAATGTTTGATTACTGAATGCAGCATATTGAATTAATAATTAAATCACCCTTCATGTTGTCTAACTGGATGGTCGAACCTCCTGAGTACTTTATCTTTTATATTCATATTTAGTAACGTGGGTTTTTTATTAGTCCTTATGACAGCACGACTTGGGGGATGGATATTTCTGTAGCTACGTTGGTCGGATATCAGGCGCATTTAAACGTTTGTCTTACGTGGTTATATCCTGTAGACAAAGTAATTAAACAAAAGTTAAAAAAAGGCTGTTTTAAAAGGTGCTAAATATGAGATTGGGAGCATATCTATCGCGCCTCTCAACATTGCGGCGGCTGAGCTGGCGACTTTCTAGCTAACGGTGCTAACAGTGCGAACACAAACTGACAGGGCAAAAAGCTGTTTACCCAGGGGGGGACGTTATATTCTGACGTTATATTCTGATACAGCGAGTAGTTGTTTGCTTAATATTGAATTTAGCTCCGTTTAAATAACTCAAAAATGTTCTTGTCATGGATGCAGTGTCTGAATATCATCTCATATACATATCTATTTTATTCTGATTTTAGTTGGTATAAGGTATTGTTGAGATACTGCCAATAGGTCACTTCACAACATATCCTGTGTGTTGTGGTAATTAAAATAGTGAATGGAGTAAATACTTGGCAATAAGACTTCTTTTGTTATATATTTTTCCTTTGTCTTATGTTGTATAATTACTTTCTATTGTGAGTCTTCATCCTCGGAGATGGAGAGCGATGCAGTTCTCCAACATGAAGTTTTTGTGGTATCTTGCTTCTACTAGTCAGAGGTATTTAAGCTCAACTACTCATCTGTTGAGTAACCTAGGTTAATGAAATCTGCTGGGCTTACTGGATCAGATGTTCATTATTTTTTTCCGTACCTGTTATCACTATTCAGAAACTTAATTACAACAAGCCGACTGTGTTTTCTTAGTGCGTTGTAATTACTAAGTCTCACACATATGATCATTTACATTGTTTAAATAGCAGTAAGTCTGTCAGCGAAGAAGTGAATTTAATGCATATTTGATGAATAATGATTTATTATTTGTTTAAGTTGTATTGTTTGCATGTGGCATGTTAAAAAGAAATATAAAAAAAAATGTGCACTTAATTAGTTTAAGTCTCTAGGGACAAGCAGCTTGTTGGTGACGAACACATTATAACTATATGTACATTGTTGTATTAATAAAAGCAGTTTATTATGTGGTTAATGAAGATGAAAAGAATATATATATATATACACATATTTTTTTTATATATATATATGTATATATATATATATATGTATTGATGTATATATATGTATATATGTATATATATATATATATATATATATATATATATATATATATATATATATATATATATATATATATATATATATATATATATATATATATTACATGCACATTTCTGACACACAGTGCCCCACCCCTAGTCTGGATAACATGGCCACATACTAGCTCACCGTGGCTCTCTTTAATAGGGGTGGGATATTTGCTGTGGGGAAATGGGGGAGGGCCCCTTTTTTTTCTCAGGGAATCCTTGGCTTACAAAGACTCACAATAACCCCCTGCGCTCCTCCCCTCCCCGGCTAGTCATGTTACAGTCTATGTCTCCAACAAGGCACTGACCCTCCCCCCTGCTGCACCCCCTCGGCTTCACCACTAGAGCTTCCTTCACACTGTGGGCACCATGAAGGCGATAGGAAAAATATGGCAGATGGTGCAACCCTTTCTGAGGGCATTTTGGGCATCCTTGTTATCTAACATCAGTTGCCTGGCAGCTCTTCTTTTCCATCACAAATGTTGTCAGGCGTGTTTTTGTTTTTTTTCATCTTGCGAGAAAACATGCTTGCATATATTTTGAAGACGTATGCACCACGGTTTTTCTGTGCACTCATAACCGACAGAACGAGCCAAAGAAGCTCACGGTGACGTCTCCCGGTCGCTCTCCAGTATGGGCTCGCTAGTTGCCACGGCAACCAGGACCTAGATATTTGTTCAGTGGGAGAGGTGTGTGTAGATGTAGAATAAATATAAACATCACCTCCATCACCCCAGCCAGTGCTTATTATGTAAAGCAGCTAATCTCACGTCATCATTATTCGTGGTAACGGTCATTTATTGCATTATTAAAAAACAATTCTAATGCATCTGTTTTTTTCCGCATTTCTATCGTATCGTGCCGATGCTATACTCATATCTCACAATCTGGGTTTTTCGGTAGAAACCAATGCGTGAGGCTCAACACTGGAAAAAAAAGCCCCCCAAAAATTCCGATGCTCATCTCCCGGCGCCTGCGGAAATCAACAGGCGACAGCGCCGGTCGTCTTAAGTGCCGATGTGTGGTCACGCCCAGTCAGGCTGAGGGAAATCAAAAGACACTGAAAGATTAAGGAGGTCAGGTTTTACGGCTCCATTTAGGGGAGGCGCTGGAAAGAGGCGCTGGCAGCCATTGACTACCACGGAGAAAGGATGGGCCGCTTTCAAAGACACCCGGAGATATATTAGAGGCTGGTGGGTCTCTTCAAATGTCAGATAGCGACTCCTACTCTCCTTAAACGGTTGATGAAGAGCTTTTTTTTCTTCTCCTTTCCAAATATACGTCGCGTTACATTTTCTTCTTTTTACGGGGTTAGCATCAGCTGTTGTTGTTGTTGTTGTTTTGGTTCTGGCGGTTGACCCACATGATGCTCTCCTCCGCAACCGCTTGGAGAGTCAAATTACGGCGTATAACACAATAAATCTCACGGTTATCTGTGGCTAATAGTGTGCTGAGGCTATGGAGATCATATCGCCACACAGCATCGGCCTCGCTGTCCATTGAAAGCCTGGGCTCTTAGAAACCATGAGAAGCCAGGCAGGCAGCCAGAAACACTTATCATCCTGTCATCCGTTTTTCACGATAGCTTCACAGCTCAATTGTGCTGTATGCCGAGCATCCATCCACGAGTGCTTTGAGATTTGGGGCCAGCGGAGAGATCTCGATCGCAAAGTGAATCTGAGTGGCTTTGGCACCGCGAAACACTAAATGTTCTCCACAAAAACATACAATGGAGACGATGATATCATTTGTTTTTTTGCAGGATACTCAAGGATGCATGCTCAGAAATGTAATTAAATTGGTTTGAAACCGACACACCTCGAAGGAGAAGTCAATAAAGTCCACGGCGCTGTTCAGTTATATACTTGTGTGTTGCTAATGCAGATCCAATGGTCAGGTAATAACTTTACATTGTACACGTTACACATCATAAATGACTAATGTGTTCTCAGTGTTAACTAACCATGAAGAGAATTAGTGACAGAGATTAACAATACACCTTCAGACACAATCTCTTTCAAACATCAGTTTCAGTCAATTAAATACAGTCGATTTGTGTTTGTTTATCCCCCTTTGGAGTCGTGTGTGCCTTTTAGAGGGAACAACAAAACAAGAGTGTGAAACAACACCATTTTAATTTAAGCTTCAAACCGAAAAAAAAGTCACTTTGATTGTCCTCAAAGATGAAATCACCTTGCAGTTACATAAAGCAGTTCCTCCCAGGTTTCCTAAAGCATGGGTTTACCAATATTTTGCAGAAGAATATCCGATACTTCGGTGACAGGAACAAAGGCAAGATGCATGTTCAGTAACAGGAGAAGGAACTCAGGAATATCAGGATAGTGAGCAACACACATGGAGGAACAGCGAGGCCGGTCCATTACTGCAGCATGCGCTCATTTACACCCTGTGTTTTGTCAATGGTCCACCTGAAGCAGTGGGTGCTGCTCGCGACTCAATGCTTCCATCTAGTGGCGAAAACAAACATTACCCAGACAGGACGGTAAGACCCGCACTGAAACGTTACACACCCCATAACAAAAACTGCAGTAGATCGCTGGAGATCCTGGCAAACTCAGCACTTTACTTTAATCACCACTTATTTGTTTTTCCCCATGTATATTTAGTATTAGTATTAGTATTTAGTTTTGTGTTTTCTATTTATTTTCATTGATGCACCGCTGCTGTGATTTTTGAAATGTCCCCACTGTGGGATGAATAAAGGAATATAATATCATATCATATCAAACAAATGGCCTTCCAAAACTAATATGAACAATCTATCATGACATCAAGTGACACACACACCAATTATAGAGCGCAGCTCTCAATATATTGTATTAGTATTAGTATTTAGTGTATAGTATTTAGTATTTAGTTTTGTGTTTTTTATTTATTTTCATTGATGCTCTAATGTGCACCGTTGCTGTGATTTGTGAAATGTGCCCACTGTGGGACGAATAAAGGAATATATCATATCATATAGTTCATTCCGTCTTACAGGTTGGTGCACCTTTATCTCCTTAAAGGAAACAGCCGCTCCTCCACTCCTCGTTGAGGAGGAGCTGAACTCTAAAAGAACAAGAAAATAGATTGGTTAGGTATTATTGTGTCTGGAAGCAAAAGCTGTCACCCAAAGGATGCATTACAGCACATTTGCAGAATAAGTATTCTCAGCAGCGGGGGAAGTATGACTCAACACTTACTCGACGTAGCGTCTCCGGATGAAGCAAAGCACTCCTCTTTGGCTGCCGGCCGACACGGATTAGGCTTCGCTTTCAAACGTCCTGTCCCCGAAAGTAAAGGAAAAATCTAATATTATAATAACGTAATGAGAGATTTGACCGCTCGACAAAAAGCCGGAGAGCCCCCCCCCCAGCCCCGGAGCCCCCCGGATGCCTGACCTGGGTTGAGGACCCGATCCTCCGCCTTGTGCTCCAGATGCTGGTGGAGGATGACCTCGGCCCTCCTCTGGTTGGTGCTGATGTCTGGAGGCCGTGGAGCGGGTCAGTGCGTGGAGCAGCTCCTGGTACCCTCGGTCAGTGAAGTCTGCCGCCGGGCCCTGAACGTCTCGGAGGCTGAGGAGGAGTTGACCGGGATCAGGATTCTGTTATTCTATTTGTGTTCTGGGAATATCATTTATGCACTGAGCAAATAAGGCGTATGTTGACTGACATGCTCCACATATTGTTATGAAAAAAAAGCCATTGTACATTATCAGGCATCCTTTTGATTTCAGTTTAAATAAGCAGTAATACGTATGAGTTCTGATAGCAATGTCTTATGTTGAAGTCATAGAAAACACATTCCTGAGGGGAGGGGTGTATATGTCTATACGGTAAATGATTCCGCAATTTTTAATTTGCGGAAATGTGTCAAAAACGAGTGCAACTCTGGGAAAACTTACACACAGAGAAGTGTCTATTATCTAACTTACTTAACTCCGGTAAGAGTATAAACCTCCTGCACCAACAGTTCGGCTGCTCCCGGTTTACAGTGAACGCTTCCGTCAATCATCTCTTTAGTCAAGTGCAGATTCTGCTTCTGTAGAGACTGGGACAATGAAAAAACAAATGAATAAATAATGTCTCATCTGACTTCCTGTTTCAGATCCCTCAAGTATAAGAAGCAAAACAAAACACAATAATGAGTCTTCATTACATGGATATTATGTGATTTGATATGCAAAGAGGCGTGTTTGAGGCGTGTTTGAGGCGTGTTTGGGTTAAGTTCAATCATTTTAAATGCTAAGTCATAGTGTACATCAGAGGGGAATCAGACCACCTTTAAGCCACATGCCAATTAAACTGAACAAGGATCTATTTTCTCCTTGTTACATATATATATATATATATATATATATATATATATATATATATATATATATATATATATATATATATATGTGTGTGTGTGTGTTTTTCCCTCTTCTTACCCTCTCTATTTGGCTCCAGTTCCACTGTTTGGCAGAAAGTGACACTCCTCTGTCATACCACTGCCCTAGATAGTCTTGGGTGTAATAACGAGACAATATCTCCACCACTAGGTAACCATTGGAAAAATCTCTGGAAATAAAACAGGGATTATACAAATCGAGTGTTTTTACTCTGAAAGTGAAATCCTA
Source organism: Liparis tanakae (assembly GCA_036178185.1). NCBI lineage: Eukaryota > Metazoa > Chordata > Actinopteri > Perciformes > Liparidae > Liparis > Liparis tanakae. The sequence goes on from CM070095.1 coordinate 6,535,335, forward strand.
TATTGAAACACTCTGTTGGCACTCCTGTAAAACACAGATCTGTTGTTGTTTCTCATCTGTCTGGTTATGCTTTTTAACTTTTTAACTACAGCTTTATGGTTTCACCTGTATTGACGAGGGAACACGTTTGCTTCACAACGATTGGCCATCGTCGTCAAACCGCTTCCGGTCTTCATGCAGCCGAGGTGGCTTGTATTCCACTAATACCTGATGATGCATATTTCTCACATACACCTCTATATTTTTACATTCAAGCTGTAATGTACAGAAATATATGTTATTATTAAAAAAAATGTAAAGCCCTGTTACAGTAATAACAGCATCAAACATTCAACAAACCCATTATGTATGGAGCTAAATCCATGCCAATAGATTTGTTCATTTAAAAAATATATTTTAACCTAAAAATTCAAGTTTTAGTCTTGAACATTCAACAAATTCAACAATGTATTCGGTATAAAAATAAGTTTCTGACATTTTTTTCATATAATCTAAATTATATTTTAAACAAAATATAACTTAGATTTAGTCATGTTTTTTTTCTAGAATGAAATATATTTTAAAATGTTTCAGTTTCTTCAGATTCAGTTCTTTTTTCAGGTTCAGTTCTTTTTTTCACTATCAGATCGTTCTTTTTCAGGTTCAGACTTTTGACAGGGATCTGGCGTGGGGGCGTGGTTTCATCCACAGGGGCGTGGTATCACGAGTGACAGCATAACAGAGAAGGCTGAGGACCTGCTACGTTGCCTTCAGGAAGCGTAGGAACCGCGGGAATTATGACCCAATGCTTTATATACGCCAGATTCAAGGGATTGCAGTAAAACAACTCACACTATTAACTAAGTTATGTTTAGCGAGCTGTTGCAGACCATACTTGGTAGTAATCACACTAAAATAGACATAAACTATGCCAAGTTATGCCGTTTTGCATCATACCTAAATGTTAAATCATTATGTACTATATTGAAAAGAAACATCTCCACATATGACAGCAACAAAAACACAAATGTTTCTTATATAGCTTAAATGGATTGTAATAATTTTAATAATAATAATTGTAATATTACATTATTTAAATATATTTATTTAAATTATATGAAAAAAATGTATGTTACCAAGAACTGTACAAACTGAAAAGCAAATCGTTTTCAAATAAATAATGTCTCACTGTGAGTTGTGTAATATGTGGTGATATCGTACCGTGATGAGGTGTCATTGAACGCATCACTCATCACCTGCGCACGTTCTTCGGGTAGAAGGACAAGTCGAGGCTCTGCAGCCATTTCACCACTTCTCTCGGCAGTCCAGTTTTTTGAGGAGCACGCGCTACATCCATGCTGCTCTGAGCCCGACGATGATGCCTATAAACTAAAGTGTTTATTAATAACTATATCCATGAACTCTGGCTAATAACCTGACCAGTGTCCTCTCAGTGCGCACTTTGTTTACCATCACCACGGCAACGACACCACACCGCTCTCTGACACGTGACATTTTTCTTTACCAGTATACAATATTTAAGTAGTAAAATAAGACATTATGAAATACACAGTGGTGCCAATTCAGTCGTGTCGTAACGCCACCATATTGTGGAATAGAGTGCAATACAGAAAGGGCACTTCATGCTGCTGTAATGTAATGTGCTTTTGTTCACAGCCTTTGGAGCTATTATTTTACAGCGCTCTCTCTTGCAGTTCCAGCTCACTCATATTTTCCATTTGGGACTCGACGATAAAGTCAGGCGCCTCCATTTGTCGCTACTCTGTAATCCAAGCTTAAAAGCATGTCAACTGTTTTTAAATTAAGAATTCACCACACTGTATCTCTTAAGTCCAACATAAGCAACACATGCTTTTGGAAGGCGCCAGGCTTCAAAACAATTTTAATCACACGGTCGTGCGCAAATACATTATATATCAAAAGCAGAACTATGATTCACACGCTGTACATTTGCATTTATATGACGTTATAATTGTAAAGTTTTCAAAGTGCATCACTCTTACGGCAACTAATAAGGCGTTTTCTAAATACGACAAACATGAATGGCAAATAATATCATATCTTACATTTCTTTAACCCATGAAGCTAAGCCAATAACAATTTTTTACATTAACCCATGTTTCACTCCTCTAATGGGCTGGATGCCTTTATGCTCATCACAGCCGGCTACTGAGTCACTTAATTGACTGGTCGCCTCAGTTTGAAGGGCGGCTTCAAGGACTTGATTCTCTCTCCGTGACAGAGGCCTTTATATATGTGTGCGTCCCATCCTGTCCGTCATTGGTGCCGCAGGTAGTTCCTCAGCCTGTCGGGCAGCGGGAGGCGGGAGAAGAGGTGCAGTCTGTCGCGACCAACGCTGCTCCGGATGCTCTGACGGCACAGCTGGCTCAGCCGTCGTGGTCTCGCTATGGGGGGGGGGGGGGGGGGAAAGGAGGCAAGGAAACATTACCCAGGAGCCGGTCCCTAATTCATGGACAACTTTCATATATAATGACGACGTAATAAATACAACGAGGTTGCACACAAATCTGCAGCTGGAGGTGCTATACCTGTAACACACTGTAAGTTATGTGTCTGTCTCCCCAGTGACATTTGATTGTTCATTCCTTTCACCTGCGCTCAGCCACTCCTCTGCCTCCCTGATTGCTCATTGGCTTCACCTGCGCTCAGCCACTCCTCTGCCTCCCTGATTGCTCATGCCCTACACCTGTGCTGTTCACCCTTATATCTACTCTTTTATTAATTATTTCCCTTGTCCCCCGCCTGATTGTTCTCACTGATATGTTGTTGAATGCCTGTTATAAATTCCCCGTGTTAATCTCTTGTGATTTTGTCTTCTAGCCTGAGTTCCATGTTTATATTTATCTCAGTAAAAAGAGCTTTTTTTTTATCTCCCCTTTACCTGGACTCCTGCTAGTTTCCTCAGCGCCTGAGCGTTTGCTCCGCCGCACCCCGTGACCATACCTTCGTATATGAGGAGGAAAGCCTCCGTCGGACTGCTGGCCGGAGCCACGTCCACCGGCCTCCGAAGCTCCGCGTTCCTGGCGTTAATGTCCGCGCCGAAGTCCAGCAGCAGCTTCACGACGGCCGCGCAGTCTCTCTCTGCAGCCGCATGTAAGGGCGACTCCAGGGATTTGCCCTTCTGGACACTTGCACCTGTACGGAGGAAAACGTGACTATCCACTTTAGACACAGCTAACATGGAGGAAGAAAAAAAATCTTGATGGCTATATCTATTCTTATTTCACATTTTAATATAACTGTCTTTGCCTATTGCCCTCTACCTAACACCTGCTCATATTTCCCAGCAATTACTTTTAACAGCCTTGAGAGGATGAATGCAAAGGGTTACTTTCAATCAAGGGTATAGGATACAAATACCTTTCACATGCGGCCTGTCAGCTACCTATACGTCTCTAATGGTGAGGCCAGTAGCAGCCCTCTGATTACTGCACGGCGTTGTCCTCATTCTCTGTGCAATGAAAATAAAGCTAAATCTGAATTGTCCTCATATGATCTCAAGAAGACGAGACGTTTAGCAGTTTGAGGAGCCGCTGATGAACCAACACCCCCCGGCTGGACTTTATACCGCTGCCTTGATCATTCACTTATAATGGACACATAATTAAGCTGTTTTCATTGCTGCTGTGCTGGAAAAAATACTGCAAATAGGCAATTCATTATGAATAAGGAAAGTAAACCCCTTCTTGCAAAGAACTGCTTCCCTCAGATACTGAGATCAGAGTTTTTTTGTATGTCGGGGGCTAAATGCAGTTTAAAGCCTTTTAAAAATCCATGTATAAATGTGTGTGAGTCCAGTCTGTACATGCAAAGATCCGCACTGTGCTGCGAGCTGACCTTCCCTCAGGAGTTTCCTGGCACACTCCAGCTCTTGGCAGACGCACGCCGTGTACAGCGCGGTGCCCAGGTGAGGAATGTCCGTGTCCACATCTGCCCCCCAAGTCACCAGAGCCTCCACGCAACCGTAATGACCTGCGGAGTAATGGAGCGTGAAGACCGCAATGAGTAAGTGACAATGCGAGATAATTCTCCAAGCTGTCCGCTCGGGTCGTGTCGAGATTTATCTCTCGAGTCGTTTTTTTTCCTCCACCGTTCAGGTTTATTAGCCCGGTAAAGGACACGAATAAAGGTTGAAGGACCTGGAGCAGGCTGCAATTAGTCGAGATGGATCTACATGGTAATAAAAAGACATGTAGTGGTGCTCAAATAAGTCATAAGAGACCTTACTGATATTTTACTTGCTATACATTTTGTCATAATGCAACATTTTCTTTATTCGCAATGCACCTTTTCTCGTGGCTTCGTGGATTGGTGATGGATGATACCCAAGGCTCTGGGGTTTTGCTCCATTTTCCAAGAGAATCTTAGCGCATGCTACGCTGCCTGCTGTACAGGCGTTGAACAGAGGGGTGAATCCATCAATTGTGGAAGCATTGACCTGCAAAAAGCATTTCCTTAAATGGTTATTTTTAGGCCTTGTTTATACACGCAGGTTGACTAATAGCAACAGCCTGGGGGAAACGGTTGAAGGGGAACTAGAACGTTGTGCCTCTGCAGCATCGCTCCATGTGTTTACTTCTACTCGGATTCTCCCCCACCGGCCATGGAACGTGACTTTTGACCATGAGCGGGCGGCATGGCAACGCAGTCCAGAGGCCAGGAGCGTGACTTACATCTGCTCCGGCGTCGATGAGGGCTCCGGCACAAGCGACGTGGCCTCCGTCGCAGGCCTCGTGAAGGGGAGTCGCGCTGTCTATCGTCAGAACATTCACACCGTGGCCCTGGAAATCAAACGGCGGCAGATATTCAAGACGTTAAAGGGGACGTATTATGAGAATTCAACTTTTTTAGTGCTTCTATATGTTAATTTGGGTATCTGGCATGTCTCCCAACACAAACGCGCTGGAAAAAAACAACTCACATGGCTTGTTGTGGTTCCTCTATGTCAGAAACGATATGCCCGATGTGAGTCGATTGGGATCACCACCAACGTCTACGTAGATGTTGGCATTGGAACGCCCACCACCACCACCACTCGACCCACCCCCCAGTTTAATGACGGTTCGGTGACCTGGCGCCATAAGTTAGGGTGACCAGGCGTCCTCTTTTCCCCGGACATGTCCTGTTTTTGAGACTTAAAAAATGCGTCCGGCAGAGATTCCAAAAACGTCCAGGATTTTAATTCGGCGGATATTTGTGTTTCTCTGGGTTTTCACAAAACTAGTATTTACCCCTTACACGTTTTGGAAATGGTATCTCCCTTACGTTCCACCTTCTTGCGCGAGCTCTGACGGTATAGAGAGCAGTCATTGGTCAACCGATCTCAGGGTTGCCAGATACACGATAATTACCCTCCAAATAATACAACCGTTTTGAGCCTTTGGTACGATACTTCACCATCTCCAATCCGGCAACACGGAGCACCTCGCCACTCACCCATGTCAATCTGTGGAGAGGTGTTTGAAATAATTCTTGTGGTATTTTGACCAAAATATGTTACAAACATTACATTAAGACCCCAAGGAACCATATCAACTTGTGGAAAAATGGGCATAATATGTCCCCTTTAAACGGTGCATCGAAACACGTGACCTTTGTCAGCCTCTATTGGTGAACACTGGGTACTGCACAAAGGATAGCAAATCTTCTTTTGTCAACGCGGACCCGTCGCACGGTGATGGTTATCAGTGATTGTGATGCTATCGCAGCTTGGGTCTGTATTAAGAACAAGGCATTGTGGGCTTTGTGGTTGAAACGTCTCACACTCTTGTCGTGCACTCCTTTAATCTCTGACCAGCTGAGAGAGGAAATCATCCCCGCCTCTCATTCATCAGTATTCGGCATTGATCGGACACTTTGTCGACCTCCCTCAGGTTTTATATAACACATTTACATCACACTGCATATCATGGTTGTTCTGTGCCGTGTGTATTTACTCTAACACAAATGACAAAAATGGTGTGTTCAGAAGTAGTGGAGGTGCAGAGAGACAAAATACCCAAATAAAACGTCTTTGTTGGGGAGTACCAATAAGATAATGACATGTTTCCCAGATCTCCCCATCTTCGTACTTCCATTCTAACCTTTTCCTTTAACGTCTAATCCGGGGAGTGATAGACATTTAATTGCACAGGGGACGGTTACATCGGACCCCCCTCGTGTACGGATGAGAGGACACACATCTCCCGAGGGATCGGGGGGAAGTTTCCCTTCTGCCATGAAATCTCCTGCGGTTTGAGCAACACACACACCTCCCCCCGTTAGGTTTAGGTAACATTTCATTGGGTTCAGATCAGAAAGCCCTGAAGGCAAACTACCTCCGTGTGTTCTCTTCACCTGTGAAATAAGGGTCTTCAGAGCCAGGAGGCGGCCCTGGCCCGCGGCGTCGTGGAGGGGCGAGCGGTCCGCCCAGGGTCCTGCAGGAAGAACGAGTCAAATACACTCTTGATGTTATTATGTATGTTATGTATGTATATTATGTATGCATCAGTGAAAGTAACTATGATTTTGAAGGATTTTTTTTTTTTTTTTTTACATAGATTTTTTGTTGTTAAATCTGGTTGATTCATAAGATAAGATAAGATATTCATTTATTAGTCCCACAGTGGGGAAATTCAAGGATCACAGCAGTGGGTGTACATAGAGAATTAATAATTTAAAAAAGAAGAAAATGTCTTATCATCAATGACAAATCAAATGTCATCATGTCTTACATCATAAATCCTTTATTGTTTGATCATGTGCTTTTTTGAGAAATCCCAATCACACATCTAAATGTATCCATCCTCTTGATATGCATGCTTTACCCTTCATGGTCCAAGAGTTAATGCAGGGGGAAAGTTTATTATTATTATGTGACTAATGATGCTTGAAGTCCAGTATAACTCAGCACATTAAAACACTTCCATACACATAAGACCTGATAAAACCCTGGAGGCATTTGCTGTGGACGTTTGATTTTGGCGACAAAAAAACAACAACCGGATAGAGCACGAGAGTCCATGTCGAGAGATAGAGAGAAGTTTTCATCATCATTCAATTTAGATAATAACCGATCTAATGTTTCCTATAAAAATCCAAGCCGCTTTATTCATCCGACCTCTTTTCCTTGACTGACATTCATTTGAAATACGGGGTATAAAAGAGCCGGCACGCGGACATCAAACAGATTTATGAGAACGAGGAAGACCATATCTCCAGGACTGCGACTAATACACCGAGCGTAGCTAATTAGTATTCCATGAAGTCGGTCCACTTTAAATTAAACCTCCCTTTGAATGATGGATATAGATTGTGTTGTCGCCGTGTTGCCGTGTTGCCGTGTCCCCCCCCCCCCAGAGTGTACCTCAGACTATCTGCAGTGTTGTTTTGGTTGCTGTCTGAGTGTAAAAGGGTGCACTGCATACTTGGGAATGGAAACTAGGGCAGGATGGGGGGGGAGGTATCATGACTGTGTTCTATTAATACATGAGAGGAAAAAGAGCAGCCAGGCCACAGCGTCTTCGTTTAAAAAATATATATATATTGAATGTATCCAGTTGAGTAGTCATAAGTAGTCATTAAGCCGATGGACGAAAAAGTAATTTGTGTCCAGCAGTCTGCAGTAATGCAAATACATTTCACGGCTCTTATGCTATTTGTATTAGCAATGCGATTAAAGCTCATTTTGTGAACATAGGAAATCGAGAGTGTAAGGTTGTGTGTGAGCGGAGGGTAATACAATTTGATCATATTCTCTACGTATGACCTCATCCGCCCCAGGTCCAACGTGTCGCTTGGTGTGTGGAGTGCACCGTTGTTATTGTCGTTACCCTCCAGCACACAGATCTGAATGCTCTAGATGAGGCAGCTTGGGGAACACATACATTACAGGGTTCATACACATGCTGACCAGTGGATTTTCATGACTTTTCCATGACTTTAAGCCAAATTTCCATGACCAAATATTTTGCGAAATCTCGGGGAATGCATGAAAAAGTGAGAATTTAGTGTTTAAACTCACTGAGAATTGCATTTACTGTGCAAATTAACATTTCAATGACTTTTCCAAAACGTTTTTATTTTTATTTTCCAATGACTTTTCCAGGCCTGGAAATAAACATTTTTAAATGACTTTCACAGTTTTTCCATGAAAAACAAACCGCGTCAGGTGTTTTTCAAGCGTTTTCTACTCACTGTGTTTGCGACCGTGGTCGTAGAACTCTGCCGATATCCTGGCAGCCTCTTCGCGGTTCCCGCGGACGATGTAGAAGTACGTCAGCAAGTTGAGGGAGATCTTAACGAAGAGCTTGAAGCAGAACAGCGCCAAGATGCTGAGGTAAACACTGGACAGCCGGGCCACGAAGGACTTGTTGGAGAGTTCCTGTGTTGGGTTCGACATTCCACCCCCCTCCCCCCCGACACGTTACAGAGGGGGCTTCGGTTATGATGGAGGCCGGATCAGAAAGCACTCCAAGAAGAAGCACAAGAGTGGTCCGCTGTTCCTCTCAGAGGAGTGACCGGCCGGCCGGTCCAGGCTGGAAGAAATGCCCTGCAGCTGCTCCTGTGCCTGAGAGCAAATACTCCAGTGTTAATGTACTGTGTGTGTGTGTGTGTTAGAGGGGGGGGGGGGGGTTACACCCAGTGGTCACAGTTGAAAATAGGACCTTCATTGCATACATTTTAACTCATTTAATTATGGATGAAAAATAAAAAATAAAAAATTATATTTGCATTAATTTCAAATATTGGTAGTACTCGAATCAAGATATATTAGGGAAAAAATAGGTTTTACACACTGGTCAAAGTTGCAAACATTAATTGCATAATTTTACTAAATATTTAATTATGGATATATATAGTTTTAATATTTGAAATAATTTAAAATATTGGAAGTCAATATTTTAAATTATTAATATATATTAGGTAAAAGATATACATACTTTTTTTTTTTTTTAAATCCCATACATTTGAACTCATAGTATCATGTAAAACCAATCAATTGATGTGAACCCAATCTCATATCAAACTAATTATTAAGTTATTCTTATGGTTAAAGAACAGGGCGCAAAAAGGGTTCCGCCTGGATATTATTTTCATATTTCTTTATATTCATCGGTGAAACAGGAGATGGAAAAAGTGATATGGTTCCTGCATATGTTCATATAACCTTCATGCCTCATCAACAGCGACAACCTTGGTTACATCCAAGATGATTTACAATGAGTTACAGCCACTGAAGTTAAATTTCACATATTCTGATTATTGTACTGAATGTTGATACGGACCATATAACGATAGACAAAGTGTCTTGAACACTGCATTTTATGATTATTGAGTTGTCAGTAGCTTGTCTTGTATGCATGTTTTAGTCCCGGTCCTGTCTATTCTATAATGCTATAGTTATTATGACTGAGTTTTATGTCCAGCACTATTCCATTAGATGACCTCCACAGCACAGCCCTGCCAGTCAATCATAAACCATGAACTGAGTGGGACATTTGGACACTCATTTCATACATTAAAGCATGTCTACGCGCCACAGAATAATCCCTCTCAGATATGTTTAGACTTTGGCTATTTCAATGAACATGATTATTCTTTCACATTTATGTTTCACAATTGGATGCTGCTTATTGAGTATTACAACGTGCATTCTTAATCAGCCATTCGGTTTTTACAGACGGCCCATTGATAAGTCGACTAATCTAAATCACCCCCGAGGCCGGTCGGCTCATTTGAGTTTGTTTAATATTCAAAAGGGAAGTCCAACAATTACATCCTGGTGTAGGCCACGCCGGGGAAACATCAAACAAATGAACACTGCACTGTTATTGCAATATTTGATAAACATCCAATTCTATAACATAAATGAATAACTCTATTAATTTGCCAACATCTAAATGTAGCCAAAGTGCTTATTTGAATGTGTATAGCTCTCAATAAATGTACAAAATGATCCTATTCCCTTAGCCAATGTCCTACTGGTGCAGTTCTACTAAATGGACTCTCTATGTGTTTTGCCATTGATGATTGACGGAGCTGACCTGTGTACAGTTGTGATGGAGAGGTCATCTCATGGCCCACTTTCAAACTGCCTGGTCAACAAGCCCGGTCAGCTCATTTTTGATAACAAAACTCAAGTGTCGACACCATACAGATTTATCAAAATTAAGGATGAGGCTGACACACTTTTTCTCAACAGCAAGACCGACTCCAGACCCCTTTGGCCCTCTAATCTTACTCCGAGTCTAACTCTCTGACTAACTCTTTTACATATTAAACTAGAACGGGCACTCGGTGGAGCTCATTCCCTGCAGCCACTTTGTTGGTACTTGGCATGAGAGTAAAAAACATGTTGACCTTTTTATGACCTTGACCTTTTCCCCGATCAATCCCTAAATCTAATCAAATGGTCCCTGGATAATAACCAATCATCCCACCAAATTAATTTAATACTTTTCGAGTTATGCGAATAACACACAAACACACACACATGCAAATAAATAAATAAATAATAATAATCAAAACATAACCTTCCGCAGAATTCGAAGGTAATCAGCTTGTGTCAACTCTGCGTGTATCCAGACAGTTTCCACAGTTTGTTCTCACAGCATCAGTGTCGATGTTTCTACTTGATTTGAAGATGACTTTTTAAATTTAAACCGGACACGCACCAGTGTTTTAGTTTGGAAACCTGAGCAAAAATAATCAGGTACATCATTATTTCTTTCATAAAAAAGGCACAATAAATTACATTACATTACATGTCATTTAGCAGACCCATTTATCCAAAGCGACTTACAATAAGTGCATTCAACCTAGAGTACAAACTAAGAACAACAAGAATACAGAAAGTAACATTTTCTCAACATAGTCAAACTACAAAAGTACCATAATAAGAGCCATTCAAGTGCTACCAAAGTGCAAGTCTGTGTTTAATCCAGATATAGTCGGAAAAGGTGCGTTTTCAGTTTTCAGTTTTCTGCTGTCCTGATGTCAGTGGGGAGATCGTTCCACCACTGAGGAGCCAGGACAGCAAACAGTCTGGATTTCGAGTGATTAGCTCGAGGTGACGGAGTCACATCATAGAGAGAGAGCCCAGCCATCATTACCACAACACTACAGAATAAACAAGACTAAAACACAGAGACAAGCTCCTTACGTTTCAATGATCAGACAAATGTTAATAGTCCGTGAGACTCCAGTGTCCCGACACATTACGGGATGTTTCGCATCAGTATCTAAAACAATAATCGAGTGCCATGACTAATGTCGCAGGTAGTATCAGATGGGGGGCTATGAACTAAAAGATTTATTCCCACATGCTCCAGATGGCAATATTGTTGCCAAGGTAGACAAGTGCCAATTAAAATATATTTATAGGTAAAAGAAAGACACAACAGTAATGTGCATGGAGAGATTTACAGTCCGCTGGAAGAAAACACCTCTGTTTTTATTCCATTTCAGGACATGGGATTGTGGTACCGAACAACAACAAACACTTGCGCAACAAAAAGAAAGTACATGGGAGTAATATTGTTTTATTTACGTTTAGCCAGGCTATGGATTAAATATAGAAATACGGATTTTAAAAAGGTTATACTGCAAAACTATAGTTTTTTGTACCTATTCTTAAATTATAAATATGTTTATATAAAAACCATTTTAAAATCACACCAACATCACTATTTGTTTACACGCGCACGCACACACGCACACCTGACCTCGCCAGGAAGGACCTCTGATCCCCGCGCATGCGCATAAGATCACACCTAACTTTTTTCCACGCCAATATCACTTTCGTGTTTACTTCCCGTTTTTCCACCGCCGAATGTTTCTACCCGGCCTCGCCTCGTCAGATGGGGGGCGGCCACCCGTACCTCGCGGTCCTCGCGGCCGTGTCCACGCTCCTCTGCCCCCCGCGGGGTCTGAACGGGAGCTCGGAGGAGGAGACGCGGACGACGCAGTTTAACGGCTCTGCGGCGGCTTTCCGCTCTTTCAGAGCGAACTTCCGCCGCGTGTTCGCCGCCGACGGCGAGGAGTTCGACCGCCGCCTTTTGCATTTCCAGGTGACATGAACGTAGTTCAGGAGACACGAACGAGGGCGAGCGCGACACGTGGAGAGACGCTGTTGTCACTTTTCTTCTTTTTTTTTTTACACACTTCAACAAAAACAAACGCACGCGTCAAAACAGACGTCGCCCACTTATGCAAATGAGTGAACTGTGCTTTTATTTTGGTAGGCAACACAATTTAATTCGAGATTAACGTGCAATTAATGACGATGCAATTAGAACTCCTCAATTAACTCCGTTAATTTAAGTCCTGGAGTTCACAATTCCACTCTATTGAATATTTTTCTCTAACTTATTTTGTGCTTGTGCATTGTTGAATATAATTATTGATACTTTGTTTAGCAAACGTTACAGTTTAAAACATATCTCTAACTGAATCGTTCCCCTTTCATGGTGCTTTAAGACTTGATTAACAGTTAATTGGGTATAAGTTATGTCAACTAGACTAGAGCATCTTTATTAATATTGCAATGTTCAGTTGTTATTGAAACTGCATGGTATTTATTTGATTTCAAGTTCTTTTCGAAGGTTGTTAGTTTGAACTTTACTTGAACACTCACTTTCTATAATGGTTGCCCCTTATTTTATTAGATTGCTTTATAGTCTGTTAGGTTGTACTAGCTGGCTAATACAGTAAAGTAATGGCAACTGAGTAGTATGAGGATATCATTATTAAAGCAGTATGTTAATCCCATAGCTGGTTGAATTTGAGGTATGATTTATTTTAGAAGCAACATTTTAGAAGTAATATTGTAATCCTGATGTATTTATTTAGCTTGTAGGATGTATTTCAAAATTGAATGTTGTGTTATCAAGATTTCAAGAAAAAAAGTAATCGGATGGTTATTTTGTTCAAATACTTTTCTGTATTTTTTAATGCCCAACATTATACGTGAACAACAACAACTTTGCCTACATTTTGCTGCCGCTTCCGTTAACATTACCCCCCCCCCCCCCCCCCCCTAATCTGTGATGCGTGTTATTTTGTTATTTGCAGGATGCTACAAAGCGGCACGCGTACCTGAACTCTTTCTCCACGGTACTGCAGTCTGCCGAATATGGGGTCAACCAGTTCTCTGACCTCTCTCAGGATGAATTCAGAGGTAGGCTGAAGTCCTGTCGCACGTCAGGGGAAATGTATTTAATATTCACTTATTTAGTGTCCGTCGCTTCAAACGGTCGTTCATAGTTAACGGGCATCTTCGTGTCTGAGAAATGACCTTGAGCCATGTCCCGCCATCCACAGAGCTCTACCTGGGAGCGAGTGCTGGCGTAGCCCCGCCCTTCTCAGGCCTGAAGACGGGGGGGCACCCAGACAAATTTGACTGGAGGGACAAAGCTGTGGTGGCACCGGTCCAGAACCAAGAAGCGGTAAGGTTGACACATATATATATGTGTGTAAATATATTTATTTTTATATATGTATATGTGTATATATACATACATGTACATACATATGTATATATATATATTATGTATATATATATATATATATATATATATATATATATATATATATGTGCTGTGGGTACACAGTCGGGCTACGTTCAGACTATCGAATATAAGTAAGTTATTTATTTTGCACTTATCACAGACAAAATGTCACAAAGTGCAGTACAGTAGTCGATTCAAACAATTTGTCAAAAACAGGAGCCAGAACATGTCCACAGTTCAAAGAGCAAAGTACAATACACAGTAAAAGATGGTGCAATGAAAATAAATAGATCAGAATAAATAGAAATATTTTAATATGTTTTCTACTTATTCTCCCTCCTTAGAAAAAATCCAGCATTTCCACAAAGACACACATCTCGTTAATTTGAACGGTTTAACTCTTACTCTTCTGGTCCTATCTCTATGTTTGTGTACTGGAGGCGTCAATATTTCACATTGCAGAGTATCACGTTATGATATCATTAAAACCCGATTGGACGCGCACACGTCCTCAACAGATTTAAGGTGAGCCAAAAAAAGAAGATGTTTCTTCCCTTGCTCGGTCAAATTCAGGTTGTGCGTTCCTCTGTACAGTGACGCTCAAACACACCAAGTGGAGTCACGACCAGCGAGCCGCATATACCTGAGTGGACGGCTGCTTTTAATAATGGAGGGGGGGCAAACCGGCGGTCCTCGTCCTCGCTGGAGGTTAACTTTCTCTCGTCCTTTATCTCTTTAGTCGGTCAACTCGCCGTTCAGGGATGATGTTTTCACTGGGAAACGGTTGGGGGGTACAGCAAACAGCCGACAACATATATTTAGTTCTCTTGAATTCAGCGCCGGTTTAGCACTAACCATCGCTGCACCTTCTTCTTCTTCTTCTTCTTCTTCTTCTTCTTCTTCTTCTTCTTCTTCTTCTTCTTCTTCTTCTTCTTCTTCTTCTTCTTCTTCTTCTTCTTCTCGTTCTTTCTTCTTATTAAGCTTCTTCTTCTTGTTCTCGTTCTTTCTTCTTCTTCTTCTTCTTCTTCTCGTTCTTTCTTCTTATTAAGCTTCTTCTTCTCGTTCTTTCTTCTTATTAAGCTTCTTCTTCTTCTCGTTCTTTCTTCTTATTAAGCTTCTTCTTTTCTTCTTCTTTTTTATCACTACCTGGTGCAATATGTTTAACTATTTTATTTTAATTTTAATTTTATTTTTATTTTTATAATGCTTATTTTTTATAATGCTTATTTATATTATTTCTATTACTTGTTCTATTTTATTATTCGTTTTTTTATTCACTGTGAGCAATGCTATTAGAATACTGTAATTTCCCCACTGAGGGACTAATAAAGGATCTTCTTCTTCTTCTTCTTCTTCTTCTTCTTCTTTTCTTCTTCTTTTTCTCCTCCGCCTCCTTCTCCTTCTTTTTCTTTTTCTGCTTCTTCTTCTTTTTCTGCTTCTTCTTCTTCTTCTTTTTCTGCTTCTTCTTCTAGCTTTTTTCTCCTCCTCCTCCTGCTTCTGCTGTTTCTTCTTCTTCTCCTAGTTTCTTCTTCTAGCTTCTTCTTCTTTTTCTTTTTAGTCTTCTTCTTCTAGCTTATTGTTCTCCTCCTCCTGCTTCATCTTCTTCTTCTTCTAGCTTCAAGTTCTTCTTCTAGCTTCTTTTCCTCCTCCTCCTGCTGATTTGTCTTCTTCTTCTTCTAGCTTCTTCTTCTTTACCTCCTCCTGCTCTTCCTTCCTATTCCTCCTCCTCTTCCTCCTCCTCCTCCGGTCCTGTCCGCGGATAGATAAACCCTGTAGATGGATTAACAGAACATAAAACGCAGTACTGCACACACTCAAAACTCAAAACTTAAAACACCGAGCCAATCACGTCTCATAGATTCTTCTTGATTCAGTTTTCGGTCATTTTGATTCCACTTTTGTGACTCGAGTGCATTTCATCACTTTAAAGGAGCGCGCAGACGGTCTTAATATTGTGTACACTCAGCGCATACTTATCTCCAGTGCAAGCAATAATGACTGATGTTGCTCCTCGTATTGATTGTAAGCCATGGACCCATACTGAGCAACGGAATATTGGATTTTTACATGGAGAGCTCCGCGTTTTTCATCACATTTGTGAGAATTAATGCTGAGCAAGTGAACTCTGCCGAGTCTGATGCTGTTTGGAGAATGAGATTGCCCCGTCCGAATGTTCTCCAGCATGCATAATGAAACGCACTTTGTTTGTTTGTCTGATTCCAGGGAAACGATGTCACCTGCGTGAGGCGTGTTGCCCCCCAAAACACCTTTTTTTTGCAATCAGGAATATCTCAAATAATCGCCCCGACTTCACCGCTAAACACATTAACGAGGCAGGGGTGGAACATTTCCGTGAAGACGCAAACCTCACCTGAGGCGTTTCCGTCAGTAGATGGCAGCAGAAAACAAACCGGTCGCCCCGGACCGGCCACATGCACTCGCTTCAGCGGGATGAGCAGCATCCGCTCGCTGTAGATCCATCTCCTCTGGATGAGGTTCCAAATACCACATCACGAGCTGCTGGTTTGAACTCGTATCAAACT
Source organism: Liparis tanakae (assembly GCA_036178185.1). Lineage (NCBI taxonomy): Eukaryota > Metazoa > Chordata > Actinopteri > Perciformes > Liparidae > Liparis > Liparis tanakae. The sequence continues at coordinate 6,551,389 of CM070095.1, forward strand.
GTTTGGGGTCGCCTGATGTCAATGTCTTTAAAACACCGGTGTTGGACGGCAGAAATTGAACATTTATTTCCCATAAACCAAGTCTTGGGCCCAGTTGAAGACTTCAGCACATCAACCGAGCAAAAATTTCAATTTCTTTCGCCCAGCTGTCATTTTTACCTTGAGTTAATTTATTGTCAGCTATTATATTCTTCTTTTTTGTATTAATTTTTATCGGTTGCTTTAACTATGTTTTAATCGGTTTTATTTGTTTTTACTATCTGTGTGGCACTCTTAGATTATTTGAAGGAAGAGTGCGATAAAAATGAAATGCATTATTACCTTCGCATTGAAATGAAATTTAGTGGGATGATTGGTTATTATCCGGGGACCATTTGATTAGAATTTGGGATCGATCGGGTCATAGGTCAAGGTCATGAAAGGTCAAAATCTTCTTTTTACCATGGCACGGTCAATTTGTATCCAATTGGCATGCAACTAATGCCAAAATGTTCATAATTCAATGGCCAATCTTGTGATATGTGAAGGTATGCGCTCTACCGAGTGCCCGTTCTAGTTATTATTATTATTATTATTATTATTATTATTATAAATTGTGATTTCTCTTTTTTTTGGCTTCCCTCAACATTTATTATTTCTTTTTTTCCTCCTCCTGATTCCTGCCGGTCAACCTCCTCCAGTGTGGGAGCTGCTGGGCGTTCAGCGTGGTCGGCGCCCTGCAGTCGGTGCGAGCCATCGGAGGCGGGCGGCTGCAGCAGCTCAGTGTGCAGCAGGTCCTGGACTGCTCCTTCCGGAACAACGGCTGCAGCGGAGGCTCCGCCTTCCAGGCCCTGAGCTGGTTGAAGCAAGTATGTCGATCGAGTTTGTGTTCATCGAACGGGTGAAGAGATTCAAAGTGAACACAAAAAGAAGGAGGACATTCAGCGGGTGCTATATCAAATAAGTCAGGATCGTCATCGGGCACCAGACGCACTCACCCAGTTCGGACCGGGATGAAATCAAAGTGCTCGATTTTGCTCGTGAAAAATTGCTCGACTTTGAGTTTTTTTTCCGATGGAAGTGAATCGAGAATACTTCCGAAAGCAATTTTAAATGCTGCCTTTTCTCAGTGAAATAAAGCGCTCCAGACAGCAGCCTTTACTGTAGCTTAAAATACCTATGCACAAAAAAAGTGTGATAACTTCTAGCTTCTTTTTCTCCTCCTGCATCTGCTTCTTCTTCATCTTCTTTTTCTGCTAGCTTCTTCTTCTTCTTCTTCTTCTTCTTCTTCTTCTTCTTCTTCTTCTTCTTCTTCTTCTTCTTCTTCTTCTGCTTCTTCTACTACTGCTTCTTCTGCTTCTTCTTCTAGCTTATTTCTCTCCTGATCCTGCTTCTGCTTCTTCTTCTAGCTTCTTCTACTTTTTCTTCTTCTAGCTTCTTCTACTTTTTCTTCTTCTAGCTTCTTCTACTTTTTCTTCTTCTAGGTTCCTTTTCTTCTTCTAGCTTATTTTTCTCCTCCTGCTTCTGCTTCTTCTTCATCTTCTTCTTTGTCTGCTTCTTCTAGCTTTCTTTTCTTCTACCCTTTACTTTAACTTAAAATACTCATCCACAAAAAAAAGGTGTGATAACAGAAGCCACTTTTTTTATTATTTATTTCCGTTGACCGGCGAAGGCGATAAAGCACTGAAGCGTCACGTCCACCTTGAGATATGTCCGGGTCGTTAACGGAGGTTTCCCGAGAGGTTTACTGTGAGTTCAAAGGGAGGATAAACGTCTCACACACACACACACACACACACACACACACACACACACACACACACAAGAGATGTAGTTCATGAAACAGGCAACCCGTTCAAAGATATGCCTAGTTAGCTCTCGCTAAGAATCCGGTAATATTGTCATGTATTTTAATTAGCGAGATATGCAGAGGCAGTAGGTAAAAATCGGATCGCTGTCTCTTGTCAGACGTACATTAGAGGACCGCCTGCGCCGGGATCTTTCATAAGCAAGATAAATGGATTTATGTTTCGCATTCAGCTAACGCACACTGACTTGAGACTTTGACTATTTTCCTTTTTCTAGACCCGAGTGAAATTGGTGCCTCGGTCCGAGTATCCCTACAAGGCCAAGACCGGGATCTGCCATTTCTTCCCTCGGTCCCAGGACGGCGTCTCCGTGAGGAACTTCACTTCGCATGACTTCAGGTCAACGACTTGTTCGGTCACGGATACGAACGGCGCTGTATTCGGGCAAAATCGCACTGGATTTTTAATCTGTTTTCTCAAAGTACCGAGGACCGGGGGTGAGGGGAGTCGATCAGAGGACGCGGGGTGTAGAGCCTGAGCAGCACTGGAGGTTCTTCACTGCGTTCCCATTGGCCGGCCCAGAGTTACCTTGAGTGAAGGTGACAACGGACGTTATTTAATATTCAACCGGATCGTGATAATGCCAGTTACGGTACGTTGCGGCACTACCATCGTGAAGAGTCAGGCTCCCGCCACGAAGAGCAGATGAAGGTCTCACTACCATATCTCTGAAGTCACGACCATTTGCCGTCTTTTCAGCGTTTTACGTTAAACATCCGCTGCGCTTTTTTTTAACCATCCTTTCGTTTAGCCGTGCAATGTTTTATCTTCGGTGTCCAAAGCTTCAAACTCAACACGACACGTTAGAAACGTTTCAATATTTCAGTTCAAATATTGAGAGAAATCCAAAATCCACAAAACGAATCATCTTGACCAGTCGAAGCCGCACATACGTCACACTTTGACCGTCTTATAGGGAACCAAACACCAGCTGAAAATTCGAGAGTTTTTGTCCTCCGATGACACAACTGCTGGATGGCTGTGGCTACAGGCGAACCCTGATGAGCAGCTGAGAAATACACACAACATTCACAACGTGACCCATTTACTCTCTTCTGAACCCCCCCCCCACCCCACCCCTGCTGTACACATAGTAGTAATAATATTATCAATAATAGTAATATGTATAAAAATAACCAATAATAAATAATCTAATAATCTCTTTACGTACGACTTCTCTCGGATGTAGCTTTTTTTTATATTTTTTTTTAAATATATAATATGTGTTTTCAAAAAAACAAAATGTCAATGCCATGCAACTATCACAAGATCTCTTCATCCCAAGTATCCAGCGATCCCGGTGTGACAGGTTCCCCCCCCCTCCCCCGACTTCAGAAAGGTCAGAGTACTGTATCATTGAGCCCATCGGGCCGCTTGAATCGGGCACTGGTGCAGAGAGAAGACGCAGGGCGGGGGAGGGGAGGGGTCACGGAGACCTTTACCGCTGCATAGCAAGCGATAAACAGGATCGTAAAGTTTCAACGAGACAAGGCGAGACCTCGCCTCGCCATGAAGAAACGCGCACGCCGGCTTTTTTATTTAATACAGTCCTGGCACGGACTAGACTCCGTGGCCCGGAGGTCACGGACCTGGCAGAGGAGGGCGGCCGCAGCCGTCCCGGGTGGGAGTCGTTGGCGGAGGAGGAGGACAAGACGAAGCGGCGTATGGCAACCGAGACAACGAGGGGGGAAAAAATATCTGTTTTATGAATTAGAGGGGAGGTGTGATACGCTGACCCGGAGGAAACCGAGCAAACGAGGCACCGGTAAAACATCCGAGTCACGGAGTTCTTATTGTGTTTTGCTCCAGGGAGCGTATTATGGTTTTTTTTCAACCTAATGGCGCGCGTGACGATTCCCGCGAAGAGCGAGAGACGCTGCCTCGAGAGCCCAAAATGTTTCCCGCTCTTCCTCCTCAGTGGCCAAGAGGAGGCGATGATGAGTCACCTGGTGGAGCGCGGCCCCTTGGCTGTTATCGTGGATGCTGTCAGCTGGCAGGATTACCTGGGTGGAATCATCCAGCACCACTGCTCCAGCAAATGGGCCAACCACGCCGTCCTGGTGGTCGGATACAACGCCGTTGGTACACGCAGTCACGAGAATGAGTTGGAATTCAGGGGGGAAAGGATTTTTTTTATTTTTTATATTCTTACTTCTGCTAGGATTTACCTTATTTATTTTTTTTACATCAAGAACGTTTTGCAACCCTTAGGGTGTGTGGAAGTAATTTAAATATGTAACAGGCCATATTTTTTATGTGAAAATAGGAAAAAGTGACTGTCTTAATTACAAATTGTTGCTCCAAAACATGAGATGATAGAGAGAAACCTATTTTAAATTACCTCCTCGCCCAAAAATAACAACATTTTCTGTTACAAAATGAAGCTTTTTCTTCTCTAATTTATTCAGTATTGTAGGGACTGGCCTTTATGAGTAGAACCGTCGTTGGAAAGATTTCATTATATCATGACACTGGTTCAATATTTCTGTTGGTTTATGAGAAAAATGCCAACCTTTGTCCTGTTTGTCCAAGTTGTGTGCACACGCATTCTGAGTAAAGAGGTTCTGATTATTCATTTACCCGTTACAGCGGGTTAACCACACACCAGTGTGAACAACATGTTGCAAAAGGTTGACCTTAACGATACGCGTGTTTGTTAACGGCTCCAGAACATCATCGCAGCTACCTCGCCGTTTTTATTTATTTATTTCTTCACATTCACTATTTCACACACACACACACACTTGTGTTTTGTGGGTATTACCCAAGGATATGGGTGATTATGTAACAGTTTAAAGTGGTTGCAGTGGCAGTACACACACACACACACACACACACACACACACATGCGCCTAATGCTCCTCTGCCTTGTAAATAATTAAATCTGAAAACGCACGTTGTCTATTTCAGGGGATATTCCATACTGGATTGTGCAGAACTCGTGGGGAGCTTCTTGGGGCAATGAGGGCTATGTGTACATAAAAATAGGTGGCAACCTTTGTGGTAAGTATGATCTTTTGCCTCTTGTCGTCTTCTGTTAATCTCCTTTTTACTATGTGGTCTCCTTTCTACAGTCCCCACCACCGGGGATTAATTCAATTCAATTCAGTTTGTTTTGTAAAGCCCAATATCACAAATTACAAATTTTCCTTAGAGGGCTTTTTAAATCTGTACACATGATATCCCTGTCCAAGGACCTCACATCGGATCAGGAAAAACTGCAAAGAAATAGAAAAGAAACCTTTCATGGAGAAAAAAAGGAAGAAGCCTTCAAGAAAGAACAGAGAAGAATCCCTCTCCAGGATGGGCAGAAGAATAGATGTCATGTGACCAGAATGAATCATTACAGAGTAACAACACATTCAATGAGTTTGACAGAGTGTATAAATAGTTAGTAGTCGGCATGGACCACGATCCAGACCTTCATGATCCATCGGCAGATGGAGGTAGAGAGGAGGATTGGGCGGGGCATCAGCAGGGTCATGGCATCAGACCCAGCAGGTCCAATGGACCCTATGAGACGTGAAGTCACAAAGACTCCAGGGAGGAAGCAGAGTTAGTAATGTGTGATGGAGAGATGAAAATTCATCCATAAGTAGAGAGAGAAGAGGAAAGAGGTGCTCAGTGTATCCTAAACATCCCCCAGCAGCCTATCAGCCTATAGCAGCATCTCTAGGTGCTGGACCAGGTGAACCAGATTCAGCCCGAACTATAGGACTATAAAGAGGAAAGTCTTAATTCTACATCCTTTGGTTTTCTCTTCACAGGTATCGCCGACTCTGTGGCAGCAGTTTTCCTTTGACAATATTGTGTCTATCTCTGCCATGTGTGTGTGTGTGTTTGTGTGTTTACCTCTCCAAATCAAATCAGTCATCCGTTTGTTTTCAAATGTCACTTTTAAATAATGTTTTTTTTATTGAAATGTCACCACGTTACATCACCAAAACTAAATAAATGACTTTGACTGCTGATAAACGTTGGCTCATACCCGAGGACAACTGACACAACGATGCAGAACAATAGTAATACAATAAATGCACAATACAAAAATAGTTGGATCCATGTTTTGGGTGATCTGCTGCATGCAGAGATCAAGCACTGCATACATTCACAACAAAATGAATAAAACCCAACATAGCATACTATACAAAACACATTATTAACATTATGTACACAATATTTAGTTTGTGTTTTACATTTACAGCCTGCAAATATTTTTAGTTTAGATGTTGGCGTTGATGGATGATGCAGAGGTTTATTATAGTTTCATGTACACTCGTATTAATGGTGTGAAATGGCTCCCTCTCTGACTCGTCCTCCATGCTGACATGAAACATAATGCGTTTGTTAAAAGCCATCACAGCCACCGGTTTGATCGTTGCTCTCACTGATCCATTTGCTTTCAGGTCAGTCGCAGTGAATTTACATAATTGTGTTGAGAAAACATCGGGGCACATTTTCATCATGGAGCCATCTGCTAAACTTGTCACCGGATTAGAGATTAGAGGGAAATACTTTTAATTTGTCCGTCACTAAGAGACAAAGATGTTTTTGTTCTTACCTTGCTCGACATTAACATTTTGTTTTTGTTTTCTGTAATTCCGAATCCCCAAACTAAAATTCTGTATTTTGAAGTCACAAACAATAATAGCGCCACTGTATAAAATATCTCTACACAAAGGATTTTGGGGGGTGTTCTGTCAGCCATGACAAATGACCCCATCAGTGTCATCCTAGATCACTCCTGACATGTTTTTCTTTTCTTTTTTTCAAACTGGAACCGCCAAATTAAGATGCAAGATGCTCAAAAAAAGGCCATCTGGTTTTCAGAGTTTCCTGCACCCCGATGTGGTAGTTGAGTTTTTGACTGTACCCCATTGAATTTTTGTAGAAAACATAACAAAAAAAAGGTAAATCTGATGTCACAACAGCATTAAGATGGAGGTTGAAGTGTCCCTTGTGTCGTCTCAAGGAAAACACGATGTCTCCGGACCACGGCACTTTGTTCCGGTCTACGCAACTTGCCACCGAAGATTTTCCTCTTGTGCGAAGGATCGGAGACGGCCGAAAACACCTTGCCGCTAGTCCGAGTCCTCGCTGCTGCAGTAGGAGCTGTCGCAGCATTCGGCCATGTAGAGGAACTTGTGAACGTTGGGATTCATCTTGGGGACCCAGTGGCGAGGCACCAGGAACGTCGCCAGATTGAACAGATCCACAAACACTTTGTAGCGGTCACTAAAGGGACAGAAAGTCATTCATCAAACGCTGAACTCGTGAGCTCTCACGATTTTATATAATTGCGCATCTGTTACAAATTGTCCGTCAGAAAACCTTTCGGAAGGACAAAAGAGAAATTAGAAATTGCTGCCAACATTTTTTACAGCGTGGCCAACAAAGAACTTGTCGTCGCTCCTCCTAAATTAACTTAGAAGTATTTAGCTTGTACACGTCAGGAAGAAGTGGCCGTATGACAAGTTAATTTAGAAGAGCACACTACAAGTGTCCCGTCCTTATCTAGATTAACAGTATATACACTCTGTGCAAAAAAAACAACGTGTCATGGGTAGTTTAAAGTTTGGAGCGAACGGTACCTGACGGTAGATCTCAGGTAGTGGTATCCGGACGAGCCTCCCGTGCCGGCTTTGCTGCCGATCATACGATGCACCATGCATACGTGGTTATCTAAAACACACGCAAAAAGCAGACATATTGTATAAGATTTGGATTACATTGTTATATTTTATTTAGCTAACGCTTTTATCCAAAGCGACTTACACCACAGACAAAGCTACAGGGAGCAATTCAGGGTTAAGTGTCCTGCTCATCGACTAGTGTTGGGCGGAAACCGTGAACCCCCTGGTTGAAAGACGGACCTGCTAACCTCTGACATAGGCTTATAGGCTGTTGGATTGATGGGCAGGCAAAGAGGACGTATAAGAGTCTTCTGCCTCTGAGGTCTCGTCCTATAACTTTAGCTCTGTAAACTTCTTTTGTCAGTCCTCGCCACAGCTTTCGGGAAGGGATGCGGAAGAAACTTACATCGCCATTTCGTCATGAGGGTGTCGATGTCCATGAGGGATGTGAGCAGCTGGAAAGGAACCTGGAACCTCGGCTCTTCCCTGCCATGTAGAAGGAGATGCATTTATTTAATTGTTGTACGATTATGTTTGTGGGTGGTGATTCGTAGAAGTTGTAAAAATGAGAGGGAAGACAGTGACGGTCACATGACTCTTGTGTAGCCTTGATGATTCCTGCCAAAGGTGCGTCAACACATCAAATGCTTTTTTTTTAAATCACATACCTGTAGAAGTTGATCATCAGGGCGCCTTGGAGAGCCTTGTAAGAGATCCGCCGCTCACCTTGTCAGCAAGAATTTAAAAAACGTGTTAGTTTTTACAGAAAACTAATTGTCCTTATGTGATTTTAAGCCTAATTTGACAACATGATATATAACATTGATAGCATTTTGAGTCAAATCTAGACCAAACAGCTGCGAAGGCCTTGACAAACACATTACGACATGTGATGGTCGCGATTTTATTCCATTTGTGGAAAGCGCTCACCTTTGCTGAAGAGATGTTCGTGGCGCTTTTCGTCAAAGAGAGAAGTGAACAGCTCTTTCTGTTTGACCAGCTCAGCCATCATTTCCTCCTTGTCCTCCGAATCTGCCATTTTCTTTCAGGAAAAAAAGAGGTCCCAGAGGAATATCGGTAAATAACAAAATAACAGTCCCTGTCAATCATTCCGTGCTCTCCGGGGGGAGAAAGTTTGTTTTCCGTAAGCCGGAGTCGTCTCCTACCTCGATTTTCTCCTTCTCCTGATTCAGCCCCTTAAATATATTGATTGCCAGCTTTTCCCAGAAATTGAATCCATCCACCTCCAGGCCGGGAGTTCTCTCCAGCCACTCCTGTGAAAATACAGCCATGGGGGTTTTTACTACCTTTTATACTCCGGTGGGCAGCACATGAGCTTATTCAGATACAGCAAACAGAAAGTTGTATTTTTTGGGGTTGTGAGGTTTACCTCGACGAGTTTTAGGAGCGTCGGCTCCTGTTCGCTGGCGAGCAGCAACTTGCTTTCCTGGCCCTTGAAGTTGTCCCTGTGATGGCGGCGATTGTACGGGACCCTCAGGTTGTCCGGGACCCCGATTTTGTTCTCCAAGAGACGAAATTGAAGGCTTTGGAATCCGGAGGCTGGAGCCAAGTACTCTCTACATACAAGAAGTCACAAAAGGAGAGCATCTTATACACGTTTTTTTTGTTGAGGAGCCAAGTAGAAGGAGCGAGAAGACATTCACAAGCTTACCGAAAGTCAAAGAAGTCCAAGGCGGTCATGGTCTCCAGAACCGCAAACTGTTCGACCAGCAGGTTGAAGATTCTCACGATCCGGTGGATGCGGTTGTTGACTTTGAGCATGTAGCGTTCGTCTCGGACCTGAAAGAATATCAGAGTAGTGAAGGAAATAATTACCAATCACGGCAAACCTTGTACACACACATACCCTTCGGAACAGACAAACAGAGAAAAATGGCTGAAATAGTTGAAATAAGGTTATATATAGGTTATATCAACCTAAAGTACCACTCCAAAAAAAACGGTTGAATTAATTTAAATGTATAAAAAAAAATTGCTGATTGACTGGATGTTGTCCATGGACTTTGACATATTCAACATATTTTTGTGCTTAGCTTATTTTTTTATATTTTGAACAGGGTTCAATCTTCAACATTGACATCAATAAGATCCACATTTATTGGTACAACATGTCCTTCTCTCCCTCAGAAACATCCAACTGAGGGTCCTTAAAAACTAGGAAAAGAAATTCTGGATTTGAAACGTGCCATTTTCACGTTGTCATGAACAAGAAAAACTCAAATTGGAGGAATGTGACTTACGTGTCCACTGATGAAGATATGTCGCACTGAATCCAGTTCGAACAAGATCTGTTTGAACCATAGTTCAAAGGCTGAAAGAAAAGACCCAAAAAAAAAAAAAGTTGAACCATCAGAGTAAACAGCTTACTTACACTATAAAACATGCCAATTTGAGCAAGTCACTCTTCAGTCCTATACATTAAAGTAATAGTAAAGTAATCAGTACAAATAGTTTGAAAAATAAGTAAAGATATAGTAAAAATCATATTGAAAAAAACAACAACAGATACAGATTTATGGGATTTCTATTTTTTATTAGAAACCAATTAAATGTGCCAAGACAAAAACAACTGTTTCTCCGAGAGGAGTAGAAGGAGAATAAGCTCTTAAACACTATTGAGCTAGTTTTACCTTGATGGGTGACGATGAAGAGGTGCTCATCGTGGATCTTATCAGCCTTTAATTCGCTCTGCAGCGTCTGGGCTGAGAGGATTTTTTCGAGCTGCGAGTTGAAGAGAAATGAAGCGCTCAGAGTTAAATGCACAAATTTGAAAAACCAATCTAAAACTCCAGTTCTCCTCTCTCTTTTAAACTAAATCATTTGAGGGGAGGTGTTTCCTACCTGCAGGTAGTCTCCATAGATGATTCCTCCTTTGCTGGCCTTGTTAACTCCGGCCTGGGAGGCATCCTCCTCTTCCCCCTCTTCGTGAGGCTTTTTGAATAACCTGCAACGCGGGGAAAAAAAGAGAAGCCGCTCAGTTATGGAATGGTTTCCACCATCATCGTGGATTATAAATGAATTTTCGGACTGCATTTAACTGAATATGACAAAATATATATCCTTTCAAGCCCTAATCTAGTCGCAATGACGATTCAAACGTACAAATGCCTCTTCTCAAAGTACGGACATCCACTCATGACGTGTGATGATCAGTTGCAGCAAAGATGTGTTCTTCTCCTTCCACTAATATTTAATAAAATTGCCTTCAACGCAGTCCGGACTTTTAAAGGCTCTCCTCGGCCAATCACTCGCGAGGATACGGTCTCCATCCGGCCCACCTCTGTTTACCCCACGACGTGGTTGTTTACCCCTAAGTGAGGAACGACTTCTGGACTTCTGAACACCACACAAAATATGATTTTAAATATATTCAACATAAGACGTTAATTATTACTCGAGACCTTTAGACTAGCATTCAGGAACCGGTGGTCACATGGTCTCTTCAGTGTTTACTCTCCAGGAGTTGGTGTTTATGTCTGTATAGCCTCACACAAATGGGAACACAGGGTTCCCTAAGCTGAGAGCCCTTATACTCATCTCTGTTTGCATCAGAGGTTTGATGCCTTAGCGGGCAAAACTCATATGCACTTCATACCTTTTTTGCCATTTTTTCCAAAACAAGAATAGAGGAAAAAGAAGAAAAAAGAAGAAAAAAAACACAGGATGTGAAAAAATAATAATTTCAAACAGCTTTCTTTAAAAAGCCCAACAAACAATTCAATTTAATTTCCATTTTGGCCATTTCTTTGACTTAAAAAAAAAAACACGTCTCCACTTCACACTGCCAGACGCTCCGAGACCGTGTTAAAGTTAAACTACGTTGATGCTATTTACATTGTTTAACAGCTCTTTTTTTAATGTTGTTTTTTTTCCAATGCAAAATCATGTCATTGGACTCAAAAGTAAATATTTACAATTTGGTTAATATTTTATTTCCCCTCAAATGCGTCATTGCATGTTACAAGGTCCTGTGGACTTTACCTAATACGGATGGGGAACCAGGGAGCCACGTTTCTGTGTGTTCCTGTGACTCCGACAAACAAATTTGTGGCTGAGGTCGTCCGTAACTCGGCGTCTCTTCTACTGAAGATGCATTTCATGTCTCGTGCAGTGCGTCAGTAATATCTGCATTTTGTTTTCCTTCTCGTTTGGCTCTTCATCAGCCAAACCGATGGCGTTTTCACATTACAAAATTACATAAAATGTCATTTATCTATCGCAGAACCAAAGCGACTTACATGTCACATTCATGCAGGGTCGGTTCTAGCCCTTTGGTTGCCCTAGGCGAGATTGAGTTTTGCTCAAGGACACATCGACTAGGGCAAGGATTGAACTGCCAACCCCCTGATTGAAAGACGGTGTCAGGATCTGGAGTTTGTGTCTCGTTTTATGTCTTGTTTTGAAGTCCTTGTGTCTTCCGTCTCCCTGTGATTGTCTGCCATGCTCCTGATTGTTTCCTTCTGTGATTGCTGATCCCGCACTCATTGTGTCCACCTGTGTCTCGTTCCCCGTTGTCCAATCCTCTCACCTTGCCTGTGTATGTAAACCCTGTTTGTCTCATTCCCAGTCTGGCTTCGTACTGTTTGGTCCGCGTTTCTGTCGTTCCTGTCTGGTCTTTGGAATTAAATATTAGTTTGTGAAACTATGTCGGCATTTGGGTCCTCTCTCGTTGCGACATCCGTGACTACACATGACAGACGGTCCTACTAGCTACTGACCCCACAGTCGCCCCGAACTCACGCTAAAATGCGCCGCCGGTTGCAAAACAATGTCTTTTTGAACCGCCGGTAACCCAATTTCATCAGCATACGTCTCAAACTCCTCAAACAGCGCTGTCTCTCTCTCTGAATCTTTTCAAGATCATTAGCGCCGTTGTTTTTTACCCACAAATCTCTCCAGACTTCTTCAAGGGAAGTCCCAACAGCTGTCCTCCAGAAGATCAGAGGGACGATAACGAGCAGTTACTTTCTGAATCGGGACGTGTCGCAAACCGAGCAACACAAGGCTGCAGGACTCAAAGAACAATGCTTTGTTCTCAGTTCCTATTTCGCTGGGGTGAATGGGATTTAATGGGTGGGTGGGGGGGGTGGAGCCTTAGATTGGATTAGCGTGTCAATGTAAATCTTGGTAGCCTTAACACACTTGTCCGTCTCACTGATAGGCCGTACGTGTCATGGCGCATTATCAGCCGAGCGAGTCACTGATTATGAGAACGCGGGGACGTGGCTGTTGTCTGACTGCCATGTGAAACCCTCAATCAAGGTTTTAACTGTTTATCCTCCAAATGGAACTTTTGCCATTGAACTTTTTGTCAACAGTGACCTTTATTATCTATTCCCTGACCTTTTGTACTCCTAAACCATCATTTTACAAGCTACAAAATGAATGAATTCGGAAACCTAATCAATAAGTGCAATAGTTCTGGTTGTACATTGAGTTTACATACCTAAATTTCCTTCCCTCTATTGTAATTTTTTGCGAATAACATAACCGTTACAATTAAATCGTAGCATTTATTTGCTTATACACGTGCATCCGGAAATTATTCACAGCGCTTCACTTTTTCAAAAGATTTATTAAAATAAAAAAGTGTAGAATGCTACACAATGTACCCCATAATGAAAACGTCAAAAAAGTTGTCTTGACATTTTTGCAAATCGATACAAAATAAACGGAAATTATTTAAAAATCACATGGACACAAGTATTCCCAGCCCTTTGCCATGCCACTCAAAAATGCACATACCATAACCTTTAGAATTAAATTCTAGCATTTAATTGATTATACATCTGCATCCAGAAATTATTTACAGCGCTTCACCTTTTCCAAGTATTAAATGCTACAAACAGTATGTGAAAAAAGTTGTGAATTTTTGCTAATCGATTAAAAATGAAATCAATCACACGTACATAAGTATTCCCAGCCTTTTGCCATGCATGCCACTGAAAATCGAGCTCAAGCGCATCCTGTTTCCACTGATCGCCCTTGAGCAAGCCATGAATTCCAGGGACTTGCCTGTAGACCCCCGAGACTGGATTGTACCGAGGCAACAGATCTGGGAAAGTGTACAGAAAACATTCTGCAGCAATGAAAAGGTCCCAATTAGCAAAGCGGCCTCCATCATCCGTAAATGGAAGAAGTTTGGAGCCACCAGGACTCTTCCAAGAGTGAACCGAGTCAGGGAGGTGACCAAGAACCCAACGGTCACCAGTGTTGCTCTGCGAAGAAACCCTCAGACCATGATAGAAACACAATAATCTGTTCTGATGAAACATGAAAGATGGAGAACTCTTTTCTCTCGCTTGAGAGGTTCTGGAAGGAAAATGGGAGAAACTGCCCAGAAATAAGTTGTAGCATACAGTTTTTTTCAATTGCTCACAAGCGCTTACCCATATACTTGAGATAATTTTTCTAAACACTTAACACAGACTCACACCTACAAAGCACAATTGGCCAAATTGATTATTTTCTTGTCAAAAGCACAGTTTTTTTTTCTCCTTTACTGTTTACTACAGGAGGTACAGTACAAATACTGTTTACAGTCTGATGTAACAGAAACAGTTTTACAGTATTACTTACAGTGAACAAAATATCCACAAAAGTTACAGCAAATCCAAACTTTTGGCTGCAATAGATGATTGAACAACATTCGGTGAGTCATGTAGGCGGTGTCTGTATGATCAACATCTCAACCTGTCATAATCAAAATGTAAATTCTAATCCAAAACATATTTCCCAAAAACATTCCATATGTATATATATATATATATATATATATATATATATATATATATATATATATATATATATACATAGATTTATATTTATCCATAAAAAACAAGTCTCAGAATAGTATTCTCATATGCTATATATATACTATATATATAAATATTTAATATATATATATATATATATATATATATATATACACACATATTTATAGCGTATGAGAAAGCTATTCTGTTACTTGTTTTTAATGGCACACTATACTACAACAGGCAGGAGGACACTCTCCACTCTCCACACTGTCCATCAACTGAACATGGGAGTGGGCTCTGTTCACAACATGGACGACCTTTCCTGGCCTCACCACCTTCTTCCTCCGGAGGCTGAGTGGGTTCAACCCGGAGCTCCCCCCCCCCTCCGGTGCACCGGCGAGAGAGTCCAGACCGGCAGCGTCACGGTGTGACCGCTGCAGACGCTCCAGAGGGAGCTCATCGCCATGTTAGAGGTGCCCTACAATGACTTTGTTTGACAGATTCTACTATTAATGAATGAATATGTTATGTTGATACTAGGACTGAATTAAGACTTTCTTTGCTACACTATGACATTTTTAGGATGTTTTCAAAATATTATAGTATGACTCTTACATGGCTTTTTTTTTTTTATACATACTATACTATTTCATAGTGCATGAAATAACTTGTTTTATGACATAATATAACACAGGTATGGTACACTAAGACATATTTTACAACACTTTGTATGAACTGTACTGTTTGACTGCACTATGACCACTTTCCAATGGAAATAATACAAATCTGTTATGAAATTTTCGTAAGGAAATTTTACTTCAAAAAAATATTTTCACTGCTGAAAAAAGTGTTTAGAAGTTCTCTCTCTCTCCTGGAATTTGTATGGGGGTTAATCTAATCCTGTGGGGTCATGTGAGAAGGTCACGAACCATTGACCTACGGTTAAGGTCCTTGACAGGCCAACCCCAATTGGTCACTCAGTAGAGTTGGATCAAACGGACAGGAAACAGATATCGACTTTGGGAATGTGGATTGCCTCTGATATCGTATGAAGGATGTAGTCTTGCACTGAGGAGGCAGCAGTTATTATTTCTGACAGTCTTGAGAGAAGGCTTAAGGATTCTCCATTCAGCTGAATGTTTTCATGACTTGTTTGTATTTAGCGCTTGGTTTATGACTTGTCAACTTGTTACTAAGATAAAGAGCCATGCTTAAACTACTTTTGATTTCTCACAAGATAAAGGAACACTAATTCCTACCACAACTATGGCTTTTAATTAAATGTGTATTATTTACAATGCTTTGACTTTACATGACGTTTTTTCTTTATAAAATGTTCATGGCTTTTGATAATTACACACACACACACTCACACACACACACACACACACTCACACACACACACACTCACCCACACACATTCTATGGATAAACTAAACCAAGGTTTCTGTGATTCATGCCTTTTTATGACATTTTTATAGCATAGAACATTATGGAATTTTATGACTTACTGTACTCTCAGTTTTTTTACAACACTTTTCTAACATAACGTGTCACCGGCAGAGATGCACGGCGGTATGATGATGTCAGTCCGCCTGCCCCGTTCTCATCAAACGGTTATCTCAGGCATTATTAGACAGAATTCCATTACATCTGGCAAAAAAAATTCCCAGTTGTACTCAAATATGAATTAATCAGAGTTTGGTAGTTAAACGTCACTCATAAAACACATTTTTGAACATTCAGAATGTGTAACTATTCAATATGAAGAAGTGATGATATTTTGGACACACATGGATGTAAACTGCATACATATTCTAACAGAAATCATCACATGGTCACGAGTGCAGGTGTTCAATTCATTCTAATACTATTGTACCGAGCATCTCCATTGTTTATTTTTCATTCATTAAATCCAAATTAAGAAGTTTCGCCGAGAGCCGATTTCTCCTCCTCCCCCCCCCCCCGTTATACAGTCTTTGCCTTCTTAATTTGCCATTCTATTTCATCTGTTATTCAGAGCAGAAGGCCCAAATCCACCCCCGCAGCTATATGACGTCAAACCCAGGAATAATATACGATGTTTAACTTCCTCTTTAGCGCTCTAGTGTTTAATTGTGCGTCCGAACACGAGATAGACTACACAATCATGTCTGACGGTGTGATTTCCATATGGTTATCTTTACATTACGTGCATAACACGAGGCTCAATTGAGTTGGAGAGTTTTTTTCTTCTTCTTCCTCCCATTCCTCTGATGTGGTTATTGCGTGGTGCGTTTGAGTCTTTGAAGTCGTTGCAGTCGTGCCTTCTCTCTTTTATGTAACGCTTTGAAGTCGGTCTCGTTGCACCGTGCAGTTCGTGCTGCCGCGGTCACAGTGATGCTGCACCGGCATCATTTTAATAACCGTTTATCTATTCTATTTGATGCTTCTTTGAAATTAACCTTTTTTTTTTTTTGGGGGGGGGGGGGGGGGGGGTTGTTCATCACTAGAAAGTCGATGAATTAGGCGACAGAGATGCTATTCTAAACATGACGTGCACATTAAGCAGTCAGCTGCAGGACCGCGTGACTTTATGAACTATGCACCGTGTACCACTAGGGAGCATCAGAGCACTTTTAAGAGAATTAAAGATTTGATTTAATGCATCCCTGTTTGGCATGAGATGAGTTTATATTTGAAGGTTGTTGTTTTATTTCCAGCAGGGATTTGAAACTCTTTGTGTGGATGTATCAAAACAAATGGAGGTTGGTAAAAGTTCATTGTAATTCTCAGTGTGAAGGAACAATAGACAATTGCTCAGAGGGGAAGTTTAAGAAGACATTTCCTTCTGCGTCAGTGAAGACGGATGGTATATCCAACGGGGAGTCTGATGAGGACTTTGAAGGCGTGTATTTTAAGAGTAACATCCAAAGAAATGTATCTTTGTTGAGCCCTATATGTCATAAAACATTTAATTTTGTAATACACCATAAAAAGAATCTGCTGGATGTTGGAGCAACGGGGAGGAGGTAAAAAACAACAGCATGAAACAAGCTGTGAGCAAAGAATATTCTCTTTGAAGTTTACCATAGAAAATAACTTTCATCTGAAGTTGTCAGAATTATCGTCAGAACTCTTGAGCTTTGATGAATAACTGAGCGTGGGAAATGTGTTTCCAACCAAAAATGTGATTTAAAATACCTACCTGTAGATGACCGAGTATATTGTTTTTTGGTAACTGTTTATATTTACATTATATATATATATATATATATATATATATATATATATATATATATATATACATATATATATATATATATATATATATATATATATATGCACTACTGTTTAAAATGTTGGGGTCACTACTGTTTAAAATGTTGGGGTCACTTAGAAAACAAGAAAAATATAGAAATGTCCTTATTTTTTTAAAGAAAGGCATGTTTTTTTCAATGAAGATAACATTAAGCTAATCAGAAAAACTCTACACATTGATAATGTGGTAAATGGCTAGTTTAGGTGTAAACGTCTGTTTTTTAATGAAGTCTCTACATAGGTGTATAGAGGCCCATCTCCAGTGTTCTAATGGTACATTGTGTTATCGCCTTAGAAGACTAACGGAGGGGTATAAAACCCTTGAAAACCTGTTTTATGTTAGCGCAGCTGAAAACAGTTATGATGGTGAGAGAAGATATAAAACTGGCCTTCCTTTGAGCGAGAAAATTAATAATTCAAATAAAAATCCTTATTTCTAACCTTGTCAATGTCTTAACTATATTATTCTCTTCATTTTGCAATTCATTTGATGAATAAAAGTCTGAGTTTTCATGGAAAACATGAAATTGTCTGGGTGACCCCAAACTTTTGAACGGTAGTACATACAGTATATATACATGTTTATTAGTTGCACTCAAAATCTGTTCAGCTACATTTGACACATTTAAGAGTTCAGAACAGCTTCAAACAGCCGACTTCAAACTAATCCTTCATTTTGTCTTTGTAGCTCAGGAACATGTATTATTAATTATTTATGTATTTTGAGATATTTGGAACGCTGAGGCCGTGCATACTTAACTATTTGGAGAGACTTTAAGCGTCGCTAAAATCCGAATTAGTGTCTGGAGCCAGCAAATAAATGTTTCCCTCCTCTCATATTCAATGTAATACTGAACAGTTAGTTAGACATAAAAAAAAGAAAAGCAGAACTTACAGTCCATTTCTTAAAAAAACAACACACCAAAAGAGAACCCCAATATCATTTTAATCCATGAGTGCATTGAACATTCAAAAGAAGTATACCTACCGAGAACATGGACGTGATCTATATCTGGATCCACTGTAACCTTGTTTATGTGAGATGGGTTCATGAAATATTTGCGTTTGATGAAATATTCATTGGACAGGAAGCCGGGTCAAAAGGCATTATGCCCAATAAACATGAAATTTAGTGGAAATAATAGTTGATGGCATGTTATAGATACAGCACCACTTGTAAATACTTGTCACTACATGCACAGGTTTCTGTTAGTTACTTAAACAGAGCATTGTGAAGAAGCCCCACATCGCCATATTAGAAGGAACGTAACTTAAAAAAAAAAGAAATGCTTGTCTGAAAAATCTAAAGAAAGAAATTAATGAATAAAAATCAGCTGGACTTTATTTTGTCATGTTTAAACACAACATAAATTACTGTTAATATGACTAATACAGACATTTATTCAGTTTCTTAAAAAAAAAAAACGCCATAAAACTCTTGCATAATTTACAAAACATGGTGTGTCCCTGTGCCGAGGCACATCTGTGCCTCTTCCACCCCAACAGAGTTTGGCGTACTTTGACTGTCCTTTTTTTTTCTTTCTCACAATGAATATTGGGTATTTTAAACATGGAAACTGTTCATTTTTTTCCGTTTTAAAAGCATCTCAAAGAGAATAAGACATGTTTTTTCGATGTTTACAGTGCTAAATCTGGTATATAGTGGTTGTTTGGTGAGGATATCACTTCAGAAAGTCTCTGATTTTGATGCTTCAGAGTCCATAGTCCAAAAGGCTTGTGCAACAGAGGAACTTACCTGTAACTGCCATGGTAAGGCTTGGTGTAGTTATATATGTACTCTGTAGTCCCTAGGTCACAATGCACAGCATTGCTTTTGACCTTTTTTTATTATTTTTGTCGTTTGAATTTTTTTTTTATTATTCTTTTTTCACTTTTCTTTTTTTTTTGTACAAAAACACACGACACTCATATAGCGCACATAGCGGCAACCCTTGATTACAGTTGCTTTTCATTTCCTCCGCTTCTACGTCTCTACCAAATCCAAGTCTCTTTGGCCGAAAAATACCAGCTCGCATCGTTACCTTTTCCCAATTTCACTTTGCCGGAGAAGATGAATGTTGTTGGCGTTGTCTGCTAACTCTGGATACTGCTCAATGGAGAGCACGTAGTACCCGTCATACCCCAACACTTTCCCGCTACTCAGAAGCTGCCTCTTCTCGCCCTCTGTCCACGGCCGGAACCCTTCCTCGCCGTCTCGCACCCGCTGCTGTTCCCTCGCCCACGCGCCCGCGAGCGCCCGCTGCCTAGCTAGCTCGACCACCCGCGCCTTCTCCTCGTCCACCGTGGACCCGTAGCGGATGTGAAGAGCCAGAGCGCCGGCGCGGATCTCCACGTCGGCGAAACGCCGCGTCCGACTATCCATCACCGTGGTGGATTGGGACACGGTGACGTTGACGCCGTTCTCCAGAGTTTTGTGGCCGCTGGTGAGGTGCAACGCGGCCAGGTCGGCGTCCGGGAGGCCCGGCTTGACGAAGTAGTGCGTGTCCCGCCCCTCGATGGTGAAGTGGAGGTCGTCCAAATAGAAGGCGTTGTTGAGGATCGTCGCCACCTTGATGCAGTCCTCGCTGGCCACGTTGAGCGTGTGTGTGTGAACGCTGCCCTTGTAGATTGCGAACATCACGGCCCTTCCGATGGGAGACATTGCCGCCGAGAACCACAGCCAAGACTTTTCGCCCCTGCGACCTCGCCGCAGATGGACCTCCGGCAGCCGCTCGAATGACAAGAGGGAGCGGGCTTGTCTGGTTACTTCCTGCTGGACCCCAGAGATAGACTGTAGGGGAGAGTGCAGTGAAACGTTAAGGCTTGAACATGGCAGAACCGGATCCTCCAGGCCCCTTTAGAACCAGCTACGGCTCTGCTTCAGAGGGTTTTTCATCCCTGTCTAAGATAATGGTGTTTCCAAGCTGCTTTCTCAAAAAGTAGATAAATCTCCCATGAGAATTTTTACAGCAATAAAATGTTCATGCGAAAAGCTTAAACTGAAGGATCCTCAAAGGATTGTTTAACACAAAAAATATTACATATTAAGTCAGACAATGTTGAAATGTGCTTAACTATTTACCAAAACAACAATACAGAGGAAATTACAATTTGTGCCTATTATGCAGTTATGTAAATATGGCCCAATTAAAATAGATTTTCTCTGTAATACATAGCAATGCAATTAAGAGATGTCAGCTTCAAAATACTGATGTAAGAGAATAACAATGGACACATTTTGTTTTGCATCCTCTACACTTTATCATAATATCTGTTGGCAGGAGGAAAAGAGTATTTGTTTATTTTGTGTTCAATATGCAAATAATTTGACCAACCGGCAGATCATCCCAGCGCTGGCTCTTCCTCAGTTCATAGGACGGCATGCTTAAATCAAACTTTGGGACCGGAAACCCAGGAATGGTGTTGTGAAGATGGAAGCCAAAGGTTACAAGCCAGCTGTTCACATCTGTGCAAGAAACATAAATGACGTTGTTAGTAAGTTATACCTGAAATATACATGAATACCTACTGTACCGGAACTGAAATGTTGGTTTAAAAAACTTCTTGCTTTACCATTTGTATACTGTATATGTAGAAACAACAGTGACTAATTTAATACCTTTCCCTGAAATTCTTCAAAACCATTTATTACCAATACAAATAAATCAATATTTATAGAAAATAACCCTCAATTAGTTGATTGAGAGAAAATCTATTGGATTGCATAAGGATCTGCATAAGGATCCGTCATAAGATTGTCAACTGAAAATATATTTGGGTGAATGATCAGACAGAAAGTAATACCAGCTATACGATTGAATATGTAAGATAACATGCAGCGTGTTTACATGCATTCGAATAACTGGCTTAGTCGGACTGAAATAGAATTATCCGTTTCATGTAAACACCTTTGTCGACTATGTGCGGTCCGACTACGATCCAATTAACACCCCTGGATAACTCAATCTGATCTGGTTGATAATCCGACTATCGCGGCATGTAACGGTGAATTGGATTAGGAACCGGACTTTGTGTTTTTGCGCATGCGCACGCAAGCGGAAATGGCTGTATCACCACAAGTTGTAATGAAAACAGCGCCACCTATCGTATCGGAGATAACATGCTTTCGGCCAATGATTCGAATTACTCACTGCCATATATATTGGGATAATAGCAGATCCCCCAAAAGATAGCATAGTCCGACTAAAGCAAGATTCAAATTATACGATCATGGAAACGCACTGAATGTCAAGGAAGCAAAAAGAATCAATAATGACAATACTCATTAAAGAAGCCCTACTAATCACTAATAGTCTTACCTGCGACATATTCTCTCATTTCATGGACTTTGCTGATGGGATTGTTACTTCTGAACATGTATAAATTAAAAGGAACTGGCTCTTTGCCGACTTTTTGCCAAGTGGACACATCCGGAACGGTCCACCTTCCAGACATTATGTCATAATCCTGCTCCCCGAAGTGGAGCAGTTTGGTTAGGGCCTCATAAAGTCCTCCGTGGAACCCGAGCACCAGCTGGAATTCCGGGTTTGAGTCGAAGTAGACCTCGCCGTACGCCGTGTACTGCAGCTGTTTTACCAGGAGGCCGTTGCTGGTGAAGACGGCCAGAGGCGTGCCGGTGTTATCGCAGGCGATGTAGAACTCCTCCCCGCTGCTGATCTCCATCGCAAACAGGTGGCCCTGGAGGTCGTAGTAGAGCGAGGTGATCTCCGAACTGGAGTGGTTGTACACGTGCGTGATCCTGGCCGGGTAGCTCAGGTCGGCGTAGAAGTACTGCAGGTGTTGGCCCAAGCTCGTCTTGCTGGACACCCTGCGCCCGAGTCCGTCGTAGCGGTACTGAATAGTCCAGCCGCTGCTCTTGCTGTAGACCCGCACCAAGAGCCCCTTGGAGTTGTACTCAAAGATCTCCGCCCCCCTCTGACGGAGGAAACCGTCTTCATCCATCCTGTACTGGATATCTCCGAGGCGGGTGATGCGGTCTCTCAAGTCGTAGCGCAGAGGAAGCAGTCGGGCGCTGCTTCCCGCGTTGAGCAGGTGCAGGTTTCCGTTGAGGTCGTAGGTGTAGCGCCACATGACTTTCTCGTTCAGGTACACCGTCTGCAGCTGGCCGTCCACGTCGTACTCGTAGGCGTACTTGGTGGTGTTGGCGAAGGGGCCGATCTTGATCTCTCGCTTGATGACCCGCCCCACGTCGTCGTACTGGAACGTGATCCAGTACATGAGCGAGCGGAATATCTCGTACTGGATCTCCTTGATGCGTCCGTGTGCGTCGAAGTGCTTGGTGTAGGTCATGACCGCGGTGGAGATGATCTGATTGATGTCATAGTAGATCACCCCGAACTTCCCAAACTGTTCCACCTTCCCCGAGATGTCGTCGAACTGGTACAGGTCGATGGGCAGCGGCGTCTCGTTGATGACGCCTTGCACGCTGGTGACCCGCAGGCTGCTGTCGTAGGTGTAGTCGAAGCGCGCGTTGACCATTCCGTCCTCGCTGAAGCGGAAGATCTGCCGGTCCACCAGGGGACCCACCTGGCGATAGCGGATGGAGCAGATGAATCCTTCGTTCTGCAGGTTGACGGTCTTCAGCACTCCTGCCGTCTCGTCGTAGGTGAAGCTGACCCTGGTGCTGTCGTACAGGATCTCGGACAGTTTGTTCTGCCGGCGGTACCGGTACAGGATCCTGCGTCCGGTGCCGAAGTGAGACACCCTGAGGAGGAGGCCGTCTTCGCTGTAGTCCACTGCCACGGAGGCGTTGCTCTCCGGGGGGTGGTAGAGGTTCCTGTAGTAGCCCACCGAGCGGATGGTCTGCATGGTGTAGCGGGCGACGCTCGGCATCGTGACGGCGGAGAGACGGTCCAGCGAGTCGAAATCGAATATGTACTGCCGTTGACTGTGGAGCAGGAGGACCATGGACTAAAAAGAAGAGAGCAAAAAAAAAGAAAGAAAAAAGTTATTTTCCTGGGTAATAACATGATTAATGCCGGCCAATGTGAGTGCAAGGCAAAGTGAGCGGAAATGGACTGTTTGAGAAACGAAGAAACGGGGGTGGGTGGGGGTTGGAGGGTGGGTGTGAATCCATCCGGCAACATTATCAATCACTGTTGTGAGGAAGCAGCGCTGCACGCCGTCTGCTATCTTTTAATGCAGAATGTACAGCTCTAATTTCCAAGACTCATCACGAGTTCTTCTGAAAGTGATATATTGATTTTTAAATACAAGAATTCACCAAGAACGCTGGTGTGTGTTTCAAATGAGGCGCCTTCAACAGCTAGAGAGTGTGCGATAGTCAACACACACACAGACACACTCACGAGAATGCGACATTAATACAAGTTTACTTCCTGCACACCGGGGACCGGTGTAATTAATTTACAGTGCAATGCCGCTTGGAGTGTGGTCCGTCTTCTCGAGGATTACCACCCTTTCTGTTAAAATGTCATGGCCAGTCATCCGTTGCGACACAGCGGTTCCCTGTGCTCCCTGAGCTCTCTGTGTTCCTCATGTCAGAGGGTTGACTTTGCCTCGCCAGGTCACGCGATGAAAGGATGCGGCCAGGAGTGGCTGATGAAATCTTTGTGTGTGTGTTTTTATAGCCGAGCATCTCAACGCAATCCTTGAATGCGGTCTACAGAACTACTTACGGGTATTTCTTTCGTGAACGAGACGGATGGTGTGATATCTTGCTGTTTGACATGATGAGACGGCAGAATGCGAAGATCAAAATAGGATTTCCATTTTTAAATGTTTGTGTGTAGTATAGGTGTCCCGGTATATTGCCGTAAGCGGATTCCTATATTTTCCCAAGACATTTTTTGATATAGGAGAAAGTGTAAAGACTACCTGAGAACTACAAATACTGGATAAATCAACAAATATTTCACAAAACAGAAGCACATTTTGAGTTACGGTGGCACACATACTTAAGAGACTGTATTCAGCCAGTTATTACACATGTTATAACACAGTAATTACTGCGCTCTATAATTTCATATATTATTTTAGCCGCCTAATCGACCGGTGTGTCTCTGTCAATCACTCTCTTCAGCCAATCTATTTAAATCGTAGTCTGTGGGCGCTACGAGTTAAAAACCAGTGGAAACAGTCATTAGAAACAGTGTGCGGTTCGGTCTTTGTAGGTTTCAGCTATTTAATTAATAGCTGAAATCTAAACTAATTAAATCACCGGGAACACGATCAACATGAAGCATAGATGTTACCGCCTAAATAATTGTACCGTAATTGTATAATGCATAATCCCGAAGCATGCTCCTAATTAAAACACACAAACGGTGATAGAACAGCACTAAACAAACAGGGCAGGACACGCGATACAAATACATGCAGCAGTTCGCAGCGCAGTTAGTTCCCCGTCCCCAGCGTTGCACACAGTGATTTAATACTCTGCTATTGTACACGCACTGTATGAATTATACTGCTGCCATTCAGGGCCACCGACTACACATTTTCTAGGAAAAGAAATACGTTCCTGTGGCAGAGATGGTAATCACCCCTACTGTTTCAACAATTTGTGGCCTAATTTCCTTGGTAAACTCTGACACAGTAGACTATAATTTACATGCTGGGTAGAGGTTAAAAGTGTGGCCCTCTCTGAACGTGTTTGTACCTAAAGCTCGCACATCCGCCGCTGGCGTAAGAATGATTACCGTGTTCGCCGAGTACCGGTAAGAATCAGAATTATGTGCCAGCGGCCGGCGATTATAGCGAAATGGGCCTCTTCAGGGTGACCTCTGCGACATGTCGGGGTCTTTATCCGCCCTGTGGCGATAATGTCTCCTCTATCTCACGCATCATCGCCTTCCTCGGGGGCCATGCTATTTCCTCACCTGCTCCAGGTAGGTGTAACTCCATATCTTCCCATCTGCAAACACCCTGGACACCAGGCGGCCCTGGCTATCGTATTCCAGCCGCTCGGTGGTGGGGCCTCGCTGCAGGGCGCTGATCTGGCCGCTGCTCGTGCGGCTCACGTTCACCGGCAGTAGCTTACTGCTGGGCACCCAGAGCACCGGGTGCCCCGACGTGTCGTATATAATCTTTAAGAGGAACTTCCTGTGGTCGTCGTAAATCTTCTCCGTCCTCAGGGTGCGATCGTAATCGACGGAGAGAATGTTCCGTCCGTTCACCTGTAGGGGGGGGGGGGGGGGGGAAGACAGATTTTATTTTATTTAATAAATATGTGAGACAAAAGAACTACAGCCACTCCTACTACCTACTAAGTCGTAATAAGACATGACTAACGGACGCCACTTAATCGATGTATTGATTACACCAGTAGTTCTCAAATGGGGGGTACGTGAAGGCACTCCAGGGGGAAAGTGAGATTTTTCAAAATATATTTAAAATTAGGATCCGTTAAAAAATCCTTATTTATTAAATATTAAATTAAATATAAATGTAAGTTCATGAATATTATATATCCTATTCTAAATTAGACACTGATGGCCCGGCGCTGGTTAGGGGGTACTTGGCTGTAAACATATTTCACACTGGGAAAAAGGTTGAGAACCACTGGATTACACAATAAAAGAAATATTGATTATGATATCACTTGTCTTTGTCGGGATGACTCTTTAAATTGTATTCACGCCTATTTCCACTACAGTTGTCACAGAGATTAACACCTCCCTCCTGAGGCTCATTTAACCGAGAGACACTCTGGTGATTATTCAGGTACCCTTAAATCACAACCACCTAAATTTAGAGGGGGCAAAAATTACTCGGAGGCAAAGTAACCACCAAAGTTAAGTTCATGAAGTGCCATAAAGCATAAATCCGAGGTGTCAGATTGTAATAAGGAGGAAGGAGAGGAGGTGGACGTATGTACAGTGGGGATATTGATAACCCTCCATATCAGGAACTAAATGTTCCGGTGAAAGAAAAGAAAAAGAACTGTTGAAATATTTTTACAATTTTCTAATAAGGCTATAAAAAAATCCATCCGTCATATAAGGAGACAGTTTTATGTGACTTTTGTGCAACTGATCTTTAACCCCGATAGTGTCACTGCCGTCCTCTGGCAGAGCCACGGGGAACAGAGGCTTTTGTATTCATGGCAAGCTGACGCTCTGAATGTCCCACGAAGAAGAAGAAGAAGAAGAAGAAGAAGAAGAAGAAGAAGAAGAAGAAGAAGAAGAAGAAGAAGAAGAAGAAGAAGATGCAGAGGAACAAGAACAACACGAAGAAAGGATCAGGGTGATTTTTCATGTGCAGTTTTCTCGAAGAAAAAGAAGAAGAAGAAGGAGGAGGAGGAGAAGAAGAAGAAGAAGAAGCAGAAAAAGAAGAAGATGAAGAAGCAGAAGCAGGAGGAGGAGAAAAAGAAGCTAAAAGAAGAAAACGAAGCCAGAAGAAGAAGAAAAATAAGAACAAGCTAGAACAAGAAGCAGAAGCAGGAGGAGGAGGAGAAAAAAACTAGAAGAAGAAGCAGAAAAAGAAGAAGGAGAAGGTGAAGAAGGTGGAGGAAATATAGAAGAAGAACGAGAATAAGGAGAAGAACGAGAAGAAGAAGAAGAAGAAGAACAACAACAACAACAACAACAACTATACCAAACATACCCTCAGCTTGCGTCCGAACACGATCACTTTCCCTCGGGCTTGTTCCTTCCGGAAGCGCCACTCCACCAGGTTCTGGCCGCTCTCCCCCGGCAGGCTCATGTTGCGCCGGGCCACCGTCGGGTTGGCGGCGCCGGCCAGGATGTGCGGCTCCGTCTGGTAGTGGGTGTCCATCCCGTTGGCGTACGTAATCCTCAGCGAGTTGTCGAAGCCCACTTGGAACACGCTTCTGCATTGGTCTACTCAGAACAACAGAAGGAGAACAAATTAGCAAAGAAAGAGTCAACTTAGAACAGAGGAATAAGGAATCACACAGAAGAAACGTCTACAGAGGTAATCGTCGCTTAATCGTGCTTTAAGTCCCGATCATTCATTCTGTTTGAACTTTTTATTAACTTTAATCCTTTATTATTTCATATCTAATCCTTTTCAGGATGGAAATAAATAGACGTGAGTGATGCACGTCCGTTTGGTTCTGACGGAGAGTCGTAACCGTTTAGAAACGACGGGTTGATGTGTCACACACACACACACACACACAAGCGCACCGAGAGAGGAGTCATTTACACTGTCGTCGGGCAGACCCTCTAAGCCACGGGTGTCAAACACGAGGCCCGCGGGCCAAATCCGGCCCGCCACATCATTCTATTGACGGCTTGAAAGACACACGATCCCCTTTTCTTCAAGAAATTGAAGACGAACATCCTGCGCATTTATTTTGAAGGTTTCAAATGAAATGGATTTATCTTATCATAAAAGAGAAATGTTCTTAACTTAACATTTTTCGACACTCAGATAAACAATAATCAAATGCAAAGACAGTTATTTAAGACTACGTTTGAAGGGTTTATACAGAGTTTCAGTTACAACCGGCACACAGATGAGTTTGACGCCATTCTCGTTCAACTTCTCTAAGCTGTAATGATGCACGACTTGAGCTTACTCGACGCTGACCCCGGCGACCTCCCCTCGATACAATGACAAATAATAGCGCCGCGGGCCTCACCCTGAGCCAGAGTGTAGAAGGCGCGGTTGGTGGAGGCGTTGGTGGTGATGCTGATCTCCTCCTCCGTCATGGAGCTCTCGATGTCCACCGTCAGGGCGCTGTACATGTCGGTGTACAAGTTGTTCACCATCCCGGTCGGGAACGTGACGTTCATCAGCCGCCCTTCACTGTCGTAGCTGTTTGACAGGAAATGACAGAGCGTTGATGTAGGATTTTGCTCTCGGTGCATTTAATTATCAGCTCTTTTTATGCTTTGTGAGAGTAAGTGCCCCGACTGTCACGTCCCCGTGTCGCTTTGCAGAGCGTAAGGGAGGCGGCGGCGCCGGTATCAACCCAAGGCACAATCCAAATATTTGATATGGAAGAATGACACATCCCATTAGACATCAGTTTTACTTATATATATATATATATATATATATATATATATATATATATATATATATATATAGAGAGAGAGAGAGAGAGAGAGAGAGGTTTAGACTAATATATAAAATCTTTATATATGTATATATATATTTATATACTGTAGATCAATTATAAAGAGTGGTTTGGACTGTATATATATATATATATATATATATATATATATATATATATATATATATATACACACACAATCCAAACAGTCTACATATATATATATATATATATATATATATATATATACAATCTAAACATTCTACATATATACATTCATATATATATATATATATATATATATATTTATTTATGAATATATAAATATATATATATGTATATATAGACTGTTTGGACTATTTATATATATATATATATATATGTATATATGTAGACTGTTTAGACTGTATATATATATATATATATATATATATATATATATATATATATAGATATAGATAGATATATACACAGTGACAAACCACTCTTTATAATTGATCTACAGTATATATATATATATATATATATATTATGTATATATATAGATATTTTTTTTCTTTTTTGTTGTTGCTTTCTTCATCTTTTTTTCCTTTAACTATAAAAAGCAAACTTGTAATTAATGCAATGATTGATTTGTCATTATAATTTCAACTGACTGCTTTTTTTTCTCTAGCGATGTTGGGGATATCATTCATGGCGTAATGCGACTTGACAGCAAATTACACAAGAGAGGCAAATTCAATCACTGAGAGGCCATGGAAGCAAAATAAAAAATAAATACAAAATTGTTATGATAGAAAGTCCAGGTGGCATATTATAACAAAAAATTATAATGGGCTTGTCATGTTGTTTAACTTTAACGTTTCAAATGTGTCTTCCAGCAAATTCCTATTTTTTTCCACTGCGACATTACAGTTTAGTGAGGTTAAAAAAAACAGAAGATGGAAAAAGCAGCAGTTATTATAGTCTAACTGGGCTATTTTACAGATCTAAGGCAACTTTTATAATTAGGTTTTCAATTAAATGTACACCCTAAAGCAGTTTGCAGGTAAGTATGTTTCCCAATTATAGAGTAAACTTAGACAAGAACGATCTCACACACACACACACACACACACACACACAGTTACACACATAGCAAACCATTTATATTGCTTCGTGTTTGTATCTCATAACTTAAAGTTGAAATAATAAAAAAGGAATATCCATATTAGTGTTCTTCATCCAAGAGAAGCAGGAACTACTTTTCTTAAAATTGTTCTCCATAAAAGCATTCCATTACGGCGTTCTGCCAAAATGCAAAGAGCAATTGTTTTTCATAAGTTGTATCAGTGGGCAAAACAGTCGGAGGTGTGTTTTAATATCACGGGCGAGATTTAGAAAGAAAATTATCGTTTTGATTCCCCGCACAAAGCTCTCGCCGACTGCCACTCACTCGTAGAACGTGGTCCAGCCGATCTCCGACGTCTTCGTGGCCAGCAGCCCGTTGTTGCCGTGGTAGGTGAGCAGCACCAGCTCCTGGCCCTGCGCCGTCAGCGTCTTCAGCCCGCCGTTGGTGCTCATGGCCAGCCAGATCACCTGGTTGTCGGGGGCGACGATGCGCACCGGCGTGCGGTTGGGATCCCGCCGGATCCTCAGGGTGTTGCCGCTGCTGTCCGTCACGGCCGTGATGTCGTTCTCCGTGCTGTAGCTGAACGTGAACTTGGAGTCGCCGGTGAGCAGGCTCGCCGTGTGCTGGTGGGTGCCGTTGCCGTCGAACACGTACAGCTCCTGGGCGTCGGGCGACGCCACCTCGTACGTGCTGCCGCTGGGCGTCGGCCCGTTCCTGGAGATGGCGCGGATGCGGATGTTGCCCAGGTCCGCCACGTAGAGCGTCCCGTCCGGAGCCGCCACTAAAGAAGACGGGGCGTTGAGCCGGGCGTCCTTGGCGTAGCCGTCGCCCGTCTGGTAGCAGTCGCAGTTGGCGTCGTTCTTGCAGTCGCAGTCGGACGGCGAGCCGGCCAGGTGCGTTATCTCGCCGTCCACGGACACCTTCCGGATCCTGCTCATCTTCCTCTCGTCCGTCTCCGCCACGTAGATGGCGCCGTGGTAGGAGACGGCGATGGAGACGGCGAACTCCATGGGGGTCAGCTGGGCCCGCTGGCCCCCGGCCACGCCGCGCTCCAGGCCGGCCAGCGGGCAGTGGAGCGGGCGGCCGGCGGCGATGCTCACCTGGCCGCTCTCCGTGATGCGCAGCACGATGTTGTTGTCCAGGACGTACAGGGAGTTGTCCATGGGGCTCACCGCGAGGTCCGTGGGCCACTCCAGAATCACCTGGGGTACGGGACATCGTTAGCTCAAAGGAAAAAGTAGCAACGGGTCGGGAAACACCGGCACACGTAATTTATATAATAGCAAAAATAAGAGATTATCTCAGTCAGGGTTCTTACACATGTTGACCAATGGATTTCCATGACTTTTCCATGACTTTTCCATGACTTTAAACCACATTTCCATGACCAAACTGAAATCTCGGTTTATACATAAAAAAGTAAGAGCATTTAGTATTTAAACAATGTGAATTCCAAAGCATACAGTAGGCCTATACATTTAATGAAACAAATTACTAAAAGACAATATTTTATTTAAAGAATAAATATTTGCTTCCCGAGCTATGGCCATCAAACTTTCCAGTTAAGGTGCGTTCACTTGCAACGCGGGAAAAAAAAGAAAATTGCGCCGCCAGTATGAGAGTATGCCGGCTTATATTTTGAGTCTTTCTTTCTTAAACAAATTCTATGACTTTTCCAAAACTTTTGTGATTTAATTTTTTCCATGACTTTTCCAGGCCTGGAAATGAGCATTTTAAAATTCCATGACTTTTCCAGGTTTTCCATGACCGTACGAACTTTGTCAGTGTGTCTGAAGTGTGAGGCGTTCAGAAGTCGATTTTTTTCGCAACACTATCCTCAAATTTAGTATAGAGTATAGAGTACACCCACATTGTCGTGGAAATGATTGTGAATCACTATCGTGAGTAATAATGAACATTTAGACAGTTGCATCACGTATATTCGTATTATCAAAGGCGATCCGTGCTACTTTGTTATTCAACAAAGTTTATATCAAACAAGGATTATTTTGCGCCCTTGAAGTCACTCTCGGTCTCAACAAGGTCGGTGACC
This sequence comes from Liparis tanakae, assembly GCA_036178185.1. Taxonomy (NCBI): domain Eukaryota; kingdom Metazoa; phylum Chordata; class Actinopteri; order Perciformes; family Liparidae; genus Liparis; species Liparis tanakae. Next base: position 6,583,123 of record CM070095.1, read on the forward strand.
CCGAAAATAGACAAAGTGAAATGAATTGTATGGATGACGATTTCTGAAGTTAAAGTTCTAGATTAGATATTATATTGATAATATAACAAGGAGAACTCATAGATGTCCACAGTTCTTTTTTTTAACCCTCCTGTTACCTTTGGGGTCAATATGACCCCATTCAATGTTTAACGTCTCTAAAATAATCATTTCTTTTACTTCCTATTTCATGACTTTTCCTAATTTATTGGGGACAACTGGGAAAACATAACATTCACATGATGATATGTTTTCAATGTCCTGAACACATCAGGCTGTTTTTCACTGTGTAAAACATATAAGAAATATCAACTTTTTTATTTGTTTAAAGGGCTATTTAGGTCGTCAACAAACAAACATAAAGTACCTCAGACTTAAACTTGGGAAACAATATTAATTCTAATCATTTTCTGGAGGTTATAACTGCTGTAGTCAAAAAAAGGTAAAAAGATGTTAGTAAATTTGAAGGGAACAGGAGGGTTAAATGCCCTTTCCCCAATAAATAAAATGTAGCAGTGATATAGCGAGCTCTCACACACACACACACACACACACACACACACACACATGTGCATGGTGGGATTATCTGAGCATCAGCGAGCATGAAATAAATAAAAAGTTAAAAAGTTTGACTTGGCTGCGACAGATCATCCATTTCCTCCTCGGAGAATCCCTCGTATCCGTCGCTCTCAAAATCTGCAATACATCTCGTTTATTATCGAGACGTTGACTGGTGCAGGAATTAAAGGTGACACTTTAGTGGCCAGGTAGTCCCTCTTTTCACTCTGCTAGTTTGTCTTAGAATATTTAATTTCAATTGGCGTAAAGGGAGAAATAAATGACATAAATATATATATTATACCTCGGGGGTAACGTATTAATTCTTATCTTCTCGTGCCCACGCTGCTGATGAATGAATTTAAAGGATCATTTTGGCCACAGTGACAGTTAAGATCATTTTCCATTACGCCCTCTCTCCCCGCTAAACATTTCACATTTTCTCATGCTGCTACTTAGATTTAAAACTAAGTGACATTCCGGGGGGTTAAGCCCTGTGTGGCAATAGCGAAGCTCGCTAACTGACGCCGCAGCCCGAGAGGGGGAGCGCCCCATTAAGCGGCCAATTAAGTGTGGATCAAATTAAATCAAAATGAAGTCAAAAAAAATCGTACACATGGCAGTATTCGGCGCATCTTGGGAAAACAAGTAGATATTACAATCCAAACGCTTTAACCACGGCCAAATATTACAATCTGCTTGTCAGGAATTTTTAAAAAGCGGATTTGTAACGGCACAACATGATTGGCCTGGTCTTTTTTTAAATACATAACTGTGTCATTGTGCCTTTTCCACAGGGGTGATGAATAATCAAACACGCTGCCTGTGAGGCTGCCATGAGGCGAAACCACGCAGAGCCAATCGTCTCGCTGGGACGCCCGAGGATCACGCGGTCTCGCCAAAACCATCTTTTTATTGGCTCAAACCAAATGACTCGGTTAATTAGCAAAAAGTGACACGCTCAATCCTTTGTCTTGATGTTCTCTTCTGCTTTTTTTCCCTTCCGCCTTCATGTTCTCTAACACACACACACAGATTGCGTCTGTTCTGTTACATAAAAACATGGTTGAATGTTGGCAAAAACGCAGTTTAATTCCACCCCACAGCTTTTTATTGTGTTGATGCTATGAATATCTAACCTCTCAAAAGGACACGCGGATATTTGTAATATCTGTTGTCGGGGTCATTCGGTTTTTTTGACGGTGGCGGCCTTTTCCCCATCTACAGTTTGAAGTGTTTTGTTTGTAAGCCGATCTGCATTAGAACATCACAAAGCTAATTAAAATGTAAATTGGCTAGTTAAAACACTCACACACACACACACACACACACACACACACTGCTCTGTCTTGTGCAGACTAGTGAGAGGTGGGAGAGAGAACCTGATCCCGCCGCCGCAATTACATTCAGCGCGGCCGATACACTTTGGAAATTCACTTTCTGCAGACACGAGATACAGAGGACGCCGCGGACGCGTCCCTCTCATACGGCGCCACGTTTGTTTCCCCATTGTTCTTCATTATTCATTCTGAATCTGATCTCAAACATTCTGAAAGGAGTGAAATGAAGAGGCATATTAATGTTTGAGAGCAAGGAGCTGCTCTGCTCTTCTGTGGAGAAAGTGCAGCAGTGTTGTAGTGCTATAGAACCTATTGTATAGAAGCTATTGTAGTGTTATAGAACCTGTTGTAGTGTTATAGAACCTATTGTAGTGTTATAGAACCTATTGTAGTGCTTTTGAACCTATTGTATAGAAGCTATTGTAGTGTTATAGAACCTGTTGTAGTGCTATAGAACCTATTGTATAGAAGCTATTGTAGTGTTATATAACCTGTTGTAGTGCTATAGAACCTATTGTAATGTTATAGAACCTATTGTAGTGCTTTTGAACCTATTGTATAGAAGCTATTGTAGTGTTATAGAACCTGTTGTAGTGCTATAGAACCTATTGTATAGAAGCTATTGTAGTGTTATAGAACCTGTTGTAGTGCTATAGAACCTATTGTAGTGTTGTAGAACCTATTGTAATGTTATAGAACCTATTGTAGTGTTATAGAACCTATTGTAATGTTATAGAACCTATTGTAGTGTTATAGAACCTATTGTAATGTTATAGAACCTATTGTAATGTTATAGAACCTATTGTAGTGCTTTTGAACCTATTGTATAGAACCTATTGTAATGTTATAGAACCTATTGTAGTGTTATAGAACCTATTGTAGTGTTATAGAACCTATTGTAATGTTATAGAACCTATTGTAGTGTTATAGAACCTATTGTAATGTTATAGAACCTATTGTAGTGCTATAGAACCTATTGTAGTGTTGTAGAACCTATTGTAATGTTATAGAACCTATTGTAGTGTTATAGAACCTATTGTAATGTTATAGAACCTATTGTAGTGTTAAAGAACCTCTTGTAGTGCTATAGAACCTATTGTATATAAGCTATTGTAGTGTTATAGAACATGTTGTAGTGACATATTGTAGTGTTATAGAACCTATTGTAATGTTATAGAACCTATTGTAGTGCTATATAACCTATTGTATAGAACCTATTGTTGTGCTATATAACCTATTGTAATGTTATAGAACCTATTGTAGTGCTATATAACCTATTGTAATGTTATAGAACCTATTGTAGTGCTATATAACCTATTGTAATGTTATAGAACCTATTGTAGTGCTTTATAACCTATTGTATAGAACCTATTGTAGTGTTATATAACCTATTGTAATGTTATAGAACCTATTGTAGTGCTTTATAACCTATTGTATAGAACCTATTGTAGTGCTATATAACCTATTGCAATGTTATAGAACCTATTGTAGTGCTATATAACCTATTTTAATGTTATAGAACCTATTGTAGTGCTTTATAACCTATTGTATAGAACCTATTGTCGTGCTATAGAACCTATTGCAGTGTTATGTAACCTATTGTAGTGCTATAGAACATGTTATAGTGCTATATAATCTATTGTCGTGCTATAGAACCTATTGTAATGTTATAGTCTATGGTAGTATTATAGAACATATTGTGATGCTATATAATGTATTGTAATGCTATAGAACCTATATTGTAATGCTATAGAAGCTATTGTAATACTAAATCATCTATTGTAATGCTATGGAATCTATTGTAGTGCTATAGAATCTATTGTGTGCCGCTTCTCTGTCGCCTCATTCACAAAGAGTTGGAGCGTTTCCTTGAAGCCGGACCGTCAGCCGTCACTCACTCCTCAGCGCGGCCGGAGCGAGTGTCTTTAATCCCGAGTGTCTTTAATCCCGAGTGTCTTTAATCCCGAGTGTCTTTAATCCCGAGTGTCTTTAATCCCGAGTGTCTTTAATCCCGAGTGTCTTTAATCCCGAGTGTTTCTAGTGGAACACCAAACACTAATTCGGCTCCAGCCGCATCAAAACAAGTCCCCCGAACTGAGTAATTATTCTTCCCTCCATATCATGTGCCGTGACCTGAAAACTCATCTCCTCAACAAACACTTGGTGTCTACACTTCCCGCCTGAGTCACACTTTACTCCTCTGCTTCTTGCCGAGTTGAGAGAAAAAAATATATTTAAAAAAAGAAGAAGCGTTGTCTCTATTTTTTCCCCTTCACCCAGCACCTGATTTCACATAGAGATTAAAATGTGTTATCTTTTCTTTTTTTTAAGTGAATAACAATATCACAAGCTGACGTCATTCAGAAGATCACATGATCAGAACTGAACGGAAATGGGATTTTATAAAACCATGAATAAAATTGCAAATGGGGATAATTTTAAAAAGATCCTTGGAACTAACTGAAGAGGCACTTTAAAATCAACCAAGGGCAATTTGACCATCAATACAAAAATAAGTAAGAACGATACTAGTAAGTGAATTACACTAAAACATCCACATTTTAATATTATCATAAAAATAGCCGCCATACAATTTGTGCAGCTACGATTCAAATTCCCGGAAAGATTATTATTTATTTTGTTCAACTTTAAATGTAATTGCAGAAGCTTCCAGAGAGAGGGAGCAGCATGCCAAGCAGCTCCTCCACTTTGGGCACCGCTAATAATTATATAAACGAGGAGGTAAATATAAAAAAAGCATGTTTTCCTCTCACTTGAAAACCAGTTTATTATCATTCAAGAAGAGAGTCGTTATACCGTACATGTAATGTTCTATATATTTATATAAATCTGTGATTATATAACACTGCATATCAATGATGAGTCACGGGTGAGCAAATTGAAGGCGGGTGAGAGAGAGAGAGGGATGGGGGGGTGGGTGTGTGTGTGTGTGTGTGTGTGTGTGGGGGGGGGGCACACAGCTGCACCGGCACATTTTGTCACCTGATTTATGTCCATGCTGTTGTCGCAGGTCAGAGGTCGGGCCGACGTCAGGTCGTTGGAGCCGAGGAACGTGGAGATGACGCCGTTCTGGTCCACCTTTCTGATGGTGGTGCCGTCCACGAAATATATCAGTCCGTTCTTGCCCACAGCGATGCCTGTGGACCATCGGGTAAAAAAAAAAAAAAAGGGGGAGGAGGAGGAGGGGGACAAAAGAAGAGAGAGGATACAAAAAACATGAGAACACGGTAGATGTGCGGCATCTCCGCTCGCATGACTCAGTGGACGGGACACGATGGATACATGTGTCAAGCTTGCCTTCCCATTATTCAGGTCACTGCAAAAAGCACAGCCATCAATAATTCACGGGCTGCTTTTCTGGTATTAAATTATTTCGCAGGCAGAAGTGGGAAAGGCTGTATTCATGCGGTATATATATATATATATATATATATATATATATATATATATATATATATGCACTTGCCACGTCTTGTAACCCTCCACTTAAAAAAAAAAAAAAAAAGGACCTCGGGATTAGGGGGTGTCGATGAGTGCCGCGCTTTGGCAGATTCCTTTGACATCGGCATTCATCAACAATCTGCACACCATTTGAGAAAAAAATGAACGAGCGAGGGAGCGGAAATGACAGCTTCGGACAATTTTTAGAGGAGAGGGGTGAACGACGGGCCGTTGCCACGGCGACTGCCGCGGACTGAATCATCTCTGTGATTGAGCGTCGGCGCGGAGTTGTAAGTGGAGTTGAAGTAAACCCCCCCCCCCCGTGTTGCTTAATAGAGACCACCACCTTTTGGGGAATTCAATCACGGCTCACACGCAGAGAGAGACTCTTCCCACACGCCTCGCTGTCTCAACACACATCACATTTGCGCGGTGCGAGATTGTTCCTTTTGGTTTTCTGAAGGATTTTACAATATTTACGAATCCGCTTGAAAATGCCTTTTTTTTCTTTTTCTCCCCCCCCCCGCCCCCCCTGAGAAACACGATTTATTTTTCAATGGAGTCTTTAAAAGCTTCTAGGGAAGGTGAGTGGTTTGGTTTGACCTGTGGCTAGGTCTGCGCAAGATTGCTTTCTGCTAAAACATTTACGAGTGGAGGGAGCCGTCGGTGGATCCTTGGGAGCTGGCGATCTGACACTCTGAGATTCTCAGACAGATGAAAAGTGTCACATTTGAGCAAAGTTCACCAAATGTCTGCGAGGAGAGAGAAAGAGAGAGAGAGAGAAAAAAGAAAAAAAATGCGACCATCTGCTGTTTCTTCTGTGGTCTCGGCTTCCCACCCACTCCATCATTAGAGTCGCTCCCTCGGTTTGCCTTCGCTCGAGCCTTTATCACCCGGCCGAAGCCCAGCTATTGCGTTTGGCATTCAGAGCGAGACAAAAAACAATTCATCTGAGCCTTTTTTTCTCTCCATCCAGAAGAATTTATAGGAAAAGTGAGCAATCCGACCACAAATGGCACCGAAAAACGTCTTTGTTGTCTTTGAATGTGAACGACATCGTTGTGCGTGGCTGATACTTTCAGCTTTTAAAGGACGGGATACTTCACTGTCACAAGAAGAAGAAAAAATAATCCTCAAAGATGAAGAGTATTTTAAAAGGATATTTACAGGATTATCCACCACTGCTACATAAATCATGGATTATATTTTCTGGAGATTAAAACAACAATAATATAACCGTTCATGGGCGGCGGCAGAAAAAGAAAAAAAGCCATAAAATGTATTCTTTTTTTTTTTTTTTTTAATGGATTCTAATTTTATTTTTTAATTATTATTTTTTAATATTTTTTTATGATAAAATAAAAGACAATACATAATATAATAATATCTTTTTTCCCCCGACAGTTAAAAGTCCTGCTTATTATTTTTACACACGACATGACACCTTAAATGCATCTATAAAAAAAAAATATATATATATTTAAAAAAAAAATATATATATATATATATATATATATTTTTTTTTTTTATAAGAAGGGGTTTTGAACAAGGATGATACAGATAAATTAGAATTAAGCCGTCGCCCATCTCCTAATGGAGAACGCCATCGCGGAGCCCCCCCCCCCCCCCCCCCATTAGGGTGCAACACCTCCATCAGTTGTGAGCGGTACCTTTGGGCCCGGTGAGGAAGGCCTCCGGGGCTTTGCCGCCGTCGCCGCAGTGGTTCTCGTCGAAGGGCAGGCAGTGCTCCCCGGTCCCCGCCACCACCTCGGCGTTGGCCTGCAGCTCCTTGGTGCCGGTCAGAGTCTTGGGTCGGTAGATCCTCCGGGAGTTGGTGTCCGACACGTACAGCTGGCCGCTCACCGGATCGGTCGCCAGGTAATACCGGTGTGCCGGGTTGTTACTGCATTAGATAATGACTCGGTTATATATATACGATACACTTTGGGCTTTTTTTCTTCTAACAATGCAGCCAAATTGTCCTTTTAAATAGTGCTAATGTAATCTAATGTAGTGCAAATCAATATTCTCCGTGAGATACCTGGAAAAACCTGTAAAGCCCAACTGAGCCCGATGAAATATAGACAGATTCTCACTTGTTAATTAAACGTAAAAAAAAGGAATATAACCAACTCCATTATACCTCTCCACAAAAGCCAACGTTGTCTGCGCTTTGCGTTTAATTTGTTTAAGTTGTTTTGATAGATGAAACCTTTTTTTTAATGAAGATTCAAAGGAATTTAGAAAGGCGTATTGTTTAAATAGTACCACTGAGTCCTGCGTACTTGCATATATCGCTTTAAGTGAAACGGAACGAGGGAACCTTCTTCGGACTCGTGCATTTAAAAAGACAAAAAAATCAATTGCATTAAAAGGGAATGACGGAAAGTCGCTTATTTTCTAAAAGAAACACACAGTGAACGGCCAATTACACGCCATTGTTTTCTTTTCCAGTCCAATATATACACCTTATTGTCAACTTTAAATTAGGAGCAACGTTGTCATTGCACGCATGTGGATAATGAACGGGAGAGGCTAATAATGTCTTATAGATAGTTAGATAGATAGATAGATAGATAGATAGATAGATAGATAGATAGATAGATAGATAGATACGTTATCAATCCCCAAGGGGAAATTTGTTGTTACAGTAGCACCAATAAACTAAACACACAAGAATAAAATATGCATACTGTATAAGAAACAGAAACAGTGACTGTGCACAAAGTGAAATATAAAATAAAATAAAATAAAATATACATATAAGAAACAGAAACAGTGACTGTGCACAAAGTGAAATATAAAATAAAATAAAATAAAATATACATATAAGAAACAGAAACAGTGACTGTGCACAAAGTGAAATATAAAATTAAATTAAATATATATGTATATATATATATATATATAAATATATATATATACACAACATATATTCAAATATGAAAGTGAGACAGAGAGGGGGTGGGGGGGTGGGGGGTTCACAAACTAGGGTGCCAGATCATTTCATTGGTGGTGACTGTGCACAAAGTGAAATATAAAATAAAATTAAATATATATGTATATATATAAATATATATATATATATATATATATATATACACAACATATATTCAAATATGAAAGTGAGACAGAGAGAGGGGGGGGGGAGTTCACAAACTAGGGTGCCAGATCATTTCATTGGTGGTCTCCCCCCCCCCCCCCGGGGGCCGAAACGCCTTTTGGACATTACAGAAACGACTGGCTTGTGTTCACAAAGTGCAACGACTAATGGCACCGCATCCGTTTCTGCTTATTTGCATTCCTCCTCGTAATGGATCCATGAATCAGAGAGCCAAACGTGTCGTGGGTAAGAATTGAACATATTTGATGCGCCGCACGACTCACTGATATTTAGACTTTTTAGGGAACACCAATTAAAGTGTAATTTTCCGTGAGAGGAAAAAAAAGCTCGGCGTTAACCTTTCTATTAAGGCGGAGTTGCTCAGAGCGGGTGCTCCATGTCATTAAAGGGCTAAAAACAGAGGCAGTTAACATGAAAAATAGCCGGCTTTTACAGCGCAGTCGTAAACATGGCCGCTCTGGTTGTACTCCAGCGTAATGGCGCTTCAGTCAATACCGGTTGGCTTCGGAAGTGGGATAATGCGACGGCAAAAATAAAATAATAATAAACGTGGCAATGAAACATCTTTTATGAAATGATGAAGATGGAGTCATAAAACCTGACAGTTATTACGAGTCGAAGTAGATGCTCCAAAATAGGTGTTCCGCCTTCGAGAGATCAGTAAGTCTTATGCGAGTAACCCTTTTTTGATTGTTTTTTTTCTAGTCGACTGGCAGGGGGCGGAGCCTAGGAATGAAACGCCCGTGTGACTTTGTGCGAATCCGATAGAACAGCCCAGCGGCTGTTACTAGAAAATGGTTATTACCAGAGTGTCCTACAATTACATCTTGGAGAGACATCGTAACGGATATCTACAGAATGGAGCAGATCACAGCTCATGTCAATCAAAGAACAGAAACATTTCTTAAACACTGGCCAAAGTGGTACAACTATGTCACAGATAAATGGCCTGACTGTATTTCTTTACTCTATGGAAAATGATTTATCCCTGCTTTATTTATTATTATTATTAGTTTTGTTACTATGGTATTGTTTTTGTTTCTTTATTTGCATATGTGTTTTTTTCATAGTTTTTTTTCCCCTGTACTTCTCTATGTACAAAGAATCTGAAAAATTGAAATGTGTATGTGAGATTTTGAACACTAATAAAATTAAATACATTTAAAAAAAAGAACAGCCCAGCGACGGAGGATTCGTTCGCAAGGGTCTCGTTTGAGAGTACGAGGAGGAGGAGGAGGAGGAGGAGGAGGAGGAGGAGGAGGAGGAGCTCAGCATCCACACAATGTGACCTGCGAGCTGATTGGCTAATACAATTTGTGTTGGGAGGCTGGCTCAAAACAGAGAAATACTAAAATAAAAATGGAAACATAAAAAGGTTTGTCATAGTCAAGTATAAACGAGACATTCCACGTGAACGCGTTATAATAACTCTTGTGCCCGTTCGCCTACACCTCACAAGGTTCTGTGGAATAAATGCATTGAGGCCAAGTTAAATTTAGTTTTCTAAATCGGTTGAACCGATGTTATGCGCTGTGTGGAGTAATCCAGGAGGTTTTCTGTGAAGCCTGGGTCGACTCTTGTTTGACACTCAGCAGGTATTTCTGTGTGAACATGAAGCGTTGAGAAATTAATTCTTAGGCGAACCAATTTTACCGGAAAACTTCAAAGCTTCATGAGGCGTCATCTCCCCACACGTCATCCCTGTTTCCTTTAGCTAGGACCAAAGGAAATAATAATTTAAAAAAATTAAATTGAAAGTAAATAATAATAACAACAACAATAATAATAACAGTAAATAATAATAATATTAATAAATAGTCAAATAAAAATGATATTACATGTATTATTAATACATATTAATAATAATATTGATAAGGAGTCAACAATAAATAAATAATAATATCTTATTATTAATGAATAGTAATAATAATAATAATAATACAAATATTATTAAATAATTATAATAATACAAATAAATAAATTCAGTGTTGATGCTTTTTCTGAATGAATGCTGCTAGTTCAATTTATGTTGTCTATATGTTTACATGTTCTTTTACTATTTTTTCACTTTATGTTGTCTATGCACTTTATGTTGTCTATATGTTGCACAATCCAATTCACTTTGTGTTGGAGAGAAGAGAAATGTAATTTCAATCGTCTGTATGTTTGCACATATGAACAATTGACAAATAAAACTGACTTTGACTTTGACTTTTAGGTGGAGACTATTTGAGGTTCGAAAAACTGAAAATTAACGGTGGCATGAACCGGTGTGGTCGCCCACCTGCATCGACATTCCAATCAAAGCCCATTCCCGGTGCCCGATAGCGGGGTCACGCGTCACACCGCGAGCCGTATTCATATTCTCTGGCGGTCGCGTCGGGCTCATGCGTCAGAATTGATCAAAACTGTGCTGCATCTGACCGGAGCGGCGGTAATTAGATGGAGGGGAAAACAATACATCTTCTCGTAAAAGGAAAAAAAAACACGGAGGGGGGGAGGGAGGGGAGGAAAACTGTTCCGCGGACGAATCGGGCGAATTAGTCTCGATTTTGAATGAATAAAATAAGCCGTATATATATATATATATATATATATATATATATATATATATATATTCACATAAAGACAACCGTCCTCCACTTTAGTCTGCACGGCACCTCTGGCCCTTGCGGCCAAGCTGAACACCAAGACGACCACGTTGTGCATCTTCACTTGATCCGTCGTCTTCATCGTGAATGCAAAGTGAGTGGTGTAAGCCCCTCTGGATGAGAGCATCTGCTAAACACCATCACAGTAAATGTAATTACACCGGATGACCCACACCGGTGCAGTTTACCGCGGAGCGATTGTATTGGACGGCGTTACACTGGCTGCGTGCGTGTTGATTGGATACGCATCAACTTCCTCTTTTCTCTTGATACCGAGACGCACTTTAAAATATGTAAATGCATGTGTGTGTGTGTGTGTGTGTGTGTCCCGTAGCAATTTCCTCAATACACACATTGCACCGTTTAGATGTAATCACGCCGTAATTGTTGCGTTATAATCACACGTGGCAATCACTGGTGCTAAAAGGCGACTGTAAAAGAAAGAGCTATCCATATACTTATGAAGAGGATGATGATGATGATGATGATGATGATGATGAGGCAGATGGTGATGAGCGAGGACGTGCAGTAAGATGATACACCTACCTGTGTCTGAAGTCTTTATTCCTATGGCGGGATACAGAGGGAGGAGGAAGAGAGGAAGAAGAATCAAGACGATGACATTAGTTCATCCTAAAAGGATACTTTGACTTCTCATTTTCCCCAATCAGACGTTTTACTCGTCACGGGAACGACTTAAAGGCTTTTTAAAAAAGCGAGTATTTCTTCTTCTTTTAAGGAAGTCAGAGCATCCTCCTCGAAGAATCAAAACAGACGCCACGACGATCGGAGGCAATGACGATAAATGTGTCAGGGAAGCGGAGAGGCCGCAGAGAGGGAACGATGCACTCCCGTCTTCATAAATCCACATCTTGCATTACCGCCGCTCTCCTCAATTTGGTCACTCGTATGGAAATATTGATTTCTTTATTTTTACCATTTGATGCATTGGCACAGAGTGTACGCTGACGTAATGTGAAGGATGTTCGGGGAGTCCCGCGCGGAGCATCCAGACTTTTTTAATACAACAGACAATCACACACATGCCGAAATGTGACACCACTTTGGTCTTTAAATGTTTGAAAGCGACGAGCAACAGATATACAAATAAATAAAAAATAAGCAGGTATTTTGCAAGCAATGAAGAAATGGTGTATTAAGGTCTATTTCTTTCTTCTGGTATTGATTTAAACCTCCAATTGCCATCCAATGTCAGCTAAATGTGTCCATAGTGGGTCTTTTATGTCAGACTAGAATGTAATTTGGCCAACCCAACAGCGTGTTATTCTCCTTGTAAAACAGTTGCTTGGAGACACCAGACCATTTCTTAAACCATTATTTATCTAGGCAACGGGTTGCTGAGCATGCATTCTCATTTACAGTGACACACACACACACACACACACACACACGCACGTCCTCGCACCAGAACTGCTCTGCAGGGGCCGATTGCTGCGAAGGTACAGCGGCAGGTTTCCCGAGATAGAGATGAGGTGTTTTTCAATCACTTCACCCTCTTAAGATTTTTTATTATTTGTTGCCTTTAATCTCGACGCTAACTCACAAACTACTCGCCGCTGAGACCCGCCCGCCCGGCGGTGAGGCGACATACGTCCCGTTTACGGCAGTTTTCATACGCCCGTGCCTCACGGAGGATGATGGACCCAAATGTACATTTAATCAACATCTGCCACTTTGAAATAAGCCAACTGGTCCAATGAGTCATTGTCGAGACGAGCCAACTTGGCACGGGGGAGTAAATCATCCCAATTACACGCTGAAGACGGGATGTCTTTCCTAATTATGAAGACGGATAGGGAAAAGATTTGAAATTTCTATGGGTAGGGGAAATATGTGTGTGACAGAAAGTCTGTCACCCCCCCGATGCCATTTTAGTTCCACTCTGGGGACAAACTTTGTTTTTAGGGGTCAGCTAGAGTATGTTGCAACTTTGATTTGTTCTTGTTGAACAAATTATATATGAATATATGATATATAATTCTATATATGAATATATATAATTATATATAAACTGAGAACCAGTATATATATATATATATATATATATATATATATATATATAAATAGATATATGAATATATATATATATATATATATATATATATATATGAACATATATATATGAATATCTATATATATATATATGAACATATATATATGAATATATATATATATATGAATATATATACTGAATATATATATACACTGTATATATATATATACTGGTTATCAGTTGTCATGTGTGGTTAAATAAAGGTAAAATATTTTAAAAAAGGATTTGGTATAATTCATGATAAAAAAAAATAAACAAAATATACAATCCCTTTAATGTTGATACTATAACACAACACCCTACAATAAATCATCAACACCGTTTCAGGGTTAAAAAGTCAACAGGTTGCGCAATAAATGTCCCAAACTCCGAGTTCCTGGCTCTCAAAGGAACTCCCATCAAAGAGGCCGGCGGTCCTACCTGAGCTCCATGATACTCGTGACATTGCCCGACGGGTAGATGCGCCGGATGTAGTTGAAATCCCCGACGTAGAGGCTTCCGTCGATGCCCCACGCCAGGGCCACGGGCGCCAGCAGCTTGTTGCCCTGGGCCTGTCCGTTGCAGCTGGGACACGAGATGCTCCGGCGCCGCCCGTTGCCCATCACCGTGGAGATCACCGGCGGCTGCAGGGAGATGAACTGGTTCTCGCCGCTGCCTTTGTACAGAATGCCTGGGGAAACCACAAAATAAATACAAAAAATCGTCCGTTATTTGCAGGTGTGTGGAAACCATGATTAATGTTTGACAGTGAGAGGCGGCACCAGGGGTCCATCATTTATCCTCTAGTGCCTCTCAGGAGGTCTCCGGAGAGGCGTCTCTCTTACTCCGAGGACAAGGGGAAACACGCAGTCGAAAAAAACACACACTCGACTCATGATACGGATATTTAACATTTAGAATACAATTTGACATTTGGGGGAAACAAGCTTGCTTGATTTCTTCCCCAGAGCTATAGACGATAACAAGTATACCCACCTAATGAACGTTTGGGTTTCGCTTGTTTAATTCCAACACAAACACAGGAAAAAAGACAACTTGTGGTTTTTGTGTTCTTCTATCTGTTTTATACTCTATATACTAAACTGGACTAACCCCGCCCCCACACACACACACACACACTTCGTATTCAACTCGTGGCGAGACAGCAAATCAGCGTTGAACACTTGCTTTAACGTAACGAAACAAACGCCTAACCGTTTTTAATTAAAACACGTTAATCTATTAAGTTTCATACTTTTCACTCTGCGAAACGATAAATATACTGAGAAAAACGTCTGTGAAATAACCCAAAGAAAAATATACGTTGCCAGAAGATATTTATTTCTGTAAATGCACAAGAAGTGTGCAGCAGCGGACTAATTATTGCAGTCTTAGTGCCACATTTTGAATTATAACGTAATTTAAGGGGAGCTTAATTATGTTCTCATAATCACTTTTACTCAGCCGTAATCCAATATTTGGTTCATTAAAACAAATACGGTACGTCTATGACGGTTTCATATTGAGAATTCAGAGTTCAAGACATTACGGTGAAGATTAGACAATAATGGGATTTAATACATGCAGCCGTGCACACAGACAACCATCAATCCAACTGATAAACAACAACAATACGTCGGTTTATTTTACTGCTATATGACCGCTTCAGTCGGGAAAACAAAGCTTCACACAAAGCTGAATTTTATGTAAAATTATTTAAAATCATCTTCGCACACATAGAGAGAGAGAGAAGGGGTGAACATAAACACCGAGAGGCGAACTCCTCACTAATAAAGCATCCGTAAGTTCATCTGAGGACTCACTACAGAGTCAAAATGTTAACAAGAGGCAGATATAACTGGCTTATTTTGTACGTGTGTGTGTGTGTGTGTGTGTGTGTGTGTGTGTGTGTGTGTGGGTGATATATTGGGACTCTCTTCAAAGGGGGACACAGAAAAAAAAAACACATCAAAAGGGAAGAAGTGCATGCTGGGAAGCACTTCATTATTTGCATCCAACAACTTGTTTGAATCCTTACCGCCTCTGTCCTAATTAGTGGATCTCTGACACCGGCGTACGGACACATAATACCCCCGCCCCTCCCCCCCTTAACGGCGTTATCCGGTAAGCCAACGCACAAAAAAATCAAAAAAATAAAACATGTATGTGAAATCGAGCGCGTGTCCCCTTCGCTGATGAGTTCTTTTCATTGACTTTAATTGATTGAAGGGCGAATTCAAACGAAGGCCAGTCCGGCGCCGAGGCTCCCGACCGATCCATCTTTTGTGTCCCAGAGCATTACGCACGAGCCTCTAACAAAGACAAATAGGTCCGGGGGAACGGCTTTTATGTGTGACGCCATCAAAACCGGGAGGGGGGGGCGACGGCGACCTTGGCACTCTAATTGAACCGCGATCCAATCCGTCTGCTCGCCAAAACACACGGCGCCGCGGAGGAGCCGGGATCGGGCCCAGAGGGCTGACGCACGCACAAACACAAACACTATCGCTGAGGGTGCAGAAAAAAATAAAATAATAACTATGCGATGTAAATCTCGACTGTAATTCGTAACGTGTGTTTGACGGTCCCTCCTAAATATCCGGGGCGCCTGTAACGACGCGCTGTGGGACGGGCGGGTCGGTCGAGCGGTTTTCGGCCGACATTCATCGCGCTCGGGTCATTTTGGTCTTCTCTGTTTACACTGCCGCCACGGCTCGCTGTACACACACACACACACACACACACACACACACACACGCAGGCACACACACGCACGCCTGTCTTACCATCGTCTGTTACGCAGCGTGACGGAATGCAATGAATGCACTTTTCAATCATCCCCTCGTACCCCCCCCCCTCCTCCCGCCATCACGCCACACTTAGTATGGAAACTATACTCTCTCATTTTAATAAAATCTTTTTTTCACACACACACACACACACACACACACACACACACACACACACACACATTGTACTGCTCTCGACTTTAAAGTGAGTGATGAGATTAAGCTTCAGTTTTCTACCCTCAAGGACACTTGGTCATGACACATTACCGCTGATGATCGTGGCGAGGATCAGGCTTGTGACGTCTCAGCTGGAGAGCTGCACTGATGGGACTTTGGCGGCTCGGGACTATACGGCGGCACCCCGGGGCTAAAGTGGGGGAAGGGGGGGGGGGGGGGGGGGGGGGAGGACTCCGACAGTGTCCAGACTCGAATGGCTTTCGCGGTCATGAAATGTATTTTGTATTTATAAATAACGTTGTACTTTTTTTTTGTGTTTTTTTTCCTGGGGCGGGGGAGGCTGAAAGTTTTGCCGGAAATCTATACGAACAAAAACAAAACGCTAACAAAACTTTTTTTTTTCCATCAATAAATCAGGGCTTCTGTTGTGATGTTGAGACAAGCACAAATACAATTTGGCAAAGCTCTGTTTTTTTTTGTTTTTTTTTGGGGGGGGGGGGGTATTTTTTCCTCCGCACACGCCGAAACTAACTCGCGCTCCCTCGACAGATTTTGCAGAGGAGACTTGAAGGAGGATGGCAGATGAACGGATCAACCATCAGGAATGAGTCTCATCGAGGAGCGTAAATGAACGCGTGGAGGCGGGTTGGAGTTCTTCAAGGCTTCTCAGACAGTCTGAGAGTCTGTTGTCTCTTTTTGCTCCAAGTTCACTCCGACGCCTCCCCCCCCCCCCCCCCCCCGGTCAAGACACAGCATGTGAACGTACTGTAACGGCATGTCACGCAGCTCATTATTATTTAGAAAAAAGGCGCTGCACTCCAGAGAAAAAAATCCAGAGCATTAATAGAGCGGCAAAACATCTATTTGCAACATGAAGACGAAGCTGTCGGCGTTCGCGGCTCGTTTGCACCGTCGCCGCCGACAACCTGAAAATTACCCACCTTGAGATCCTCGTGGAGACTATCCCTAAAAAACATATCTAAACCAACCTGAGCCACACCGGGAAGTATTGAAAGATATATTGCCAAATATATAAACTTAATTTAGCTGACGCTTTCATCCAAAGAGACTTACATTCATCCATAGACACAGCTACAGGGTTGAGTGTCTCGCTCAAGGACACATCGGCTAGGGCGGGGATTGAACCGCCAACCCCCTGAAAGGAAGACGGATGTGCGTGGAGCTGTGTGAATTTGAACACAACACCCATCATCTATCTAGGGATGGGTATTGTTTCTTTTTTTTCCATACCGGTTCTAAGCCTGTACTTTTAAAATGATCCGCCTGATCCGATACTTAAAAAAAAGGAGAAAAAAAAAGGACGATTGACTTAAACATGTTTACAATGACTAATTTATTATTTGTTGGCCTACTTTTATGAATGCAAGACTTGCAATCAACGTTATGGTGCTAACCTGATTTTGGACTCGGCTTTCGGTACCCAGCCCTACTTCTATCACGGACATATTTGATCGAGAAGAGGAAACTGCCGTTGCTCTCCTCTCTTTATGAACTCCTTTAATATAAAAGCAATAGTTTCTCATTACGCATTCCCAAACTACAAGGCCAACCTTCCTGAATACGCTTCCGTCTCTTCAATTGATTCCTTTTTTCGAATCATTACAGAAGGAAATCGTTCCTTTGATAAAAGACTAATTTGAATCCATGTAGAGAAGAAGGAAAAAATGTGCTTTAATGCCGACCTCACGGCTTCCGGGGGGATTGATGGTACAAATACAAGGCCGAGCCTCCACACCTGGAAAAAACTGAAGCGCCCTGAGCAATGTCACCTTGGTGACACATCGAGAGAGTGCAGAGATTGGGAGGGGAGAGGAGCGGGAGTGAGTCTTAATTGCACCCTGTCTTTCTTCCTCTCCTTTGCGCCGTGTCATTCTTTTAGATGCCACCCAAGCTCTCGCGGATCCGACCGCGGCGGAGGATAAAAGCGAGCAGAAAAAAAACACTCTGTTCTTCAAATGCAAGCATGCACAGAGGCTTCTTTTGGGGTTCGGCTGATGCTCTTAGGGGAATGAGTGGGTGTCCCATAACCACGAGGTACCGGGTTTGATTGGTCCCCAGGCTCTTTACTGCAGCCTTAATAAGTAAGGATGGATAAAATGCAGAGAAGAATTTCCCCACGGGGGTAAATAAAAGTGTACATTTCTTTCTTTTCTCCGTGCCATAGAGTAAGTGCAATGCCGAGTTACCGAGAAGCTGATACTGAGACGCTCGTAGCCGGCGTCCAATAAGAAGCTATACGTTCCCCCTCGATGGAGACCAGCTGCAGATTGAGGGTTAAGGCACTTGTAATGAAGAGAGGAGGGGCACAGAGGACATGACTAAAGCACCGACACCGGCAATTTGCCTTATCTAGTCACGACAGGCTCTGGATCGGGGTGCCGAGAAACGCTCGCAGCCTTTTTTTTTTCGTGCCACAAACGAGAAAAAGTCCCTCAGATGATCCGAAAGTGGAGCGAAGGGAAGAAAAAAATGAAGCAGGAGTCACAACAAAGAGGGATGGCAAACGTCTGGAGCTCAGGACCGGCGCTCGCTAACATGTCGGGTGAGGACATTAGTCAAGGTTTTTTTACGGTACGAGAGAATCAATACTGGAGCGGCAAAGAAGGCAAACAGTGATGTTTGGATTCGTCTTCACGCCGGCCCGAGGATATCGAACCGCGCTTCCAAAAAAACACACACGGGGCCATAAATCTCAAATGTCAAAAAATGGCTGAACGCAAGACTGAGTAATTCAGTCGGGATCAGAAAATGCAAAAAAGGGGGATAAAAGACGGTCGTCGACTCCCAGCCGCTGTAGTGAGAACGAATGTGTGAGGACAATGAGAGATGGGATTACAGACGAGGTGATGATACTTTTGTGTGTGAGCGCCGTATAAACTCGCATTCCCAGAAGTCACAAAATCATTTCACAGTCCTCACCGTCTCCGGGTCGAGCTAATGTGATTGCGACACGCGGCCGCTTTAAACAAATTGACTCAGCCGCTGTTAGAAACCACCGGTACACGGAACAGAGCGACGCGAGGTCGCTGAACTATTTTTTAATCTTTCAAAATGTGTTCCGACTTTAGAGATTTTTATTTTTTGGAGTTGGTGCGGTGCAAAAACGGAAATGAATAAAAGCCTCGGGGAGGTTACGGCACAGAGAAAAACTCAACGCCATCTGGTCGTCGTTTTTATTTTCTGTCATTTTCAAGTAAAAGAAATCTCTCTCATAATGATTTTTTTCACCATTTTCTGATAAATCCAGAATCAAATTGACTCAGCCGCTGTCAGACACCACCGGTACACGGAACAGAGCGACGCGAGGTTGGCTAACTATTTTTTAATCTTCCAAAAATGAGTTCCGACTTTTGAGATTTTTATTTTTTGGAGTTGGTGCTGTGCATAAAAAAAGAAGAAATAAAAGCCTCGGGGAGGTTACGGCAAGGAGAAGAAACTCGACGCCATCTGGTCGTCGTTTTTATTTTCTGTCATCGTCATCTTCAAGTAACAAAAACCTAAATTTTCTGATAAATCCAGAATAAAATTGACGCAGCCGCTGTCAGACACCACCGGTACACGGAAAAGAGCGACGCAACGTTGCCGAACTATTTTTGAATCTTCCAAAATTATTTCAGACTTTTAAGATTTTTATTTTTGGAGTTGGTGCTGTGCAACAACAAAAAAAGAAGAAATAAAAGCCTCGGGGAGGTTACGGCAAGGAAACTCAACGCCATCTGGTCGTCGTTTTTATTTTCTGTCATCGTCATTTTCAAGTAAAAGAAAAATCTCTCGCAATAATTTTTTTTCTTCAATTTTCTGACAACTCCAGACGCGGCGGCTCAGTCTAATAAAGGACGCTGCGCTCATTTGCATATCACACGTGCGTGTCGCTTCTATCTGTTCATCGCGAGAGCGCCTCACAACAGCTCCGACGTGACGACGGAAGGAGACGGGCGGCGCTCCGCTTTGAGGCAGGTGAGATGAAACGCAACGCCCCGGCAGCAGTGGAGCTGGAGGAATATCTCAACGTTCTTTTTTGCACACTTCACAAATCTCATGTTTGGGATGGCTTGACAGATTGGGTTCTCGGCAACAGTGTCCCGTCCCCCCCCCCTCCCACTGTCTGGCATTTTAACGTTCAACCAAAAAAAAGGAGCAGGACAAAGTGCCATCGGGGGTTTGAAGGAGGCTCCGTTTCCACAACCGCGTCCGACCAAAAATGTGCAATCTCCGAGCTGCGAGAAGGACCGCTACGTACGCACATGGACGATGTTGTGTTGCAAAATCCCACGGGGCATCGTAAAAGGATGAATAGCGCCGGCCCCGGACGATCTTGGGTGTGCCACAAGATGCTATAAAAGACTATATTCAGGATGCCGGCAGCTGTTGTTACGCAATCGGTCCTGCTTTAAAAAAAAAAAGAAAACATGCTTTCCAAAATATCTGGAAACGGGAATAACTTCTAAAGCTCCATGAAGCGGGTCGGAGAGACGGCGGCTTAAGCCAGGTGTATGATGTGTGTCAGAGGATGTGGAAGGATGCTCTACGTACACCCCTTCATATACACATCAGGAATTGTGATTGGTCGGTTTGGCCTGCCTCCATTTTCTCATATGCAATTCTGATGGCACGGGAGATATTATGAGAAAACGTGTCGCAATTCAATATCAGCTCCGAGATTAAATGTTAGTCTATTTTGGTGCACAGCCCGGCTGCCCAAATACTTTATTGCTGTGCTGTTTAACAAGTGAACCTCATTAACCTCTTTACCCTCAGCGGACTTTTGAAAATTACACTATTTATTCTCACACTGGGGGGATGAATACACAATTTTTTTTTACAATCATTGTATATTGTGTCATTTAGGAAGCAGGTATTTGATTATTAGGCATTGCGCATTTAAAAAAAAAAAGCCCATAATCCAAACGCATGAGTGACAAAATAATTACTGGTAAATTCACGGTGATGTTCACCTAAGTGATGAAAGCTGCTGATGGCACAGCTGATGCAAGTCTCACTTCAAGCTACATTTGTGAATCTTTGCAACTTTTGGACGATTTGATTATTATAATATTTTTTTTATCAGCAATCAAAAACGGGTAATCGTCCTTCCAGGTACGTGAGCAGTACTCTAGGGGAGAGACTCTGAGGGGTGGACGCTCCTAGGACGTATTATAGGGACGTTAACGCTGGCGATATTGCATATCAGCTCATTTTGAGCCCTCCTGAGACAAAGGAACATTATCCAGAAGGAGGGACGTTCATAAATCTGCATTTTCTTGCCCGTTTAAATGAAAAATTGCATTTTAAACGTATATCTTCCTCAGATTTGGTTCCTCTTCTATACATCATAATGACCTCTAACCACCAATCACCTGAGAATGGCTGCACACACGTGAACATATGCTAACTTCAAACGGTCTGAAAACAACTGGTTCATATCTACTCATAACATCAGCCGTATCATTCGGTTCCTCTCCACCGAATAATGGAAATAAAGTTGAACGAGAAGGAACTAAATCAATCATCGCCATGCCAGGCTCCTGAGCAGCGACGTTATCTGTGTCGGACACAACAAAGAAAAGCCCAGCACTCTCACACACACACACACACACACACACACACACACACTGGTTGGTTCCAGGAAACACATTACTAAAGGTGTAATTACCTCGTCTCCAGATGCATGTGTTGCTCACACGAGTCACATTGCTGCCTCCACATCTGTAGCACAGCGCTGATTACACCAGATTACAACTCCTCCATCCCGACGCTGGCGCGCCTACGATAGTTTCACGACGCGCGTTTGATTCCCTCGCGCCTCTGCACCGGTCCGAAGAAGATTAAAGGTTTCATTTAGTTTTTTTATTTTGCCATTCGTGCCTCGATCGACAGTCCAGAGCCGTTGGGCGTCTAGTGCAGGGCTCTCCGAGTCAACGGTTCAGAAATAACACAAGTATTTCTTTGTTTGTTTTTTACTTGTGATTTTGAGTGTATTTTATTATATTTTAATGTTTTGTACTATCTGGACCTTGAGTCAGTAATAAATGTTTGATTGATTGATGAAATAAGAAAGAAAACAATACAGAATATGTCAGAAAACACTACTCAGGAGTGGTCATATGTACAAGAAAGGTGCTCGTATGTACAGTTTGGGATACAGTAATAATATCTCACATACAGCACATGATAAGTATGGTGAGGTAGTGTTGGGTTAATACACATATTTGTAATAGTTTTGTTTTACCATCAGACAAACTCCCGTCCGCTTTACGGCGTTGGCCGTTTGAAGCCGCTCTACGGTTGGCGAAAAATGAATTTCGTCAAATTGAGCCGGTAAGAGAATTCGACTGTGGCGACCTTCTCGTCGCCGGCGCAGGGCCCTCCTCTTCCTCGTCCTCAGTCCCGTCCCGAAAATATCGCTGAGTCGCGTGGAACCGCACGGCGATCCCCCCCCCCGGTGACTCGCTGATTTATTCCGTCATTACGGTGAACGATCGGCCCTTCAGAACTCTCCTCTGTTATCTGCCGGCGGGATGACGAAGCGTATTTCATTTTACCATTCAAGTATTTATTGCCGTGATTCAGGGTTAACACCGGCCCTGCCTGTAAACCCTAAGAGGCCACCTATCACTGCACACACACACACACGCACACACACACACACACACACACACACACACACACACACACTCGCACCGTCCTTACCGTTCTGAATGTCCAGGATGTGGTGTTTGTCCAGCATCCACCCTCCCATGTTGGAGGCGTCCAGCTCGTAGCCTTGAAGCACCGCCGTCCTCTTCTCCCAGAGCACCACGTCCAGGCACGACTCGTACTCGTATCCCACCGACACTGAAACGTAACGACGGCGGATACCCGCGGTGAGCGGAGGTCGCGAACCTCCCCTCACCTCGGCACTCAAGGCCGACGAGACGCTCGGCGCTCGCTTGTCGGCGTCTCCAGCCGGGCTGATCTCAGAAGACCCGTGGGGGGTTCGCGTGCCTCACCTGCACACTTCGGATTGTATTCCCTCTCCTCTCGTGTGTCTCATCTCGTGTAAAATGAGAATAAACAGCGGTGGCGCCGAGCGGCGGCCAATTATTTGAAGGACAAAGACGGAACACGCTGGAGTAAATGTCATAAACACTGCGATATGGACGAGCGCACTCGGTTGATTGTTCGTGTCTCTTGTTGTTTTCTTCATTAATATGTAAGCTTGAGTGCTCAAACATTCATTCTTCTGAACAAAATCCCCCCCTGGACACTTTTCATATTTAAAAAAAAGAGAGTTTTTCTGCACAACATTTAGATGCAGGGTGCATGTAGCTCTGCAAAAGTCCCCACGCTGCAAAAATGCAAAGTCTTACCGAGTATATTCATTTAATTACTCGTCGAAAAATCTAAAACGCTAAACATAACATAAATCTCCTAAGAAGTAACATTTCAGTGAGATATAGGGATTTTTTTTAAATCTATAATTTCAAGCTTTTTAAAAATCTTTCTGAATATCATACTATTGTTCCATTTGAAGATGTGTTACATGTATTCCTTGCTATTTTTAAAGAGCAAGAAGAACCCTCCCCCCTCTCTCTCCTGCGTAATGTATTATTAAAACTCAAGCAGACACCTAAATTATTTTTATATCTAAAAAAAAACCCACAAAAAACAAACATGAATAAATAAGATATTCCATCATCTGTGATCCCATCAAACGATGCTGTTATTATTTGTGATGCTGTGTTTATTTCCTCGGGCTACTTGCCTTGTAGGCAATATTTTTAGTCAGCTCCTGAAAAATATCATCCATGCAAAACAAAGAAGTCAGCAGAAGAGCAGGGGCCTTCCACAAAAAAATGGAGGGGGTGGAGGATTTCAGGATTTTAGGATTTCACACCGCCCGCTCAGTCTGTATCGCACAAGGTAACAAAAGCTGGTCGCCGGGAAAGAAGAAATCAATCTTCACAAGTTCACCCGGGGTTCATCGCCTGGAGGAAGCTCCGAGTAACCGAGTGAACCCCCGTCACGTAACGTCTTCATCCGGCGGCTTCTACTCACCCACGGCCTCCGCCAGGCCGAAGACCTTCTGGTTGTAGGCGTCGGTTTTATCCCAGATGAAGGTGTACGAGAGGTCGGGGAAGGCCGGGAACGACTTCTGGAACTGCCGACCCATGACGGCCACCATGAGGTGGACCTTCATCAGGCCGAAGGGGAGCCGCTCGTGGGTCAGCAGCACCTTGAGGATGGGCTTGTAGCCAGCCGCCCTGGAGCTCAGGTACACCAGGTTGAGGTCGCTGCCAGGGATGGCCACTTGCTCGTGGAGGACCTACACACACAGTGCAGGGTGGAGATGTAAATAACCGGAGCAACAGTAGTTAATAAGGAGGATAACTCTGAGTATGTGATACAAAATATGCATATTATAATATACTGCACTTCCTACGGGGGGGTTTAGCTGTATCACTCAGGTAATTCATTCATAATGCATTCCAGACGCGTACGATGCATTTAGTTTCACACATATACAAGTTATGAATATATTCCATGCCGCACCGTCTGAAAAAAAAAAGTTTTCGCTTATATACCGAACCACAGTAACTCCACAGGCAATAAAAAAAGTACAACTGTAATAATTGACGAGTCTTACTGTCTTTTCGCCGTTGAGTGACTTTATAAACGGGTTTCGTCTCATATTGCCGCTGAAGCACGGCCACATTTATTTCCCCTTAAATGTAAAACAGATCTTTTTTTTTGTGGTTGTTCTAATCAGTTTTCGAGCTGCTGAGCCACATTTTGCATTCAGGGATTTTACAACTCTGATTTGAGCCAAATGGATATAAACCAAATCCTGAGGCATGTAACCTCCATGTGACGTGCCCTCGGAATTTATCAGCATCAACTCAGACAATTTATGGCTTAGTATTTGGGGAGACGCCTCAGTTCAATCAAAGCTCAAAGGCAAACTGAAAGGCAAATCTGACTGAAAAAAAAAGAAGAGAATCCATGGTAAAAGGAAGATAACCGCATTATTGTTGCTCTGTGTTTGTGTGCTTTCACCACCGCTGCATGTTGCGTCGGGATCAAACGAGGGTCAACGTAATAAGGTCCTTAAAAATTATTTGATACCAGCATTAAAGCCCCACTATGTAGCGCCCCCTTCAGGTATTTAAAGTTTACTTCAGTGTCGTAAATACCCTGTTACGATAGATCAGGTGTTATGAACCTCTGGCTCTCGAGCCATATATGGCTCTTACGGTGACGCATATGGCTCTTTTGAGTTTGAGTTTAAACAAAACAAAAATCTCCGCCCGCCCCCCTGTAACTTTCTCTTTCCTCCAAATTACAGCAGCAGTAATGTCAGGTCCTTTCTTAAAGACGTCTTTGTTCTTTTATTAAACTAAACGTTTGTTATTGATCGTCTCCACAGCAGCATGTCACTCTATCGCTACGCGTCGCGTAGCGGAGCAAATAAAAAGCAGATCCAAGTACCGGGCGGCTACAAAATGTTACATAGTGGAGATTTTCCCCCACAGACCCCGATGGCAGTGACGGAGGCGCAAATCAACATATTAAAAGTCATTGTAGCGGCACCATTTTTTCCAAGCTGTTATTTTAAGGTACAATTGTTACATAGTGTTGCTATAAAAAAAAGCCGGGAGATCTCACCTGGGTCTCGGGGATAACGGGACTGTCCTCCGGGGACGTCTTGTACAAAGTGGAGAGGGGCGTGGCCAGGATGAGGGGGTTGGGCCGGGCCAGGCCGGTGAGGTAGCAGCCGGGGATGTCGTTCTCCTCGCGCTTCATCACCACCGTGTCCATCACGTGGAACACGTTCCAGGGCAGCCACACGGTGCGGTGCAGCGCGGGGAACGGGGCGCGCTCGTAACTCAGGGTCAAGGAGGCGCCGCCGTTGGCCAGGAGGTCGAACCTTTATCGACACAGCACGTTCGGAATCAATACACGCGGCGCGATATAGCGCCGACACAAAGGAAACTCAGATACGGGAACGCGGCGACCGCGATGTGAGACTGAAAATAACGTGTTGGGCTACTTCTGAATAACTCTTTTTAATTACTCCCTCCTTCCGACTTCTATTTTATCAACGTTATTACTAAAAGCAATAATGGCCATAACCATGGAAATAAGCCTGCGGTTGTAATAAACTGGAATCTTTTATTAATAAGCGCAAAGTAAATGTTTATGGGCTTTTTTCTTTCTTTCTCAAATGAAATAGAACTTTTTCCTCAACTA
The DNA here is from genome assembly GCA_036178185.1 of Liparis tanakae. NCBI lineage: Eukaryota > Metazoa > Chordata > Actinopteri > Perciformes > Liparidae > Liparis > Liparis tanakae. The sequence continues at coordinate 6,609,546 of CM070095.1, forward strand.
AGTGTATCCCCGTACCATCATTCACTGCTTCTAATTTACGACTTTTGTTTGACCAGGCGCGGCGTGAGACAACGCTTTATGGGGGAATTCGGTTTTCCGAGTCTCGGGAGTTCTCGTTGGTGAACTGGTTTTAATTAGCGCGACATTACTCAGGGATAAGTCACTGGTTTGGAAATGAAGGGCGAGTCTTTGAAGTGCTGCTCTATATTTTCTGCGAGCTCCACTACCCAGGGGGGTAAAGCATCTGTCTGGTGACATTGCATGCACAAAGACACACACACACACACACACTCGCACGCACACACTCGGATTTCAACGCTCATGCACACACACTCACAATTACACACACGCATGCACGCACACGCGCCAACAGCCAAGCTGTGCAGCTGACCTAAAACCGCTTCCTTCTCAAGCTCTCTCCACTTTGGGCAGTGGGGAGCTCACAGCTGCAAGAGGCCAGGCTTTGATGCTGCTGCCCCCCCTCCCGCCCTCCACCCCCCTCCTCCACCTCCCTTCTTAACTCCACCGAGCGGATCTGTTGGCTAACCAAGTGTGATTATCCCCCCGACCATTTATCCCCGCTCCTTGTCAGAAGAGTTACAGGGCGGAATATCTGAAGGAATCAGCTAATCCTCCATCGGCTATCTAGGGACCCGAGGATTGTGCTTTCACAACAACAGCTGGGCGATTTTCAGTGGCACTTATGAGCTTTTTTTTATTCTGTACTGGCAACACATGAGCGCGACCTCTAGCCGCCGGATTTCAACGGAAGGACTTGCTTTATCGTCTCGGGACGGGAAAGAAGAAAAAAATCCGCAAAGTAAAGCTCCGACGCGAGGCCGGATCCCCCGTCCTGTAAAATACGACATGCTTTCGTCTTGTGTGTGTTCGCGGCCCCGTTATTAAGGACCCGTCTGCGGGAGCAGCGGGAGAAGGTCAGACAGTAATCCCGTGTTTTACTACACTGCGGGCAGATTGATTCTACCCTCGCCGAGCCAATGCATTTTAAGCAGCCCAGTTCAAAATGGCCGCCACCACTGTGACATTTGCATGAGGAATTGTTCTAGGCCACGATGTGCTGCCGCTTGTTTTGAGCGCTTTTTGGATCAACGCCGGGACGACTGTTCCCACAGTTGGACAGCTTCTTTTATTATTTCAGCTTTTTTTACACATTCGTCTGGGGGACGGACGGTCAGGGGAAACACACCGAGGCACGAATTTATTGTCGGCGAGGGCAACGGTCCACCGAGTGGCGGCGCTCGCGTTTGTTTGAGGGTTGCGATACAAGCGGCAATGTTTGAATGAAGATGGAATCGCCACGTGTCTCCCTTACATGCCGTCCTGCCGCGTGACGGTGTAGCCGTACTCCGGGTAGTGCAGGAAAGACACGTTGACTCCGATCAGCGGCGTCCCGTCTCCCGTGAGGACCTGACCCCGGATGACCGACGCCAGGCTGTGTCGGGGAAAAACACAAAAAACACACAGAGGAGGGTTTGAGTGAAGCAGCACATGGCGGCCGGGCGTCAACACGCGGGCGCTGAAACCGCCACCTCCCCCGCCGATGGGGGGGAGAGAAGGTGTGATTCACCGACCGGTAGGAATACATACACACACACACACGCGCGTCACTGGTTGTTATTCATTGGGATGCACCTCTCTGTCTCTGTTTACTGCTTTAATAGACCGTTATTCAGCGGGATGAGGCGTTCCGGACGTGGAGGACTGTTGAGATTTTGCACGTGTATTGCAGCATTAATATTTCAAGAGACCACAGAAATATCCTGTATATTTAATATTTGTATTAGCATTTAGTTTTTTAGTTTTTAGTTTTGTGTTTTATAATTATTTTTATTAATGCTCTGATGATGTGTACCGCTGCTGTGATTTTTGAAATTTCCCCACTGTGGGATGAATACATTTATATATCCCCCCCCCCCCTTCAGACTTTTAGCCTTATCTTTATTTTAAAGTATTATTATTTTTGCGTGAGGAAACAGCGGTCATCGAAACAAAGGAAACACTGCGCATTATTTAGCCAACGAGTCATGATGGTAAGTCGAGCCAACTTAGTATTTGACTAAAATCCAGCAAAAAGAATATCAAATGAGCGAAAAATATTCACAGTATTACCACTGTGACCTCGCTGAATTAACAATTTCCCCGAAGTCTCTTTTCGAGAGGGTGCGATCCAAAAAAACGTGATTATTCTTGCGAGTACTTTGGCTTTCCAAAAGAGAGCCTCTTGTCGGTGTCACAGCCGAGTGTTGTGCTCGCTTGCGTGATGCATGTCGGTGGTAATACTGGCGATGAAAGATAATACATCAACAAGAATTGTGACGGAGAACGGGGGAGCTCTCCAAACGCGGTTACAGATATCCTCTTCATGTGAGAAGTTGCAAAAGCTCGCCGGCTGACGCGTCAAGAGGCACTTTGCAGGAATTCAGAAAAACAAAATGCAACGCTGCAGGCGAGCTGTCGCTTAGGAGGAGGGGAAAAAGACAACGAGGAAATGTTGTGATATGGAAGAATCGCCACGGCTGTACGTGAAGCGAAATCACATTTTTTTTGTTCGAGAAATAAAAAACTTACAGTCATGTTTTTTTTCCTCTTTTTATACGGTTTTAGACAAATTTGAAGTCGATAAGACGACTTTTTAGAAGTGTCACGCATTAAGTGTGACAGTCTCGTATTTCAGTCTTAAGTCACGCACTCCCGCCACACATCGTATTTCTCACGCAAAAAGAACCTTCGGCTATTTAATGTTTTATTGTGCCGCAGCGCCAACATGAGCTGGCCACACTGCCCTCACCGTGAAGGAATCAAGCGCTCCCCTGGAGTTCTGCTGTGAGGTGCCACTTATCAGCCAATCAAAAAAAAGAAATGGGCTACACAATAACCCATCAGAAAACAAACGTATCTGTTGTATTTGGGTAAGATTTAAAGCACTTAAAAGAAATTAGTTTGAGAAGAATTTAAATTCGACAAAAAGCAAAAAAAACATTGTTTTGCGAAAATAAATTTATGCTGGGCTTTTAGGAACAATAATCCTCTTTTCTCTCAGTATCCCAGAGTATATTCACCCTCGGTGGCTTCGAGGGTGAATGCTTGTTGAATAAGTGTAGAGGTGAAAATAATAACAACAAATTTAATGTGCAGTCGTATAAAAGTACTTTAAAAAAATATATTTTTTGACAAATTTGAAGTTGACAAGAAGAAAAGAAAACGTCCTTTTTAGAAAATAAATGCATGGGAGACTTTTAGGAACAATAATCCTCTTGTTTCTCGGTATTCCAGAGTATATTCACCCTCAGTGACTGCGAAGGTGAATGCTTGGTGAATCAAGCAGAGGTGAAAATATTTTTTAAATGTGCAGTTGTGTAAAAGTACTTAAAAAAATTATAATTATTCTAAAAATTTGAAGTCGACACAAAGGAAAAAAATATATTTTATAGAAAAGAAATGCATCCAAGGCTTTTAGGAACAATAATCCTCTTTTCTCTCGGTATTCCATAGTAGATCCACCCTCGGTGGCTGCGAGGGTTAAACGCTTCACTTAAGGGCACCTCGGTGGTCGTTTGTTTCGCGTTGGGGAGCATTACTCATTCACTTTGCTCATCCACATTTACTCCTGCTTCTGGTCAAAAAAACGGCTCTCCACCTCCAGCATCCCCCTTTACTTTGCCTTCCCATAGGAGAGTGTGTTTTTTTTGTGGGGTGGGGGGTGGGGTTGCTGTGATTCATGAATCTCGGCAACGGAAGCTTCATACATGATTAAAGCCTCCGATACCCTCTGCGATTATTCAGCTCGACTGCGGGACCTTCAGGTGAATCCTCTTCCGCGGCGCCTCTTCGGGGTCGGTATATATCTTTTGGGTGCATAGCCGCGTTTTTTTTTTAGTTCACCGCGTCGTTTGTTTGATGGTAAAAAAAAACGTTGGGAAGACAATGGTGATATTTCTCCATCAACATGTAATCACTCCCTACTTCTCAACCACAGAGACACATTTTAAAAGTGGTCCCTCTGCATTTGTCACCGCTGGGAAAAAAAAAAGAAAAGAGGTCTCATTTTGCCACTTTGTCTGCGGGTCATTACGTACATGAGAGCGGAGATGATCAACAGCTTTAGCCTCATCCTCCACGCGCCGGCACAACCATCTCCCATCCTTTATTTACCGGCTCAGGGAACAAGGCCACTTAAGAGCCCCGGCGAAGGTTCACTCTTTCTTTTCCCGTGTCTCTATTAATCTTTTGAGGTGCATGCTCGAGAAAGCTCCCCGCGAAAAAATACAGAAAACACCCGGGAACGAATCACGTAATTCATGCATTCGTATCTGCCAGCGTCTGGAGAACGCCGCCATGTGAAAACCCAACGGGGGACTCGTGGTGGGGACATGGGATACGTCTCGTGGGGGGGCGAAAGAAAACCTCAGCAACCACAGTTTTCCGTACTATACGAAGGGAAAAGTTGACGACACATTTGTGAAACCTGACCGCACACCAACATCTGCATCCGTGGCTTTCACAATGGCTTCTTTAAAACAATAGGACATCAGTGAGCTCGCTCTGTTTTCCATTTGGGTGCCATTAGACATCAGATACAGTAAACGGAGAGACATAACAGTCACCGCGGCGTTAGGAAGCATCGATGCCATTCTGGCTTTGTTCCAGTGCTTCACAGCTTTTCTTTTTTATATAATGTATACTCCTGCAAAGGCTGTCAATAAATGATTCACCCTGCAACCTCAAATGAATGTTTGATAAATACAGGTCTCCAAAACAGACTTCGCCGCTAGTAGATTCTACTTCATTAGCCGACTGTTTTGCCGGCAAAAAAACAGAAAGAAAAAAACAGAAAAGGTAATTAATTTAGTAAAATGTAGACATGTTTACAGAGCTTATAAAATGCACGATGCACTTTTGACTACAAAACTAACTTCTACAAGAGGAGATAAAAAAAGGCAAATGAGTATTTTGTGCAAGAGAGCTAATGCCACTGCCAGACATGAAATCGACAGTAAGCTGAAGACAATGAGCATGAGGATTACTGAGAACCCGGCTGGGAGGAGGGGGGGTGGAGGTGGTTGGGGGGGGATTGCCTCATTCTATATTTTCACTAAAGCGTGCTATTTACATAAGGATTACTTTAAACTATTGGAGAAAATATTCCCAGAGCCTTGCGCACACAGTCGGTAATCATTTTTTCTCTCCATCAGTCACAAAACAAACGGCACTCGATGTGCCGAACAAATGTGGAGGGTTTTTTCTACCATTTTTCGGTGAAAAATTCAACTCCTGTCTCCTCCGTTTGCACATTCATGGAGCCCAGAAGCCTATTCACTGGGTACCATTTGCTCTTCCTTTTGTATCAACATTTTTTATCGAATATTTTTACCTTGGATACTCATCTTAAAACTTTCATTCTTGTCGGAAGCTGAAGGGAAATGGGGAGTCACACTGCAAATGTGTCACCATGAATAAAAAGTCAGGTTTTTATTCATGTCCACCAATGTCAAAACGTCTTTGAGAGACATAAAAAGCTCTTCTGCTACGTAGGTAGATACTGTGTGGAGTAATTAGGCAAGGCCATTTTTTTAAGATTCATATTGTATATATATGTATTTTTATTATATATATGTATATATTTATAATATATACATATATATAATATATGTATATATTATATAAAAATGAATATTATATATATATATATATATATTCATATTTTATATATATATTTATATTATATATATGTATGTTTACATTTTAGACACAATAGGCAGCTGTGAGAACTGGCCCGATGTGTTTCATCTTCTTGGTTTCAGGAGGACTGCAGCAGGGCAGCAGCGGCATTCAGAAAAAGCTGCAGTCGCCTGATTGATTTTTATATTATTTTTTACAGCGAATTGTAAAAACACTGTTCCAGTAATCAAGGCCAATAAAACAAGCTTCTCTAAGCCGTGCTGAGACACAAGTCCATGAGAGCCAGCTGTAGTTTTAATGAAAAACATTCTGGCAAATCGCAAATCACGTTTTTTATCTTATTACTCAGCACAACTAGCTAACGTGGCTTCACTTAGCTAACGCAAGAGTTCTTTGTTGCTTAACCATTAATGCAAGTTACATAACTTCACACGTTGCGGTTAAATTGAAATAGTACGGTTGTATTGTTTTACCTTAGAGTTGTTGGTGGAAGTCAGGCGACACGGTCGTGATACGATTTATTAAATATGCGGTAAACAGGCTACTTCATTTATTAACGTGTAGTTTTAGTGAAAAACAAATCTGGCAAATCCCAAATCACGGTTTTGTCTAATTACTCAGCACTACTAGCTAACGTAGCTTCACTTAGCTAACGCAAAAGGTTAGCACAAGTTATTTGTTGCTTAAGAATTAATGCAAGTTAACTATAACTTAACAAGTTGCCGTTATATTGAACTAGTAGGCTAAGGTTGTATTGTTTTACCTTGGAGTTGTTGGTGGAAGTCAGGTTGTGATACGATGTATTAAACAGGGCTCTCAAGTTTTGAAGACAGGCAAGCGTGAGACATATCCAAACTTTAGGACATCAGTCGCGCAATTCCAGGATGCTTTATTTTCATTGGTTGCTGGATTAAATCTTACCCAGATACAAAAGATACGTTTTTTTCTGATGGGTTATTGTGTAGCCCATTTCTTTTTTGATTGGCTGATAAGTGGCACCTCACAGCAGAACTCCAGGGGAGCGCTTGATTTCTCCACGGTGAGGGCAGCGCGGCCAGCTTATATTGGCGCTGCGGCGAATTAAAACATTAAATAGCCGAGAGGTTTTTTTTCAGCGTGAGAAATACGATGTGTAAGACCGAAATGCGTGAGTCTCACGCTCAATGCGTGAGGCTTGAGAGCCCTGTATTAAATATGCGCTAAACAGACTACTTCATTCATTAACGTGTGCGCCGTAGAACAAAACACTATGAGTGTCATTTAGACGTTATCTATTGATATTGTGTAGTGCGATAAACACGTGTGATATTACACCTGAACACACACAATGAGGTGATGGAGATGTAGATGGAGATGGGTCCCGACGTCTGAGGAGCTCAATGATGGGAAGCTGACTGTGAGAAACAGACATTTTTGGGGGGCGATTTCACCCAGAATTGGAAGAGTTGCAACAGGCCAGTTCGGTTTTGTGGCCCGAGAGAAAAAGAGGTGTGCGCCGTCTCCAGGAAGTCCGATGCAACACAATTAAAACATTGTGTACAAAGCTCGTGGGAGGAATATTAAGACAGAAGGAGAACAAACTTTAACGTAACACTTTCTCCTCCAGGGTTTCATGGCTGATGGGATTAAAACATTTTCATTAATTTCAAGAGGAAGCACGGGCGACACGGACCCAAACAGAGGCACTGACGGCCTGTCGGCCTGTCTGTGACGAAGGAGGCAAAGTTGTTGAACGATACAGGAGAGAGAGTTGTTAGGGGGCTACGTGTCACAATAGCTTCAAATTAGACTTAAGCATTATTGCCATTTCGGATAATGATGAGAGGAAATAAATCGTCTTGCAATTCAGTTCCTAGTGTTACTCTGCTTCTTGCCTAGCGATACCCCGAAGCTGTATTGAAATCCTCGTAAAACCTCCGCCTCTCGTGGCTTATTGCTTAATTATTTAATACCAAGGACACTCATCCATCTTGTCGTTCATTTCACCTTGTTTAGTGTTAAAGTGCTGAACGCCATTAAGTTGTTGGCGCTCTGCGATTGGATCTATATTATTGTCTGTTTCTGTTGGAAAAGTAGTTTCTAGAAGAAAAAAGAAGCTTTCTGAGTAAATATTAAAGAGGAATCAATCAATATTCAAATATACCATACGATGTGTTGATTATCGCTTTGGGTTTCCGATCAAAGCGAACGGTCTCCTCAAGAGAACGGTTTGCTCTTCTTTTATCTCCAATTTGGAGAACCGCATGGTGCCGTTATCTCGGCGTGGAGATGCCTCCTCATCCTCACGCCGTCGCAGTCACGAGGGGCTGTTTTCTAGCGTGGAACTTAACACTATTAATCTTGACTGGTGAAAGAAATAAACGCTCATGGCGGCGCCGTCACTGTAAACACACTTGTCACGGCGACGGCACGGAGACAAAGAGACGTGACATTCTTTTGACGTTTTCGTTTTTTCTTCTCCTTTCGTAGCTCCACTAACGCAGGTCGTCTCCCCCCGACCGGTAATGAGGCGGCAAACAGCCGAACGTGACGCGAATAATGAAAAATAAAAAAGAGCCGTCGCGGTAATTGTCATTACGCCTGCTCACTCACCTGCTGTTGAACGGGTTATCCCAGGGTATCACGTGGCTGCCGCCGGGGCCAATCAGGAAGCTGACGCGCTCGTAGAAGCCCTTGGACGGGGGCTGGGAGGCGGGACTTTGGCCCTGGCCGGCGATGGCGGCGGGGTCAGGCGAGCCGCGGCAGTAGCTCTGACCTTGGCAGGAGATTTGAGCGCAGCAGTCCGGGTCCATGCAGTCGATGAGCCCGTCTGGGGGAAACGGGGTGGACAGGAAATGATAAACTATTTCAAAGTGTGTCACTGACTATGAACCTCAAAAGTTCTCAGCATGTTGATCAGCTGTTTATTCGCCATCCAGCTCTAACAATATACAGTCTAAACCACTCTTTATAATATATATTATAAAGAGTGGTTTAGACTGTATATGTATAAATATATATCTTAAGAGTGATTTTTATATATATATATATATATATATATATATATATATATATAAAAAAAATATATATATATATAAACCACTCTTAAGATATATATATATATATATATATACATATATTGTACATTGTATATGTATACACATATATATATATTTAATACAGTCTAAACCACTCTTTAGATATACATATATTGTACATATTGTATATGTATGTATGTATATATATATACAGTCTCTTTATATATATATATATATATATATATATATATATATATATATATATATATATATATGTATATATACACAGTCCAAACCACTCTATTTTATAATTGATCTACCGTATATTTAAAAGCGTGCTGGTTAACAATCTGCTCTGCCACAACATTAGCATATTTCTCCTCTCCCCGTGATGTGTTATGTATGATTGATTTGTTTTGTTTGTTTGCACTGTCACCGAGGAGCCACATCAAAGACAATTCTTCTCCCGGCTTTTCTCTCCTTCTTCTTCTCCCGACACTAAAGGACGATTTGTACGAGGCCGTTAAAATCTCTCTCCCTACCTCCCTCGTTATCCTTGCCGTCGGAGCAGAGCGTTTCCGTGGCTACGTCGCATCCCAGCCCTCTCCACCCGGACTGGCAGATGCAGTGCCAGACGTTCTGATCCAGGATGCACCTCCCGTTGTTGTTGCACAGCCCGGGGCAGCCGTCTGTCAACGCATCATGTACGTGTCAAAAACGCCAGAGCGAGTGGGAACATGGAAATCAGGCGGAGAAGGGGGGGGGGGGGGGGGGGGGCATTAAGAGTGGACAGATTGGGGTGGGGGGGGCAGAGGAGGGACAAAGATGATAAAAGACAGTACCGAGTGAACACACAGTACGATACACCTCTGACAGGACTTGGGATGTGGGTGGGTTGGTGGGGGGGGAGGAGGGTGTGAGGAGTTCCTGTCGTTTCACATGAGTTCATTAAGGAGCGTGTAGAGCCACGCTTAAATAAATTAAAAAAAAGAAAGAAAGAAGAAGGAATAAAGGAGGGTAATGTGTGGGATAAAGAAGAAGAGGAAACCTGCTGATGCCGCTTAAAGTTCTTAACATGGCCAATGGGAGACACTGTGAATGTGTGTTGAGGCAAAACCGCGGGAAAATGAGGAGCTTTTCTCTTTTCTTTATGTTTAAATAGATTTAAAAAAAAAGAATGATTCTCCGGTAGTTCATGAGACTTATGTTTTGTCTTTTTTTTTGTTTTTATCAAATGCAGGGCGATGTCTCATTCTCAATGGAGCCGTTTTCAAGTCAAAGTTCAAAGCGGTGACTGTCCATGGAAAGTTTATTCCCTTTCGCCTGGAAATAAATTAAGACTAAAGAAGAAGAAAAATAAAAGAAGAAGAAAAAAAAGCCCATAGCGGAGAAAACACTCATGTGAAGTAACAGCAAACATCAAAGGGGGGGGGGGGGAAAGGGTGGGATGTGTAAATCAGGTGAGAAGAAGGGTGAAGGATCAAGAGTCTCTACATTTACAGAAAACAGAGCACTTGCTGCCAGATCGCATTCCTTCTAGCGGAGGGTGTGAAGACAGGGAGAGCCGAAGACATGACGACTAAACCCCAACCAGGTTTGGGTGCGTTTAATCTGGCAGACACAGGGGAATTAAGACAAGAGGGGGGGGGGTATGGTGGCGAGACGAGGAGGAGGGACCGTGGAGTCTGCGTGAGGGCTGGTTAAGACGGACAGGAGATGAGGAAACAGATCGGGTCGAGCAGGAGTCACGGCAGAGAAAAACATTATGGTCGACTCGGACATAGAACAGGTGTATAAACGCCGTGCTAGGGAAGACAGAGAGAGAGCGGGGAGGGATTGTTCTGCGACAATCTCTCTTGGCGGGGGTGGGGGGTGTGGGGAGGGGAGTGGTGGTAGTGGTGGTAGTGGTTTCAATTTACCTTTATATCCTATCTTGACTGCTCCTATTACACAACCGAGGAAAGGAGGGGGGAAAACATTTGGGAAAAAAAAAACATTACTTATCTCCGCGGTGGCAGGAGAGCTGCGACTGACAAACACATTCACTCGTCGTAACTTGCAGGGAGCACAGAAAGTGTGTCGAGACGCCGGCTGACATCAAGCGGATGCAGCTGCCAGCTTGCGTGAAATAATTTGATTTAAAAAAAAAAAAGACGAAGCTTCGCAGGTAGTTTTTCCGCACCCCGTGATTATCGTTTTGGCTTCGCCACATTTTCTTTTTTTGTAGTCTCTGCTCTAATTTTCAAATCTCTCGACCGTGTATGTAAAAAAATCATAGTGGTTATGGTGATAGAGCCCGAATAGAATACGGCTAAGTATGAGTGACGGGATATGACTGGAAAGTTTTTTTGGAGGCGTTCCGGATCAGAAAACAATCGTAAAGAGTATAATTCTCAAAGCAAAAAGAGAAAAGTTTTTTTTTTTTTTTTACCTGATACTCTGGAATCCAGGGCTGTACATGTGAGCCAAAGAGGGAGTTGGATAGAGATAGAGACAGGCAGACAGACATGGAATGGGGAAGAGAACGAGTATAAGTAGGAGGTAGGCGAAGAAATACAATTAGAAGATTAAAAGAAAAAACAGTAGAACATTTGCTTTGAGACAGAAGAGACAGAAGCTGCAGGTTTAGATGAGCTGGAGGTTAGCTGGAATAAAAGTCTGCAGGTAAAGTCTGACTTTAAATGTTGACGTGAACAACAACAAAGAAGCAGCGAGTGATTAATCAGAATTATGAATGCTTCCATCGTCAGAATCACATTTTCCTGTGAACGGCGCCCTGAGATGTCTGTTCATCTTTCTGTCCATAGGAAGCAACATGAGTGACTCCAGCCCCTTAAGCATTGTAAAATATTCCCTGTTAACACTCCTCCATCTGCTCCGCCGTGACGAGGCGAGGCGGCTGAACACAAAGAGGAACACATGGTCGCTCTTCATATCCGGTCGTGAAAACACTTTCATCTGGGCCCTGCTTCAACATGTTTTGACTGTCTGCTTGTCAGGAGGTATGCCCTCAAGTGGATTATGGACTCATCACAAAGCAGCATGCTCAAATATATATATATATATACATATATATATATATATATATATATATATATATATATATATATATATATATATATATATATATATATATATATATATATATATATATATATATATATATGTATATATATACGTATATATATATACGTATATATATTTATATATACGTATATATATACAGGGTTCGTCATGAAAACCCTGGAAAAGTCACCAAGTCCAAGTCTTTGAAATAAAAATGTGTCACAAAAGTTTTAGAAAAGTTATGTAAATTTTGTATACTCATGTTTATTTTCACTGAGCTTTAAATAATTAATATGTTCTCATACTTGCATTTTTTTCCACGCTACGATCGAATGCTCCTTAAAGTTTGGTATCCATAGCAACAGTAGCTCAGGAATGATCGACTATCATGGCTACACGGAGATCTCACAAAATGGAAATGTGGTTTAAAGTCATGGAAAAGTCATGGAAATATATTGGTCAAAATGTGTATGAACCCTGTATATACATATATATATAAACTTTTTTTTCAATGTTGCCATCATCTCCAATTCGGTGATTCCAACCGGCGAATAGAAAACACCTCCAGTGGTAAACTGCGGCGCTGAGAAAGCAGCGACAATGGGTTTAGCCTTGCATATAAAACAGGATCTAGATGCCAAGGGGGTGGAAGGGGGGGGGGGACAAAAGAATGGCCGAGGAAGTCCTCTATTCAAGCCCCTGTCCATGTAATGTGATTAAAAGGGTGCTTTGTGCAAATGGCAGTTATTCAGGGGTTTGAAAAGACCAAATAAGCTGCGACGGAAAGGTAACGCGCGGCTCCATTCATCGCGCCCGCCGCCTCTAAAGCGAGGAGTTACTTTCCTGGCGGGAGCCTTGAAACAGGAAAGAAAGAAAAGGACGGGAAAATGGACGACGCACACTCAGCCCCGAGGAGGGGGAGATTAATAAGATCAGGAATGTGAGCCCTCCGACGACTCCCTCGCCGCAGTCCCCCCCCCCCCCCCCCCCCCTGGATGGATAAGCGCTGTGGATTTTCTCGTGAGAGAACTTGTAGATACAAAATTAGGGCTGCATAGTTTGGAGTGGCTGATTTTCTTTTGTTTAATTTCACGGAGAGTGCGTTGTCATTGAGGAGTTGAAGATGACACTCGAGTGTGTGTGTGTGTGTGTGTGTGTGTGTGTGTGTGTGTTGGGGGGGGGATTCGCCGTTTGACGCGGCGCGTCAGGGTTTAACGAGAGGACCTTTGACAGGGGCCAAGGTGTCAAGTGAGTCTGAGTTAAAGGTCAATAGGAAGTGACATCTCAGAACTCATTATCCTCATTAACTCCAGGTGAAGCGCTGCCATTTCAGAGAAGATGATATTCCAAAGAGGCCCTCGCCGTGGCTCTCCGGCTCCCTGCATGGCCGCCCTTGACTCGCTAATACAGGAGCATCATCTCAGCAGTCTGAAAGGTGAAATATCTAAATGGATGAGGTGTGAGGGAGGAATTACAAAAATTGATGCGGTGTGAAGGGTTTGCAAAAAAAAAAAGAAGAATTTTTCGAAAAGAAAGGAATGATCTTGAAGAATAGCGACGAAATATCGCATTTCATTGCAGTTGGAGAGGTGGCTAACGGGGATAAAAAAATCTGCAACATCTCGATCCAACGTCATTGGATATTTTATATTAATATATTTCCACAGTTGAATAGGGGTTTGAATGAAATTCAATTCATTTAAATATCTACATTTGCAACAGATGTGTCCTTGCTGCTGAACAGACAGTGACGAGAACATTTAGAGAAAAGCTGAATTAATAATTAATGTCTAAGAGTAAGTCCACAATAGAAATATACTCCATACGCCGATAAAATTACATTCATATATACTGAAAGTACAATATTACCCTCTGAAATCTGTTGGGTTAGGAGTATAAAGTAGAAGATAAAATGGAAAATACTCAATTTTATGACTGGGGCTGCTCAAGATTCAGACCTTGTTTACACAATGGGAAAAACGCATATATTTTCATGCGTTTTAACATTTTATTCACACAAAAACTGAGGTTTTATCACAGAAAGATTTCTGAAAACTCAGTTTTTGTGTTTGCATGTGAACGAGGTCAAACTGAGTTTTAGGTCGTCAAACGTCACAGTATGCGACTAAAGATGCTTCACGTCATGTGAGCGTCCTATGCGGACGTATGCGGACGCCGTATTTACGCGGGTTCATATAAACAGAAACTTTTTTGAAAACGACCTTGTGTGTCCGACGTTATTTTAGAAAACGGAGGGGCAGAAATATTTGTTTCTGTAAATACCCGGCTATGTGTAAATGTGGCCTGAGACATTTAAACTTCTACGCAGTGAGAGGTGTAGAGGTGTGTGTGCGGCAGCAGTGTGTCACGATCTTTGTCCCTCCAACAGATGCCCCTGAAACCGCACATAAAAAAAACTGACATTCACACTCTGCCTCCTTTAAGGCTGTCCATAAATTAATTTCCCCCTTGTTGTTCGTGTATTTCTGTCAACTGTGTGTGTGTGTGTGTGTGTGTGTGTGTGTGTGTAGGTGCCGCGTGCGTCACCGTGGCTCACCGATGGTGCAATGTTCGCCCGTCCAGCCCTGATGGCAGTCACACTTGCCCTCCCGGCAGACTCCGTGGTCGATGCAGCGTGGGTGACAGTCCCTCTGCTCGCAGTCTGGTCCCGTCCAGCCTTCCTCGCAGTGACACACGCCGCTGATGCACAAGCCGTGGGGACCACAGTCCACCACGCACACCTCTGGAGCGAGAGAGAGAGAGAGAAGAAATAGCCACAGAGTCATGGAAAAGGAATTTTATTTTCATCTTCTTCCTCTGAAAAAATATATTTTTCATATTCCGTGAGTCTGAAATGTATTCTGATGTTTAGTGCCGCCGAGCGTTGACTCGGTCGTTTCAAGTTGGGTTGAAAGCGTTTATTTTACCGTGAACCGGACACATTTTAATCACTGTCTCTGGGAATATATAACAAAAAGTGTCAAAGGAGATGCTAGGAATAAAAAAAAAAAAAAAAAAATGGAGAAATTAGCTGCCGTGTGAAGAGGCTTATAATTACTGCCATCTATTAAAAAAAAGGAACATTTTAAGAAGCCGTTTCTCTACATGGGAGAAAGAAAATAAATCAGCACTTCTGACTTTAAGGATAAATTGAGATCCATAAAGCAAAGCGAAGAAGAAGAAAAAAAGAAGCAAAGTGTGTATGCCGGGACACAGTTGACACACGAGATGTCAGGCCGTTGACACGGGTCCCCAATCTACTTTTATTTGGCTGCCACTTTGCCAAATTACACAATGAATAGTTACAAAAGAGTAAAGGAAAAAGGGGGAAATCTTACCCCTTAAAAAGTAGAAAATCAATCTTGATATATAGCGCTGCTACTTTTATGGGTTCCGGCGATATTAAAGTCCCTTAAATTCTCCATGTGCCTGACATTTAATTTGCCAACTGCATTCGGCACAATGCGGCGCATCAGCGGCGTAGCGTCAGCGTTTTATAAAACTCATCCGAATGTAATGAGCGCATGTTAGAACTAGAACGGGCACTCGGTAGAGCGCATAACTTCGCATATTACAAGATTGGGCATTGAATTATGAACATAATAATTGACTATGGTAAAAAGAAGATTTGTACCTTTCCGTGACGTTGACCTTGACCTTTCACCCAATCAATCCCAAAATCAGATCAAATGGTCCCCGGATAAGAACCAATCATCCCACCAAATTTCATGCGATTCGATTTAATACTTTTTGACTTATGCGAATAACACACACGCACGCACTCATGCAAATACATGGCGATCAAAACATTACCTTCCGCATTTTCCATGTGAAGGTAATAAAAGATAAAACGTTAAACAGCAGGGGGACGGAAATAAAACACTTTGTGCTTCCATATGTCGCCAGATGGATTATATCTGATATCTAGTGTACAATTTATTCATGTTTAATCTACATAGCAGCACATTCTGGAGGACTTATAATAATAATGCTCATTAACAAACAGCTTCAATCAGTGTAACGTACACTTAAAAAAATAAGATTCTCCCCCATCTGAAACAAGATCAAAGCTTATCAAACGAGATGCAGGTGTTGTTGGGAGTCACACTCTTCAGATGTGAGAGAAACACCAGTTATTATTGTAAATTTTCATCCTGCAGACACTTTTTTTAAAACTCATCTTCATCAAAGGCTTCGTACATTTTCACAGGCCGCTCGCGATATGTATTTTTTTCTTTTCTTCTTTGCCAATGCGAACGTAAAAAAAACAAAAACATAAAGTAAAATCCTGTCATCGCTCTAAAGCTCTGGAGTCAAAAAGAACAGTAAAGCGCTGCAATTACTTTGTGCATCTAAACATCCACTTTCCAGCTTTTTTTCTCTCACACAAGCTCATTTTGCGAGGAGTCTTGGCAGACGGAGGCGAGGGGTTACGGATTTAAACAGGTTCTGACGTCTGGACTCCGAAATGTTAGAGCAACATGATTTTTTCTTCTTCTCGAGAGCGCAGCATCGGGTGGGGGAGGGGAGGGGGGGTGAGCGGGCCGTGCATCTGTCGCCAATCCGTGTTTTTCCGCGGGGCGGTGGATACATCAGCCGGCGATGCACCCGGGCTCAACAAGCTCTTGTGAAGAGAATAAGAGAAATGTTCATTTACTGGAACCCGAGAGCTGCTATCGGGGAAAAAACAACAACTGAGGAGCGGCGGCGAAGCGCTCCGTCGTCACGGCGGCGGCATTCTTCGGCGTGCCGGAGGAAAAGTAGCTGGAGTGTGTAAGTGTACTAGATGCTCCGGGAAATATTTATATTTATTTTTTTGTAGACTGAGGAGGTAAAAGAAAAAAATAAGCCCGGAGACATAACTCTGCCGCATAAATGCAACTCCTGATTTAGTTTTTTAAAAAGCTAATCCACGCTCTCCTTTACCGAGGCTCACTTAGCAGTCCGTCTCCGGCTCCCTCGATGGAGTTGTTCTTCGATTGAGAGACCTTGGATGGTTCTGATTAAGTCCGGGCCGACACTGTAGAATATTAAGCGTTCCTCTGGAGGGGAGTCATTTGATTCCAGAGGGATCCCTCCTTCCCATAGAATCTATGCAATCAATTTTTCATTAGTCCAAAAGTGTTTATCTGCCTTTAACATGCCCCTGACTGCCGCCCGGATCGGGGCGGCGGGCGGTCGATGCGTGCCGCTCGCTTGTTAATTAAACTTTATTTAATTGAAGAAGAAAGCTCGGCATTAATTAAGAAGGACCGCTCCACCCCGGCCCAGGTGGGGTAAACCGTAACTTCTGGAGCGCATCGGTTCAGTCGGTTCCAGTATCGACAAGCGCTGAGATATCTCTCGCTGAGCGGGAAGCATTGTGTCTGGAATAAAAAAGAAAAAAAAAGAATAACGAATGACCTCTCTTTCAAAAAAAGAAAAGAAAATAGAGGAAGAGGAAGAAAGAAGGAGCCTGTTCACCAGAACCATCGCTCCTCCCGGGCTCACACTGAACCCGGCTGCACGCTGCTTCAGAAGCTCGGCGTGTGCGTCTTTAATTCACTGCGCCGTCCGGCCCCTCGCCGTGATTTAATTTTTCCGATTGAATTCCAGCCAGGAGAGACGCACGCCGGAGCTTCTTTATGGACGCCAGTTCTGCCGTTAATCGCCAGGACTCAGCATGGTCCACGTGTCTCTCTCTCTCCCTCCCTCTCCTTCTTTCTCTCTCTCCCTCTCTCTCTCCCTCTCTCTCCCTCTCTATTTCGCTCTCTCTCTACCTCTCTCTACGTCTCTCTACCTCTCTCTCCCACGCGCTACCTCTCTCTCTACCTCTCTCTACCCCTACCTCTCTCTCTCCATCCCTCTCTTTACCTCTCTCTCCTTACCTCTCTCTACCTCTACCTCTCTCTCTCTTTACCTCTCTCTTTACCTCTCTCTCTCTCTCTACCTCTCTCTTTACCCCTCTCTACCCCTACCTCTCTCTCTCTCTAACTCTCTCTTTACCCCTCTCTCTACCTCTCTCTACCCCTACCTCTCTGTCTAACTCTCTCTTTACCTCTCTCTACCTCTACCTCTCTCTCTCTACCTCTATCTACCCCTACCTCTCTCTCTCTCTCTACCTCTATCTACCCCCTACCTCTCTCTCTACCTCTCTTTACCCCTCTCTCTCTACCTCTCTCTCTACCTCTCTCTCTCTCCCTCTCCCTCTCTCCCTCTCTCTCTCCCTCTCTCTGTGGGTTCAGCGCAGAGCAGAACGAGTCTATTGTGAGGCAGGAAGCGGGCGCATTAATCTCCCGGAGCTCACGCGCGAGATAACAGATGGGAGGGGCCAGCCTTTGAACTAACATGTCACCTTACCTGTGAGGGAAGACGGAGCCTGTGAATACAAAGCTGGGGAGAGATGAAGCCCCCGCCGCGAGCAGATGGGAATGCACGATTGTCTCCTCTCCCTCTAATAAAAACCTGCAGCTGCAATAAAACACACCGGCAAAAAAAGGTCTGTGGACAAAATCTATACGCCTTTTTTTTCCCTCAGAGAGGGCGTGCGCCGGGGTCTAGCACGAGTAACGTGTCGAAGCAGATGTTTGAAAAAGAAGAAGAAAAAAAGTCGTCCTACACGTGTTGATTACCAAAAATTTAAAAGAGTGCGATCACACCCCGAAAAGAAGGCCCTCAAAAAAGAAAGAAGCAGATGGGTTCAGGTCTCGACTAACAAGCCGATGAAAAAGTTCTGACGATCGCGAGAATCAAAATGGCCGACTTCAGCTCCTCCGGTGGAGCATCCGGTGGTAACGCAACACTAAAGACGAGCGGCGGTCCCCGGAGCGAAGGGTAATCAGACGCGAGCATCCGTCTCCTCGCACTCGGCTTTTGTTCTGGGTTTGTTTTCCGAAGTCGACCCCGGAAAACAACCCCGTTTGCGTTTGATGCTGTTGTTCTCGCACGCATCTTTCAGGTTGTCGAAATGCGCCGGTAGTGAACACTTCCTCATCGTGGCTTTGAGAAAAAGAAAAAAAAATAGACACGTCTCCTATGATTTCGACCCGTCTGCACCAAAGCAAACCTTTTTTTTTTTTTTTAACTGCAGGTTGATAGAGGGTAGAGATGTAACCCGGAGCTCATAAAGCACGGCGCTGACAAGCGTGCATAACTCACCAGATGAGAAACCTCCGTCAGACAGTCGCCCCCCCCCCCCCCCCCCCCACACACACACACATTTTTTAGAGTAAATCCAAACTTTTCAATCATTCATTTTTTTTTTGCCTTGACGGGAGGAAAGCTACACTGATATGACTGTACATTTATTTTCCGAAGAATTTGTCTAACCTCCGCTACATATCTAAAAGAAAACATTGGTAATTAATCATCTAAAACGGGGAAAAAAATACATTAAAAGATTCAACCATATATCATATATCCCCCCCTCGCTTTCTCCTTCTGATTAATTGCGCGAGACGTTTCTATAGAAGACGCCCACGTGTCGACAACATGCGCCGACCGGAGCGGGATCTTTGTTTTCAACCCACGGCTTGTTAATAACGGCTCACACATCTGCTGCGGCGGACACCTGTTGTCTGCGGTGTCTGTGCACAGCGAGGGGGAGTCTATTTGGAGAAAGTACCCAAAGAAGAAGTTGGTGCCAATTACTTGTTTGAGAAACTCAAACATTAGCTACGAAAAAAAAAATGTTTTTAAAACTTTTCAGAACTGCCTGCCGTCTGCGAGGATCTGTCCGTACAGTGTGAATAACTGTGTTATAACCAACGGCACGCATCGGTACATTAAAAAGCTTAGATTAGATTGTTATGCCACTTCATTATCGTGAGCCAACGAGTTGACTTTTTCCCATTTTTCTACGAGAGAATCAATTCCATGAGAATACTTATAATCACATTAGAGTTGACAAATTGATTGAATAATGAATAAGTGGAAACTAGTCACATCTTCTCTGATGTAAAAGTTTTGCAGTTTTCCATATCCAATTAGTCTTTCTATAAAAAAACATATAAATTCTAAATTAAGAACTATAAAAAAAATGTAAATCTGTATGAGTCTAAAAGAGGAGGAGATTCATATACAGACATAACGTTTTTATAGTTCTTAATTCATAATACACATATATATATATATATATATATATATATATATATATATATATATATATATATATATATATGTTGTCTACATGTTATTTGTTGTGGTTAGCTGTTTTTCACTTTATTACTTTAATAATACTACGGTATTATTACTACTATTATTACTATTATTTTTATTTTTATTATTAATATTTTGTATTATCATTATTATTACTATTGTTATTATTATTATTATTATTATTATTATTATTATTACTACAATAACTTCATGTTGGACTAGAGAAACATACTTTCAGATCTTCTGTATGTTAAGAAAATAGAAGAAGTGACAATAAAGATGACTTTGATATTTTTGAGTCTGGGACAAAATTGACATTGTGTTTTATTTTTCTGTTATTAATGCTCTAATATACGCTGCTGTGATCCGTAAATGTCCCCACTGTGGGACTAATAAAGGATTATCTAATCTAATCTACTCTCAAACCAGGAGTCAACTGGGTGTTTTTCATCTTTCTCTGACATGTCATACACCAACATATCAATCAGTGAGATGATTCACCCGCCGGTGAAAGAGGAACCCACAGAACACGTCTTCACGCGATGCAATGAAAGAAGAAAGAGCGTGTGAAGCGTTCCGACCTATGGAGCAGTCGGCCCCCGTCCAGTTGGCCTCGCAGATGCAGGTCCCCGAGTCGGTGTCGAAGGTGCCGTGGCTGGAGCACTGCTCGGGACAAGTGCTCTTCAGGATCTCGCAGCCGGTGCCCCCCCAGCCCGGGTTACAGTGGCACTCGGCGTGGTGACAGGCGCCGTGACCGGAGCACGTCGGGTCTGAGCAGTCGACTGAGGACACACACAAAAAACACACGCACACACACAAGAAGAAAAAAAAAATAAGCGAGGATGTTCATTTCTCCGCTTCTGGACAGGGTGTCAGACGGAAACTATTTACCCCCGGCCACTTCCACTCCGCCGCCTGGAAGTGCTTCCTCGCCAGATGACGGCTGATGTGCGTCAGCGGAGCGGTTTCTCGGTGTTAAGTGGTGTGTGCTGGTAGTCATTTCCCACCCCTATGTTCTACTACTTCCTCCAAGGTATATTATAGGGCGCTTCCGATATACTGACGGCATGATTACGCTCCATTATAGGCGCGAGGAACAACGGCACAATTAGTGTCAAGACGCGTATAATCAATTACTATTATCAATTTACAGATCAATTTGCTGATCTAGGTTTAATAAGTGCCAATTATCACCGACATAATCAACCATTAAAGATAAAAGCAACAATGCCATTGTGCCGCTTCCTTTGCAGCTCGATTGCTCTGTGCATTTCCACATCTACCTGGACAGCGGGATTGATTATTAACCAATTTATCACAAGCTCCCTCCTCCCATCTACGTTTCCTTCATCACCCGAGGGCTTCCCTTAAAAAAAAAACGCGATACACCCATTTAGTAAAAATTCAATAGCTTCTTTTTTTTATGTCCACGTGCAAGGTCGACGTCTAAATCTGAGCTGATAATTGTCTTTGGTGTGCCTGGGGGGGGGGGGGGGGGATCAATGGAGTTAAATTCACCGAAGGACGAAGAAGATCTCCCTCTCAATGAACGGGAGGTAGAGACGCCATCGACTAATCGACTTTAAAAAAAGAAAGAGGTGTCATTCAAATTACGGGGACTGCATCGAAGGCGCGATCCGTCCCGGCGGTGTACACTCATGCGGGCCGAACGCTAAGAGGGAGTTAATTCGTACGCTCGGTATCAATAACAACATCCCGAGCATTATCTGCTCGGCGGAGTCGAAAACAACCGCTTGTTTGGCCAATGGACTGTGTCGATCCCCCCGGAGCTTCACACGGAGAAGATGCTGCATCTTGCTGCTTCCGATCCGATGAAGAAAATACAAATACAAAAAAAAAGAGCATTTCTTTTTCTCTTTTTTTAAAACTCCATTTACCTTGTTCACAGTTGGGTCCTTTGTGGCCGGCGTTGCACACACAGTTGCCCGCCACGCAAAGTCCGTGCCCCCCGCACTGAGGATCGATACACTGGGAGGCCGGGACGTCACACTCGGTGCCCTTCCATCCGCTGTAGCACTGACAGCGCCCCCTGGTGTACTGGCCGTTACCGCTGCACAGGACCGGACAGGCGGCTGAGGAAAGCATCAAAGTATTGATATTGTACAATAACATAGGGGAGGGGGGGTGATGTATTATATTGTACTTGTGTCAAACGATGTTCAATTATATCTTCATATAAGAGAGATTGCACCTCTGGTTCACTCGCATCTTCACTTTTAGTTTGTTGCATGAGTTAAGGTGAGAATGAGAAAAGAGTTATTTTCTTGTACACACACACACACACACACACACACACACACACACACACACACACATACCAGCCGTAATCCACAATCACCATGGAATTGTTAATCCAACGGGCACGAAACAATTTTTTCGTGCGACCGAATCCCATGAAAAGTCAACGTACAGACGCGTTTGGCTTCGATAGACGCAATTTTCGGCCCGAATTGAAATATTTCAACTTTGAGACGATAATCTCGCAACTCGGGCCAATCTGCTCTTGAGTTCCGCTCTCGTAGCTGGAAGCGGAAGTCTTTCAGGCGTAACGGTGACTTCATCGGTGAAAGTGTCCGAGCTGAGTGAGCCTACGGGTGATGTCATGAACCCAAACACGAGGGCGTTAGTGTGTGGGACGTCCACAACAAGTATGAAGCAGAACTAGCGGTTAGTTATTCCGTGGTGGATGAAGGAAATGATAATGGACTTTATGGAGACGAGACGCAGAGATAGGCCCCGCCCCTCACGGAGAGTCTCGGCGCTTATTGCGTGAACAAATGGTCAAGCGAGTGAACTCACGCGTTTTTGGCGACGCAAATTTTTTTTTTTGCTTTTTGTGTGAACGCACCTTTAGATTGATACAACTTCCCCGTCGGTACCGGGGATGCACTGATTGCAATTTTCTTGGCCATCGTACGCCAATGCTATTGGTTAATTATTTGACATGTTGCCAATCACTTTTTATGTTCATGTATACTTCTGATTTCATTAATCTGGGGTTAAATCCAACATTTTCATTGGTTGACTCCAGCCCTGACTATCTCCATTCACCCACATTGTTAGAAAACGAAAGCAGACATTCTTTCTCTGAAACCCGGGCCAAGAATCCGCGAAGCCGGATACCACTATAGCTTTAAAAAAAAAAAAAAGGGCAAAAAAAGACTTATAACCCTTTAAATTAATAGACTGGGTTGACAGAAAGCGAGTAAAATGGGAGCATAATAATTACCTCTGGAACAGTACGGCCCTATGAATCCTGGGAAGCAGTGGCACGATCCCGCCACACACTCGCCGTTCCCGTAGCAGTTGTGCGTGCACTCCGTGACAGATTCTGCGGGCGAGTCCAACTATTAATAACTCATCCTCACAATCTAAAAAAGACCCACATTGGGTATAACATCTGCAAGTGTACCGTAACTGTTTAATAAATAGTGCGAGACAACTGAGACGCCATCTTCTCGGCTTCTTAAACATCCCCTTCCTGCAGCGCCAGTGGAAGGCGGGGCTTATATTTACAGATACCCATCCATGTTCCACCGAGGTCTAAGCCTCCATAACGTGTCCGCCGCTGCTGCTCTAAGCCGTGGTGAGTAAAAAAAAAAAAACACACGGGCATTTTTTAAATTACACCATTTCCTTGACACATTTTGCTTTCCGCTCCTGTCTTCCTCCGCCACCCCCCCCCCACCACCACCACCCCCGCCCCCTCCTCCTGTCAACCCCTTGAATGACTGATCATGCCCGAGCCATGCAATCTCTTGAGTGTTTATAGCTCAAAATCCTCTTTGAGTTGAAGTTAATCTGACATATCCCACAGACAGATCTGGTGTTCATCCAACAGACCATCGCTCAAGAACGGCAACCCCACCCCCCAAACCCCCACCCCCCCCTCCTAGCCCCCACAAAAGACCGAGGCCCTCATTTTGATCGCCGTTAAGAGGGCAAACTTTTTTGTTATTACTCTGACTTGTATTGGATGTTCATTGAGCCAGTGTCGGACCCAGGCAATTTTGACCCCCCGCACATCGATTCCTTCATATTTGTATGGGGGGATCAATAGAACTCCCCGAAGGAAATAGAAAAACGTTAACTCAACCTTAGTGTTTTTTCCCCCCCACTTCAAAATCCCACAAGGAAATTTCACAGACTTCAGAACACTGAAGAGGTTGTTATGTGGGAAGGATCAATGATCGCGTATGGCCTCATATTATAGCGTTGAGCACAATAATCCGCCGCCCCCCTCGGACAAAAGAAAAACGTACATCCGCCTCCGAGGTGGCTCAAACTTTTTTTTTTTTTAAAAGCTCAGCTTTTGTGGACGTGGAAGCCAGAAAAGTGTTTTTTTTCGCTGGTACGGGCGCACAGCTGCTAAACGGTAAAATTAAAAGTTTCCCAAAAACATGTCATTACACATCATTCCAATCACGCTCGTCAGCCAATCAGCGGCAGATGCGTGTGTGTGTGTCCCCTCCCCTCCCCCCACACCCCTCAGTACCCTGGATGATGGCGTTGTAGGACACCGTCTCCGCGTTGCGTCCGTCGTTATAAAACGCCAGGTGCCACACCCCCGTGTCCAGGTACTGGATGAACCCCGCTTGGTGGACGCTGACCGGGTGGTCCAGCCGGGCCCGGGCCTCGGGTTCGCTCTGGGTCCGGTGCTCTTTGGCGATGAGCCGGCTGCCGTCCAACAGCTCCACAAAGTCGTACTGCGGGAGAAAAACAACAACAGCGGAACGGATTCCGACAGATGAGGATGATTGTTGCTTTAATGTCGGTATAATTAAATCAGGCAGTGGGGCGGGATAGTTGGACAAGTTCACGTGTTCCTCTCTGTATGCAGCTCCGATGCTGATTTCCTTAACAGTCTGAGAGGAACTCTTCAAAGTCGTAAATTCAAGACATAACCAGAAGTGGTTTGTGTACCCGGCAAATATTCCACTATAATAAATGTTGATTTTTCCCGTGACAGTTATTTGGAGTTGATAGATGTTGTTTGGAGAGAGTTGTTTGTGTACTGATGGAGCTGATATGGCTCTGGGGCTAATGCTCTGAAATATTCCAAAAATATATTGTTAACTCAGACAGAGTGCACTTGAAGAGACTCTGGCAATGCGCTTAATATAATCTGTTTAAAATAACACGGATAACGTACACTGTGGATGCGTGAGAGTTGCGTCAGAAAAATACAAATAAGAAGGTTAAGCAAAGTGAAAAGCTTTCTTCAATGATTTATAGAAACAATGGCAATAAAGTGTAAAGTAAATTTGATAGCAAACTGTTAATATTGATTTGTTATCATGTTTTTGTTTTACCCGGGACTCCCTGAAAAACAAAAAACAGACCTAAAGTATTATATAGTCAGTTTATTTAAGGCACATATGTCCTTGTTGGTAAGGTCAGAATGTATTTTGATGTACAATACACAGTGCATACACAGTATAAATATAAAACATAAGGAAATATATAACACATAAAGGAAGGGAAAATAAGCCTGAGACATATATATATATATATATATATATATATATATATATATATATATATATATATATATATATATAATCAGGCATATTTGTCCTTCATGTATGTGTTATATATTTATCTATATATACATATATTCATATATGTATATATAATACATAGAAGCAAGGAATAATAAGCCTAAGATATATATATATATATATATATATATATATATATATATATATATATATATATATATATATATATTAGTCTTATTTTCCCCTCCTTTGTGTGTTGGGATTGCAGCATAACAGTCACTCTCTCTATTTTTTTTCCCGTGCAAACATTGATTTCCGGGGGTAAACAAGGAGCGACGAGTCGTCCCTGCCAAGTGAAACGAGTGAAGCGGCGCATCTGCTCTCGCCGCACCTGCTCAACACCTGAACCTCATTTTGACTGTAGGTTACGGAGCACTGCAGCGGAAACCACTGTAACACATATCAGCCGCCCCAGACCCCCCCCCCCCCCCCCCCCCCCCCCGGCTAATGCTCCGGTAGCTCACAGCGAGGACCGGCGGTGGAGGAGAGTCTGCGGGATGCTCGGAGACGGATGCGTTTTGGCACATTGGCACCGTGGCTGCTTTTTATTTTTTTTATATTTTATTTTGAAGAGCTTGGATTTAAATCCAATGAAGAGGCTGTTTGTGCAGAGATTTTTGATGGACTGCTAGGCTATTGATTTTTGACTGATGCACAATTGAGATGCTTTTTTTTCTCCATCTTCTTTTAATTACATTGCAGACTTCCATGTTTTACAATAAGCAGTATGATTAAAATGCGATTACATTTTACAAATTCCACCTTAAAAAAAGAAAGAAGCAAATTAACAAGAATATATGTATTTTTTTCTTCTTCTTTTTTTCATAAAACAACAGGGAATAGGTAATGCAGCCTCTCCGTATGTCCTCTACTACAGTATCTACAGGCCTAAAAGTATCATTCCAAGCGATGGCCACTGTATAAACAATACGATTTCTATCCCAAACCGGATTTCCACCTAAATCCAGCAGCTCTCAAGGTATTTGTTTTGTCTCCTCCAGCTCTTTGCATTGGTTTTCATCGCCCGCCATGTCATCAAAACAACCGATTTACAGAAGCAGCTGAAAGCTGCTTTCAAGAACAACAAATAAAGTGAAGATAAACCCAGAACCCAGCCTGTCCAGCGCTGCATGTCCGGCATTAAATGTCAGACGGACAAAGTCAGGAACCCGCAGGTGACCCGCTCGCCGCTTTACGATGCCAGCGGCTCCCCCCCCTCCCCCTCCCCCGAGAGATTCAGACGCGGAAAGAGACTCAAATAAGAGTGAATGTCGGACGTTCGTCAGGTGGAAAGAGACAGAACTGCTGGTGCTGCTCCGTTTCCCATTTGACTCGTAAGTCGCCGACTGTTGGCTAAACAACGCAATCAACTCGCCGCGTGTCAGCGGGTTTTTTCTCCATCTGCCGTCTCGTCATTGACTTCTACTCGCCCCGGAATCTTAAAACGCACCTTTCCCGACTATATCTGGATTAAAACACAGATTTGCACTTCAGTGGCTCTTAAATAGCTCTTATTATGGTACTTTTGTAGTTCGACTATGTTGAGGAAATGTTACTTTCTGTATTCTTGTTGTTCTTAGTTTGTACTCTAGGTTGAAATGCACTTATTGTAAGTCGCTTTGGATAAAAGCGTCTCCTAAATGACATGTAATGTAATGTAACATAACACTATTTATAATTCTCGCAGATTTAAAATCAGCGGCGCGCACCATCGTCGAAAAAAACAATGCGCCAGATCGAAATAAAACGGGAACTCGATGCTCGGGAAAAACACACACACGGTATCCGGGGCAGCCTTTCAGTGGACGACAGGAAGGAGAGCATTAAGCGCGGGGCAGGGGAAGTCAACGGTGTGATTTAAACCCCTTTGAGGAGAGCAGGGGGGCAGCGAAGGGATATTAACCTTGCGGAAGTTGACTTCTTTGTGTTGTTGGCTTGAGGGGGAAGTAATAAAACAGTTCATCCCACGAGCCCTAAACCTCCTGGCCGAGTGCATACATCTCGATTAGTCGACGTAAAAGCCATCCCGGCTCATCTCAATCCAACAATACCGGCGAACAACGGGCGGGAGACGGAGCGTGGAGAGAGACGTGGAGGCCCCAGAAGGACAAGAGGAGGAAAGAAGAAGAAAAAAAACAAACAACGCTCCGAGACTGCAAATTCTCCACAGTTTGGATTGAGTGAACCCCGAGTCCTGATTTCTTAAGAAAAAAAAAAAAAAAAAAGTTCCTTTCTCTCCGAACTTGTTTGGTTCGAATCCGCACAGACAGACACTCAATAGCAGATGGAGGAAGTCTATGTTTGTGAAAGGTGGAAAAGCTGTTTGCACTTAAAAGCTGTCTCGTCTTCCACGCTGTGAATGCGGCGAACAGTCGATATCTCTCATCGGGGTCTTTCATGCTCAGTTAAGTAAATGCATTGATTTGTGCCCCTGATCCCTGAGCAGTATGTGCTTTAGAGGTGGGCCACAATGGACACAGTGTCCAGCATTGACAAGCTGTAGTAATTGCCGGAGACATAAAAGCAGTGTCTCGTTAATTAGTACCCTTTCGGTCTTTGATTTTTTTTTTTCGGGGGGGGGGGGTGCGCTTCCTATTTTCACCTTGAAAATGGCAATTCCGGATCACCTGTTGTCACTCACATCGGAGTTTCTTTCCGTTCTCCCCCCCCCCCCCCCCCCCCCCTATAACTGTCTCCACTCGAGTGAAGCCCATCTTTTGCGGAGAAGAGAATGTCAAGGAGGTGAAGCTAAGAGCTTTGGCAGTCAAGTGCGGTGGAAAATAGCCTTTGTCTGAGTGCTCCCATCGCCATCAAGCAGACGTCGGACATTACGATGCCCAGAAATGTCAGTCGAGTGACACGTCAGACATGTTGGAAACACTTCAATTTGCAAATGGCAGACATTTAGTGGAAGTGAAAGACGTGTGTCGTGCCCACACAGTCAAAATCAAAGCCCGAGAGGACAAAAGTAAAAGAAATATACTAGTGCACGTCTTTAATTTGCAAATACATACATGTCAGGAATTTAATTGGGGTTTCCAAATGAGGGAAGATAAAGAAGCGCTATTAAATAATACTTATTCACTGTTTGTGACATTGTCGTGTGGGCCTTAAAGAGACAGGCACTAAAACAGAGCATCGCAGGGTGAATAGAGGTTTAATCAGACACAGTTTGAGAAGTTTTTTCTTCTTTTTAAACATTAAATATGCAAATATGTTCTACGAGAAAACCAAAATTCAAGTATGACCCTGACAATGTGAATACTTCCCCTTTAAGATGCAGTGAAATGGCCTCTTCGATCCTTAAAGCGGCTATAATCAATTTCTTGTATTAACATCTGATCACATGGCTGTTTAAAGTGAAAAGGGTCGCTGGCAGTGATTATTCATTTATGTCAGCTAGACGGGGAAAGCGTTAATTCAACATGAGTCATATCCGACCGAGAGAGGCATGGATACAAAACCCTTGAGTGTATTTAATTAAAGAAAAAAGTCTGGGATGAAAAAGAGAAAAAAAGCTTGTGAATGATTTAATTTGTAAGATGTATGTTTTATTATTTTTCTTTTAAAAAGTCAGTAGTCGAGTAGAATCCTCAATCGTAACTTGTTTGAACCTCGAAAAAAAAACCAACATTAAAAAAGTGTGTATCTCCTCTAATACAGATGCTATTTGAATGATTTCAGTGTTATAATATAAGTGGACACGTGAGAATAATCCAGATGTGTAAATATGAGCCGATATGTTACTGGTTTAGATTAAATGAAGATAGCACACAGCAAAATAATAAGAAAAGTTACAGGTTTGCCTTGTAAAAAGCACTAATTATTATGATTATATCTCTGGATTGAAGAAGCTGAAAGGTTTAGACTTCCTCAGCATCATAGCACAATATCTGAAGAGTATCTCTGCAAAGTTTGACTTTGAAAAAGTGAAGCAGAACAAAATTAGAGCCTCATTAGTAAAGAGAGTTTAGGCGATGTCTCCAAAATGGGCATTTGGGCCATTTGAGTTTTCTTATGTACCAGCCTATATATCTCACTTTTATATTACTAATGGGCTTTAATACATGGAAATACAGCAGAAAATACACAAATATATATATATATTATAATATTAAAAATATAACAAAATAAAATAAATAATATATATATATATATATATATATATATATATATAAATATAAAAAATGTTCCTATTCAAAATGTAACAAAAAATAAATACAAATATATACATATATAACTATACATATATATATATATATATATATATATATATAGATATATATCTATATATATTTTAAATATAAAGAAATAATAGAAAAGGCCTTTACCTGGGTGTGAGATGGTGCGAGACCCTTTCGTCCGTACACTCCGACCAGTGCGTTCTTCTGCACCGAGATGTTGAACTTCAGGAAGCGGGGCTGCTCCACGCTCAGCTGGGAACGCCAGAACACGCCCGGCGGGACACTCTGCCCCACCCTCTTCCCGATGCCCACCTGCCCCGTGTCGATGGAGTTGTTCTCCTGATGGGGCACGCCACTCTTTCCTAGAACACAGAAACAACCCCGCCCGTCCGCTCCGATGATGTCATTGGTTACGGGATCAAAACAGCACAGTTCAGGTGATATGGGTGTAAATCAGTCCTTTCCAGAGCCTTTCGCCAGATAAAGCCTTCATATCTGAAATACCATTATATCTTTAGAGCTCAGTAAACGTTTCATTCTATCTTGCACTTTCCAGCGCGATCTTCTACCTCTATTCAAGCCGGGCCTTAACAATAGGACAGTCGTATCTTTTCCATATGACCAGTGACCAAGGAAGACAGGATTAAAAGTAATGGTTCCCTGCGGTCCATGATGCACTGCCCACGGTATAGAAAAAAAGAAAAAAAGAAAGACCAGATATAATTGGCTTTTATACGACTCTAACAGGCCACGTCTCCCATCCTTTCTCCGGTCCTGATGACTCATAGAGTAAGGCCTCATCTCGGATAAGGTCTAAATGGAATCTGTCAGATATTCTGAGTGCTACCTTTCCCCGAGCAATAACAGCAAATCAGAACAATTTCTTGCGAATGATGTCCTTTTTTTAAAGATGTCCTTAAGATGGAGAGCCGGACAGTTTTAATATCACTCACGCTCACATGAAGAAGAAAACAAATGACATCTTGAAACGGTGCAATAACATGAACAGATGACGTCGTTAAAGGGAAAAATAAATCTCTCGCGCTTTTAAAAGTCCTCGTCCGTTTAAAAAACTCAAATGTGCCGGAAAATGTGCCGGAAAACGTGCCGCGGCGACGACCTGTGACCTGTGAGGTTGCCATGGCAACTCAACCTTGTAAGAAGCGTTTTGCGAGTGTCGACGAGTGTGTAAACTGTCGCTTTGAGTGTATCCTTTTGTGCCAGGCCACCATTATATACATCCCTCATTGTGTGTGTGTGTGTGTGTGGGTGTGTGAGTGTGTGTGTGTGAGTGTGTGTGTGTGTGTGTGTGTAATGAGGCCATTGCCTGTCACTTTAGCTTCAGTCAACGCAAAGACTCCAAGCCAACTTTACCTCTGGGGAGAATAATAGCCGGCTATCGATTGCCTTTAAACAGTCCAAAACCTGCCTCATGCTATCTTAATTAGCAGTACTTATGAGGATTTAAATCTAGCGGAGTTTAAACAATTGAGTTTTCGCCTGGCCCACTCAACTCAATTAATTCTTCCCGTGGCCGTGCATTTAAAATACCGCAATGTGCTCGGAGATTAATTTGCTGGTGGCCTTTTTTTGCTGTAAAGGTGAGCGAGGACGGCCCCGCCTGCTTGTTGTTGAATACACAATGGCCCGCGGCTGTGATTAGGTAGTGCAAATATGTCTGGGACGAGTCAATTAATATTCAGAAGGTGAAAGATCTCAATAAACTGTAAGGGCTGACTGGGCATCCTTCACGAGGCCAAATGGTTTGCTGTCGCAATTTGTCTTTCTTAATCGTCATTTGAACCTTAACTTGAGTGAATAAATGTGTGTTCTTTAACCTTTTCAGGTAGCAATTCATTTAAAAAAAAAAGAGAAAAAAGCATTAATCACACACACACACACACACAGCTGTATTTGCCGTCATTTCATTTGGACATTTCGAAGCCTTCATACCTCTGTTTAGCGTCCCGAGGTTGAGTTTACTATATATTTTGTGAAATATATAAATAAATAAGAAAAAGCCCTGACAGCTAAATATTCAAAAAGCTACGCCAATCACCTTGACCAGAATGCGAAGCCGACAAAATAATAAACAAGTCTCACTGTTGTGCATTTAAAACTGGGGAAAAAGGCTTATTTGAATGTCGATTAGCGCGGCATTGAGATGTCAGTCTTTCATTTTGCTCACCGTCAGCAGCCAGAGCTGTCACTACGCTCGGCTGAGTGGGCCCCGTCTTCCCAACTCCTCCGTTTTCAAAAGCCGGCTGGTTGTCCAACTCTTGGAGCTGCCAATTGAGGCCGAAAAGGTGCATTGCTGTGAAATACACAGAAAGAAAAAAAAATGGAGGAAAAAAAAGAAGAGGAAAAGCTTGCGTGGGCTTCTAGAAATGGATAAACAAATAAGCAAAATAGCTGCACAAAACAAAAAAAACAATCAGGCCTCTTAATAAGAACAAAAGACCTGTGGGAGAGCACACAATGGGTGGATTCAATGCAAGGAGACAAAAGAAAAAGAAACACTACAGTTTGACTTCCAACATTTTCAGTTTTTCTTTTCCCGAGGCTACTCTCCAATGGCTGTTTTTTTTTCCTCTCCTCTTTTTTTCGTGTAAACACAGCACTGATAGAGGCCAGACGAAGCCATTTCAATCAATACTTAGGAACCCTGTTGCTCTATCATGTTTCCTCGGGGAGGGCTGTTCATTAATGTGCCACGGCGTCTGCACACAAACAGCGACCGTATCAAACGGAGCGGCGGTTCCATTTTGACATCAACCTCTCTCGCTTGCAGACAAAAGCGGACGAGAGACGGCGGCGGGGTAAACAAAAAAAACACACACACACAAAAAGAAAACGCCGAAATCGCGAGACGCGTGCACGGAAAGGATAAGATGGAGGGAAGAGAAGAGGAAGTGAGAGTCTTTTAAAGACGGAGCGAGGCAGTTCATCGAGACAGACGGTCACAGCGGGGAGAGGAAGCCGGGCTTTCATTGAGCCAAACCTGCTTTATTGTGTCAGTATCGGATGCAATCAAACTGTGTCCTTGTTTTGTTTTTTTCCTCCCCGAGACTGAGGTGCTCCTGCGAGGCGCAGCGAGAGGGCCAATCTCCTTCAAAGTCACCAGCCCGGAGAACATGCTGAGGAAGCATCTTGATTTCCCGACCGTTTGATCTGGGAGAGGAACTTTTTCCCCGACACTTGCCGTTCGCTGCGAGACGGGATGTATATCGACTGCGGCAAAACAACGTGAGATGTGGATGTGGGCCCTGAGAGCGTATCAAATATGAAGAGATTGAATACTGTTACGGATAGCGTATCAACGCGGGGCTTTGTGAAGAAGGGGGGGGGGGGGGTAACGGGTCGACGTTGCAACGGTCGATCCAGAGGAACAGGTGCTCCCGGAGCCTTGAAGTCCAATCAAGTGATGCAGATTCACCGGTGAGCGATGGCGAAGGTTTTTCACGGTCGCAGTCGAGCGGACCCAACGCCTGACTGGTCCGTCGATATCTTTGACGAGTCGGGACTTTTCTCTCTTAATGGACTAGTCTTGACAGGGCCCACCCCTCCGATGTGAAATCCGCAGACTCATGTTTGCTTTCGCTTTTTTAAAACTTTGAAATCACGCTTTCATCCATTCCCAATCGGATTCAGACGAGTCTCATTTTCTACGTTAAATTGCAATTTTTTGAAGATAGCAACAGCAATTTAATGTTAAAATGTGTCTTATTGGTCCATCATTCTGAGTACATTCACCTTGGCGTGTAAAACTCAACACTATATTCTTTTTTTTTTCCTTTTCCCAAAGTACTTCATGTGTAAATGTCTTCAATTCTCAGAGGAGTGGCATTTTTACATTAAATTGCCGTTTTCTGATTGCAGACCAATAAAACACATTTTTACGTTAAATTGCAGTTTTTTCCTCTTTTTTCGGTGTCACAGAAAAAGGACTAAAAAGGCAATTTAATGTAAAAATTGATCTTATCGGTCCATCTTTCTGAGTACAACGACCTCCGCATGTAAAACTCCTATATTCATATTTACTGTGTAAAAGTCTTTATTTCTCAGACTATTTGCGGCTCCAAACTGACGAAAGGCTCCAGAAAGCTCCGAGGAGCCCGCTGTGCCGCGGCGCAGCCCACATGTCAAGGATCAACCGAGGGCGCGGAGCACGAACCCGAGGTGAAACCGCCTCTTGCCGCATGATTGACAACGTGAAATTAGAGCACGTTATGGCATTACTGAAGGAATAAAAAAGTGGCATAATCTTTTACACAACAAAATCCCTATTTTCAAGATTAGCATGTAGTATTTGGGGAAAATGAAGCCTTTTAGTGCCGAGAGAAAAACAAATCTCTCTTCTCTCTCTAAGCTGACTGGAAGAAGACAAGACTTCACACGTGATCAAAGGACACGTGTGATAGACGGTGCTCGAAAACACGGACGGGGCTGTTGACTTAGTGCTCAATGTGCAATACGCTTATTTTTAAATCGTATTTTTAATGCTTTGATGCTAGCAGTCCTGTGATGCTATACTTGGTGGTTTGAGTTGATGGCTAACATCAGCATCAACAGTGGCAGGCGACAGTGACAGTGCAAACATGCTAATGTGTGTATGTATATATATATATATATATTTGTATGTATATATATGTATATTTATATTTGTATATATATATATATATATATTTATATTTGTATATGTTTATTTGTATATATATATATATATATATATATATATATACAAAAATATATATATACAAATATATATATTTATACAAATATAAATATATATACAACTATATATATATATATATATATATATTTACCATGTATATCTTTCAAAGAGTCAAACTGAAAATTTGACCAAACGATGGCGTCGGATGAAAAGTCACCAACGTTAGTTGAATTCATCTACTCGAGGGACAATTCATATTTGTCGCCAAGTTACCAGCCTTTCATCCAATAGCTGCCAAGCAACAGATTCACTCTCACCTACAGGTGTCAGCCTGATGGTGGCGCTGAAGTGAAAGTCAGGGTCGGGGGGGAGAAAAACACTCGGTTCCTGATTGCAGACTCACATCTCCCATTGTCCCGGTGTGGCAGCACAAGACCTGAATCAGGCCCCACTTACCTCATCAACCAATTGATTCGAGGTGAATAGCCTTCAATTGTTGAATCTGCATAAGTTATTCCCGCAGCCTAGGTACGTTCATTTCATATTTATGAACCGTGAGCACTTCTCTTCCCGAGCTAGAAGCTGAGAAAGCTAAACCGCTGTCTCCGAACTGGAAGGACGCCCTGCGGAACGCCTCCGCTAACGGCGAACCTCCGGGGACAGGGTGAATTTGTGAGCTTGCAACCCTTTTTTTGGTTGTTTCTCCATCTCTGACGTACGCACAGATGTGCACACAATCACAAGCACCGGAAGAAAAAAAAAAACAACCACCTCAGATAATCCTCCTGGCTGCGCTCACAGTTAAATTCCCCAATCTTGCTCACCTGGAAGACGCGGCGGCTCTAATCACGCTCCGGATGAAAAGTATCCGACTTCTCTTGTTGACGGGCGAAAAAAAAATAATTAATGAATTATTCAGCTGCAGCAACCTGAGGCATTAAAAAACATGAATGAGGATAAAACCTCTTAAGTGTTTCCTGCTCAAATATGCAGAGGACGCCAATCTGATGGCCGAGCTCACCAAGAGTAATTAGTCCATTTGCCACAGAGCGAGGTGACCCATCTGGAGTCACGGCGTGCCAACAACATCTCGGGAGCTCAATAGCCTCAAAATTGATGGAGATAAACATTGTGTCATCCTGGAACCCGCACGCACATCTCCCCTAGAAACATCCCCCGGGGACCGCTCAAAATAAGCCCCGGTGCTCGGAGGCTGGCTGAGATGCTCCTGTTTTCTATAGGATGGCATCTCCTCCTCCCACCTTTAAATGGAATGACAAAATAACTCAAGATCGACCGAGAAAAGTTAATTTTTTCTTCTTCTTTTTTGTCTCTTTCTGGAGGTTTATGTGGGATTTCTAGATTGTTTTTTTTTTAGTAGCCTTGGATTAGTATCGGAAGCAGAATCTTTCTTTCTTTCCTTTTTTTCATCACCGATGATGTCATCCAATCTCCTCTGGCAACCGGCGAAGGCCTTGTTAAACCCCCCAGAATGTGTTAAACCCAAATGTGCCCACCCGTGTCAACAATTTCACGAGGGCCATCACTTTAATCAACCAGCCTTCACTTTTTTTCTTTTTTTTTAAAAAGGAGAAGAAAAACACGATTAATCTCAAATTGATTCTCACCCTTTTATGATAAATAATTCTTTTGGGGCGGTACAAGGTTACGGAAAATTAATTACTTCACGATGTCTGCGAGAAATTACTTTTAAAACGCGACTGACGACACAAATATAATCCTTGCTTCATTTAAAGACCCTTTTTCAATCAGGACTTTCTCTGTGTACAGTGTGTCTGACATTCAAAGGCGAAGCGGGTGGACAAAAGAAGTTTTCTCCTTTTTAAATATTCTGATCAAACGATCAAGGATGTTTTTTTTTTTTTTTTTCGATTTTGTTTGTCAGGTTCCATTTGAAGTGCGTCTCCAAGAATCCACATGCTGTTTCTGCATCCAATCAGAGCATCAAAGCTGGACTCTGACCCTGATTGGCCGCCTCCCCCCTCCTGCATTTGAACAATTGCTGAAATTCTTCCAATCAGGCCAGTTTTTGCAGCACTGGTACCTGAACGCCTCACCTCACAGCGGGCTGGCCTCATTTGGATTACAGGAGCTGCTGTTGTTAGCCAGCCGGGGGGGAACAAGTTTTGAGGCGGTTCTGCACGCTGTTCCTCAAAAAAATAATCCAATGCAAAAATAAATACATCCCACAGTAAAAATGAGTAATATTAGTCTTAACCTGACAAAAGAAACAAAAACATGCCACGTAAACTTCAAACGCGGTCCCGTTGTAACCCGGAACAGACACAGGTGTGCCTGCTGTATTTGTCTTTGAGTTTTTCTCTGTTAATGGGACTGTGCGGCACTGACAGTAGAAAAGTATTAAAGCATGAGTGCACATTGTTTCTATTTGAGTCATTGCACCTGGCAGGAGAATTGGCGATGGATGAAAGAGAGAGGAAGTGGTGGAAACACTATCAGACACCTGAGGGAAGTGGCGGTGGGGGTGCATCTGTTTAACTCACACACACACACACACACACACACACACACACACACACACACATACACGTACATACGAAAACGTGCCGGTGCACCAGACACACACACACACACACACACGCCCTGGAATCATTCCAAAAGTACAATTCCCAAACATCCGACAGGTCTGCAATTAAACACGTCGTTGAGATGCAAAATGTTGTGAATGGATCCAATCTGCTACAACGGTTTGGGACAAAAGCTGAACAAATGACTCCTCTTCCTCGTGTAAACTGAGCAGATGTACACACACATACACACACACATGCAGGTACACATAATACTGGAAGCTGATTCCATACACACAGATGAGCCGCCGAGTTACGCATCCCCATGCTAATTTTATGGCGCGAGATCATGAACGACAACAAGTAACAGAACAGTTAGTCAATAAAGGGAATGTGAATATTGCTATAGCGCATTTATGACCTCTCCTCCCGGAGAGCACTCCCCCTCCTATTCAGCAATAAAACACTGGTTATAGGATCTTCCCAACAACCTCATATTTCTCCTTATACAACTGTGTCACATTTCCCCCGGCCTCCAATACTTATATTTCCGCTCAGGGAGAGAGGCGCGGTGTAAAGATTAAGGGCTTGGATGACAAGGGACGGCGTGAGGAGGCATGAATCTGTAGCGGCGGTTATTGCCGTGGTCAAGATTCGAGAAAAAAAAAAGGTTAGCAAGAAGTCAGACTCGACACATGCTGTAAAAAAGAAGAAGAAGAAGAAGAAGAGGAATGACGCCCCGAAGGAGAACAAAAAGAAGCATTTTATGTCCGAGAGAGAGGAATAAGCAAGATGGAGTTTGAAGAGCAGCAGAGAGAGGCTTTGTGCGGACCGCGGTCTTCTGTAAAGACCGCTCCGCTCGGCAACAGCCAACCGACTTGTGACTCCGTCACCTCGAGCTCATCACTCAAAATCCAGACTGTTTTCTGTCCTGCTCCTCAGTAGTGGAACGAGCTCCCCGCTGACATCAGGACAGCAGAAAGTCTCTACATCTTCCGGCGGAAACTGAAAACGCACCTTTTCCGACTATATCTGGATTAAAACACAGATTTGCACTTCAGTGGCTCTTAAATATCTCTTATTGTGGTACTTTTGTAGTTTGACTATGTTGAGGAAATGTTACTTTCTGTATTCTTGTTGTTCTTAGTTTGTACTCTAGGTTGAAATGCACTTATTGTAAGTCTCTTTGGATAAAAGCGTCTGCTAAATGACATGTAATGTAATGTAATGAAATGTAAAGACCCCGTGTTTTGGGAACCGATTCGGAGGAGCTTCGGCGTCGCCATCTGGTGCCGAAACCCGCTGGAACCAGCCCTGCCCGTGTTTTCCCCGTGACCCCCCTCCCTCCACCCCCCGAGGACGTACATTCTGTGAACACGGGGATCAGAAGATGCGGAGGTGATGCACGGCCCGCTGTCAAAAAAAAAGCGAGGCGAAGGGAGGAGGGGGGGGGGGGGGGGGACGCGACACAGACACAGTGTGCTGTCTCGTTGGGGGAACCGGAGCTCGGGCCGTGCCCGCGTATCCGACTGAGAGGCTTACAGTCAGAAAGACGCTGCTGAATCATATCAGGACATCTGCAAATTTCTGCAGAAAGGAGAAGAAAAAAAGGAAAAAAAAGGCAGAGGAAATAGAAATCCTTCTGACAGAGATCAAACTTCATCGAGATTTAAGAGGCCCGGTCGGCTACGTTCGCTCCGTCATTTGTTCCGTTTGACGGGACGACGGGTCTGAAGATTGTCTAATGCCACCGCGGATAATGGAGTCATGTTTTCTCTCCCTTAAAACTGAAAGAAGAAGAAATAAATCATGCTCCCGGCACGGAAATTGCTATTTTTCTTCTCCTTCCGAGTGACAGCTTGCGCTCGCACCTCCGCATCAGATAACAACAACAAGTATTCTGCGGCCATATTCATGACAAAAGCCTGTGTAGTTAATTGCGTCTGGCTCGGATTGACGGTTTTGTTTCCGATGAAGTATTTAGACGTACGCGCCCCGTGCTTTCCGGATCTAATGGCGTGAACGCGGAGAGCCGTCCGTCCTCACGCGAGAAAAACAAAATATCTTCGTGCCAGGGCTCGGATTTCCCTTTTTTTCCCACCAGAGAATCAAGGGAGAAAGTTCTAGTTCTGTACCCCCCGGTGGGGACAGATGTTCAGCCTGGAATATCTGTGAGCAGTTTACAGATGAGATTGTTTCACCTTCGCAAACTGCTTCCAAACGCGACTAGGGACCGGAGTGGGCCGATGTGAGGAGGAAGAGGAGGAGGAGGAGGAGATGGGAGGTTTTCTAAAAAAAAAAAAGTAAATGCTACTGTGGAGCTGGTGGAGCAAGTCTGAAGGCTGGTAGGAGCTGGTAGTGTGGCCTTTTGAAAAGATGAAGCCAAGGTGTCTTCAAACCATACAGATTAATAGTTGGGGGTGGGGGGGGGGGGAATCGAGGTGGTATGATTGAGACAGAGAGAGAGAGTGAGAGAGTGAGAGAGAGAGAGAGAGAGGGAGATTCGAGCAGTGCAGCTTTTAAGTCTTTTTGGCGCCGGTCCAAACTGAGCCTTAACTCTTTGTCAGCGGGTCCAAGTCAATCCACTCGTTAATCTTCATAAACAAATTGCGAGTCAAGATGAAAAGACGTTCAGGTCTGAATGCTGACCATTAAAATGACATGCTTTATGCTTCTGACATTTTCCTCTCCGAGCTGTTTTAATTGTGTGTTTTCTCTGCTCTTCCCGTTGCTGCCCGGGACCGAGACACTTCAAGAGGTCTAATAATTAAATACGCCGGGACTGACTGTCATGTTTATCTTGTATTAGTGACGCAGTCTCAAATCAAAACTTCAAATGTTTTTTTGCTGTCAACTCTCAAGGGCGGTGTCCAGACTCCAGGGAGCTGCTCGTTCTAATTTGTGTGACTCACTATCAGTCATAATATGGAAATGTGTGTTTGATACGTATCGCTTTATAATGTGATAATATCAATAATATCCCCCTCTCATTCTGGCTGTTTGTGATCTGGAAGCAGATGAACTGTGTGTTCTCCTTCCGCAATGCCATTTAAAAAACGGCCAACGAGACGTCGCGCCTCATCCTTACCGATGCAGTAGCAGAGAATGATGGACAGAACCACGGCGATGCCCACCGCGATCAGGGCGGTGCACTTCCAGGAGCAGTGCTTCGGGGACTTCTTGAACTTGAACGCCCCCCTGGACTGGCTGTTTCTGGGCAGAGGGCGCGCCGGCGTCGAGTAAACCGTCCCCGTCGCCATGGTGTAACCGGGGGCCGCTGCGCCGAAGAAAGGCGTCGTTCCCGTGCCCGTCTTAAAAAGGAAGCGTCTGCAGAAACAAGGGAACAAATGGTTCGCATTTTGTGAATAAGGGTACAAATTATTGATGTTCCTAAGTGTAATCACAAATTCTATAGTTTGTCTGGAGTGTTTGCCTTAAAATAGCAATCAATGCCATTTAAAAGTAGTTTGATGTGCCGTGAATGCCATCATTGATGTGGGTCTGCTGGTATTGCTAGATGAATTCTGTTTGGCACTCTCCTGATCAATAAACAGCAGATATAGATCAACACGGTCACTGAGATGCATAAATATAAATATACCAGGAAATAATTTACTAGAACTTGCAGAACTTTCGAAGGACTTTCAAATAACCTTCGAAGAACCTTCAAAGAACCTTTGAAGAACCTTCGAAAAACTTTCTAATTATTGATGTTCAAAACAGGACGTTCAAAGTTAATAAAGGCCTTAACGGATTTGTAGAAGTGTCCATCATTCTATAAAGTTCTTTATTTGGATACAAGACCCTCTCCAATGTTGCTCCTGTCCCCAAACGCTCCAAACAAGTCCAATCAAACTTTTAATGGCCAAATATCCACCAAAAAAAAGACTAAAATACAATGTACCCTACAATACTCGTGACTCCCATGTGGATCACACTACCGCCAGGTGAACTGGGTTGAGTTATAATATTCAGTATATTTTTGACATTGGAAGAAGTGAACAAAAAAGACCTCATAAAAACAATCATCTCCCACTTGCCCTTTTACAACTGGGCCTTTGCTAATAGCCCATTATACCTGGGGTAATTAAGAGGGTTTAATCAAATGCACTACAGAGTGATTGTCCTATTAACTTTTAAACCCCACGTGAAAAGCTCTTAAGTAAATGAATTAAGCCTTGTTGCCACTCTTGCCACTACTTAGAGATTA
This sequence comes from Liparis tanakae, assembly GCA_036178185.1. Classification (NCBI taxonomy): domain Eukaryota; kingdom Metazoa; phylum Chordata; class Actinopteri; order Perciformes; family Liparidae; genus Liparis; species Liparis tanakae. Next base: position 6,650,665 of record CM070095.1, read on the forward strand.
ATACCCAAATGCCTCCAGGCTTATGGGGACGACCAGGGAAATTGGACAGATTGACCGTGCCCTGCAAATGCTCCTCCGTTCCAGAACTGTAGAATTTCCACTGCGAAGACTTTACCTGTGTTATATACAAATTAAATGCATTCTCGAGCAATATTTACTCCTTTGCAGATTAATTTAGTTTGCCGACTTTCTTACAAAAACTTTGAAAGTCTTCCCCGAGATTACTTTGGGAGTTGATTGAAAAAACATGATTGATTAATAATTAACACTCACAGTAACACGCAAAAATACACCTGAGAGTACCTGCCCAGCAATTTTGTCTTCCGCTAGATCAGTTCTGGGTGAATTGTCTCGCTTAAGGGCGCCTCAACGTAATGAAATAATCTTTAAAAAAACAAGAAAGTAAGGAACAGCTTAAAGTCTTACGCAGCATTTTACATCTGGGTAATATAGATTCCAGGAGGAACAGGTTGCCATGGCAGCCGCTAATTTACACCAATAAACCGATAAAGCAGTGTTTGCTCATCAATTATTTGTGCGGCATCTGCGAAGTCATCATGTACGTTTTTTAAATCATCTTTTAAATCCAAACTGTGAGTCCGTACTCGGAGAGCTCGAGAACGGCTAATTGGGTATGTAATCTGAAGATGTGCCGCCGAGGACTGAAACTCCGATGCAGCGGCACTTACTAATCACGGTTTCCCTGATTGTTCGATAGGATCGGTGGGCCGACGAAACCAAAATGGTTTTCATTCACCAATGTCAGAGATGTCAGCGGTGCAAAAAACGTCCTTGGGTTAGCCGGCAATCCGATATTTGTGAAATCGTTTTTAACAGGTATGTTTTACAAAGGACACATCATAAACCTACACCATAATGCATTGCTCATATTTCATCCCGCTGCTGATATTTCAGCTGCTTCCTATCTCCCGTGAGGACATCTCTGGTCTGAAACCTCCTCTGATCAATGCTCGTCTGAAAAGAACAAATGTCAGATTTTGATCGTCTGGCTCCTTGATGCCCCGATTGACACCTGCAGTCATGGGCAGAATTCGTTTAAAGGTTACCGTGTGTCACTGCTGGAATCATAATGCTCTGCAAAGCCGTGGCAGGTTCAGACGCCTCAATCTAGAACAATCTGTACTGTTGTTGCTGCGGCGGACGCTGTAATACACAGTTGGGTATGAATGGAGGTCATAACATGTAGTAAACAGAGTTAAGTGTAAGGAGATGCAAACTGATGAGGTAGACGGAAAGGGATGTGATCCTGTGAGTTCATCTGTGTGTGTGTGTGTGTGTGTGTGTCTATTAAAGGGAGATGACAAGCTGACATTTTCCCGCTGTAAATAAAACATCTCAAATCAACCTGGAATCTTATTTATGCAACGATACAAGCACATAATGTTCTCATTGGCTCCGAGTCAAAGAAACCTGAACATGAAATACAAAAAAATTCAGCGGCACATCTGGCAGGTCACAATGCAGACGCCGTAATTTTTTACTAACAACTACGCTAAGTAATGGAAAACAGTGATAATGAATATGTAAAATGATAAAAAAAAACATGTGAAAACAAATTGCGAAATTGTTTATTTGCACAATTCAGTTGATTAAACAATCTGAACGCACGTATAATTATCAGAAACATATGGTGCGTTGTGGGTGGTCACCAACTAGAGCCAGCTATGCTTCAGTCAGTCATATTCCTTTTGCTTTGAACCTGAAAACTAAAAGCTGTCAGAATCTGAGCCGACCAGAATACAGTCCACTCGCCGTTTAATGTAATTCTGGTTTTGGTGTTCTTCACGTCGGCCGTTTATTCATTTATTTTTCCTCCACGGAGCAGAGTGAAGGGGTCTAAAGATGAACTGCTGTTGGACATGATTAACAAACAGCGGAGCGGTGTAAATGTCTGCCGGATGACCGGCTAATTGATTACAGCCAGTGTGATGCAACAAGGCATATTACTATGCTAATCCAGCCGCGGCGATAGCAATGCGCCGCGCTTTACGGCGAGCGACACGGAGAGACACAAGGACGAAAAAGACACCATCAAAAGAGTGTGAGACGGAGAGGGTAAAGAGAGCAAAATGAATGGCTTGCGTGTCAGTGTGTGTGTGTGTGTGTGTGTGTGATCGCGGTGCGTTTGTGGTCACGTCCCCGGCTGTCCCGCCGCACAAACGCCGGCCCTGCCTCCTCCGCTCTCACGGCGCCGCTTGTCATCGGGATGACATTTGAAAACATCCTCGCAGAGGACAAAAGACGGAACAGAGAGCGGGGTTGGATTGTCTACGGCTAAGCTGCAGCTGGAAGGGCGAGAGAGGACAGTAGAAACAAGGCGAGTCGGAGCCCTCGGAATATGTAATCTGCCTATTAGCTGCTGTTCTGTGTTAGCATTAGCATTTCAAGGTGAGAGCGGAATAATCCGGCCACTTCAGTTCCGTGATTGGGGAAAAAAACGGGGGGAATAAAAGAAGGCTACAGATGTGGCGGGCGGCACGGTGGCCCATATTCACACGTCCGCCAGATCGCCATCTGGCCTCTCTACGGGGGGGGTGGGGGTGGCGGCCTGTTAGCAGATGCTATTCTTGTACAGCTAGCGCTGCACTCATGGGATGGTATTTCAGAACGGGCAAACTTTTCTGTCTTATGATCATCGTGGTGCCATCTTTAGTCGCTTAGATTGTTTGAACATGGAAGGAATTACTGTATATTCAATATGTTTGATTAGGTTTAAGTGGAGCTAAGCTCTAATGTACATACGTTTAAGACGTTGGAGGTGTAATACAGTTGCTCCGTGGTTTATCTTGACATGCATATTATCAAACGTGTGGTGAATTATATTCAGATAACTCCTCACTTATCCATCCTCTCCTCCTGACAACTTTTACATTTGCTGACTGAATTCATCTGGACCAGATGCACTTTGTGTCGCCGGCAGCAGCAGCAGCAGCAGATTATACAGTAGCCTAAAATAAGAGAAACATATTGCAGAACTTTGGAAATACCACCAAACAAATTGTACTTTTGGCACCGATGATGTTGGCAAAAAAAAAATGGAATGAAAACATGCGAGGAAAAGGAAGAAATACGTCTAGAGGATTACCACTTTGTCTACACCACCCTCCACATTGGCAGGTAACCAGCCATCACTGCGGGCTTCTTTCTATCCCCAAAGGCCGGTTGGCTGGCTGCTTACACATGACTAATCAGTCCTGGTGCAATCCCCACACTGTGGCAGTAGTACAACAACAAAAAGTTACATTTTCTTCCTCTGATGTGAAGCATAACTGCCTGACTCATGATTTACATGCAAACCGCACACAAACAACCACACACACTATCCTATTTGGATTATATCTGTTATCCCCCCCCCCCCCCCGAGAACAATTCTAACACGAAAATGATATCGTCGGTGGGACAATGTACCTCATGATGATGTTAGAGCTGAGGCGTAATTTCATTTCACAAAAGGACTCCCTTGACATGTGAATCCAACGGGGATCGACAGCACATTTACAACTGCACCGTGTGTCTGGGCAGGCCTTCAAAAGACTCTCAGGACTTTGAAATGTCATGACGACTGTTCTAGTTGAATCTTGTTGGATCTATGTGACAAAAAAATAAATAAATGCTCAAGTGGGCTCCAAAGGACATACATACGTAAGAGCCGACACCTGAAAGCACTTATTGAGCTCATAGCTTGCAGAATAAAGGTGTCAAAAATACGAGTTTCACACATGCTGGTGTCTTCCATTCCAAGCGATGATTAAGTAACGCTCCAGAATAATTAACGTATATGTGTATCGGTCTCTTGGGGGATATGGCAGTTCATTTTTATAATGAAATTCAATGGAATAATTGAAAATATCTGAATTTCTTATTTTTTTCGGGAAACGAAGTGGTTAGCAAGGAAAACTCAAGGGATTTATTAAAAAGTACATATACTTTATAGATCTGAATGTCTATTCTGCACTTAAGAATCGCGACGCGCAGCAAACATTATCACTTCTCTATTGACAACTAATTGAGCCCTTTAAATGGAGTGGTCTTTGAACAAAGCAGAATAAAAGTGGACGTAGCTTTGAGGGATTTCTTTCAATTATCCAAAATGTAATATCTGCATTTCTCTTGAATAGTTTACAGGACTTCTCCTGATCCAGTGTTATTACTCATAAATGTTCTTTAAAATTGCGATACGTTGTGTACATTTTACATTAAGTGTCTCTGTCTGTCAGCAGCTATAAAATCTTTTATACTGGACCCATCCACTTTATATGTTCAGTGCTCATTCGTTACTGTCTGTTCAAGGACCTCTCGATGTGGTAATGACTCACGCTTTCTGTGAAAAACACATTTATGTTCTATATGCACCATACATACCAGAAAAAAATCCAGGTAGGTGTAAACCTACTTGGCAAATAAACAACATTCTGATTCTGATTCTGATGGTGTCAGTAAAACGAGCTAACAGCTAGCAGCTAGCAGCTAGCAGGGACTAAATCACGCAGCACGGGGTTTTCTCGACGGAAACGTTACAGCAGTGGTCGTTGCAGAATGACATTGCGCAACCCACTGGAGCTTTGTTTTCCTCGAGCTGTGTAAAACAAGGTCTCATTTATCTGTCTGACGCGTTTGATGTTTTCAAACCGCGAGAGTAAATGAGCCGACATCAAACTCGGTGACTTAACACAGCTTCGACGGTATGATCACAGTGAGAAATCTGTGACTTCACTCACTCGGCGTACGATAACGAGCGTTAGTTATAGTATTTACTGAGCGCGACACTAATTTCAAAGAACACTGGAAGCTATTCTCGGCGGAAGCTAGTATTGAGTCAAATTAACACACTTGTGCTTTGAAGACAAGCACTTTTATGGGAGGGTTACACACACAATTCATTATTGCTAATTCCTGTAAAAGTAGCTAACGCTGTCAAATGAGTGCTTTATTTTCAAGGAGGCCTCGTCAAAGGAGATACAAGATCATAACATTGAGATTTATTTGTGACGCTTTTTTTGTAATCAACGGAATGATTTACTATCCGCACATTTATCTGTTCTACTGTGCATGAGAAATAAAATGTCCAATTTAATTTAATTTAGTTTATTTTATATAGCTCAATATCACAAATTACGATCATTAATGTCAGTGTTGAGTTTTCAATAGCGATTGCCCCCCCCCCCCGAAAGCATCGTAATAAATACTTAACATGTCCCAACCTGGTGGTTGTCTTGACATCCGCAATTATGTGGCGTGCCAGGTCTTCCCTTTTTGGCCCCGTCGTGTCGCAGCGGCCCCTCAGTTCCCACCCACTGACAAGCACTTGATTTAGAGTCCGCCGTGGTGATAGTGATTTATGCCTCCGCTGATGATAGGTGTGCTCATATTGTTTTGTCGATAAGACTAAGACGACTCAAGGTCACGGCGCGGTTAGCGCTCAATCACCGCATCTTCCCCCAGAAAGTGAAACTGTCGCAACATATATCAATTGATTCAGTCGTATCGTCAGAGGTTGTTGCTCCTCGCTGCCGCGGTCGAAATTCAAAAGAAGTTTACAATCATCCGTGCCTCGGAAAGGGGGGGGGCGTGCCAGGGAAATATCAGGCAAGAATGCAATCATCTACTCAAGGCCATTTCTGAGTCAGAGCGCAATGTACCACACTTCATTAGCCGGGATGGTTTGAGCGCCTTGATTAAGAGAAATGTAACGTACGTCTCAGGGGAGAAAACTTGGCAGAGGCTCTGGAGAAAACGTTGTTTTCTGCACAGTATATTTTTGATACACACACACACAAACCCATACATAATCACCTTTTTCCAATTTAACCTTGATAAATTTTAGCCTCTCAGATTTGAACTGACAAGCTCTCTGATATTCCCATAATTCCCTCTAATCAGCCACTCGGCTTCTGAGTGTAGGTCTTTGTAATTTGGTGGTTTGGCCATCATTGCGGGTGCGTACAAAAAAAAGCAAAAAGACGACAAACGCTTGACAACATTATTCTCCGCGGAGGAGATAACATGAGACAAGTTTATCAAACTCGACGGGACACCATATTATGCCTGGCACAATTTGTGGGGTGATAATTGAACCCTGATGAGGTGTAGAACTTAAATACCTCAAATCCTGGAGTGAATTATCCTTTTATTATCCACCTACTCATGGAGGAGTAGCACAAAAATGTGAATAAAATCATCAGGTGTTAAGATTTCTTGTTTACTTGAAACCTTTTTTGATTTTTCTTCACCATTTATTTCATGTCCTCATGTGATGCAGATTACCACGAGACTTCTACACGCCGAGTTCATGGCACTTCTCTTCAGACAGTGAGAAATGTCACCGCTGGAGTTTATAGGGGACATATTATGTAAATTCCACTTTTCTAGTGCTTCTATACGTTAATTTCGGTATCTGGCATGTCTCCCAACACAAAAACGCTGGAAAAAAACAACTCTATGTCAGAAAACGAAGTGCGTCGATTGGGATCACCACCAATGTCTACGTAGATGTTGGCATTGGAACGCCCCCACCGCCACTCGACCCACCCCCCAGTTTAAAGACGGTTCGGTGACCTGGCGCCATAAGTTAGGGTGACCAGACGTCCTCTTTCCCCGGACATGTCCTGTTTTTGAGACCTAACAAATGTGTCCGGCAGGGATTCCAAAAACGTCCAGGATTTTGCTTCGTCGGATATTTGTGTTCTGGATTTTCACAAACTAGTATTTACCCCTTACACGTTTTGGAAATGGTATCTCCCTTACGTTCCACCTTCTTGCGCGAGCTCTGACGGTATAGAGAGCAGTCATTGGTCAACCGATCTCAGGGTTGCCAGATACACGATAATTACCCTCCAAATAATACAACCGTTTTGAGCCTTTGGTACGATACTTCACCATCTCCAATCCGGCAACACGGAGCACCTCGCCCACTCAAAACAGGTTAATATGTCGCAAGGTGTTTTCGACAGGGTAAAAAGGCTGTTTGAAATGATTCTTGTGGTATTTTGACCATAATATGTTACAAACATTACATTAAGACCCCAAGGAACCATATCAACTTGTGGAAAAATGGGCATATGTCCCCTTTAACGCGTGGCAAAGTTTACGGAATCTAATACTGAACATAATCCCGGCGAAGATGCGTTTCAAAACCTTGTGAAACCTTCGCAGGTCGTCCAAATGACAGGTTTTGTGAACATTAATATAAAGCTGGTAGCACAGCTGGTTCAATCACGACAGGGTGAGTCACCATTAACCCCGACTGGGAGTTTTATGGATATGGGGCGATATCTGGGAAAGAAAACAATCCGGTGGATTAAATTACACACCAGTAGAGTTGTGGTCCCCAAATGAGGCAAACAAGCTATCCCAATTAAATAAGTGAAATATAACTATTCATTGATTTCCAAAAGAAAAAGGGATTTAATTAAAATACGGGACAGGTCAAGTGAACGTTTCCAACAGCAGCTCCTTTATTTCCCTTTCATTTTCCTTTCCGGTTGGGTGGAAGCGTTCATAATGCCACCTGGATCCGTATTTCCCCGCTCTGTTGTCGGTCATTGCGGGTCACTCACCTGCTCTCCAGGGCCACATTGCTGCCCAGGACCCAGCTGTCCTGCAGCTGGACGCATTCCGCCGTGCTCTGCAAGTCGGTCGCCAGGCCGGCCGTGGGCGGCGGGCTCGGGCTCCTCTGATTGGCCAGTGAGCTCCGGCTCAGCGACGTGATGGACGGGTGCTGCTTGTGCGGGGGCGGGGCCGGTGGGAGAGGAGGCGGGCCCTGCTGGCAGGATAGATGGTCACCTGGAGAACGACGGAGGGGAAAAGAGACATCGGCGTGTTAGTTTTGCCGTATTCGTTTTCCGTAATTTGTTTTTCGACGATTACAACTACACCCGGGAGATAACTACCCGGAGAGCAGATGGGCGAGAGTGTGCGTCTGCCTGGTGTGTAAGCATACAGCCACATAACAGACCCAGAAAAGTAAATACAACCAAGAGCAAGACATTAAAATGAGATGCAACCACTGCAGAAAGGAGGGGAATAAGAGCGGCTTTTATGGCGACACACATAATAATTGTCGCAAAACGCCACGCGGCTGACAGTCGGGTTCTCTTAAACAGAAGGTCACTTAGAGAGGCAGCTGTTCTTTTATGGGCGCTTAACGCAATGTTTCACGTTTGATTACAGCCAGAGAAGACTCTCAAATAACTAATGACCAGAACATCCATTAGAGCTCTGAGAGAACAGGTTTTCCAATTTCACACAAAGCTGTGTAATTGGCCCCCAGAATGGCATGTGGTGATTATCTATCCATCTTCCCTGTTTAAAAGGTAAAAACCCACAGTGCTGACAATTCTGATTTGCTCCAATGAGCCCCAAATGGGGATCGTCTTTCCTGCTTCACAGAGGCTCGGAGAAGATTGAGAAAGCGGGGACTTGTGTCTTTTAGGTGCTGTTTGTTTGACAGCGTGTTTTTTTTCCTTCTTCTTCCTCACAAAGCCCAAATGATTGTAATTTCGTGGCACACAAACGCTGTCAGTTTTATGGATTTATTCGTAACCTTTGCTTTTCGGAGGCATTGTGGACTTTAAGCCATGAGGCAAATTATCTGTACTGTATATAGCTCGATAGAACATCCTCATTGGAAGGACACCAGGCGCTTTAAAGAGCCTTTAATAACCCAATTATTTCCCTTGTCCTTACATGCTTTTCCGCTTTTCATTACATCCTTCTATGCATTAAAAATCGAGCCTCGGATTTGGATCCAAAGTTCAAACAGGAAACATGTATGTCATTCAGAGCTCGGAAATCATTTGCACCGCTTTGAGGTAAAAACCTTTAGGCTACTCTGCGAGCCGGCTATTGGTACGACTGTAGATTATTTCTCAAATATTCAAATAGAGGAATACATCGGAAATTATAGTGTCAGGCAGACTGTAATGAGAATTATTACCGGCAGTAGAGCTCTTCTCCACGAGTTAATTGCAGCCGACGGTTGCAGCTGTAATAAAGTTGAGCGGGGGAAGGTTGTACCAATCATTTCTTTTTTTTTCTCGACTAATTACTTCTTCCGTGGATATATTTCCTATCTTCATAAAGGAATGCATTATTTTTTTTACAGCATCTGTTTCATCTGTATAGAACCAGACGGACGGACGGACTGAAAGATGAAAGGGGGATTGTGTGGAGCGGAATCGGGAGTGACGAGAGAGCGCACGATACCAATCTAAGATTAATTAATTTCCGATTAGACTTTGATCAAACCCAATCAAATGTGATCCCCCCCCTCATCAAACCACGTCACCTCGTTCAAAGTCACTTCTGAATCCTGCCGCGTGAATTAACCACGGCGTCTGCATTTGAAAATAATATATATATATGAGGCCTGCCATGACTTAGTGATGATGACAAGACGGGCCACTCATCTCCCGGGCTAGACGGTTGAGCCCCGTTTGAAAAGTGCAAAGTATGTTAATAGAAATGTGGATCATCTAAGCGACACTGGCTGGTTTTATTTCACCTCGGGGCCTTCTATTCTATTGTATGAGCCCGCGGCAGCTACAATCTTCTCTCCAGCAGAAGCGTTTTTCATATGATCGGCACACGCCGGCGCTACGGCTCGACGTGATGGGGAGGAGAGAGCGGATGAAGGGGCGCGTGCAGCCGGATGGGCTCTGAAAAGCATGCAGATGGGCACAAAAGGATTATTTTTAGAAGTCAATTTTGTTCGTTTTCATGAAAAGAAAGGCTCGGTGACACATTGTGTGACCCTGATGTCGATAGCGCGTTGTTGACATATTCATAATGCATTATAATCTGTTTACAGCACAATCTAGATCTAGTTATAAGGCTTTAAAACAATCGTCAGAAAACATTGTAAAACATATAATAATGACTTATACAGTCAAGTATCATAATACTTTATGATTTATGGCCACTGGCTGATATTGTTTTGCAAGTATGATAATCCCCTTCGTTGGAACACAGTATGACACTTTACTTAAATCAAAGGAAAGGACCACTTGAGTGATTATAATGTGGTGATGAATTATGCATCAATGGGAATTATAATAACCTATGACCCTTGCAAACAAAAATTGTCAGTGAATAAGCAGCATAACTCAAAGTGCTTTAATGATTTATGGTTATTATAATAAAGCATTTTGCATACTTATGAGTGCATGTTACTTATAATTATACAGTCACATCGGCAGATTATAATGCATTATAAGTCGGTTTATTATGGGATATAGACCTGGACCTCATAGAAAGTGTTACCAACATGGTAATGTCTAATTCATAACATTATATTTAAAGGAAAATAACTGCAGCATCCTCTTAAAAACACAATGAAGCATACCCTCCCCCTCCCTCCCCCAGCCCTCTATTTTTTTTTTATATACATAAAGCATCTGTCTGTGTTCTCCTGTACAAACATCAGCACATTAACACACCCACACATGACACGGGCAATGCTGGTAAACAAGCCGCCTTCCCTTTATGCATCGCAAATGAAGATACAGGAGAGGTATTGCACAAATCGCTATCCATTTATCTTCATGTCGACACATTGAGCTATTGGCATATAGCTCAAGGCAACATCTTGATTGCCCTTCTTTAAATGGCAGGCGGTCCTGCTTTCCGCACTGCTTGCACGGAGGGTTTTAAAAAGGAAGCTCTCTATACAGTCCGACGCATCGACGTTTCATATTCAGGCGCGGTTGATGGGAATAGCGCCGGCCCGAACGCTCTCACGTTCAAGACGTTATGGACCATCTCGAAGGAATTTCAAGTGGAAGCAACGTGATAAAAAAAAAAGGATTGGCTGAACTGCAACAGGAAATGAAGCCAGTTGTATTTACTCGTTTCATCTTTGGTGAAAGCACATGCTGAGTATTCATTACACAAAACACAGAAATACCACCCAAAAAACCTTCAAAGGCAATAGGATTTGACATGCAGCAAATCTGACTGCGTAATCTCACAAGGAACTAAGGGAATATAAAAAAACTAAGAACTGAATTGAACATACTTTGTGCATACTTTGCACAAAAAAAACACACACAAAGCTTTTGGGTGGAAATACGGTACTGTCCTCGAAATGCTGCTTTTACAGTTCGCCCTAAAAGGTGAGACGGTTGAGCGAAAGAAGCAAAACAAAAGTGTTCACTGCTAAAATTGTGTGAGAATACGATGTTTTCAACACTGGGAATGTACAGTTGGTGTAACTTTTTTTTTTATATTTCCGTCTTTATCTTCAGAAGCCCCGGTGAAACAGAGGTTAGAGCATCTTTAGCTTTTGTACTGTGAAGCATTCCCCAATTTACAATACAGCACACGATTTAAATCAAATCATTCCCATTTGATTGGACCGCTAAAGAAAAAGGGGGCGGGTTTATAAAGTAGCGACATTCCACACACACACACACACACACACACACACACACACACACACACACACACACACACACCTTCATTGTGGCAAAACGTTGCAGATCAATTGATGTATTGCACAGTGGGACAAAAGATGTCATCTAAAAGGGTTACAAAGGGATTTCTTTTATTAAAAAGCTGCCGTTTTCATATTTTTTTTCAAATGACTAAAACTAATTATCGTTGGCTTTTCTTTTGTATAAAAGCCACACAAATAGCCCAAATGTTTCATGAATGTATCCAGCGTATCGGATGAAGAAGCAACAGCTGTTGGAGCTGGTTTTAAAATGGCTTCTGCTTCACCTTTCGGTTCATAAATACCCAAACGCCTCCTCAAATATGAGCGCGCATGAAAGTGGAACGACACCGGTGATGTAAACCTTTGAGTTATTACGGAATGCCGAGTTACGCCCACTTCCAGATCTGAAACTTGACTCCCATTCGGATGTTGAGTGATTAATTATGCAAACTTTATTTTATTTTATCTCAGTTAAAGGATGCTCTGGTTCCCTTAATCGTTATTCATGTGAGGTCAAGATCAAATGGTTGGAATGGTTGTTTTTACCACCAAAAAAAAGAGTTATCAACCAATCAGGGAAGTGTTGACTTCAGAAGTCAGACTTTTTATATTAGAATTTACATTTCAATAGAGATTCATGTTTATTCAAATCCATTTAGAAACATGTTTGGGGGTTTTCTCAACGGTTCAGTGTGTAGCGTTCAGTGTGTAGCGTTCAGTGTGTAGCGTTCAGTGTGTAGCGTTCAGTGTGTAGCGGTGCAGTGTGTAGCGGTGAGTGTGTAGCGGTCAGTGTGTAGTGTTCCAGTTTGTAGCGTTCCAGTGTGTAGCAGTTTAGTGTGTAGCAGTTTAGTGTGTAGTGTTCCAGTGTGCAGCGGCTCAGTGTGTAGCGTTCAGTGTGTAGCGTTCAGTGTGTAGCGTTCAGTGTGTAGCGGGTCAGTGTGTAGCTGTCAGTGTGTAGCGGTCAGTGTGTAGCGGTGAGTGTGTAGCGGTCAGTGTGTAGCGTTCAGTGTGTAGCGGTGCAGTGTGTAGCGGTGCAGTGTGTAGCGGTGAGTGTGTAGCGGTCAGTGTGTAGTGTTCCAGTTTGTAGCGTTCCAGTGTGTAGCGTTCAGTGTGTAGCGTTCAGTGTGTAGCGTTCAGTGTGTAGCGGGTCAGTGTGTAGCGTTCAGTGTGTAGCGTTCCAGTGTGTAGCGTTCAGTGTGTAGCGTTCAGTGTGTAGCGTTCAGTGTGTAGCGGGTCAGTGTGTAGCGTTCAGTGTGTAGCGGTCAGTGTGTAACGGGTCAGTGTGTAAAGGGTCAGTGTGTGGCGGTCCAGTGTGTGGCGGTCCAGTGTGCGGCGGTTCAGTCTGTAGCGGTCAGTGTGTAGCGGTCAGTGTGTAGTGTTCCAGTTTGTAGCGTTCCAGTGTGTAGCAGTTTAGTGTGTAGCAGTTTAGTGTGTAGTGTTCCAGTGTGCAGCGGCTCAGTGTGTAGTGTTCAGTGTGTAGCGTTCAGTGTGTAGCTCGTCAGTGTGTAGCTCGTCAGTGTGTAGCTCGTCAGTGTGTAGCGGTCAGTGTGTAGCGGTCAGTGTGTAGCGGTCAGTGTGTAGCGGGTCAGTGTGTAGCGGTCAGTGTGTAGCGGGTCAGTGTGTAGCGGTCAGTGTGTAGCAGTCAGTGTGTAGCGGTCAGTGTGTAGCTATTCAGTGTGTAGCTATTCAGTGTGTAGCGGTTCAGTGTGTAGTGTTCCAGTGTGTAGCCGCTCAGTGTGTAGTGTTCCAGTTTGTAGCGTTCCAGTGTGTAGCTATTCAGTGTGTAGCGGTTCAGTGTGTGTAGCGGGTCAGTGTGTAGCGGTCAGTGTGTAGCGGTCAGTGTGTAGCGGGTCAGTGTGTAGCGGTCAGTGTGTAGCAGTCAGTGTGTAGCGGTCAGTGTGTGTAGCGGGTCAGTGTGTAGCGGTCAGTGTGTAGCAGTCAGTGTGTAGCGGTCAGTGTGTAGCTATTCAGTGTGTAGCGGTTCAGTGTGTAGTGTTCCAGTGTGTAGCCGCTCAGTGTGTAGTAAATATGGTAAAATATGGTCTTTTTGCACCCCGGCCCTTTAAATCAGGTTCTCCACTGACACACACATGCTGGATTGTGTGTTTAAAAGGAATAAGCAAACTAAACAATGAACCCTGAAGAAGGCTTGGCATTGTCTTCTATCGCCGCACACAGGGAATTAAGCTGGCCTTTAAAGTGCAGGCTCAGTGACTGATGCATGCAGATAAAGCAGCTGTGTGGTTTATGGGGGTTTGCCTTGAAATCAGATCAAGACAGATGCCTCCTTTGCATAATTCCTCAACGTCAGTTTATCATCGTCTCCATCAGCAACATGCTTTAAAAGAGGCACCCTTGTGATTAAATACTGCATGATGCCAGCGCTGAGACGACACACTCATTCCCTACTTAATGACGCTGGCAATATCTATCAAATGATGTTTTACGAAGCGTCAGTGTTTTTACAGAAACACCTTCTTGACTCGCGTTATGTTTTAGTTGCTCCTAATGCTTTGACTTTAGGGGGTTTTAATCGGAACACTTACTCATTGCACAGAGTGCAAACTGCATCCTCACAGGGGCGTATGTAGGATTCAAAGAAGGGGGGGGGGGGGGGCTGAGCCCCAAGGGGAGCGGTATGTTTGGGTATGTTCGGGTAAGTTTGGGTATGTTGCGCAATTTCCGACAGTTCATAGATTGGTTCAATCGGAAAGATTATGATTTTGCTTTGTAGATTTGCTGTATTCAGTGTCTGATAACACAAAATACATAATTTCAGTGTCACAGTGATATTTTATGCTCATTTGGACACTCTTACGGAGATAAAGTTGAACTAGTTCAGAGTCAAATACACCATTCAATGGGCATAAAATATTATAATAATATATATTAATGCTGACGCCCCCCCTCCCTAAAACAGGTCTAACGATGCCCCTGCTCAGAAAACATCTGCATTGATGTAGTAGATACAAAAAACAATGTTTTGGACTTGTCCATGAATACAATTCAGTCCATTTTAAATAACAGGAGACACGGGTTATCCGAGTTCACGTTTCACCATATTTCTTCCTGAACTTTGTGATGCCACTTCTTGATGCTCAGATGTCTTAGGCCTGTTAGGCTTCTCAGAGGTTCTCCTCAGGAAAAATATCTTTTTTTTATTTTTATTATCAGGAATCCGTGAGTACTGTGTTCCAACACAGAGTCGTGACACAATTAAAAGCCGTTTTGCACTCACTAAGCTTTGCAAGCTTGGTGAAAGCCTTTTCATATTCATTGTGTAAGTAATGCAAAAAGGTCTTGTGCCATTTTACTCTCCATTAAGAGACGGATTCAACTGCTAATGGAATTGAAAGGACCTTTTGCTTTGACTGACTTGCCCTTCACCAATAGGAAAATTGCAGGATATGTGCATCGCAAGAAATCCATCAAAATAGATCACCGAACTCTACGCGGTCGCAACTCGTCTGTTACAGCCCATGGTTTTTATTAGATTTTTTTTTTCTTTCAGAGAAGGCTAGTCCTAATTAACAAACGCTGTGTCTCCGCTCGGCAAAGTTTGAATTTCAGAAAAGACACACAGTAAAAAAAAAAAAAAAAAAAAAAAAGATCAAGCCGGATCCCTGTTTGATTTCATATGAAATGAATAATGGATGAATTCCCAAATAAAACATGCAATTTGGACCCGGTAGGATGTTTATATATGTCAAATCAATAAATTTTCATTCGCGCCGCCTCCGTTTTTTTCTTCTTTCCTCCTCAGCACAGCTGTGGCTCTCGGGTTGGAGGCTGGTCGCGAGTATTCCTCAGTGAAAAACAAAAAAGAAGACGGCGGGTGTCTTCTTCTCACAGGGGATTGGGAGGGAGGGCTCCTGGAACTCAGGACCATTTGAACAACCTTGCCCTTGGTGAGTTTTGGGGGGGATTTACTCTGCAAAGAGAGTTGGCAATTTTCAGTAGCGTGGGGTTTTGAGAGAAAAATCAAAAAGGGAAGCTGTGTGAATTCCATCATATTTCCTGCCACATACCTCCACTGCCTCTCTCAGCTTTGCCCACTCTTCTGCTGACTCTCTATCTGATCAAAGACCAGCGTGTCTTTCAAGCTCTTTCTCTGCAGGGGGAACTGGGATGCAACCAATATTTCAAGGAATTACATAATCATTGCATTTTAGAAAGAAGAAATCATTCCTTTTTACCCGCACGTAAAGCGGGCGTTCATCAACTCTACATCGGATGCACATCCTCGACTGAATGCATGATCTAGAAATATACTTATATAGTGTAATCGTACTTAGTTGAAGCTAATGAAGATGCACTGTGAATACAAGCAGATCCACGTCTACCTCTCTCTCTTTCCCAGACAAGATGGGCTGTGAATACAGGCAGATTTCTCTCTCTCCCCCACCTCCCCCCCTCTCTCCCAGACAAGATGTACTGTGAATACAAGCAGATTTATTTCTCTCCCTCTCCCCCTCTCTCCCTTCCTTCCTCTCTCTATCTCTCACTCTCTCTCCCAGACAAGATGGACTGTGAATGCAAGCAGATTTATCTTGCTCTCTCTCTCTCCCCACCTATCTCTCTCCCTCCCCCTCTCTCTCTCCCTTTCTCTCTCTCTCTTCCACCCTCTCTCTCCCTTTCTCTCTCTTTCCCTCCCTCCCCCCCTCTCTCCCTTTCTCTCTCTCTTCCACTCTCTCTCCCTTTCTCTCTCTCCCTCCCTCTCCCCTTTCTCCCTTTCTCTCTTTCCCTCCCTCTCTCCCCTCCCTTCTCTCTCTCTCCCCTCTCCCAGACAAGATATACTGCAAGCAGATTTCTCTCTCTCCCTCTTCCTCACTCTCTCTCTCCACTCCCCCTCTCTCTCCCTCTCTCAGACATTGCTACAGATGGCAGATCATCATACAGATGATGACTGCTTAGCAGTCCTTTCTGACAGCTCTCCGATTACATAGCAATTACACTGCTTCTCAGAAGCTGCTTTGACAATTAGCCTGCTGACAAAACACTTTGTTATATTTATGCACGTGCGGACGGCTCCGGCTTCCTTTGCTTGTCCAGACAGATTGTGTTCACACCTCAGGTATGAAAATAAAAAAAATGCAAGTATTGCAAACTTTGTCGCAGACAGCGCGGTTGTTCTGCAGTTTCAGTACTGGCAAAATATTATTTTCCTTGGCAGACGGTCCGCGGGGAGGTGTGCCAGTACTAGAAAACACATTTGTGTTCAACACAGAGATTAGTTTCACCATTATTTGCTAAAAAAGCCTCACAGGCATTGATTTTAAACATTTATACTATTTAGAAACCAATGCTTTCCATCTAAAAGCTCCAGTTTACTAACACATACTCTCCTTGACCACTGAAAGGGAAATATAAAAGACGTTCATAAAGTGTAGACTCCTGAATCCATTGGGAGCTTTTTTTAGTTGAAAACAGTCGCATGCGTACGGACTGAACCAAAAGAGCATCGGAAAAAAGCAAAAGCAAAAGCAAAAGAAAGAGCTGAAAAAGATTGAAATAAGGTTTGAGGATAATTACAGAGGCTGTTGAATATTCCCTGTCAGTCAACAACAGTGCATCATATTTGGTTTTTACAGGAAGAAAAGATTGGATTTTTTTTTTTTCAACGGCTTTGGCTTGAAAAGTCACTTTTAATTTAATCTCGACTTTAATAATATACAGCGTGAGTACCATAGCTACTGTCAACCAGCGGCATTTTTTAGCATTTTTTTTTAAATCTAATGAACCTACCCTAGCCTCGAGCCAAACGCATACATACATTTGCAAATTCCCTGCCCCGCCGTCCCCATCGCAAAACTCCTGATTTTAAAGTTGCTGCTACAGCAGCAGCAGCAACCTGCCACTTCCTGTCACTGCATCATTCTTCTTGATCCTGGAAAAAGAAGAAGAAGAAGAAGAAGAAAAAACACAGCGATGTCCTAAACTGTATAATATAAACAAGTCACCGACGTGGACGAGGTAAACGGAGACGCTGGAGAGACGCGGTCTCATCCCACTCTGCTCAGCACTTCATTCTCAATCCAGTTTAGAAAAAGGACTCTTTTTTTTTTTTTTTTTAGAAGGAGAAGCTGCCACTTTCCATCTTCCTCCTGTGAGCGTTCGGAAGAGAACCGGCCTTCAGAGGATATTTACTCTTGAACGGCGTGCGGCTTCAGCGCGAGACAGACGACGGAGGAGCGGCAACGCGGAAAAAACCTCGGCGAGGGCGATCTCAGTCGGCCACCTCCGGGAAGCTTTTTTTTTAACATTCAAGAAGCTCGCTGAACGATTTCGAGCCATTTATTTCCCAAGAAAGAACCACAACAACAACAAATCACTGTTATCCACTTTTTTTCTTCTCCTCTCCTGATTTTTTTCTTCTTCTTTTTCCCTGAACCGTGAGTCGCTCCTCTGACTCGAGCCGTATAGATTTGAATGAGTAATTGCGCGGAAATAAACGCCGCGCACATCATCTCGGGGGGTCATAGAAATGTGACGTTGTTCGCCCGGGGGGGGGAACTATTCATGCGCTTTCTCCTCCCCGTTCATTTTCAGCTCGCCTGCCCAATCACTTGAGAAAATGGTGGAAAAACACTTGTGTTTTTTTGTAGTGGCGCCGTCGTTTCCAAACCGGCTGCTGTAATTGCATTTTTTTTTTTCTGAGCAAAATCTGCGAGGAGATCAGACAAAAGAGAACCGGCGTCCGTCAGAAAACGGGAAAGCCTACGTCTTCCGCTGATTAATTGTCGGCATATTGTTCTCAACTGGAAGCACTCCACTCGCACGCCGCCACGTGACTCATTCTCACCTCCGTCGTGGGACGATTTGAGGAGAGTTGAAATTCATACAGTGTGTGTCTTCTTTTTTCGCGCCGCATTGAATAAACAAACAACCCGTAAAAAAACGATAAAATAGTCTATCGAGGTTGATGGACAACAGCGTGTCAGCTTCGTGTACCGACAAGACTCGGTTAAGAATAGAAATCGACGTACTTACCGGGAGACGAACGTTTCATCTCGAGCAAACACAATGCCTCAATAAGGACAACACGGGCAGCATAATGTAAGAGTTGAAATCAAACAATGTGGATGTGTTGGTTTGGAATAAAGACTATTGACTGACTGCGAAATTGATTTTTTCTTTTCTCTTCACCGACAATGGTAAACGCGAGACCGCCGTCCGCCAGCAGAACTACGATACTCCTATTGTTACTGTTAAGACGGCTATTTCGATCATCAACTATTCTGCTGATTATTTCCTCGATTGAACTATTCATCTAGTTGTCTATTGAACACATGGTGAGACAATATGGACTTTATAAGACAAAGGAAATCAAATTAATAAGCAACCAACTTATCGCGTATTTCATAATGGGGGGATTGTTCACTATTTATTGTCTTTGACTGAGCTGTTAATCCACTTAAGTATTGTTTAAAGAAAATCTCAGGGTAGCATTTATATCCCCAAAACAATTCAATATAAAACATGAATTGACTAATGAACACATTATGAAGCAATTTACTGGCCAGCGTATAAAAATGGTATGTAGTATTGCAAAACAAGCAAAATGTCTCCCGGCTGATAAATACCCGGCGTAACCCGGTACTGTACGCATTAGATACCGATTCATCATGTAGCGGTGCGAGTCTCTTCGATATCTACACCTACGAGGAGCAAACAACACATGTCTGCGCCTCTGTTTCTCCTCCTTATCGACTCCTCCAAACATTCCCACGTAAAGTTCTCTCCGCCAAAAAAAGAATACAAATAAATGTCTCGAAAAGTCTGGCGCCGGAGCTGCTGCTGCTTCCCCGAGGCCCCGGCTACGAATTGATACCCCATTGTTGCATTACTCTTGGCCACAGAGCAGAGCGTGGGACGGGAATAGTAATCACTGGCAATTCTTATACTGCTCAGCAGCTATAGAGTGCATTATAGAGATATGTCATGTGTCAATATTCCCAATGGGCATAGACGATGAACTTAATGCTTGGATTTACACTTCTCACTGACACACACACACACACACACACACAAACACACACACTTTAAAGGCTTGCTGAGAAAAATAAGCCTTCCAGCGTTGCTGATGTTTGGGAATATTCCGCTGCTTCTTTCAGGCGAAAAGGAGGCGAATGCAACCCGCGTACCCTCTGAGGCTCGGTGCACGCTCAATCGGCAACACGATACGCCCTGCGGCGGGCGGTGGCGGCGGCTCTGCGCTGAGGTCACCGCTGAAGTCTCGGTGTATGATCATGCGCGAGGGAGCAACACGGTCTTACCGCCCTCTAATGTGGCGAGCTAGCAATGCCGCTTTGTACGGTTGCACCGGACGGAGCTCCGGCCCCTCCGACTCTTGTGTTGTGTGCGTTGAGATGTAAAGTGTGACCAAATCTTACGCGTTGGAATTATAATCAGGTAGGAATATGACTTATGCAAACTCGACATAAGAATTCTGATATCGACTTTTTGTACAATATATATATGTGTGTGTGTGACCTCGATAATTTCAACCCTATGGAGGCGTCGCCCACAGCTCCAGCGTGGGAACTTTTTGGGTTGAAGCCAAAGGAGAGTTATGTATATCTTAGGCATAGTGTTTATGTTGTTGCTCTACACTTTTGTGAATACAAATCTGTGAAACATTGAGAAACTGTATTGTTGGTATTGCCCTTATAACCCTGTGCTAAATGTTTCATAATTATTTCAGTGCCATTTAGAGTCTATTTTATTAATTGTTTATTTGCGTGGTTTCGTTTTATTAATTTACAATAGGTCACGTTTTACCATGTTTCTTTTCAGATTCCAATTCCGACGTCTGAATAGTCTGAAGTATTCAAAGTTAATTGCGCTTCATTATGCTCCTATTATTTGGTAATATCCGCGGCATCAAAATGATCTTGAAAATGACGCTAACATTGTTTATCGCAATCATTTTTTTCGAGGACAATATATTTTCTGACAAAAGCAGCCATGGTGACAGACTAAGATTTCATCCAGCGATATATAAATATATATAAATATATATATATATATATATATATATATATATATATATATATAAATATAAAAGACACCGCTCTGATCTGAGGACAAATCAACTCTAATCAAGATGACATCACCGTTGGAACGAGGTCTCTGGCGGGAACAGGCATTACAATTAATTAGTGAAACTGGCTTTTAAAGTTTAATCTGCCGTGCAGTCGTTCTTCATTTTGAACCGCGTGCCCTCCCCTTACCCTTCCCCCTCCCGCCCTTCCATTCCAGAGTGGCTCTCACACACGTCTGCAGCGCATTAATCAATAATAAAAGCAGTCGGCGAAGTCAGATGTACTGTCCTTCAAAATCTCTTCTAATGCCGCTCTGCTTGACAACGGAAGACGGCGCTGCGTGCGTTGCCAGTCTTCATTCACCTTAGAAAATACCACCCTAAGCCTCATCTGTCATGTATCGGCCGCAGCCTAACATTTCACATTTCACTTTGTTTGGCAGACATTGATTTTCTACCTCCAAGGTGTTGTCAAGGAGGCATCCGACTCATACGTATACCTCCTGCGCCGTCTCTCCAGAGGCTGCTTTAGAAGAAATTGCAGGGAACACACACAGACACACAAAAGGAAAGCTCAGAGAGAAAAGAGTGTAGATTTGAAGGTAGCCTCAAAATATTGGCAACATCTGTTGAATAAGGACACACTGGTGGGGAAAGAGAGACACGCCGGGCGATAAGCCAGGCGCTTTATCGAAGCGACGTTTTCCCGTCGCGCATTTAAAACCGTCTTTGTCGGAGTGCCGCAATAAGCTCGGCGGCGTGTAATCCAGATTCAAATGAGCGTTGTAAACACACGTGGAGATGCACCGATCACCGTGTGCCGAGGCGTATCGAGGGAGGCCCTGTGTCGCGGGTTTCTACAGGCCGTCGCCCATCCACGCCCAAACCTCTCCGCCAATGCACTCCCGGCGCAGCACGCGGCCGCCATAATGCCTCTAAACTATTTTAGCGGTTTTATCCAATCCTTCATCCATATGCTGAGGGTATTTTTCCACCTCAGCAAGTCAGAAAACAACAATTCATCAACCACTGTCTTACCACACCCTCCAAACACACACACACACACACACACACACACACAAACACACATATTTGCAACCTAGTTGAGCAACACTTTGTATTCATTAAGTGTCAAAATGCTATAACAAATAGCCATCTTAAAAGAGCAACAGTATATCTTATTTAGGAACTATTTGGCACCGGTGATAAATGATCAATAAGGGAGCCTCGGAGGTAACACTCGTCTAGTTTTGATCAAATTATTCAGCGGCACTAATTCTAACAGAGGATGAGCTTTGCACTTTTATTTGTCTTTACTTTGAATGATCCGGACAACTTTATTCAAATGCAGAAAAACAAATAAGTATCATAACAAGCTAATTAATAGCACAGCTGCCACATGTGGAGAGACGTGAAAATGGAAGTCGTTTGAACTGTTTTTTTAAGATGGAGAGTCTACAGCCAAGCGGGCAGTTCTCTGAGACCCCGTCTACACGATGGGAAAATGCATGAATATTTTCATGCTTTTTGGCCTTTCATCTACACAAAAACTGAGGTTGTATCACGGAACAACGATCATTTCTAAAAACTCCGGCCAAAGTGGAGATTTCTGAAAACTCTGTTTTTGCGTTTGTGTGTAAACTAGGTCAAACAGAGTTTTAGGTTGTCAAACGTCACAGTATGCAACTAAAGATGCTTCACGTCGTGTGAGCATCCTATGCGGACAGATGCGGATGGCGTATTTATGCGGGTTCATATAAACAGAAACTTTTTTGAAAACAACCTTGTGTGTACAACGTTATTTTTGAAAACGGAGGGAGAGGCAGAAATATTCCCCCATAACGACCGGTCTCTATTACATTGGACATGTTTGGTAGTCGATTAATTCTGCAGCGCAGCATTTTATTAGTTGTACACATATTTGGTGGAAAGTTTGACTAATTCAAATGTTGACCTGTTGATGCCGCTGGATGACTATTTAAGGGATTATCAACAATATTACGAATCTAAAGGGGGACTTTCAACTAATTGTCATGGCGATCCATCCAATGGTTGTTGAGGCATTTTAGACTCAAGACCACAAATGTCAACCTGCTGGTGGCGTCAGAGGAAGTGTCAGTAAAGTAATTAAGATTGTCTGGGAGTCATTAATATCTGCAAAATGTCCACGGCAACTTCAGGGCTTGTTTCAGTTTTGACAAAAGTTGTGGTCCAACTGTAAATTGAAATGACTCGGGTCACAACATAAGCATGGCTAGAAAAAATACATTTATTAAATAAATAATCCTGAGCATAATAGAATCTTCAAGGACGGACAAACAGTCTCTGTAGTTTGGAATAAAGACAAATATTGCCGAAAATAACAGTTTTACTTCCTTTTAGTGCTACACTAACATCCCTCCAGCTTCAATCTCAGTTTATTTACTCACAAAATATCTATATATATAATTTCTAACTCTTCTAATTTACAACCTTGAACTTTTATGTGTTGTTTTCTTCTTGTTTTTGGCAACGTTACACAATCCCCAGTTCAGGAAAAGGTCAATAAACAATATTTCACTCAGTCGCGTACCTTTAGTTGGAAGAATAAGCCCTAATGAGGACAGCGTAAGTATCTCATTTTCAAAATGAGAGAGACACACACGAGAAAGGATTGCATCCTGCTCAGAGCAAGCATCAAGATATATATCCTGAATATTTATGAAAATGAAAGAGACCGGGGAGAACAACCTCATCATTCCCAGAGTTGATGTTAGAATTTCTCTCCGAAGGAGGTCAAAAGTCCAACCGCTAAATCCCTTTTCTGCGCACGGCATTGAATTGGCTACTCATTGTGACTCGCTGTGGAAGAACATCAACTAAATGTTTGATATGCAAAATTTTTTTTCTTTTTCTTTTCCTGCAGCTAATAGCACAAGTAGCGAAAAATATCATCGAGGCTAATGGCTGCAAATGCAGTCATTACCATCTAATGGCCTTGATGAGTATATGTATAGCAGGCCTGCACTAATAAACTTGAGGAAACTTTTTGTCTCCATAATGGAAACAAATTTGCATCTCTCCCTCCTTCGGCGTATGAGTCTAAATTATTCTTCCCCCCCTCCCCCGCTCAACAATACCACAGATTTGTTTTGATGCATTTACACGGAGACAATGTGGCGTTAACCGGATAAGGGAAAAAGAAAAGCAGGGAACCGATAGCAGCCAAGTGTCGGCAGCATCCATTACCCTTCTTCGTGAACATTCCCCCGTTTAACCTCTTTACATGATTCAACGAGGCTGAGCGTCTCTGCAGTTCGGTTTGCCGTACGTGTAAACTACGCAATTTGCTTTTCCGTGCCACAGCAGGCATCAATTAGCACCTCTCTCACGCCTCTACATCTGAACCGCATCAATTTTTTGGTCCCGTGCTGCTGTCGGGAACACGACGCAAAGCTGTCACGACTCCACTGCGAAGGAAGGGAAAATGTTGGGACGCGGAGGAAAGTGGCTTATTGCTCACCTCGGGGCTTTGAAATCAAGAATAATTATCAGACATTGTGCTTCGTGGTTATGGAGCGGAGAAAGTATTCATCGCTGTCGGTGGTCGATTGAGCAGGGGGAGAAAAAAAAGGAACAGTGTGAAGGAGAGAACGCAAATATATTTTGTCTGGGAGGCACCTGGATCTTTTAATTATACCCCACCTGTGTAAAGCAAGGCTTTATTTGCACTCCTTCCACAGTAATGAAAATAAAGGATTATCCCCGAACCGTTGCATTTTACAAACACATTCTCATGGAAAAATAAATTAGCCGAAATCACAGATGCTCCAGATACAACTGTCCAAAAGGTCACGGTTCTCATTATGATGTATTCCAGTACTATTGTATACTTGTTTACATATTTATTGAATGGACATATGAACATGACATACGCTAACGCACATTAAATGTCACATACAGTAGTTATGTTAGCTCTGTTGTCCATATTTGTTGCTGTATTTTTTCTATTTCCTGGGAACTTTTATTGAAGTACAGGACATTGAGGACAAGCCATATTCCTTTTATATGTAGACACACACAAACAAACACACACACAAACACACACACACACACACACACACACAAACACACTTTAATAAAGCTGATTCTGATCTGATTTTTTTTCCCGTTAAGCTCACATTTCACTATACCACGGCAACCCATCTTTAACAAAGAGTAATTACTTTTTTTTTTGAAGTTACATAGATAGCAGTTCCGTGTATTATTAAAAAAAAAAAAAAATCAACAAATGAACACCCTGTGCTTCAAGAGGAAAATGAAATGAGAAAATGTACACGGTGACTTTGACGGTGGAGAGACGGATTCGTGGCCCATCTCAGAGAAACCATCAGTTTCCTTTTTAACGATGACGATGATATTCCCATCATTTTAACCGTGACTATGATCCTTTAATAACCTTCTACAAAGTAGTTTTAGACTAAACTAGCCCTTAGCCATATTTTCAACATGGGGCCTGATTAGGAAAAACACTCAGGCTGTGATTGCAATTGCATACTCACGCATACCAGATACTCAATCAGTACGTACTGAACACTGACTTCTAAATTGGATGATTCTTCGTAACCAGCAGACTGTTCACAATGAAGGACGCTCAGGCAACAGCCGGGACGGCTTCAAGGCCCAGACAGCAGCGCCTCCTTCAAACTGTTGCATTACATTTCCAAACAGCCTTTACTTTGGATAGATTGACCACATATAGACTTTCTAAATTGTGGAGCATCTGCAGTAAGCTTACGTCTAATACAAAAAAAAATGCTTTACTTCCACGCTTTTCTCTTGTGCACACAATCCAGAAATCATCGCACTACATGCAGCATTTGTCTTAGGCCACATTTACACGTAGCCGGGTATTTACAGAAACAAATATTTCTAACGTTGTACACACAAGGTTGTTTTCAAAAAAGTTTCTGTTCATATGAAGCCACATAAATACGCCGTCCGCATACGTCTGCATAGGACGCTCACATGTCATGAAGCATCTTTAGTCGCATACTGTGACGTTTGACAACCTAAAACTCTGTTTGACCTAGTTCACACGCAAACATAAAAACAGAGTTTTTAGAAATCTCCACTTTGGCCGGAGTTTCTAGGAATGATCGTTTTCCGTGATAAAACCTCAGTTTTTGTGTAAATGAAAGGCTAAAACGCATGAAAATATATGCGTTTTCCCATCGTGTAAACCGGGTCTGAGTATGAAAAATTAAGAAATATTAGAGAAATAAACTGACAAAGATATTTTTTTCGCAATGGGTTATTTCTGAAAAAACAAACAAATTTGCAGTCGCGTCTCTCGGTTGAAACAGCGGCTTCACACACTGTCATCGAGATGTTGGTTTTTCCCGTCAGCGACGCACGCGGCAGAGCGTGCGCGACTGCGAAACGTCTCCTCGGTGGAAGACACTGATCGTCCTTCAGCTCGGCCCTAATCATGTTTGCTTTGCCTCAATTAGATAAGGGAGATGCGTCGTCAACAACGCGCCAGTTTCTCTCGCGTCTCTCCTCGAATGGTCCTTGTGATTTTCCCTCCCGCACACCAAATGGCAGCAAGTAGGAGGCAAAGGATGGTACGCGTTCACACCCCGGCTAAGTCAATTCACACTGGAATACATCCATCTGAATTAGGATCCTGAAAAAAGCCGAGACGAGACTGACAATGGAAACTGAGAAGTGAAATCTGAGAGAAAAGGCGGCGGCGGCGGGCGGCATATGGCTTTGTGAAATCATACGTTGGCAGTTTAGAAAATGGCGGCAGCTGGCTCGGCCTCGTATTGTGTGACCGCGCCGTGTATTATTTACTCTTGACCAGATTAAACGGCGCAAAGACTATCGATACAGCAGCGAACCCACAGTCTGCAGTCACACTTGCTCCCGGTGTCATATTTCAGCCATGATGCCCCAATGGACCATCGCTATTTGCATACGCTTCTCTTTTGTGTGTGTGTGTGTGTAGCGATAGCATCTTTCCTCCCGGCCTCCTGGTGTTCCCCCGACCCCCCCCCCCCCCCATCCCGGTATACACCACCCCCAGAAACGTGACGGGAAGCAAACACTCACATGAATCTGTGCTCGGGAGAAAAGAAAGCATTTGAAGGAGCTGAGGTGATGCAGCAGTTCAGAGAGGCCCAGCAGCAGAAGGGCCGATATTACACCTGGAGCAACGACGCGCGGCACCGGCAGTCAATAGACACACTTCACGGCCAATCTGCGATGCTGGACACAATCTGATACCGCAGCTAATCACACGATAGCATCCTTTACCCGCCGTCAGCGCTTAAAAAGAAAGAAAAAAAAGCCTCGAGACCCGATGTTTAACGTCAAATCATGCAAATCTCGTCCGATAAAATAGCCGTTCGAGATACGCCCCGCTTGCTTTTAAAAAGAACGTCACCGTGCTCCAGACGCGGCGAAAGATAATGAGCGACCTCGTCCCGATGTTTATCCAAGACACTGTCAATGATGTAATCCCTATGATTTAGTTTGAAATCACATCTGCCACATTCGGGTTAAAGGCCACTTTGTCTGCTACATATTCATAGGCAGCGCTATTGACAAAATGTCGTAGCTGGCTAAAGACACCATGGGAAGTGTGAAGCTCGGGGATCAGCCGGTGTGAATATTAGCGGAGGAGAAATGCATACAGGAGATTCTGGGATTAGCTGTAAAAGCTATACGCTAACGCAATCTCTTTACTCAGGCCAGGACACCGACTGACACCGAGGACTTACTGTAGCCGATTGTTTGGCAGAAAAGCTAACAGCGGAGTGCAACTTCTTCTACGGTGTAAAGGAGTTAGAGAGACTTTGAAGTGTCCCTTCAGCTAGCGGTCAAACGCGGGCCTCCGCTCTCAAGGCTGTAAATCACACCTGTGGCTAGCTAACCTGCGGCTGCACTTGGCAGAAAGAAAAGAAACGAAACAGAGCTTCGCGTTTTTGCCCCGAGAAGCGCCGGTGTTCCCAGAGTGACAATAGAATCTCATTGTCGGGTGTTTAGTCAGATAAGGTTGCATACCCCGACGGGATTAGCGTCTGCTTTTCATCAATGTAATGCTTTAAAAACAGGTTCAGCAAACATGCGGAGGATCAACCAATTTAAATGCTAAACCTCTCTCTCTCTCTGTCTCTCTCTCAGAAGATTGGGGCCGAGGGCTAAACACATACTGATAAACAAATCAACCTAGCTGTAAGGACTATGAGCGAGGGGAAAACAAATGAATGACCCTCGCAGCTTTATTTGCGCAGGGACTACTGGGGGGAAACGGTGATATAGCTCGCAAAGTGTCGAGGTGAGAGGCCTTGTTTGGCGCGATAATACTTCCAGTGTCAAGTTCCTCCACGAGAAAGAACCATCCCGGGGCGCTGTCTGCGATGCTAAGTATGCGAGCGGGGCCTTCGGGGGTTTGCGATAACAGCAGGAGGAGGCGATTCAGAAATGTCACCGCTTCCGGAATTAGCATAACGCAGTTGTAGCCACTTGTATGTACAGTAGCAGTACGCGCCGCCGCCGCCGCTTGTACGGTCACGCACAGCTGTAGCTGAATGAGAGGCTGGCTGGATCATGCCGGGAAGTGACATTACTCTTTGAGAGCGGCGTAATGATCACTATCAATCTCTTCATTGTCGAGTCACATTAGTGAAATATCAGGGAGGAGTACCGCGAAGGGGGAAGGAGACCGCCGAGAGACATCCTCCCGCCATGGCGGCATGGCAGCGCATTAATCACAGTGGCGGAACCTTCTCTGTGTCCAGGCTGAAAAGCGTCAGGGTAAACACTTCATCCGATAGAGATGCTACCGTAATGGCCGGAAGAGAAGAAGGAAAACTAATTTGGAAAATGTATTTTCTGGTGTACCACCACAGTGCCAGCTCTCTTTCTGCGACACATATCCGCCACAGCTTTCTCATTCCAGAGTCACATTTTGTTTTTTGTTTCTCCTCGCGGGCCATTTCAAACGCCGCCGCTGACATCTTCAATCATTTTTCTCTTTTTTTATTTTTTCATCAAATACAGCGCCAGGCAAGGACACAAAACTGCAATTATGTTCACAATCAGCCAGGCTCAACAAAAGATTTTCCCCGCCGCAGACATTCGACTCGGTCATTCTGAATGTAATAACAAGCAGGCGCTGTATTTAAAACCATAATACCACATCTGGCATGCACCATGAAGCGGCTGCATGAGCGCTTTATGTCTTTCAAAGCCTGTACCGGGAGGTGGGGGGGGAGAGCGCAATGCCGGAGAACTTGCAACGATTTCATCCATTAACTCCATCAATCTGCGTTTGCTCCATCAGTTTCAGTTAATGTCGACTGTCTCGGCGGTCTCTAGCCAAGAGCTGCTACAAGTGCCCTCGCTCGAAGGAAGATTTTTGGAAGCGAAACTTTTTTTTCTCCTTCTTTTTCTGTCTTTATGTCTAGTGTAGCAGCACACATGTCATAGTCAAGTGGTTTATGAAACCACCCGTTCCCCGACTCTGCGACTGCCATCTAAATAATGAATACTGTGCCACTTGCAGTAATCCTCCAGCAGCCATCCCCAGAAATAGAACAAAGTCAGACAGAGCACTCCTTCTTCCCCCTCCCCCCCCCCCTTAAATTTTCTAAACAAATATTGCTGATTCCGGAAAAAATACCACTCAAATTGCTCCGGCTCCAATAATACTGCATGTAAATGCTGCACAGCTCTCACGGTTGCAAAAAAACAAAAAAGGAAAGAAGATATGCATCGGACTGTTGTGGCTTTTTTGAAGGGATTCAACATTCTCGGCCACATCTAGGTCGTGACTTCAAAGATTTGCCTAGTATCCATCTGAAAAGCAACATCAAAGCGTGGGTAAGCCTACGATTTCGAAAGGCATCAAGAGCCAAAATAGAAAGGTACAGTAACTGCGAAGGGCACCTTTGGGTTTCCTGTGATGGATGATAAGAAAGAGAAAAGACAGAGATGGCAGGAGAGTCGGGCGAAAAAGAGAAATTACGGGGGAGAGAGGTGAGCTTATATGAAAGGTACCCTTAATGAGATGGAATGTTTGCCCTCTTCCTCAAATTCCTTCATGTGGTGCCAGGGATGGAAAAAAGACCAAAGCTGATGAGTCTTGAGAGAACTATCTGACTAAGTGGCCTTTTATTGAGGGATAAAAAGCTCCTCTTTGCTTCTGTTCCCATCCACTGCCCCTGATTATGGAAGATGTGATCGGAGGCCAAGGAATTTTGACGTGTCCTATTGTATGCAGATGCGATGACAGGGTCTGGCATTTGGCGGATGACACCAATGAACCGCCTTCTGACAACTCAGCCAATTACGACAGGAGGGGGAAAAAATAAGAAGAAATCCTTTGGATTACCTTTATATCATCGGAGGATGACAGAAGATGATGTACGAATCAATACCCAACAACAGTGTGCTATAATAAAGTTGTTGGCAAATATTTCACACTCATGGGAACAAATATGTCAGACGACATAATGAAGTTTTCTTCAACTTGGTGTCTGCAGACAGATTTACAATCTCCAAATTCATATTAGACGTCCATTAAACCAGACATTAGGAGAGTCTGCAAACAACTACGTTTCAAAATGGTGTTATGGTTAAGTACCTCCATCCCCCAAAAAATGCGTAAAACTTTGGCACTCGCAGCCGAGTTGATTGATCAAGCGCCGCACTAATGAAAGCTGCGAGACGGAGGGAGATTAGATGACTGCTAAGCTTTGACCCTGGATGTGAAAACAGCGAGTGCTGGGATTGCTATCATAAAGCAGCTAAATGGCTTATTTCACCTCCAGCTCTGGTAGCCACCCACTGGCATCTCTGTTTGGATAATGATACTCTGTAAATGTGGGCAGTAAACAGCTGAGGAACAGGGACGACGGCCTTTACTTATCACCATTACACGAGGTAGGGACGATCATCACCCGGTGAGCTCGGGCCACCGCGGCAAGACGAGCCCAGAACGCGGCCGTGAGTTAGCGACGACGACGACGGCGACGGCGACGGCGACGGCGACGCAGGCCGCCACGCGTTCAGAAACGCTTTAAACGATGTCGCCACACTGCTACGGCTACAATACCGGAGCACACGCTCAATATAACTTGGCTATAAAAGAAATAAGATAGATCGTAAAGATAGTTACAGCCATTCAACGCTCACAGAGCTTGACTCCTTCTGTTAGTCACAATATGACGCCACATTTGAACCACAATAGTAAAGTCAAGTTTATTAACCCTCCTGATACCTTCAAATGTACTGACATTTTTTACCCTTCGGGTCAATTTGACCACAGCAATTAAAACCTCCAGAAAATTATTAGAATTAATATTGTTTAAGTGTCAGGTACTTTATGTTTGTTTGTTGAGGACCTAAATAACCCTAAATAACCCTAAATAATAAAAGTAGATTTTTCTTATATGTTTTACACAGTGAAAAACAGCCTGGGGTCAAATTGACCCCAAAGAACACCGATGCGTACAAGTTGTGTTCAGGACATTGAAAACATATCATCATGTGAATTTTAGATTTTTCCAGTTGTCGCTAATAAATTAGGAAAAATCATGAAATATGAAACAAAAATTTTTTGTCAATAATTTTTTTTTAAACGTTAAACATTGAATGCGGTCAAATTGAAAGGTAACAGGAGGTTTAATCGCCCAAAATCACAAAGCAAGTAGCAAAGCTCACAATGTATGAAGGAAAACACACAAAAGAAGAATGTGGTGATTATGAATGGTTGTTGGAGATGATTATCAATGAAGTTACAGTACTCGCATATTTAAATTCTATGTTACTTTATACTTCTCCCCAACATTTAGGTGTGACATATTGTTTGTTTGACTATGTTTCATGTATATGCCAGCTGTAGTTAGCAACGTTTTGAAAAAAAGGCCGTTTTACATATTTACTAAATGATCAACATGAAAAATGTGATTTATTGTATAGAGACATTAGCATAGAAGATGCTTGGCTTGTTTCCAGTCGCTCCACTGCGGCCAGCTACAAGTACTAACATGCATTTGTCAGTAAATAAATAACAACATCAGTATTCAAATGTGGAAATGGGTATTTTTGCTTTTGATAGATTAAAGCAGACGTTTTAAATGCGGCACTTACACTTAGTATTGCCACTTTCTTTAATATAGGATGTGAGTATCTTCCTCCAATGCTGGACATGCCATCAGATGTTTGCTTTAACACTCAGTTAGTATTTTAAATGCCTTCCGGTGTGAATTGGGGCAAATAACAGCTCCTGCAACACAAATCAATATGATTTGTATAGCGAATGTAATTACTTCTGCCGGCACATTTATTTTTTTATTTAATTTTTTGGGGAGATGTGAGCAAATGCACTGCAACCATGTCATTGTGCAAATAAATTGGAACCTACATTATGCTTGGATGTATTTAAGTGCTCGTCGATTTGACCCATTAACATCGTTCATTTATTTAAATATGTTGAATCTGCGTAATATATCCGTATTGTGTCATCATCGTAAATTATCTACATATCTTCTAAATTTAAATTGTCCTTTGTAATGATATCTCATATCTCATATTTTAATTAACTTTACTCAATAGACACTGGTTGAAGCTTTCAGGTGCGCTGATTTCTCCTCCACATTATTTGACTAAGTTTTAATTAAAAACAAAGACTCAGTGTCCCCCAGATGACATCACTCTATGGACAATTTCACACTCACATGCTTTCCAAAAGCTTATTAAGATCATTTCAGATGTGGATATGAAGCTGATGTATGAACAGCAATGTCAGCTTCATCTTGACAAAGGCACCTTTCCTGCCTTTCAATCAATCATGCGATGTTCGACCTGCATGCCTAATGAATGTTACGTGTACACAGAATGTATGGCTACGGTCCACACACACACACACACACGTATGGTATGTATATATTCATGTACGGTGTGTATTTTATGTAAATACACTATGCATTTATTCATCCATCCATTTATTCATATACAGATATAGTATATTGTGTTTTTGGGTCAATCAAAGTGCAAAAAAAATGATAAAATACAACCGTTTGAAAAAACAAACAATATATACACTGCCATTTCGTGATTATTTCACCATGCTCACCTTGGGGGCACTTTGCGGCAATCATCAAGTAGAAAATAAAAATAATTACTGAACTAACGGGATCTTCGGGACTAAAAACCAATTAAAAATAAGAGAACAAAGAATAAATAACAGTTGCTGGTGTTTAGTTTTGACAGTTAAAGCTGCTGCCGTGGTTCATAACCGGATATGAATTGAACATAACGTGATGTCAGGAGGTCCGCATGGAGAACTCAAGCACTGCCCAATAAAAAAAGGAAAGAAACAAATAGTCCTCATTCAGACATTACATAAATTAAACAACAGCTCATCCTTTCATTACATAAATTATGGAACAGTTCATCCTGAAACCACATCATAATGCACAAAAGCCTTTGTTGGCGCAAGCTCTCGCTGGCCCTGAGGTCCTGTCATGTGTTTGCCAGTAAGACTAAGAGGAAAAGTAAGACAGACAGAGCTGCCCGGTGAAACATGAGATAAGACAATTGGAGGAAATAAAAATGGCTAAGACTGCTAATGTGAACAGCTTTGGTCCTCGGAGAGCTCCGTGACACGGAGAATGCGAGCCTGTGCAAAGTATTGATAGTCCACTGCATCCCATAATGATTTATGCTACTGAAGCTGTTATTCTGATTGCAAATGTGCTGAATGTCACCAGGAAGCCTCCATAGCACATGGGACTCAGCACGTATGGAGGTACATTCGCCTCTCTCTCTCTCTCCAGGGACTCGGACCCACTTTTTCAACGTAATTACCTCTGACATATAAAGATGGCGGGATCCCAATATACCGACCTCCTCAGCAGCATGCCCACCCCCTCAATTACCCCCTTCACGCCGCTCCGCGGGGCGAACGTGGCCGGGACCCTGCACGAGCCAAACGAGTGCCGCCGCGAGACCGCGGCTCCGCAATTACACAACGGATGGGTGTTAAAGTGAACAAACACAATGTGCAGTGTGATTCATCATTTCACACTCACTCAGGCAGCTCAATATATACCTACTTTGCTCCACGCCTCACCTTACGGCCGGAAGAATAATTCAAAGTGATGGCTCGTAAGATGCGGAAGCCCGCTGGAGGAAAAGCTCATTGCATTCACCTGCTCATATTTACCTGTAAATGTATGTGGGACTGCCCCTGACTGGATGACCTCTTTGCAGCACTCAGACTTATTCCCGTGTTGATGCATCTGCTCTGCTTACATCGGCCACCACCGGCTACACACCAATTACTCTTCGTCTGTGTAGCTATTGGTCCGCTAAGCACTTCAATCCATCTCTGTCTCCGAGGCCGTGACGTCAACCCCAAATGATAAATCAAAGGCAAGTCAGCACCCAAAAAGCAACACCTTTGGGTACCCTGTTTGCATACATTACCCCGTAGCGCTTCATGGATGTCATGTTAAATATGAGACAGGTTTTCTAAATACAGCGGCATGGTTCTCGAGCCTAGAAACACACGTATACGCGTCTTATCGGTCCGATGCAGTTTGCAGAGCTTCTGGCGAAATACTGTAATATTGCATTTCATACAATATAAAAAAAAACTCGTTTTTTTTCCTCTCCATTTGTTCCACATAATCAAGCAGTGCTTCTGATGATGCGAGCAAAACTATTAGAATTATACCCCTGTGCGTTTATGTGAAATAGCGATGAAACTCAACCACAAAGCCAAGCCCCCCCCCCCCCCCCTCCCCCCCGCAACCCCACCAGGTGACCGTGAAGCAACTTGACCCCGCCGGGGTCGAAAGCGTGCGGATGTGGCTTTAAGAGCAAGTGCAAGACGCCGTATTATAAATGTACACGTGTTGGGCCGCTGTGCCATTTCCAACACAACACACACCGCCCACTCGTAAAAGAAAAAGAGGCTCTACCGGGGGGACTGCAAGGATATTACAAAAGACTGTATGGTAACAATGAGGCCCCGATTAACAGAGAAATCACCGGTACATGCACAACCCTCGCGATGCATTAAACATTATCCCGCCATGTCTAAGTTGTTGACGGATGCAATTCATGCTCCAACTCCAAATCCAGCCAAAGAAAACCAAAAAAACACAGAGAAAAACAGGACCTGTGAATGTGACCCAGATTAGAAAATGTGTCTACTTACAATAGGATTACAAAGAAGTTACCTTCCAGATTATGCGTAGCGATGCCCCCCCCCCCCCCTCCCCTGCTGAGGCTTCTTCACTCTATCGAGGTCCACTTCTTTTAAGCCGCGATGCCGCTGTGAATGTGGATGTTACGAACGCTCCGGATGCTCCTCTTCCCGGTGTTCCCGCAATGAGCCGCACGCCGCACAACAGCACACACACACACACACTCTCCCTCTGACACACGGACGGCACTCAAGCGATATCAGAAGGGTTAAAACCTCGTGGACCGGAAAGTCACACCGGCGTCGTTCTAGTTGCCAGCCTGCCGCACTCTCTCCAGCAGCTACCAACCTCCTCCTTCGCTTTCTTCTTTTCCTTTTTTTCTTTTGCTCAACCTATCTCATGAGCTTCTCTCTCTCTCTCTTTCTCTCAACTCCCCCCCCCCCCCCCCCCCACCCTTCCTCGTGTGAGATGGTAGACAAGGAGAACGCCGGGGCGATTTGCACCACTCTATCACGGATCGTGTTGCGCTGTCTGGCTGTATAGTGGCGGTCACAGATGATAGGCTGAGGAGCTCTTTTTTTTTGTGTGCGTGTCTTCACGCCTCTAAGAAATAGCGGGACAAGAGGCGGCGAGGTGGTCTGCCAGCCTTCACAGACAAACAAAAAATTAATAAAAATCGAGAATGTTAAGCCGAAAAGATTATCGAGCTCGGTGACAAGGCTTTGACATCGACCCTCGACGGGCATCCGCACGGTGAAGTGGCGACCCCGACGTGACACTTTTAAAAGCTTCTCCTTCAGTTCGACGGCATAGAGGAAAATCTGCGATTGATCTTTGTTTTTGCTCTTACACATAATGTCAATCCTCTCCCCTGTCTTATTATTTCATTATTTCATGACATCTTAAGCTAATTAGAATACGCAGTGGCGCATACGCGATACATATTGCTGCCGCTCCTCCTGTGATGATTTCATCATAGATGATAGGAAATCGGAAACAATGAGAACCACCAAAAGATGACGAATTAACAACACGCTTTTATACTGTGTCTGTGAGCGCTAGCTAAGATGAGAGGTAAAGCTATCTTTGTTTCGATCGCGTCTTGTTATCTAGCTTGTTAGCGTTGTTTGTTTACAGCGTTTTTAAAAAAAAGAAGGCAAACTGTTTGATGAACTTTTTAAGAGAAGCTTTCTCAAACTGAGGCTCCTAATCAAAAGAACATATAGTTTTCTTCTCACAGTCTTCTGTAAACAGGAAATAAAGCCACTTCCTCTTTAGCTGGATTTCTTCAAATGTAGCCGTAATCATAAAGGGGGGTCTAAATACCAGTAAACAATCCCACCATGTCCTTCTGTTACATGCTGCCATATATTATCATCCACTGCATCCATGCGGAGCACTTTAATAAAACACAATAAATCAAATATATCTATCAGGGAAAGAAGTGCGGTTGTATAGCGTCTCTGATTTTGATTTAATTGCATCATCTCTCCCAAATATCAAATATCCATACAGTTGTTGCTCAATATAAATAGCCTACTTGCGCGTATACGACTCTTTCATTTGCTATCTTTTTTTGCTTCTCAGTGAAAGCGGTAACTCACCTCCACCTGAACACATTTCGTCAAACTCTGCACTCTATTAACAATTCAGAAAAACTGTCCAATACTTTGTTTATCTGAAGGTCCTCCTGAGCTATGAGCAAGTCCGTTTCTTCTCAGATTTATGCGTCGGACATTGAAAAAGTGAACTCAGAGCGGCACTGAGATCTCAACTTGAATAGAAATCCATTAAAATAAATCTATGATCTCGATAAGAATACAACATTTTAGTCTTGCAATTTCATATCTCATTTCCATAAAGCTGAGAGATTCACAAAAGACATGAAAAAATATATAAAATAGGGTCTGAAATTGAACAGCAACCGAGATATCCTGACATTTAGTATATAATACGGTTCAAGCTCCAGAAAAAAAACTGCATCCCACCTTTCCCATAATGCAACAGGATAGCATCTTCCATTAGACCCTCTGTGCCTCCCAAACCACACATCCAGTTTGTGGCTCTCACTTCCCATTAAAAAGGTTAACTCTCAAACCAAGTCCAAGATAAAAAAAGGATTCTTACTTTTTTCTAGAGATCAATTCAAAGACTTTTTCCAGGGATGAAATAACAGACACTGACTTATTTCTCTCAGTGGAAGTCTGTTTGAAAAGACCTGCAGTTAATACCTTATCTATGGAATAATCCCTCACGTGCTTTGATAAATATGACAACCTGATCATAGAATAATGAAAAGCATGAGTTTACTTACAAAATACAGCATTGCGTTTGAAAACACGATGTAAAAGAGAACCATGGCCCGTATATAACCCTTGTTTTGGGATCCCATTCATAGTTTAAATGTGTTATAACTCTGTAATGATTCCTTCTGGTCACATGACATCTATGCTTCTGTCCATCCTGGAGAGGGATCCTCCTCTGTTGCTTCTCCCTTCCTCCCTTTTCTTTCCCCCGTGAAAGTTTTTTTAAATATAGTTTTTCTTGATCCGATGTGAGGTCAGAGGTCAGGGATGTCGCATGTGTAGAGATTGTAAAGCCGTCTGAGGAAAATGTGTATTTTGTGATAATGGGCTGTACAAGAAAAAATTAATTGAATCGAATTACATTACATTTAGCGTCTGCTAAATGACATGTAATGTATTACATGTCATTTAGCAGACGCTTTTATTCAAAGCGACTTACAATAAGTGCATTTCAACCTAGAGTACAAACTAAGAACAACAAGAATACAGAAAGTAACATTTCCTCAACATAGTCAAACTACAAAAGTACCATAATAAGAGCCATTCAAGTGCTACTAAAGTGCAAATCTGTGTTTTAATCCAGATATAGTCGGAAAAGGTGCGTTTTCAGTTTCCGGCGGAAGCTGTAGAGACTTTCTGCTGTCCTGATGTCAGCGGGGAGATCGTTCCACCACTGAGGAGCCAGGACAGCAAACAGTCTGGATTTCGAGTGATTAGCTCGAGGTGACTAGCTCGAGAATTGATTATTATAAGCACAACACACGTTTCAAACAGTTGCTCAAAGCTCGAGTTTAATCACAAACCAGCTAGCAAGCATGTCAACTTTAGCAACTGAACCAAACATGCTAACACGTTAATCAATCATTTCAACCAAGATAGGACGAAAGAAACATCAAGTAGGGTCATCCATCGCTGGCTGACGTTTCTGACTCGCTGGGTGTGTTCACACAACCTAACCGAGAGCAGTCTATTCAAAATACCCTCCGTCATGCTGCAAATGACCATGGAACGCTCTGATGGATAGCATCATACTTCATTCTCAGCTAAAGTAAAATAAGACGAGATTGAACATTTTTCCATGATCATTTGTCTTTTTCTCATTTTCCCTGCATTGTCTATGAATGGACTTTAGCTCAACTTTCCAGGTTTTTCCAGGACATGTGGGATAATATTATTCAACGAAGGTGTTTTCACAGTCTGAGTCGTGATCCTGTGATGAGTGCGGCCATTTAAAATCAATACGTTGCTGATAAAGTCAGCACACAAAATAACGTATGCCATCTAGGAACAGCAGCAATAAGCGAGTCTTCATAGAAGACTATTCTCCATAATATTACCATGACACGATCGATATGCGACTCGCACTCTTTAAAGATGAAATTATTATCAATAATGTTGGAAAAAACTGTCTGCGAGCAGCGGCAATAGCAACTACATGAGAGAGAGAGAGAGAGGGAGAAAGAGAGAGAGAGAGAGATCAGAGTGCATCGCAGCATCATCCTCCATGATGTGACTGTCAAAGTGAACACCCTGTGCGATTACATCAATGGGTCTTATATAGTAAGATTAATCTATACTGTAAATAAATACTGGATTTTAAAACCCGCGAAAAATAATATTTTTTTAAAATTCACGATAAGAAGCTTAGTACTTTTAACCCTCCTGTTACCTTTAGGGTCAATTTGACCCCGTTCAATGTTTAGCGTCGGTGTTCTTTGGGGACATTTGGAAATATTACCTTTTTTTATATATTTAAAGGGCTATTTAGGTCAACAAACACACATAAAGTACCTCACACTTAAACTTGGGAAACAATATTAATTTTAATAATTTTCTGGAGGTTGTAATTGCTGGGGTCAAATTGACCCCGAGGGTAAAATATGTTAGTAAATGTTAAGGTAACACAAGGGTTAAATACATATACTTGGCTCGTGTCCACTACTGTGTAAAACATAGACAAAAAAGAGAAGAAAAACTGTTTCTTTATTGACACACTGCTGCAGTGCATCATATCTGCAAAATGCCCATTTTATTTTGAAAAATAAAATCACCGTGCAGGCTCAAAAAGGCGATAATCCTCCGCTTTCATTAATGACCAACAAGGACTGATAAGACTCCTTTGAAGGTGGACATCAAAAGTGACGCCTCCGGGGTGGAGAACAAGGGAGTGCTTCCCAGTGCAAGCGCACATTGGCTCAAAGAGCTCCGTCACGCCTGTGGGCTCAAGTGGGGAAATATGTTCCGAGTTTGGACCGCGGTCCTTGTAATCCAGGAGTGCCCCAGTTCTGAACGGCCTGAGTGAAATTCATATTGAGTGGCCCAAATGATTATATTCATCATCCATCCTGAAGAAACAGCATTTCGAGACCTAGTATAAGGGCGGGCTATTTTAAGACGGAAAGCATTTCTACATTAGTCATTTCCGAAACACCTCGAAGTTGATGTCGATTTCTAATCTTTTGGGAATAACAAACGGCCTCATTATAATTCCCACAGGGTGTGCCTTAGCGAGGTGGTAGAATTAAAACCAGACGCAGTCACGTTGGGTATATAAAAGCCTTATATCACAATATGAAAGAAGATTTGTTTATATCAGATAGCACTCTGTTTTTACAAGACACTATTCAAGCATTTATTACCATGGCATTAAAGAAAGAAATACAACAACGAGGCACGATGGGAATATAGTTTACACAGGGCTTGGTTAGGAACACAGTAATTGGAGTTGTGAGAGTAACCGAGGATATAGCGGGCTTGGGTTTTGGTGTTTTGGCGGAATAAATATGAATCTGTTGAAATACCTGTCGCTTGACAAGTCGCCCGTCTGCGTTTATCCATCGCCTGTCAAAGCAAGATTACACCAAAAGCCCACCTGGATCCGGAACAACCTACAGCCAAGTAGCTCATTTTTTTTTCCGCGACGGCACCATGTGCAAACAAAGAGGGCGGGAGAAGGAGGAATCCGCATTGGCAAAGATGCCGCAGTAATTTTCACCCGAGTAAACAATATGGGAAAAGGGCCAGGATCTTCTTCTCATAATACGTTTAATTCTGCAGCTAAAAGAAGGGGGGGTGATAGACTGTCCACCAAAGAGCTGTTACTAAATAACGGCTATTCAACCCATTTTCAATTTTGACACGCCAAAGCTCTAAGGGGTACTCGGTTACTGATGTGGGCGGGGGTGGTAGTTCTCTTTGCTCTCCTTTTGCTCCATGGTCTCAGTCCAGCTGGCCTTTAGAATATGGATTATGTGTTGCCACGGCCAGGCTCTCGCTCCATGGGGGGCTGGACTGGGTGACCAGCTTCGGCGGACTCCCCACCGAGACCCCTGGGTGAGAGGACGCCGAGAGGACGCCGAGAGCCCCCCACGGTTCTCAAGGCTCGATCATTGAGAATGCGGGCGGCTGTTTTCCCACACTGGCACCATACGTCAAGTGTGTGAAAGAAAACTAGTGAAGTAATGTTTCTTTTTAAGACGGTGAAATAGGGGATTGGCGGTTGGTCGGGGTGGGGGGGATCGGGGTGTGGAACATCGAACAAGAAGCAGGAGCAACGACCGCGATGGCGCCCGCAACTGCGACGCGGCATCGCCGCCAATCACAATGCCCGCTCAGTCGGGAGAAGAAAAAAAGAAAGGGGTGGAAAATAGAAGGAGAAGGGAGAAAAAAGAACCTTGGGAGTGCAGCTGTGCAGCAGATTTACCTTTCAGAAAAGTACTGGGCGATAATAAGTATCCAAATGACAGCTCTGTGCCGCCGCCTTCCCGGCTAAAGTTAACCAGAGGTCCTAATGTCGAGTGCCAGCCGCCGACACAAAGGTCTAAACAGCGGGGGGGCGAAGCAGCTAGCGCAGCATGGCTAAATAGGGCAGGTGATTTCCCATCTCCTCCACTGCCCTCGTGGTACAGCCAATCACTGCTGGGGAAAAGTGGCGCCCCAGCCTGTAAGCCAGGCAGTCAGAGTGGAAGGGCTAGAGAGGGAGCTGGAGTCTATCTGGGACCATGCATTATTCACACGCACCGCTACGGCACTAAGACCTCCACAAAAGAAAGGCCTCGGGTTCCATCAGTGCCGACTTGTTTCCAATCTATTATTGATGGCAACACTACACCCTATACTTTTCCCTGATTTACTGGATTCTATCATTGTTTCTATAATAAATGCTATTTCCAGTAAAGTCGGAGCAAATGAGTGGAATATTTCCAAGCACGTTGCCTGGTGGGTGCTTCTTCCGATGAATCATTTAGATTTGTCTTTAATTACTCAAATCAACCGCGGCATCGCTCCGCTGCTCGACACAAAGGTTTCTTTTTGTAAGTGTGCGGCCGCCCGTTCCGATACACGGAGAAACTCGAAATAATCATTGTGCGAATCATCCGTCATGTCAAAAGGTAGGTTTCAGTGCAAGAATAATTCAAGCGTGGAGACCTCCAGCTAGACCTAAGTGAAATAAATGAGTTATCCAATTAGCACATTATGAGTATATGTAGCCACGGTAAAAACACACAACTTCTCCATCAGCAGCTCTCCAGTATCTAAACGTGACCCCATGAAATTGTTATTGTTTTGTTTTGATTGCCTGCTTTTGTATCAGCTTAATTGGCTTGGATGTATGCCTTTTTTTATTGTATTGTTTTAGTAATTTTATAGACGATTTAATTAACTTTCTCCTAGAGTTAAATCAGACTTTCATTTTGAAATGTAAAAGGAAGCGCACTTTTATTTTATGTTAAAAGACAAACTTGAAGGTTCGGCTAAAGATGTTACAATATGCGCATTTTATTTAAAGTTGTAATAGTCTTAATGGTCCCGTATGAGGCTAACGCTCTCACGGTGGTGACAAGGTGGTATTCATTTAAGAGCTTTGGTTCATGTTTATTCACCGAAAGAAAGAAAATAAAGATGTTTCACCAGCAGTAAGCCTCACGCCAAATCATACACGCGGATCCGTTACAGTGACAGTACGCTAACGTGAAGGAGGGAAAAAAGGAACATTCTCCGAAGATTGTTTATTGCTTTAAGAGAGTGACTGTCTCTGCGCCCGCTTACAGTGCTATCTATTTCATTGGTTTACGTAAAAGTGTAAGGGACAATGACTGAACCCTCACACGCAAGAAGCTCTCATTCATATCCGATAATATCAGACAGAGTTGTAATGAAAATGTGCACTCATCTTGTGGTGTGAAATGGACCAAGAACCTTTAAAGGGAGTAATGTGATGTAGCGACAGAGCAAGGCCGGTCATCAGATATTAAATGATACCACTATCGGCGTGTTTATTTATAGTCTTGCGTCGCATCCTAATCATCCCTCATGTTAAGATGTTCTATCCGGAGCGTGTTTAAAAAAAGAAAGAAGAAGAAGTGTCCGCTCTTGAACTCGGAGAGGCAGTCGCTTTTAATTTCATGGCAACGTCCAGATTATTACCATAGCGCACATCAAAGATCCCCTCTAAATCTCTGCAGGAATCACAATCAATCTGCTCAGTATGCACGGCTGAGACAGTCGTCTATGTCTCCCCTTTGAGGATGTCGACGCGTTTGACCGATGTGTAGTCGATCCCCCCCCCCGATTGTGGCTAATCATCATTACCGGCTGCAGAAACAATGACTTTCCTTCAGCCTGCGCGGCTTCAAGGAGGACGCCGAGGGATCGGACACCTTTTTTTTCTTTCTTCTTCTTCTTCTTCTTCTTATGGTGGCTTAACACTTGAGTCTGGATTTGAGGAATTACTTGGACGCGACAAAATGTGCACTCTGATCATCCATCCAAGTCATCAACCCCGGGCCGGGCTCGCACTGTAAATCTTTCTCATGAATTAAACAAAGATTCCCGCCATAGGTATTGTATTTTTGGGGAAAGTGTGGTGGAGTTGCACTTTCAGTTGAGGGAATTGTATTTCATACATCTGCAGCCGGAAAACAAATGATGTCTGCTGCTGCACATTACTAAAAGGAAATAATAAAAAAATAAAACACACACATACATATATACTGTATATATATTTATATATATATATATATATATATATATATATATATACTGTATATATATATATATATATTATATAATATATTATATATTATATATAATATATGAGAGAGAACAATGGGAGGGAAATCAGGACAGATGCATAGAAGGCTGTATTTGGGGAATTCTCCAAAATGGACAGCGGATTATGAAAAATGACTTCTTCTTCACGGTGCTTAAAGGTTAGGTCTCTATTACGCAGAGAGCAAAATGTCAGCAGTATCGCCCGAAAGAGTGGACTGTGATATTAATGGAGAGTCCGGGGAATGGGCTTCCCCTGACTGAGTTTCCCCTCGACCAGACACATTATTCATTTAGTTGTCAGCCAGCACCTGGCGCATGTAGCACTAACATCTACAAACTAAATGATGGAGAGATTATGGCCCACCCAGGTAGGCAGCCAGTGGCCAAATGAAAGCTGTTCGTAAAGTATAATGGAGAGTAAAAATAAAGAAGAAGTATAGTTCTAACAGTGAATCGAACTGGCAACTGAAGTTGTCGCAGAGGACTTATTAGCATAATCTTAAAAACCTTCTAGCTAATATGCATGTTTTTTTTGTCTCTCTGAGTCAAAACTATGAGGGGGAGGGACTACGCACAGGGGCTGTCATTACGACATGTCAAAGTAAAACCTTAATTTAAAATGTTTTGAATAATTCTTAAGTGACGGCGTAAAGAAGTGTCACTACATCTCTAAACGGATCGTGCATCAGCTGAAAAAACAAACTCGCCGCCCACCCCCAAAAATAAAATATTAAAGAGGGAAACAAGGTTGGACTGGCGTAGCTGCCGGTTTATATTTAGTCCCCACCGCGGTCGCCCTCATCGGATGTCTCAAAGCAATCACCGGAGCTTCTCTCCGTGTAACCGAACCACGCAACATCCCCGGGAACACCAATGACAAAGAATGTCGGTGTTGTACGGAAATGTGATGAACCCGTACGGATCGACGGGATGATTTCATCATCCCGCAGAGCGAGTCATCAGTCACGTTATCCGAGCACACGACGCAAAATGGCCTCCGCGCGAGGCAAAGTGCGGCAGTGGATTATTCGTGAGTGATTTTCTTTCGCCGCGGTGACATATATGGTGTCACGAAGCAGAGGGCGGAAGAAAAATTCCCTCTCAAACTTTTCTAATGAAGTCCCAAATGTCGTCCTCGTATGTCTTTCAAGAGGAAACCGCCGAGAGATTCCTCCAGGAGCCCGACGGTCCCTCGGTGGGTCTTCAAGTGAGGAGAAAACAAGCGGCTTCAGAGAAAGTGCGACTAACTAGGAAAAATATATAAAAAAGTACACACTATAAAGGGGTCAGGGGTGGGCTGTAAACAGGTGGTCTCGGACTATTAAAGTTTCTCTTTATGATTGGAGACGTTTGATGAATCGCCAAGTCGGCGTT
This sequence comes from Liparis tanakae, assembly GCA_036178185.1. Lineage (NCBI taxonomy): Eukaryota > Metazoa > Chordata > Actinopteri > Perciformes > Liparidae > Liparis > Liparis tanakae. The sequence continues at coordinate 6,695,104 of CM070095.1, forward strand.
GAGCTCTGATCGGGGTCGACCGAGAAAAAATCTCTTTTATGGCGAAAAAAAAAGTAAAAGAATATTTTTTGCCAGCCCTGTGCCCAAAAAAATACTTTAATCATCGCCATCTTATAATTAATTTGCAATTACCCCGTACTGCTACATCTTTATAAAGGGGATAATAGAAAAAGTGGATTTCACCGCAACCCCATTATAGTGACAATTGTCATTCAGTGTTTTTGCTGAGTGCAATGAAGAGCGACGGAGGGCGAGTTCAAATTAGAGCCAGCGCGTTTTTTCTCTCTTTCTGGCAACAATAGTCAAGAGCAGAGGGGGAGGAGGGAGAGAAGGGAGGGGGCATCCAATTACCGTGGTACAGCGTGTGTCATTTTGACACCACGTTTGGGGTTTTCTTCAAATACACAACGTGTGTAAAAAAGGCTGCAATGACTCAAAGACTGGATTTTTTTTTTTTGTGTCGCCATTTTCAGAGGGAATCAGCGATGCGGATTCACGTGAACGACTCAATACGGTGTCTCCGTGTCTATTGTGACAACTTGTGTCAGCACGCTTTTAGTCCCTGTCTCCACCGCGTCTGAAAACGACGCAGAGTGATACCTCCCCTTCATTTAAATTCAATTTCCGATGTATCAAAGTGTCATTTGATCCGCTGCATCGTTAAGAAAAATGAAAGAGGGGGGTGAGGCGGGGACGGAGGACTTCCTTGTAAACTTAGGGCGGAGCATATTTGCCTGTATTTAATTAAAATAATTAAAATAATACGCACCCTTTTATAGTAAAAACCTGCTTGTAAATTGATGTCCCGTGATGTCGCCGTGCTAGTAGGTAGCTGGTAACAGTAAACAACCCGTGAAGGTTATCTTCTCTGCACAAATGATATTCAGGGAAAGGTTAAGAACGCCCAAGAAGAAATGTGGAGGCTGAGCCAGCGAGAGCTCAATTCTTTTGTCCACTTTCCAGAGGAACAGTTTATCACGGTCAGCCGTGGTTGGAGGTCGCGTTCGAGGTCGCGCACCCGGGAACGCTTTGAATTTGGAGTCAAGTAACAATTTCTCAAACCAAGCGGGGGTTAGCACCTTTAAAAGATATTTTTTTCTTTGTCTTCATTTCGTTCCATCCCGAGATGAAGTGGATTAAAAACGAGTGACACCGTCTCAACGTCGCTGTTCAATAATTATGCAACACGAGGCACGACAGAGCAAACCGGAGGCAGCGAGCTCCTGTTGGCCCAGCCGGCCAATCAGATCACTTTATACCAAGAGTGAGATTATGAAGTGGAACAAAACACAAGGAAGTGATATTATTATCATACACGGCAAATATTCACATGTCATTAGCTACAAACTAGGATTTTATTTCGATTTTTGTGCTTTAAAAAAAGGATAGATTGTAATGTGTGTGTGTGTGTGTGTGTGTGTGTGTGTGTGTGTGTGTGTGTGTGTGTGTGTGAACGCTATCTATAATGGTTGATGCTGCATATCACAAGGATCCACAGGGGGTGAGATCAAATCGAAACATTAAATGCAAACAAAAGGTCTTTACATCACGAGCAAGATAACGTTTCCATGTCTGAATATCTCTATTCTTTTTGTTTACATCCCCTTTGTCAGATTAAACTCTGGCGAGTCCGTCTTTCTCTGGCTAGAGACTCACAGTTTGTAAATAAGATGGAATTGGTCATTTAAGTAATTTTTTAAAGCACAAAAATAATAAAAATCATAGTTTGTAGCTTATAAAATGTGAATGTTTGCCATATATGATAATAATATGACTTTCTTTGTATTTTGTTCCATTTTTTAGATGAAACAAAACATTTAAAGGTGTCACCTCAGACTTCTGGGAAATGGTGATGAACCTTTTTCACTTTATAGACTAAAACATGAATTAATACAAAGGAAATAATAAAAACTGGGGAATTAATTGACAATTAAATATCTTTTAATTGCCATCTTAGTTTGTGAACGTCATTAAAAAAACACATATACATTTTTATTTGAGATCAGTACAAACTGTGACATTATTGTTTTATGAGGATGCACAGTACATTGTTAATATGAGCATGTGCATATTAAAATAAATGTAATCAATTTTGTAGTATTTATCTCATTATGTTTTCTCCCGTTAATGCAATGCACTTCCAACTTCCAAGAGGACGAGGGACTTTCCAGAGAAGAACGTCTCATGTTATTTTTGACGACAATCAGAATGGACGTGCTGTAAGTCACAATATTGTTATAGTTATCTTTTTAAATGGATGATTCAGAGCATCACCAATTCGGTTGCGTCCTAACCTTTAGAGCTGCCATGCAAAACCCCGCCGACAGCTTCTGGGGCAATATAGAAAAAGACGATAGGTGGAAACTGCTCTAACCTATTTGCCAAATGGTCTGTCATCTAATGCCCCGGTGCCGCTCTGTTGTCTAATCCTGCTGCCGAGGCCTCTAAAAGGATACACCGGCCTAATAAGATGAATGGGCTTTGACCCTGAGGCTGCTAAAAGCCAACCTGGCCAATTTATCTGAGTGACCTCTACTTCTTGGCAGAAGCGTCCCTCACCTCTCTTGGAAGCCTTTAGGCAGGATCAATACCAGAGAGGCGAAACAATCCGAAACACGGAAGGAAGCCGGGCTGCAATCACTCTATGCCTTTTTTTTTACTAAACTCTATAAATGATGGACTTAGTGGCAAAGATCTGCATTTTGGTTGCATCTTTTTTTTTACACTTACTGATCTGTGTGTCTTTGCTCTGGAGTTTTTTTTTTAAATAATGACGTTACAGTAGGGCAACTGAATCAGCCCTCATTTAATCAGGTACTCTCAAATCCCGAATGGCCAATGTAAAGCAAGATGTCAGCCGTATACCGATTCATCAGTAACTTTATTACCCCGACCAACCACCAGGGGCCCTCGTCGCAAACGCGGAGAAGGGCATTTTGAGTTAAAATAAGACTCCCGTCGACTGAATTAGGGATTCTGTTTCATGTCCTGTTTATCGGTGTTGGGTTTGTGTTCAACCGAGATAAAAGGCCCCGCTCGGATAGGTCGAGTCGGGATACGGGAGAGGAGGCCCCCCCCCTTTATACACCAGAATATGTTTTCTCTCTTTGAGCATGAATCAGTTTACACGGGATACAATATCAATCGTTGGCCTCAAATCCATAACTGCAAAGTGCTTAGGTTTGCATTGGTGATTAGATGAATTGAACTGAGAACAGTCTGTTACTTGAGCATCCCTTCACAGCCCGGATACCTAATGCCTTTCCCCTGCCTCTGAAGTGACCACCGTCTCGGGATGCTTTGCTCCGGGCACTTGGCCAGAAAGCTTTATGTATTCTGATACCATTCATTTTTAATCAGGAACAGAATATCCTTCCAAACCTCATGCAAGCAGCCCTTTGGCTTAGGACATCAATTTGGACTATGTTTTAATTGATTTGGCAGTTTTCCTCGTTGTCGTGTGTATAATTCGATTGTTAATATTGCTAATATTCAGAGGAAGAACTGCTGCAGCACTCATTTAAAATCCTTTTCAGTTTTTTCTTCCTTTTTTCTTCTTCTTCCGTATTTTCCAGCTGCAGAATTATTCCGTTCCCCACTATAGCGCGTATAGGGTACAGCGAGTGAAACTATTGCGTGTGTTCAGCACATTTCCCCTGACTTTTTCCACGTCGAGGTGCCCAAACTCGTCTCCCGCGCACACACTCGGATGCTTTTTTTTTTCTTCACGTGACTGCTGAGGAGAGAGGACATGAGAGCCGGGGAGGGGAATCTTCTTCTGTGGTATAATGAGTTTGACAATGAAAGTGACACCGCGTCCTCCCTGGACCTTGCCGTGTGATCAATCATAACAATGGCTCACCATTTCCTCCTTTGGATTCTGACCTTTCTCCCTTCAGGAAAGGAAGTGTGAGTGTAGTTGTGTGGGACAGTGTGTGTGTGTGTGTGTTTCTAGATGTCATAGTCCCTTCTCACCTTGAAGGCTATCTGCATAGCCGTAAGGGTGTCCTTTAGCTTTTAGTAGAGCCCCCCCGTCCTGTCCCGTCCCGTCCAAAAGCCGCAAAAATGCCCAATTGAGGGAATACGGATCTATTTCATTCTGCCGTATGAACTATTTTCTGAATTCCTTTTCAATTTTTTTTAAATAGAGGTGGGAGACGTTAGGATTATATATATTTAAAAATTCCCGTCACTTTAACGGCTCACATGGCGATTCAACGCCGTTACTCCGGCGAGGAGAACTGCCAAGATTTCATGCAAATGAAGAAAAAAAGTATCGAGCGAGATTATTTTAGTTCCCCTCGTAGTTCAGTGCCCCGAAAATAAAGAGTGACGGAAACCGAGCCGACTTACACCGGCCCACTTACTGCAACGCCTGTGGTTTCTGTGTGTGCAGCTCCAGTATTTAAATTAAAACAATTAAATAAATAAATCTCACAACATTGGTACTATCAAACGGTCTTACTATGCTTCAACCATAAATGTCCCATGTCGGCAATAAGGTGTCTAGACACAATTTTATTGCCATTTTTATGCCACTCGTAATTGCTGCTTTATATGCATGGCAGGGGTACTGTCTATAATGTCCTACCTACTACATAAAAAGCTGATCAATATAGAAACAGATCTTTACAATAACTCAAGTGGACACGCTTTTTTTTTAAGCCTGTGATAATAGATTCTGCTGTGTGTACTTTCATGGCTACTCGAAGTGCTCTTGGGATTAATACAAACAAAAAACACATCAAATCATAAATATGTGTATTGTTTTGTTGTACTGCACACCGTCTGACTAGCGCCAAAGAAATAAAAGTAAAATAACTACTTTTACCCTTAAAATATGCAGAGGTGGTGGCAGTGTTTTTTCCCGCCCTGAGTGATGTCTACAGGTATCTCCCAGGCTGCATCCAACCCTGACAGCCTCCACCAATAAGGTAGACAGCCTACATTAAGCCTGAGAGGGGAGCTCCGGGGTAAAAACAATGTTGACAAGCGCTGGGTAAGTTTACTACTGCGATCGCTTCCTAACAATCTCAGGTGAGCAGAGCCGCAGTTCTATGAGGGATTCTAGTGGTGCGTCTGGACTACTGGCTGGACAGTAAGAGAACTCAGGTTGGGTATAAGGTAAGATAAGATATTCATTTATTAGTCCCACAGTGGGGACATGGCAGGATCATGGCAGTGGGTGTACATTAGAGCGTTAATAAAAATAAAAGATAAAAATAAAAACACAAAACACAATATCATCTGGGTTATAATTATACTGATTCTTAAAGGTTCTTAATTCATATTGTTTTGAGGGGGTCAAAACAGGTTGCATGCCAAATAAAAAATAATATATATAATAATATTTGTTTTAAACATAAGAAAATGCATTTTATAGAATTTAATTTGAGTGCTGTAGTTAAATGCTATAATTCAATAGCAATATATATATATATATATTTACTTTTTAGTTTGGATTTGTGTAATTTAAGAAGTAAAACAGCAATCTAATTAAACTGTATAAAATGTCAGTTTTTTTAGAAATATGTTTTTGAAATACTTATATATTAATCTAAATACTTTTCTAGTTTTTTTGGTGGGACTGCAGTGTGATGCTTTGTTTATACTCGTGGGAGGTGCCGTGACGCGGGCCTCACAGATGGCGTGTGATCCAAGAGCATGCACAAAGGCGTTGAAGCATTAATGCAATTGTGGATTTCTCCTGCTTTAAAGCATTTTACCAGATTTGAAAAAAGGAACCGGTCATCTATCTAAGTCAATATTTTATTCTTTCATTTCTTAGCTGTTATCTTCATGTCAGACGGCTTGTTACGACAATTCGAAGGTACACAACCGAGCGCCTTTGGCGTCTTTACGCACAATACACAATGATGCCCACAGTGAGCATAAACCCAAATTAATCTAGACTTGTGTGATCACAACTCTGTTCTGATTCTGTTCTAATTTAGGGTGGAAATCCAGTTCCCAACCCAAAAAGAAAATGCAGAGAAAATGCAATTCCATGTAACGTGAGGAAGAAAATCCGTGTCCTGTACAGTCTGTGGACAAGTCTCCATCGACGTCTTTCACTCTATTAACTCCGAGGCATGTATTAGAGACGATTTGATCGAGGGGAAATTAGATTGAGATGGAAACCCTTTGATTTGTGGAATTGTTTGAGCGAGATGAAAACACATGACGAAAACAGCCTGAAATCCTGATTAAAGTCAAGCCCTCCTAATGAAACATTTATATGTGCCCGATTAAAAAGACTCCAACTCAGTTCCACTGCAGATGAAAAGATCCGGCGGTATAATTTGGTGCTAAAATGTGTTTTTAATTGCGTGTCAAAAAATGGAAACTGGAGCAGATTTACACAATTAAGAAAATACCTTTGTGCCCATATTGTGGTCACTGTAGTCGGTCACTATATTGGACCGTTTGATTGTTTTTGAGTTATTAGTTATTAGTTTTTTAACTCTGTTATGCTTCTTTCTGTAAACATGGTATGGCTTTTTCTCCATGAAAGGTTTTTTTCTATTTCTCAGGAGTTTTTCCTGATCCGATGTGAGGTCAAAGGTCAGGGTTGTCGTATGTGTACAGATTGAAAAGCCCACCGAGGCACATTTTTAATTTGTGATAACGGGCTATACAAAATAAACTGAATTGAATTGAATAGTTTCACTTTGACTATTAATATTACTAACATAGTGCAGCCAGTGCTGTCAGCTAAAAGGGACTATTCGAGAAGGAGAGAGGGAATACACAAATTGATAATTGTAAGTGAATAAATGTTAATTTAATCCTTTTTTTGTGTATTAATTAGTGTGTATTAGTAGTTTTGTTTCTTCCAAAGCCGGACAAAAAGTGACACCGAAATCTGTTCAACAGAAATCTGAATATAAAAAAAAAAAAGGTAACACTGGTTTTATTGTTTCATAGATTTTCTGCAATCAAGCAGTTTTGCGCTCGGTGGATTCCTGAAGGACGAGTCGGAAAAACAAATCTCCCAAACCCACAATTTGGAGTTAGGACAAGCGAGCGTGACTCGGCGAGACTCGGAGTACGACAACAAGCGGAACAGACGTCTTCGCCGATCAGAGACGAGTCCGAGACGGAACAATCACCTGGACTTGGCAATTTTTCTTTGATTGCAGACATCCAATACCGGGGGTCAAAAGGTCAAAAGCCACAGCACCGTGACAACAGATATTACAAATATGCTCGTGTCCCAAGATGGGGGGCAGGGGGAAAGGAGGAAGACACGAAACCAAACAAATTGCTGGGTTGCTGCTCGTCTGGGGGACGACGTTGAAGACGGAAAAGAAGGAAAAAAACGCCGGCGGCGCTCCAGGAAAAGAGAGAAAACCTACTTTACCCAATATGAAACAACAACAACAACGAATACAGTGGATGCCGAGTTGTCAACTTCTGTCTGACGTTCTATTTTTAAGATTTTCTTACTTTTAGTTTACACTAAAGTTGTTGTTTCCCCCCCCCCCACCTCCGCAACTTGCTCGCAATACGTGCAAAAACTAAGCAACAGTCGGCTGATACCCACTTTACAAGCAATCGGCGTAACTCACCTTCACTCAAAACATTCATGGTCGCCGAGGAGACGCCGGCAACACATGTAATTATGGACCGCGCGGTCGGACCGACATGCTAATCCGACCCGGCCATTGATATTCACACAGTATAGACGCGGCTTCCTCACTATTTCCGTACCGCATGGTAATACAAACACTCAATTAGGCTGCGTGATGAAGTGAAATGAGCCTTCATCTCTCGAGGATGGTAAATAGTGGCCCCCCCCCCTCGTAATTGACAACCGCGGAGTAATTCCTAATCGTAATAACGCGTCCTGCAGTCTGGCCCAGACGCGAGTGATTAGACGGAGCGGAGCGGAGGCCGAAGGCTGAGGGTTGTCAGGGACCGGAGAAATGTTGATACTTAGAGAGTTTGGTGACGGAGAAGAGATGTCAGACAAAGTAAACGGTTATTTTAGTGCACAGCTGCATCTCTGCAGGAGTCGGACTCTCCCAGATGTGGACTGAGCGTAAAAGGCTTCCCATTGGCCGTTGGCTTCTCCCTTTTTGCTATTGTGGAGTTGTAATGTGTGTGTATATATATCTATATATATCTATATATATATAGATATATATATAGATATATATATATATCTATATATATATACTTATATCTGATTATTTACATAATGCCATACCATAGAGTTGTTGGATTATTTTATTTATTTTGAATTATTTATTATTGTATTTACTTCTCTTGTGTTGAAATAATTGGCTTAAAAAATGTTAAATAGAAACAAATCCACATATTGGCTTAAAAATAATATATATATATATATATATATATACTTGCATATGTAAATAAGAAATTCTAGATTTTTAAATGAATACATAAGAAAGCTATGATAATCAATAAATGATAATATAATAAATATTCTGATGAATGTATTATGAAAACATAGGAGAAAGTCACTGTCACTGTAAATGTATGATCAGTGTATTATTCTTGTAACTGTACTACTGACTGTAAGGTGTGTTATGGTTATCATATCTATGGCATGACTCAAGTATGAATGAAACGTATTTCATTTTGGGAGGCGTAGTCAGAACGGGAGTTTCTACTAGAAGATCGTCCAAACAGCTGTTTCTAACCGGAAGAAGACATTTTATTTTGAAGCCCATCTCATTGTGAAGGACCGTATGCGAAGGATGCTAGCGGAAGTAGCGTTGTTGTTTAGCGGTTAAGATTAGCCCGCCTCCTTGTAGTGGTGAGCCAATAGCATGCTGGGGAATGTGAAGGTCTATCCATGTGACCTGATCACTGACCGATGAGAGGCTGAAGCCCGGTGACGTGGTGCGTTCAAAAACCCTCGGATATTTGCGAGGCGTTGCATTTGTCCTCTCGCGTGAAGACGATAGGCAGATGATATTTTCTCGGCCCGTGGAGTCGGCGAAGCGTGAGACGTACACGCTTGTGATCTTTGTTCTTTCATGAAACACTTTATATTCTAACTTTCTGAATCCGGGACATTTTTTTTCAGCGGCGGGAGCTCGGATCTCATTTGAACCTCACACTATCTACAGATGTTATTCTTTTGAAAGTGCACCGTCGCAGCATCGCGGGCTCAACGCCGCACAGGAGGATTGTGATTGTTTTTTCATTATTATTATGGAAACAATCAAAAGCGTGTTTTCTCTATTGTCCCTTCCCTTTTTTTTTTTTCACACTTTCCCCCCGAACAGGAAGTGTGGCGATAAGCGTGGCTGTGCGAGACTAATGTCACACCTACCGTGACAGGTTAACCCAAATACTCATTAATACTCACGAGTGCGGCACTCGGAACTGGAATTATAGGCTCGGCTTAGTAGGTTGAGTCAACCTTTGGAGAACAAAATGTGAAACAATTAGTTGATTAATCCATTACTGGGAGTACAGGAAATGAATGGCCAACTTTAATGATATATGTTTTCATTAAACCAATTTCATTTGCCGCTTTTGTAATTTATAATTGTCTTTTTTTCCCGTCATTGTCAATTGAATATCTGTAAGTGTTCAGACAAGAGGAGACATCCCCTCTGGGCTCCGAGTTTAAAACTAAATATTAAAGAAAGAAAGACAGCATAATAGCAGATTAGCATTTTCCCCCAAAAAAAGTATTGCTATTGTGAATCCAAATAGATGCTAACGTGAATGTAGCACACTATAACCTAATTCTGGATTATTTTTGGATTATTATCTATATTTTATTCTTTTTGCAGATTACGCATACTTATCATCACATAAGTAAGCGAATTAATGAAAGAGCATTAATTACCAAATATTCTCCTTTCAACTCGCTGTGGTTAATATATGAACTTTACCATATCAAAGATAGTAGTGTCAAGAAAATCTTTATTTCTCTCTCATTATTAATATGCAAATGTTATTCGGCAAGACGCTCCAAAGTCGTATCTGATCGTCCACTCTGGAGGAGGTGGTGCGTGTGCTGTGAGTTGAACGGGATTTTGTGTCTCCTACGCAGATATACTGCGCCGGAGAGAGAGAGAGAAAAAAAAAGGGGCGTCCCGACTCTTCGCCCTTTGCCACGTGGTGATGGTGGTGGTGGGCGGCGGGAAAAAAAGAAGCATTGCATCAAGAATTCCGTTATCGGCGGTCCAGTTTGTCATCCGCTCCTCCGCCCGTCTACGAGCTCAAATGTCGCCGACCTTTTGCTCTGGCGCATAACGAGGGGCGCTCTCGGTACAAGACCCCCCCCCCCCTCTCTCGGTCCAAAATAGAAAACCGGCAAAATCAGTTTTAGCAACGCTGATGAGCACAACACCTGCAAAACGGCACCTCGGCACCCACCCCCCCGCCTCCCCCCCCCCCCCCCGCCCTGTCACCCCGAGCACTAACAATGTGAGCAATTAACCAGCGACTGCGGAAGCGAGCGGGGGGAGGGAGGAGGGGGGAGAGTGATGACAATAAATGATGGCAATCAAAGGCGCGCCTCCTCATTTGACGACGAGGCACGAGACAAAGCTCCGACACCTTTCCTCCCGGCTCCCCCGTTAACGCACCGTCAAACTGCGGAGCGCTCTTCACGGGAAAAAAACAACCCCATCACAGATGGTCAGCCCCCTTTTTTTGGGACCAGGGGGGTAAAAACAAAGAAGAAGAAAAAACTTGCTGATTTTATTTCTTCTTCTTCTTCTTCTTCTTCTTCTTCTTCTTCTTCTTCTTCTTCTTCTTCTTCTTCTTCTTCTTCTTCTTCTTCTTCTCCTTCTCCTTCTCCTTCTTCTCCTTCTTCTTCTTCTTCTTCTTCTTCTTCTTCTTCCGGTCGTCGGCTCGTGCCGTATTGAATTATGAAAGTAGCGAGGGAGGGTTTCTGCCGGCGACGATCAATAGGCTGATTCCACTGTCACAATATGAAGAGCATATCCGAGACAGGAGTTTGACAGATGGCGTGTCACCTTTGTCAGCGTGAAGTCCCGCGCGCGCGCACACACACACACACACACACACACACACACACACACACACACACATACACGCACACGCACACACGTGTGTGGGTGTTATTACCAGCACGTTTGAGTAATTTTTTTCTTCTTCTTCTGTAACTTAGGGAGATAGAGTGTGAGAAACCAAGTGTGTGTGCTTGTGTGTGCCTGTGTGTGTGTGTGTGTGTGTGTGTGTGAGACAGGAGAGGGGGAAGAGAGATGCAGAGTGAGAGAACACGAATATGTGCACACGAGGAAGCATGTTAGAGGGTGTCTGATACGCTTTCATACTCCCACCCAGAAAAAAAAAGCTCGAGCACACTTTGCTGTGACTCCTCCGCTGATTGAATTAACCTTCTCCTGGCTCTGTTCACACGATGAATCTGTGAGCCACACTCCACTCGTATTGTGCAGACCTGTGACTTTTTTTTAAAGAATAACGACAAATACAAATAAATTATTTCCCCGATGCATCCTCCGTGTGAACAATCGGGGGGGGGGGGGAATCATCAAAATGGGGCAAATTCTTTTCATTTATTTTCATTTTTATAGGTGGAGTTCGGGAGCGAGCGATGCTTCTTTAACAAAAGGAGGACGGCCGTCGCGGTGGAAGTGCCTTCCTCCTAACAAGGGGTCAGCAGACGGCGAGCCGCCCGCGGCAAAACGATGAACCCCCGATGTGTGACGGTTCTCTCCATCCCGTCACGTCGCGCTGCAGCGCCGGAGCTGCGGTACCTAACAAGTCAGGGTTTTTTTTTTCACACCCTATTAGGAATACAACTCAACTGGGCCATGCTATGTTCCTCATCCGTGCAGTCATTCATGTTTTATGAGGGGTATAATATTGATTCTGAAGGCAGCACCGTCAACATTAAGGGGCAGGAGGGGAGAAAAAAAAAAAAGAACGAAAAGAAGAAGAAAAAAAAAAACGTTGAAAAGCGGCTATACGTTGACCCGGCGGCCTCCGAGATGAATATTTATATTGCGATAACGCTTGAACCTTGAATACCATCATTTAATATTCGAGCATTAAAAATACATCGCGAGAAAGCGCCGCGGCGGTCCGGGTGACCGCGGGGATGGCGGCCACCTTGTTGGAAGCTCCTCCCCTCCCCCCTCCCCCCTCCCCCCCGAGCACAAGTTGTGATACACGTGCTTATTTTTTCTCTTTAAAAAAAAAAAGATTTTTAGTGTCCTCGTTTAATATTTATTGTCTTCAGAGTTGGTTACCAGGACAGGAGGTGCAACAACCCCGCCGCTAAAGATGAGTTCATGTGTCTTTCTAAAGGATTTATATGAATAAAAAAAATTCTAAACTATAAATGGTTGAGAAAATTGCATTCCGTCTATAACAAAGTATGCCGATATTCAATTTGACGAGAGCAAGAGTGCATGGTTAGTTCCATCATTTGTTCCCCCGTGACTTTTCAATGAATTCCACATTTGTCTGGCAGCTGCCGGCCAAGGACAACATGTGACCCACATTCTAACCCAACCGGTACAATTAAAGCTCCGGTAAAGTACCGCCATGAAACCGGTTCTGCGTCTTGGTATTTCCATTTGTAACTCCTCTTTGAAAAAAACAGCTCATTTCCACCCATCTGTCATTAAAAGTACAGGAATGTCTCAAACACATTGGTTTCATTGAATTCTCTCAGTTATGAAGGTTAGAAATAATTATGAAAAACGATCTTTGAAAAAATAACTTGGGCACCGGTGATTTCTATAAATTCTACAAGTCCACATTAATGCATTTTTCATAATGCAGAGGAAATTAATGAATGACATGAAGTGACCTTGTTATACTGGAGATGGCGCCTTAATTGGATGACATTTTTTGTGTGTCTTAATTTTCATGCTTGCTAAAGGTCTGACCTCTGAGGATAACCTCAAGAATGTTTCTTGCAGTAAACTGTTTAAAGCTCTATTTTCTCTCACTTCTACTACATTTATATATTTTTTATATCGGGGTGCCACTTACAGCGACACTACGCTCCCTACAGACAGGAAGTTCCAGCCCGACACAGCTGGTGCATGTCACGGTGCTCCTGTAACACGAGACAGTTAATGAACATATGTAAATGTATTTTCATGTACATACACACACACACACACACAAATACAGAGAGAAACACACACACACACACACACACACAGAGAGAGAGAAACACACACACAAGTGCATGTAAGTGTGGGTGTTGGTTTGTGTCTATCAGTTATAGGAAAGTTGCAATTTAATTAATTCTACATGAGGAGAAAAAGTATTGTTTTATCTATTTTTATAGATGTATGTTGTATATCAGCATGGATATATTTCAAATTAATGATTAAATTATTTAATTAAATTAATTAAATATTAAATTAATTAAATATATATATATATATATATATATATATATATATATAAATACTGTATATGTATATATATTTTAAAAGGCATAGAGAAACAAAGGCTTTCTTTTGTGTCTTAGGTCAAAGCAATTTGAGCTGAGTATCGTTCATGTAGGGAAAACGATATTTGCAAAAAGGATGGTTTCATCTATCGAGATGTACCGAGGACGTTCTTACAAGTAGAAAACCAATAAAACGCTTTGATCAATCAATTTCGTCTTCAAGGAATTCCATCACTGGAAGCCATAATTTTAAGTGTAAAATCAATGAAAGCTGCTTAACAGATTCTATCCTTTTCCCCCCTACTTCTTCAAAAAAAAATTATAAAATAATACAATGACTCTATGGTATAGCATACTATAAATAATCAAATATAAGCAGTAATGTTATGAGCTATGATGCAATGAGGGGCTTATATGTGTGTATGTGTGTGTGTGTATATATATATATATATATATATGTATGATTTTATTTCTAAGCCAATATGTGTATTTGTTATTTCAACACAAGAGAAGTAAATACAATAATAAATAATTCAAAATAAATAAAATATTCCAACAACTCTATGGTATGGCATTATGTAAATAATCAGACATAAGTAGTTATGTTATGAGCCATGAAAGCAATTCCGGGATTATATATGTATATATATATATATATATATATATATATATATATATATATGTATGAATATGTGTATTTGTTTCTATTTATAAAAAATTGAATCCAATTATTTCAACACAAGAGAACTAATAAATGTCCACAACTAACATGTTTTAAGTGTTGACACGTGACCGTAAAGCTCCTTGACTTCAGAGGACGTCTCATCTCTTTCACCGGCTGGTCCTCTTTACTGGTGAGGAATGGAAGTAATACGCTTCCAAATGAGTTACTATAGAAAACAACCCCTCTCATGTCGTCTCTGCGGCCGCACTCGACACGATTGGACCTTTTATTGTCGAATGGCGAAGGTTAACACTCGCAGATGGCGGCGCGCTCTCTGAATGCGCCGAGGCCTCGGCACTTCTCCGTGTCGAACACTCAGTTGAACAGAGCGAATTAGAATGAAATATTGAGTTCATTTATGAATAAGTAGGGCTGAACGGCCCCTTGTCGGAGCTTCTGCATACATATTCAGTTGATGGAAACCTTCGGATGGGTCATTTCTCTTCTCGCTGCTTCATTAAATTGTGAAAGTCAAAAGTGCAATGCCTCGCGACATAAAAACACAAAAAAGAGACCGAGCTCTCTCGAGGTGGAACAGCGAGACGGATCTTCCTTACGCTCCGGCTCAAAATCTAGATGACAAAAAAATGACTCCAAAATATATATATATATATTAATGTAATTGAGTTGCTCCGCATGCACTAAAAAAGGACAAAGAGCAGACGTCCTATTCTGCATATGAATGTGTTTTCTGAGATGTTTTGGATTTTGTACATGAATAATTAAACAAAAAGGTATGGCACCGGGGATAAAGAATCTGGCAGGTATTGTTTATTTTATCATTAATATGGCAAAATAAAGCGATTTCGATGACGCCTCAGTGGGACGCCGTGCCAACCGGAGCCAATCAGCGGCGGCTTTTTGTGACGCTTCCAAAAGAAATGCCAGAGGGTGGTGTCTGTGTGTGTATGTGTGTGTGTGAGTGTGTGTGTGTGTGTGTGTGTGTGTGTGTGAGAGTGTGTGTGTGCTCGTACAGTATAAGTGGTGGGAGGCAGGCACAATCGAAGCTCAATTGAGAACCTATTGAAGCCGGAGTTGTCCTGGAGAACGGAGCCATGACCCGGCGCTTTTTGTTGTCATGCTCGGTGTTTACAGGAACACATTTCAGTCCTCTGGAGGTTTTTTTTTTTTTTTTTTTTGGGGGGGGGGGGGGGGGGGTATGTTTACCGGCATCTCTGTGAATGCCGTGATCTTTCTGGTGAATCGTAAACACACGCTGTGCATTGGGCCAAAGCAACAACAACAAAAAAAGGACCAGGAAGAAAAAATACTCTGGAATCGGGTTTGTGAAAGGCGGTTTTTCAGAAGAGAGAAATAACAAAAAAAGGGGTAAAGAACTAACTCCTTTCCAGGAGACAAGCTCACTGTGATGAATACCGCCATTAAGAAAATGACTTGTCTCAAATGTCAGAGCGTGGCCAATGTTTTTTTTCTGAATATAAATTGATAGCGCACGAACACAAGACGTTTTTTTTTCTCCCTTCTTTTTCTTCTTACCCTCTATATAATGTTCCCGCCGGCGTATTCAACCCTCGTCACTTTAACTGGCCGCCACTTCTGCCCACATCAACGCTTTCTTAAAAACAATTAGAGCTTCGCAAAAAAACAAAAAACAATGCCTCTCCCGGATTCCCGACCAATCGCGTTCCGCTTGCTTTCCACCAATCGGAACCTTGTCTCCAGCGCCGACCGTAATCCAACACCACTTCTGCCTTTTTTTTGTTGCATTTTCTCTCTCCATAAATGCAGATACCGTGCCCCTTTTTTCGCGTCAAAAGCGCGATCCGCACACGAGAGGGGGGTAAGCATTTCTTAAGATTATATAAAAGAAAGAAAAAAGGAGGGTGCGTGACCCGACTCACCCATCTCATTGTCCGATTTATTGTCCATTTCCGTGTCCGTGAGCGTGAGCGCCGAGTTAGAGCGGCTGGAGAGGCACGAATCCTGCCCAGAGTTCGCCCCCGTCCCCCAGAGAGTCATGGTACGTTCCGGTGATACGGGTTCATGGTTCTCCGCGGCGGCCGGGCCCCTGGCGTAGCCGCTGAGCGGGTGGGAGAGGCCCGTCTCGGGGCAGAGGCCCAGGCCCCTGCGAGCGGAGGGCTCGCAGATCCCCAGTTGCCTCAGCGAAAACGTCTGCCCTGTGAATGACAGAAGTATTAAAGTTAATAAAGCGATCCACAACACGGTTAACGGACCGGAGCCGGGACACTTAAAAAGAAGAAGGGGGGGGGGGAATTAGCACTTAACCTAAGAATATGTTGGAAGAGGAGAGATTTAATTGTTGGATGAAGACTTAACAACGCCCTCCCACACTCGTCGACTCATCGAGAGGCTCAAAAAGGATTTGTTGTTGTTTTATTCTTGTTTCTACGTACTGTGAAGCACAGCACAGCTCAAACTATATTTGTATAATTATCTTAGCTTTTTTTTTTTTAAATGACACACTTTGCTCCGAATTATTAAAGACAAAACAAATCAGCAGAAAATCAAGCTTCTTGTGTTTGATGTGGAAAATTAAGGATTCATATTGTTGTCTTTTGTTGTTTCAGACACATCCTGTTTCCTCATGAACCATGCCTCTGAAATAATCATGTGATCAAGATGAAATTTCAATATTTTTTTTTGTAAAAAAAATTCCTTTCCCATATTTCTTTCAGCAAATCTATTTTAGATGTAAATTACATCAGATAAACCAATATGAAAGCAAAGATTTGCACATAAATATAGAGGAATAATCTTTTTTTTTTAGGATTTCATGGGCAGGTGTCAACATTGTAAAATATGAAATTGAATTAAAAGTTTACTATGATCTGGTATATATATATATATATATATATATATATATATATATATATATATATATATATATACATATATATACATATATGTATATATATCTTTATTTATGTATTTATTTTTAAATGGTGCCTGCCAAAAATGTCTCATCTAATATTACAGTAAACTTATTTCTTCACGTTAAAATCTAACACATTTCAAAGAATCGTTAGATAACGACATTGCCACACACAAACACACACACACACACAAACACACACACACACACACACACACTCTCTCTCTCTCTCTCTCTCTCTCTCTCTCTAGTGCCCGAGTTGTGTTCTTTTTCCCTGATGAGTAACATTGAATCTTACATTGGCGATGATGTATTAACAGTCCTTGGCATTAAATGTCCAAATTTTAAAGAGAAACGAGGAACAATAGCACTCCTCCCACCTCTTCATCATCATCCAGTTAATTCTGAAACGGGCACCAATTAGCACCCCGAACATTGTACGGGAGTAATGGATATATTTTCTAATTGCAATCTTATGAGCCAAAGGAGTGCCATTAAATAGAATAAACTGCTCAAACTTTTTTGATTACAGAAATTAGAGCAGTTTCAGAACAGCCAATTAAAGGGCAGAGTTATTCACTGAGCATCCTACCTTATTATTGTAATGCAGTCCAGCAGTTGGTGTGAGTAGCTGTATACATCCCACAACATGTTTGTGAGGATGAAGACTAAATTGGGCCTTTGTTTGAGATCACCTAATTGTGTTTCGCGCCTCCTGACATGCTACAGCGCCGTGCTGTCAAACCTACACACACTCAGCGGAAGATAAAAAGTGCAAAATGCTCGAATTTAGTAAACACAATAAACGCCCGAGTCCCTGCATCACCGATGGTGCTTCTACGCGAACGCTAAAATAAACATACGAGGATCTTTGTTGTCGTTTCTTCACAACCCGGGACTCTGAGATTCATCCTCACATTTTCTCATCCCCGAAATCAATACGGACATTTAAACTCCACGACCTCCTGAACTTTTCAGGTCATTTTATATAATTTTTTCATGTGGAAAACAAAAAAAATAGGAGTCAAAATCAAAGTGAACACTTTGCTCTGGCTAACCTGGCCTGCTGTACTCGGCGCTCTCCTTGTGGACCATCTCCTTGACTCTGCCTCCGAACAGCATTCGCGTGGGGTCATGGTCGAAGGCCTGGAGCGTTTCGCTGGAGCTGTACGACTGCTGAGTGGGCACGCGGCAGGCCCCGTCCTCCCGGTCGGAGGACGAGGAGGCGGTGTATCGACGCTCCCGGTCCTTGTCTCGCTCGCAGAATCTCTCCCGGTCTCTCTGGCTCTTGGACAGCGAGCAGAAAGGCCGCTGCTCCCTCACCCGTTCCATGCTGCCTGCATGCTGGGTATCCAACGCCCTCCCCTTCACCGCCCACTCTCTCCTGAGAGACTCGCAACGGGGATTTATTTCCACCCCCCTCCCCCACCTCTCTTCCGCCTCCTCTCCTCCTCGGGTTGTGATTCTGCAGCGATTCGCCCCCAAAGAAAATCCCCTCTTCAGTCGGTCCGCTCGGTCCTCCGCTCACTCCACCTGGAGAAAGAGAGAGAGAGAGAGAGAGAGAAGAGGAGAGGAAGCAAGGAGCTCAGATAACACTAATCCATGTGCTTCATCTTCAAAAGTACACACTTATCCCCATCGCCCCCCCCCCCCCCCCCCCTCGACCCCCAGACGCAAGCTCAACGCCCCGTGAACTCGTGTCATACGTGACTCCCCCCCCCCCCCGTTCAAAAGTTCAAAAGAAGATCACCTCATCGTTCCGCCTGCTCCGGCCTTTAAAAGCAAGTTCATTTCGGCGCCGGAGAGTTTAAAAAAATTGCATCCACCAAAAGCAGTTTTATTGAAACTAAATATCATAAGAAATTGGGAAAGATATGTTGATTTCCCCTATAATGATAACCTAGAATTGATATCCATCAAGGGTCAGATGCTGGTTACATGAGGGATGAATCAGAGCATTATAGTGACACAATCGTATCGTGCTTTCATTTTCTTTTATTCAAAGCAGAATTATAACTTGAACCCACGATACGCACGTTGACCCAGTTTCAGATTAAGCTGCGATGATAAGTGAGATGACATATTTAAATAAAAAATGCATGTCGGCAGTTTATAGATTTTTGTGTGTGTGTGTGAGATATTGATTTAATATTAATTCTGATTTTAAAATGCAAAAAAACTCTGGTGCATATCAAATCAGGTGCTTCCTAAATTGACAGCCAGCCATCAGGGGGCGATCGAGATTTTTCGGCTTCGTTCTTTGGGGACTGTATACGTCACACACACACACACACACACACACACACACACACACACACACACACACACACACACACACACACACACACACACACACACAGCAGGCAATTGAAAGCAGTCCTCTGCTGTGAAAGTGCAATATAAAAACATACAGTGTCCCTACTATCAATGATCTATTGTAATCAATAATCAGAATCTCAATATTGATCAAAATTGCCTCAATTGGGCAGCACTATAAGTTAAAAAATAAGTTAAAAAAAATACAAATACTATTGTGTCTTACTGTGCCGAGTTGAGTTGAAAACACCCCAATAAAAATGCAGTGCATGGTGAATTGAATTGCTCAAAGCTTTGAAAATATTCTTGATATTTTGTATGATCTGCCAAAGGAAGTGATGAAAAGTATTTTTTGTATGAACTGTCCCTTTAATTCATCTATTATTATTCAGCTCGGTGGTTATTAAAAGCTCAAGAATGAACATGAATGGAAACACTCATTGAAAAATTAATAATTTTTAGTTTACCTTTCTGACATCATTACGACAATCACGCCCTGGTGGTGACAAACGGTATTTGACCACTGCTAGCTAGCTCGCGTTTATTCGGAAGCAGTGACAACAACAAAAAGAATTGTTTGCTCTCTTTTTATTTATTTATTTATTAAAAAAGTGATGTGTGAGACAACCCTGCTCCAGTTAATGTTACAAAGCACACATGGTGAGGAAATATGACCCTGAATACAATAAATATGTATTTATGATAGCGGCCGGTGATCGGTAAGATATGCGGCGTATTTATTTTGGGCGTACAGCTGACAGAGGCGTAACATATTCACGACCCAGATTACCTTTGTGTGTTTTTTCTTCCTCCCCCTAGTCGGGAAGATGAGATGTCAGAATTGTTTTAACAACCAGGTGCCTTAAGTTACGAAAGGTCGAGAAGAACCCCCGACATAACTGAATATCTCAAGGAAAATCCCGCGTGCGACCGACTCCGCTGCATGCTAACGAAGAGCCGGAGACGCACCGCGGCGGGAGGGGAAGTTAGGAGAGCGTGACGCTCGCGCAACACGCACAGCCGCGTTACGTCGGTGACAACGAAATAATTAAAATGTCACACGGCCAACGACCTGGCGTCGTATCGCAATTTCCGACGGTGGGAATCGCGTCATGAATAAATGAAATAATAATAATAATAATAAACATAATAATAATAATAAATATTATAATAAATATAATAAACATAATAACAAATTTAATAATAAATATAATACTAATAATAAATATAATAATAAACATACTAATAATAATAATAATAATAATAATAAAAATAAATATAATAATAAACAGAATAATAATACATTTAAATATAATAATACACATAATAATTATAATCATAATAATAATCATAATAATAAGTTGGCTCTGTGGACGCAAACATTCATAGATGGATGAATGTGAGGGGGGAGAAAAAAATCTATACCTTTGACTTGAATTCCGAAGAAGACACACTCGCAGGTGGAGGCGGGGCGGTGAGGGGGGTGGTGGACAGGAGGGGGTTGGAGGGGGAGTCGAGTGTGAATGTGACTAACCCGCAAAAAAAAAAGAACCCTTGAGTGGAATGTGGATGGGAGCCCTGGTGTGTCAGAAGAGTTTATTACCAGCCATTTTCCACTGCCTCCTGACACTGAGCTACACACACACACACACACACACACAGACACAGAGACAGACACACACACTTCTCTCTCTCTCTCTCGGCTGAGCAGTAAGACTAGTGCATCTGACTTCCCTATTTCCCCACAAATGGAATCTACTTCGTTTCACATCGAGCATCTAAACCGTCCCGATGAAGGCGGGATGGCGCGTTGGAAAGCACCGGGGCCCCCGGAGAGAGACGACCCCCCCCCCCCCCCCCCCCAAGAAGAAAAAACACCAAAACAGTCCCGTGACTGGAGTACAGGATGCAAGGATAATGAAAATGTGTTCTCGGCCTCTTCAACTTATTTCTTTTTTTTCTCCCCCTTCTCTCTCTTCCTCCTTCTTGCTGGATATCGTTCAGTTCCCCCGATGGGCTGAGATGCAATCAGTGACACACTCTCTTGTAACCCTGACACTCCACTCTCAACACACACACACACACACACACACACACACACACGGGCGCGCGCATACTTGTGTTTACGATGCCACAGGACATCTCACTCACATCTCATCACTTTCAGGAAATTGTACACACACGCGTCCAGATTGGCAGATTAATGTACAGGAAGAGTGCGGGCTGATTACGAGCACCCCCACCCCGCCCCCCCCACCCCCCCACACCCACACCCACACCCACACCCACACCCACACCCACACCCACACACACACACACACACACACACACACACACACACACACACACACACCTCTTCTTCTTCTTTATGGACTTGTATAGAGAATCACTGTTTGAAAAACAGCCTTATCCGCTGCTACCCCCACACACACACACACACACACACACACTCCCCCCTCCCTTCCGCCGCCGCTATAGGAGGAATTGGATTTGTGTCCTAATCAGCTCGGAGCCCTCGAGTGACCAGGCATGTCCCCGTATAAACATTGGTGCTTTACTCGGAGGACCTGAAGGTGCCATCTTCTTCACGGCTCATCAAGGTGTCCTGCCGCCGCAGCCGCCGCACACGGGGGGCTCCGTCGGGGGGGGGGGGGGACATCGATGGAGGGTTTGAATTATGTACAAAAGGTCAGAGAGGCTCTTGGGAGGTGTGTGTGTGTGTGTGTGTGTGTGTGTGGGGGGGGGGGGTTGTGATTTCTGCAAGCTTTAAGTTTCAGAGCTTTAAACTACAGCGTGGACCGAAGAAGACCACTTTAAACGAGGAGGAAGAGAAGCCGGCGTGTCACATCTTCATTACGGTATATAGCAACCTGCTTCTAGTTACCCGACCGAGGGGAGGGTAACTAGAAGCAGAAAAGAGACCGAAGAGAGAGAAAAAACGGGAAGAAGGGTCGGATTATGTTCAAAGACAAATGTGCACATGAAATCACCTTGTTCCCTTCTTCTTCTTCTTCTTCTTCTTCTTCTTCTTCTTCTTCTTCTTCTTCTTCTTCTTCTTCTTCTTCTTATGTGTTTTCTTCTTCTTCTTATGTGTTTTCTTCTTCTTCCGCTTCTTCTTCTCCTCTTTCTTCTTCTTCTTCTTCTTCTTCTTCTTCTTCTTCTTCTTCTTCTTCTTCTTCTTCTTCTTCTTCTCATGTGTTTTCTTCTTCTCTTTTTTCTTCTTCGAAGAGAAATTTGCACATGAAAAATCACCCTGTTTCTTTCTTCTTCTTCTTCTTCTTCTTCTTCTTCTTCTTCTTCTTCTTCTTCTTCTTCTTCTTCTTCTTCTTCTGCTTCTTCTTCTCTTTCTTGTTCTTCTTGTTCTTGTTCTCCTTCTTCTTATGTTTCTTCTGCTTCTTGTTCTTTTTCTTCTTCTATCTCCTATCTCCTATCTTCTTCTTTCTTTCGTTCCTTCCCAGTATCACCGCCCTCCTCCGTTCCCCCTCCACCTTTTTGATGGTGCAGCCGATCCAGGACAGTAGGACAGTCAGTCACCCGCGACCACTCAGTGGAACTGTCGACACTGCGAAATTAGTGTCACACAGGGATCCTCTGGCGAGCCAGCGAGGCACGGAAAAAAAAAAAAGAAAGAAAAAAAGAGAGAGAAAGAAGCCAGTTCTTGATCTACGCAGCGCAGTGCCAACGACCCCCGAGCCGCTTGAGTACGGGCCCCCCCGACACCCGGCGCTGTCCTACACCTCTGCACTTCTTTGAAGCATAAACCATAAACCATCCTTATAATATGGTGTCCGAGTCAATTGGCTCTTCGGGGCGGTTGGAGGTGGATTCAAGGAATCGAAGTGAGATTTACTCGTTTCGTGTCTGACGTCCGGTTATTCATCAAAGATGAGGGCGCTTGTGTTTTTATGCCTCCGACCGGGTATTCGGAAAAAGGATGACCAAAGGGGCGGCGCGGCGTCTTGAAGACGTCCACGGGACCAATGCGTTGCTTTATTCCAGATTTAATAAGCAATGAACATTGTTTGTTATTCTTCAAAAAGCAACACACACACACACACACACACACAATGGAAATGTAATTATGATGCTTCAAACAACGATGGCAAACCAGTAGAGATTACCGTTCCAGGCATGGCTGAATCAATAAGCCAGTTGATTGGTGCTTTAACCGGCGATCAATTGATTGATTTGTAAATTGACAGAAAGTGACTCCTTTACAAGGACACTCATTAGATATGTGATCTGGCTCTTGCTTCTTTTAAGTGCTTCTTTCATCTTTTTCATATGAATTGTTAAACGGATATATTTGTGTTTTTTTCTGATTACATCACCTGGAGTTTCTTTTTTACAAAATATAAAAAAAAAAGATTATTTGCATCCTCACGATTGAACAGCCTACTATAAAACACAGCTCTGATAATAAATCATAATTTAAAAACCCTGGAAACTACAACGCTTTAGATCTAAACTATTTGTGTGCAACATTAAAGGTGCAGTGTGTGAGATTTGGCGGCTACTAGTGGTGAGGATGCAGAATGCAACCTACTGGTGAAGGGGAACTTCGATGGCGGAAGTAAAGACATGAATGTATTTGTTTTTTCATTCATATTTTTAAGGGTTATTAACTCAAGAAAACATTTAAAAACATGATATTCCATTTATGCCAATAAAGCTCGCTAAATGCTACGCTGCTCCTAAATAATCAACAATCAAAAATAGAACAAAATTCAGTATTTATTTGGAGAATATTACATTAATTATGTTATATTGAAGAACTCTTAATCCATGTTTGGCAGTAATCTGTTATGTACTGTACGCTGACTGGTTTAAGTTTATGTTTTTTAATAAACGGAGGAATTATTACGTCATAAAGGTCCAGATATAAAGGGGTATGTCAAATTCGGCAATTACTGCCTCCCTTAAACATTATCAAGAGAGCTGGCCCTACTTAATATTTGTAATTATGAAATGCATCTAGAACCCATCTGGCTCGGCTACAATGATATATAAAGATAATTCCTTCTTTTATATGTTTATTGCTTCAAACCAGGTAGGTAAAAAACAAGATGTTTCTTGTGGTACTTAAACAAACCTGTTCTAATGTATTAAATAATGTGTTCATATAGGAAACCATTACTCATAGAAATAATCTGATTGTATTGTAATAGAATTACTTTTTCATGGCTTTTAATGGATTGTATCGACATTCTCCGATTCCAGATCCTCAACTGAAATTGTATTTATCATAAAAAATGAAACACCTGCATTTTTAAAACTTAAAAAGAAAAATAATTCCAAGACATCACATGGAACTCCGGGAAATAAGACTTTCTTTTATATATTTGCTTGTACTTTTTATCTGATATAGCGAAGAAACACAAAGGAAACAATAATTACTCGCGGCGTCGTTTTCCGAGATATCTCGCCGCTGATAAAGAGTTATGTGCAAAAAAACAAAACAAAAATTGACTTAATAATAAACAAACCCACTGGCTGTAAGTGAGTTGGCACACACTCCTGACTTCAGCACACAAAGCAGTTTGCGAAAAACCGGAGTCGCCCCCGCCGACCAGAATGCTGAGATGGCAACTCTTCACTCGGCCTTTGTTTCGGTAATTATATTTCCTCCGGGGGTGCCGCCGTACAAATCAGCTCACATCTCCCCGTCGGTGACCTCTGTAAATAACGGTAATAAAGAGCGCCTCATGTCGTTGCCGCCGTGTCCCTCCGAGACAATCCACCTGTCACCAAGTGGGCCTGGTCCGCCCCCACACCTCCCCATCCCCATCCCCCCTCCTCCTCCTCCTCCTCCTCCTCTTGTTGCTGGCCATTTGCCGGAGCACGGCTCAGACGGCTCTCTCTCTCTCTCTCTCTCTCCTCTCTCGCTCTCTCTCTCTCTCTCTCGCTGCCGCCATAGGGAGGAGTGGTGTGAGAGTGGTTGATGGTTGCCGGTGAAGATCAGGGCCGGGCTCCCTCTAACACGGCCAGCACCTCCAACAATAGCCGCCTCTGACAGCTTTGCATAATTCATCCATTCGTCGGGTTTCTCTCGCCCTCCCCTCCCCATCCTCCTCTCTCCCTCTCCTCTCTTTCAGTTTCTCTTCAGTTCTCCTCTGCTTTTTTCTTCTTCTTCTTCTTCTTCTTCTTCTTTTCTCGTTGGTGCCTCCCGGGCGCTCGGAGAAAAGGGGGAGAGATGGGGAGAGAAGGCGAGAGCCGGGGCAGTGTTCCATCAGATGCTGCCTGTTTCCCCCTGACACCAGTGATTTTTTTTTTTTGGAGACATAGAAGTGTTTGTCTGCAGCACGTTGCCCAGATTCTGTGAATTCTGGATGCCATCTGAACCAGATTGTGTTCGTTGTTTATCGAGGCTCAGCGACTTAATCCCTTGCTGCAACATGAAGTGTGGAACTATTACCTAAAAATACACGACAATCAGAGTCGATGAGATGCATTTTGGCGAGAAGCTGATATTTTTAGATGCAACTTTCGAGGGGGGGGGGGGGGATCTGAATAAATACTGCTTCTGTGTTATTTAATTGAGTCGCATTATCTTTTGACGTCTACGGAATCTTTTTTTCTCGGCGTAATTTGAGACTTCTTTAATCGTTTAATACGGCTAAAGAGACAAAGAAAGGAAGAGAGCGGGGTATAGTTGGCGGTATCACGACAGCGATTACCGGCAATTACGTTCCCAGTGGCGGCGATATGTCCTTATGGCATACTTGGTGACGTATGAGCTCACCACGCTCGCGGTAAGACTCTGAAGAAGACGGGTGATGAAATCCCGCTCCATCTCTTGTCTCGGTGTGTGCAGAATATTCGCGAGTGGGATAAAGTGATGCAAATCTCCGATACAGCCACTTCAGATTATTCCATGAGCGTGGCGCCCGAAGCGTCGTCCCCCTCATAGTTTCGGCACGTTTAGAAAACAAAGCTACTGTGACTACAAGAAAGAAAAAAAGCAAATTAGCAAAAAAAAGCTGAGCTGAAATCAGTTTATTCTCTCTTTCTCTCTCCCTCTCTCTCTCTCTTTCTCTCCTGTCACTGGTAGAATCATAGCGGTCAACGTCTAATCCTCACCATTTCGCTTTTTTTTTTGGGGGGGTCTGTGAATGAAATAATAAAAAAAATTAATAAAAAAAGAAGCTGTCTGCCGGCGCCAGGAAGGATGCAACATAATAAGCTGAGCAGGGCTGTTTACAAATCCCCCAAATAACCCTTCACCAGTGACAGTATGAGTTATATATATTCATTGAATCTTTAGTGGGGGGAAACCGCAAGCACAGCCAAATTCATTTTCTTTTTTTAAATGTAATTGCTAGGCTTGGACAATTGGAATATAAAAAGAAAACAGGGGAGTGGGGGTGGGGGTGGGGGGGGATCTTGCTCCTTCCATGTCTCCCCCTCCATCTTAAGTGGTGTAGCGGCGGGTTTATTCAGTGCATTTGTGCTAGCCGGCTCCAGCGTTGTTTTATCTGTATCCCCAAAAATAAAAACTACTGCTATTGAAACCATGCTTTTTTGAAAGTAGCTCTTCCCCTTTTTACACCAGGCGCTCTTAATCCAACGGTCCAGTGGGCCACAGTGTGCCGTTCTATCACATGCAGTTTGATTCTCACGCGGTTGAAGTCGAGGAAAGTAACGACGTTCGTGTACGTTTGATTAATTGATGATCTTGCGCGACGTCGTCGTCGTCTTCCTCAAATCGTCGTCTGACTCTTCCTCGTAATCGATCGTCTCTCTCCGGACCTTCACGGACCGATCCACCCGTTGATCGGCCCCGTTGTTGTTTATTTAACGGAGGGCGATTGAAACAGTGGACCTGGCATCATATCCGTCCACGGTGTCCAAGAGTACGAATAACAGTATACACTACCGTTCAAAAGTTTGGGGTCACTTAGAAATGTCTTTATTTTTCAAAGAAAAGCATGTTTGAATAAAGATAATATTAATCAGAAATACACTCTATACATTGTTAATGTGTTAAATGACTATTCTAGGTGGAAACATCTTGTTTTTAATGAAATATCTCCATCGGTGTATAGAGGCCCATTTCCATCAACTATCACTCCATTGTTCTAATGGTACATTGTGTTTGCTAATCACCTTAGAAGACTAATATCTGATGAGAAAACCCTTGTGCAATTATGTTAGCACAGCTGAAAACAGTTATGCGGGTGATATAAGCTATACAACTAGCCTTCCTCTGAGCTTGGAGTTCGAAGAACAAAATGAATACTTCAAATATAAATCATTATTTCGAACCTTGTCAATGTCTTGACTATATTTTATATTCATTTGATACATAAAAGAGTGAGTTTACATGGAAAACACAAAGTTGTCTGGATGACCCTAAACTTTTGAACGGTAGTGTATAAGTATCTCATCTATTGAAATCGACGGCGGCGCTAATTGCCAATTCTCAATCAAAACGCCGGCGCCCTCGCTCCGACTATCTGATCTGTTGTTTGCAGCGCTACTGTAGCCCGTCAACACAGCGCTCTGGCAGTGTGCTGGAAGTCATTACTCAAACCGCATTTGAAATGCTGGGAGCATACACAACCCCGGCTCCCAGATAAAGGAATTCGAAACGCAGAGAGATATTCATATGAACAAAAAAAATGGAAAAAAGTGCTGACACCGGGTGTCATTTGAATGCACCTCACGTGATCGTACAACCAGCTGGCCCTCCCTGTTTCCGCATGTACAGAGAGGGTAGACGGAGTATATGTACGCGGGCGATGCTCTAAAAGAAAGAAACGGAGAAAAAGAAAAGGAGGCAGACGATTGAAGAGTAGGAGGGAGAGCTTCAAATACTGCAATGGGAATGCACCCTGGCGCTGCCGCCGTGGCTGCTGGGAAATATCAAATCTGACATAATAGAAGACTGGAACCGGCTGTTGCGGTCGCACATCGACTTCGCTGTGACCGGAGGGAGCCCAAATACTCACTTTTCAAACGGTATGAAAATAGAAGGAATAAAAAATTGCACGCATGCAATGAGTTCTATCTTTTTTTTTTGCACTTTACAGAGAATAATATATCGAGCTCGTTTTTTCTTCTTCTTCCTCTTTCGGCACATGGTGTCACGAATGAAAACAAGATATGAAAAAGAAGCTGGAGGGTTTTTATTCTCTTGTTGTCAGCGTTTTAAAGAGTATGTAGGTCATGATGGCACACTATCAGAATACTGAGAGAGTGCAAGCCTTATTAAAGAAACATCAATCTGAAAATGTCCCCGACAGCGAGCGCTGGTTTTCGTCTACTTCCAGGGGCGAATCGGGAGGAGAGTCCGCCCCGTGGCGATTGGCCGAGACCGACTTTCTCGATTGCCCGCCGCTCTCCATTGGAAGTCAAAGATTGCTGACCTGTATGCCATTACATTTCACACTCTTCAATGAACTCATCTTTAATATGTTCTTCCTCCTCCCCCTGCTGACAATAGAAGAGACAGAACATGTCGCCCCACCGGCTCCTCCTTCCACATCGCCGGACCTCTCGGCGTCACCGAGGTCGCGTCAGCAGACTTTTTTGATCTCCATTGACAAGCATAGCCGATGCAAAACTCCCCACTGGGCTGTCCAGGGGCCACAAAAGACTCCGACCTGAAGCCCTTGTCGGGGGTCGAGGCCATTCTGGGAAACCTCCTCCACGGCTCATATTGCTTTGTCTAATCATAGATAGAAAAAAGCGCAAAATAAATCCGCCCCCCGGAGATTTCTGTCAAGTCGAAAGCGGGAAAAAAACACGTTTTTAACTTGGAAAAGAACGAAATGTGAGCTGGACAAAGAGCGTGATGGTGCCTCGTTTGGTAAATCGTTTTTTTGTTGTTAGAGACAGGAGGTCTCTGCTTTCTCATGTGCTTGAAATATGTAACATTCCCCGATTTCGAGTGTAATCTGTGTTTCACAATCGCAGGGAATTTATAAACGGCGCAGGTATTCAATTTCCGCGAGCCGAGAGCACGACGCCTTTTCCATCTGCTTCTCCCCGTGGCTGAACTAAGCGCGTTGCTGTTGGACAACACGGGGAGAGTCGTACTGTTACAATGTCAGGCCCGTGCTCCTCAATCTCGCCACTCGGTCTTGACCCAGAAAGTCCGAACCAGAGCACGCTGAGCCGTAAATGCTAATCCGTAGGTTTACAGCGGCGCGGCGTCCCGCGGCTAATCGCAGGTGGCTTTAAATCTCGACATTGGCCAGAGAGAGGCGGTTTAAAAAGAAACAACAGAAAGAAACAAGAGCCGGTTTGGAGCCCCCCCCCCCCCCCTGTGATGACTGCCACGGATGTTTTTTATCCCCCCCCCCCAGATCGCCAAAACGCCAACGCAACCGCATGCAAGCGCACAATTAAGAGGCGAGAATCAATTTGTGTTACGCACAACAACACATCATCTGGCGTGGCGAGAGAGCCGGCGAGAGCCGGCGAGAGCCGCGAGAGCCGCGAGAGCCGCGAGGCGGGGGCAGCCAGCGATCCCTCGGGGGACGCTCCGCTCTGCTTTCTGACGGTAATGCGACAGCAGGTATCACATTAAACATCTCGGGAATGGAAAATACTCTGTGAATCTATCTGTAAGTTAAAGGAAAACCCTTTGAGTGTAGGCTTAGCTGTTAGTGGGGTTGGGATTGTTTTTCAGGTTAGTACTGTAACGTTGAGTGAAAGTCTTGCATTCATAAAAGTAGGACAACTAATAATAAATTAGCAGTTAGAACTATGTTTAAGATAGCTCGTAGCTCATAGCTCGTAGCTCGTAGCCATTAGCTCATAGCTAGCGCTAGCTACGAGCTCGACAGTCTGATATCCGTTTTTTCCGGAGTGTGTAAGTGCGGCCATGTGAACGGCTTTTACAGGGAATATGGCCGAAGAGGTTTTTAATGTCGTCATTGTCAATCGTTGTTTTGTGGTTGTTGTTTTTTAAGTATCGGTTCAGGCACCGTTGAGGCACCTGTAACGTTTTAAAAGTACCGGTTTAGCACCGGTATCGAAGAAAAAACAAACGATACCCATCCCTAGCTGTTAGTAAAGTTCTTTTCTGCACCCATACTTTTTTTCATTGATTATGAGTTGGGGAAAAGAATACAAATCTGCCACAGAGAGAGATTTCGAGGCACGCCATTGTGACTTCAGAGACGCCATCGTGGCGCCTAAAGCTGCGCTTCTTCCTCTCATTCCGCGGCGCAGCGATGTACAATGTGGTTGACCACAGTGGTAATGCATCAAGTGCTGTCACACCAAATATCCCCACCCTAAGCACATTTCAAGAGCACGCGATGCCCCTCTACCCAATTCCCCCCGGGCGACTTTCAGCGAATAATTTGGCGACTAGCGGGAAAAACTTTTGCCCGCTAGCGTCACGTCACGTCGGCCAAAGCCAAATAATCCTTCTGACTTAAGGTCATTAAAAGCAAATATACGAGCCAGTCGACCCGATAGAGGTCTCGGCACTCGGAGAGAAAAAAACCCTGACTTCCCGGGACCCTAAACGCATCACGAGCACGCCTCTACTTCCACGCCGACTATTCATCACCGCGTCCGGCTATTCTCTCGGGAGCGAAAGGGAGAAAACTGCACGGAGAGAGAAAACAGGTGAGATAGACTGTGCAGCCCGGCGAGGCCCGGTGTGTTAATAGCAACAGATTAGAGGGCAGCAATTATGTAAAGTAAATATGACACGGAACCCAATCCGTCGAGCCCAGGGAACCGAGGGTAGTTTGTCAGGCTGCATTAACCTTCACGTGTTTGCTCTGATGTGTTGAAACAGGCGACTCGGCCACGCCGCTCGCCGTATCAAATGTTATAATTCATAAGGTCATCGTCTGAGCCACTGTCGGCATCAACATGTAATAAGGTGAGATATTATAGGGGCAAGTCGGTGCATGGGCTCTCCTCCTCCCCCTCTCCCCCCGCATCTCTGACATATGAGAAGAGTTATTTTTACAGATGGAGAGAAGTCATCTTGACCCCCCCCCCCCCCTACAGGAGGCCGTTCTCATCACGCAGAATATTACATTCTCGCCAGGAATAATGAAATGGGTGAAATTACTTAAGGATGGGGACATGGAGTGGCAGTGCTGTGTGTACACAGATCTTCTTTTGTTAAAGCTCCGAAGCACGAAAAAAAAAAACCACACACCTCCAGAATCTCCGACTAAGTCTCAACATGCGTTGAGAAACGGTCGTCACCTGCTCGGATCAGAGGGATTAGCGGCATGATGGCAACTATACAGACAAGTTATTCGCCTTTTCGCATTAGAGATGTGCGAAATTAGTCCAGAGACTAAAATGCTCGGTCCAGGTTCGCTTCAGGAAGGCGTAAACGCGACCCTAAGCATTTAGTCTCCAGAACATCGTCGGTATAGATTGCGATGTTTGATTCAGCGAAGTCGCTTTAAATGATTATCCACGCCTTGGGGGCAACAAGAAAAAAGAAAAGGAAGAAAGCTCTACCCATGCCCCGGAGTCCGAGGACCAACCCACATGTTTGACATCAGCCAACGAGTCCCCGCGACGCCACAGGGGACAGTTCGGAGCCTTTTTTTTTTTTTTTCTAACGTGGCCCTCCTCGACACAGCCGATGGAGAAAGATTAAGGGAACAAAGATCACTTGAAAAGATTTTTTTTGGTTCGCCCCAATAAAACTCGCCGGCTTTTCCTCTAACGAATCCCAAGCGCCATTTTGTCGGGGGGCGGCCTCAACTCGGGACTCACCCCGGGCCGCGGAACAATTCGGCGCAGCGGACGCGCTTGTCCTTCCGAGCCGTCGTTGTGGACTTGAGTCGGGTGGGAGGGGGGCCACGCGATGCGTTTGCGGAAAAATGGGGGGGAGGGGTTGGGGGGGGGGGATAGAAACCCGGCGACCGGTTCGGTTTCACAGCGCGGTCCTGAAGACCATTCAGTCCGACCACGACCGAAATGTCGAATCAAAACGACACACAGCACGTCGGTTGTCAGGCAACAACCCCCCGTACCCCCCACCGTCTCCCGATGCGGAGGATATAACCCCAAAAAGTCGTGTCTCCCGTCTCTCCGAAGGGGCCCCGAGCCCCCCGTGGCAGACACAACCTTCCTGCAGGGCCTCTTTTCAAAATGTGTTTTCAAAAGCTCTGAGGAAATTCACTCCACCTCGTTTTGCACCTGAGGCCGACCCCACAGAGTGGGCACAGTTTAGCAAGTGTGTGAGTGTGTGTGAGTGTGTGTGTGTGTGTGTGTGTGTGTGTGTTTGAGAGCAATTTGACACTTACGTTAATGGTGGATGGAACAGGGTGATCTCTGCAGGTGATTTACACCGCGGAGAGGCTTTAAGGTTTGTTTAGTTGGTTGTTTTTTTCATATAAATATAGCATTTCATGAGCATTTTGAAGCAGAGTCAGCCCAACAGTGTCAGCTCCTGGTCAGAGGTCTGGAGTAGAGGACACCAGGGGTGAGAGGTGATGGAGATTGTTCTAAACTGGTCCCCCCTGAGAGAATATGTATTTTATTTTTAAATATCGACTTCAGTGCAACCCCGCAGCTCCACACTCGTCTTCATTCCCTCCCGTGTGCCATTTTTTTAACGTGACATTTAAAAAGACCTCCAAAATCCTCGGAAGCACACCATTAAAACAAACGACGCGCTCCAGACGCGCAGTGGATGACTTTTTAACCAACTGCATATTTTCGACTGTTGAACTTTAGGTTATGATGTATTATTTATGTACTTATTGGGCGGTTGCCAAAATTGGACATGTCCGGAGACGCAGAATACATCTTTTTGCTCAACACTCATTAAAAGCGGCACATTTTGTTTAAAATCCGCGCGGTGCGGATGAAAGTGTAGGGTCTAATTCACGTTATGGACGCACTGGTGGAGGAAACAGGGGGATTGGAAACCCGGCTTCCACATCTCGGGACGCGGGGATATTATCTATTATCTATATAGAGAGCACGTTATGACACCGTTATTGAGCAAGCACCCGCGATTCTGTTGTTTCAATCAAATCATGTGGTTGACATGCGATTCAGAGGGAAGGATAACACACAATATAAAATAGTAATAAAAAGACACTGACCTGCACAGCGCGTCCGAGGAGGAGGAGGAGGAGGCGGCGGCACATAAACTTCCAGCGGCGCGCTTTAGTCCAAACTTGCAGGGGCAAGCGGAATGCGTCGCGGGGTCTTCAGTCACAACAGAAGCGCGCGCGTGCAATTCGGCACTACGCGGGTTTTGGGGGAAATATATGCTTCCTCCTTCCTTCTTCCCTCCTTTTCCAAAAAAGAAGAACCCTCCGCAGCAGCAGCAGCAGGGTAGTAACCCGTCCTCGTCGACGCAGACCGCGAGCGGAGCCGTGCGTGCGGTGCGGTTGGGGGTGTTGCGCGGTGCGGTCGCGGCGTCAGGAGGAGGAGAGAGGAGAGCTTCGGTTGCGCGTGAAGAAAAACGTGCCTCTCCGCTCCGAGCCGGTCCTCGTGGCTCGAGCCTCACTCACGAGCCAGTACTTCCAACCACGCCGTTGTGTTTCCTGTCTCCCAGCAGCGGTGCAGGATGGATGTGTTTTTCTTCTTCTTCTTTCTTCCAGTATTTCTTTCTGTATTAATTACATATATAGATTTGTTTTTCTTTCTTGAAAGAGAAAACTCACTCGGCGAGGATGCGGAAGGCTCAGCAGCCGCTCAGCTGCTCTTTTGTCCGATGTGCACTTCTTCTCATTCTCAGCTGATAAACTGCGCATCCCCGTCGCTCTCATCAGCACCGCCTCTGGGTCTGCCTATCAGCGCCGGTGTAGAGGTGCAGGCGGTTAACATGCACACGGAGCGGGCGGGTGGGTGGGGGCGGAAGAGGGGGAGGGGGGGGGGGGGGGCGGTCTCAACTATGACCTCCGGCCGGTGTGCAACATGCAGACATTTTTTTTTTTAATAGCTGCCAAAAAGTAGTTCCATTATAAGACAAGAAGAAGAAGAGCAACAAAACAATACTTTTATTGGGGAAGGAGCATTTAGGACTTTTGGTGACGCGCACCAAATGAAGTGTGTCGAGAATTACAGGGTGGATGGAAGAATATCTCCAAAAAGCAGTAGAGGTGTACTCCTCTACCCCCCCCCCCCTCTCTCTCTCTCTCTTTTACCGAGAAGCTGCTCGTTAAGCTTTATACCTACACGGTCTCACGCTGCCTCATAATTGGCTAACTCTCAAAATCTCCAGTTTCTCACCTAAAGTCTGACAAAAGGAAGTAAGGGGGAGGGGGGAGGGGGGGTGACTGATGTAAATAAATGTGTTATTTCTCACATGCCGACTAGCAGCTGAGGTTTATCCGAGCTGTTAATTAAACTGTTAGATAAACAAGGAGGCCTAAACGACTTGTTCAAATTAAAACGTTGCATTGTCGGCGCTGGCTGTCGAGTAAAAGCTTGATTCATATTGTTTGGCTCCGTCCGCCATCTGTATCGTGGAATTGATCAGTTGCGGCGGCGGCGGGCATTAAATATGCTCCATTTGAGTTCCATCAACCCGGAACCATTAAGAAATGTTATTCTGATGCATATCAGCGTCATATTTTGTATTTTTTTCCTCCTCCCCCCCATGACGTTCGCATTAACATCCAGCGGCGTGCTCCGAGGGGGGGGGTTATACGATAGGATGATTTCACGTATACAGAGTTTGCATTATTTCTGTGTTTCCGTGGGGGTGTGAAAACATTCCAGCTGCAGAGATAAGTAGACACACGCTCGCCTCGCGGCCATTTTTCTTCTTCTTCACATCTCCGGTCTTCGACACAGAACCGCGTTCGCTTTGCGATTGAAGAAAACACAAACGAGACCAGTATCTCTCTCCGGGCTTCAGTGGCGTGCATTCAGAGGATGGACCGCAGCGCAAAAGCAGATATTCATTAATTACAAAAAGAAAAGCAACAGTCCAGTAATCCCACTAGAAAGGCGTTTCTTTTCTTTTTTTTTTGGAGTCCTCTTTGGTTCTGAGGGAGCGAGAAGAGTAGAAAGACTAACAATACCCGTGGTAGATCACAGACCTTCAAGCTGTGGTCTGCGGGGCCTCGCGGCTCAACGGGGGGGCCAACGGCTGCAGCTCTGACTGGGCACTTTTTTTAATCCCCTCCCTGAATTTTAGCCCACGCCTCCGACCACATGCCGCGATGAAGTTATCACTGAGGACAGCTTCTCTCAAAGCGGAGTCGGCCCCTGGCCTTCCACGCTCGATTCTTCTATTTCACCCCCGGAGCACATCAAAAAAACTTGCCTCCGTCAAATGGCATTATCTACATGAAAGGCAACTGGCCAACAATATATCTACAAGTCTGTCTTTCAATGTTTAGTCAAGGGCACGCAACAGAAGAAGTGAGAGGAGAGAGAGAAAGGACATGAAAAGAGGAGAGGAATTCATGTAAAGGCTGCTGGAGAATGCTGCCCTCCCTTTTTTCCCCTCTATACTTAAAAATCTGACTCTTTTTTTGCCCCCTAGCTCCACTGTAATATTCGTGGGGCCTTTTTTTTTATAGACATTGCATGTGGAAGTTAGTTACCAAGCAACATATTCACCATTTCTTTTTTATCCAAATGAAGGTTCTTTAATGTTTTGGTACATCCAGAGATTTTTTCTTGTGGATAGATGAACGGTCCTTTACAAAGAAAAAAAAAAAAAAGGAAAGAAAAGGAAGAAGAAAATATGCAAGCGACAAACTCATCGTCTTTGCATCCTTGGAACGCCCCCCCCTTCTTTCTCTTAGACCTTCAGTTTGTTTTTCTCAGTCACACTGTGAGCGTGTCCATGTAGTCAACTGTGCCCTCTATTGGAGGCCAGTCACTTTCAAACACACACACACACACACCTTCAAAAGCCCCGGCGCCCGGCGTGTGGCGGCCGTGCACCGCGGTAAACAACGGTGTGTTTATGCATGATGAAAAGAACATTAAAAAAAAATGAATTTTAAAGCAGAATTTGAGCGAGATGGAGATTTAAGGATTCAACCACCCCAAAAAAAAAGAAGAAAAAAAGGCTTTGTATCAAACAAATGGCCCTCAGACACGTTATAGATTGAGGGTAACATTTCAAAACACAATACCGTTTTATCAGTATGAACATGCAGCCATTGATTCCTGCATCCTGTAGTGCAGCGCCTATTTTTTTCATTTTAGACTTTCCGGTAGATTAAAGTCAGGAACACAGTCGCTGAAAAACAAATCCATTCTATAATTTGCATCCTGGCTTACCTTATATAGCTCGCGGGGAAGTGTGTCTGAGCAACACAAAACATGAACTAGAAACTTCACCGCTGAAGCCCAAGAGCATAGCATACATTAAAGAATAAAAAGGCCCCGTATCTCTCCTCAGCTCTGTATGTCTTACACATGTTCGGTATCAGCAGAGAAAACAGATGGGCCACACCACGGGGACAAAGAGACCCATGCTCATTATATATATATAAATACATATATATAATATTATATATATATATATATATTTATAAATATAAATAAATAAATACATATATATAATATATATATATATATATATATTATATATATACATATATATGCATTTAAATATAAATATATAAATATATATATATATATATATATATATATATACACATAAATATACATATATATTTATTCACACATTAAAAAAAAAGCTACATTGACAAATTATGCATATATAGTCTTCCTGTGCCTGCAGGAATTTGTCCCGGAGGGGTCAGACTGATGCGTTCGACACTGTGTCCTGTCTTGTTTGATGTCTGTTTAAAAAAAATAGCACCAGGCGACAATAGATGCACGCTCGGCATAATGTGCAGAGCATTATATTCACACTGTCAAGGCTGTTGCCTTTTGTTCGCCCGGCATTGTGTTCGGCAAACTAAACGGACGTGTATAAAGGGATTGGACAGAACTTCCCCTTTTCATGTGGAAATGAATCTCTTTTCCAAAGGACACACACACAAAAAAACTCGGCTTTCACCCTCGGTTATACGGGGGAGGATTTTAGGAGAGCACCTTTTCACTGCTCCTCTTGCATTTACATTCACATTTGAAGGAAAGGTGAACAGTTAATGCCCCCAAAGAAAGTTTCTGCCACTCTCTTTCTCTTTTTTTCCCTTCTGTTCGTATTTTCGAGAGAAAACGGAAGC